>CAOLHI010001153.1:0-600000 GCA_948474755.1 Ctenosaura bakeri | reverse complement strand
TAAGTAAAGAGTGGACAATTTGGGTTACACTAAGGTTTGATGGAAATTCTAAGTTGGAAAGAGAGAGAAAGACAAGAGAGGGGGATGGACATACATCTGAGCACCAAGGTATGTCAAAGTATAAACCTAATCTCCCTGTTTGATGAAACTCAGGAATAAGATTGCTGGGGAAAGTGGAGGGAAAAGCTTCTTCCACCCTGACCCACCTGTGAGTCACCTAGTTCTGTCATTTTACTGCTACTATTAGCCCTAAGTAAAGTAGAAGATGAGAGTCAGCATAGTGTAGTGGTTTGAGCATTGGACTACAACCCTGAAGACCAGGGTGTGATTCCTTGCTTGGCCATGGAAACCCACTGAGTGACCTTAGCTGTGTCACACACTATCAACCCCAGAAAACCCTTTTACAGGTTCACCTTAGGGTCATCATAAGTTGGAAATGACTTGGAGGCAACAACAACAAGGTAAAAGACAGAAAGCCATGCCAGAAACTAAGGCCATTTCTGCACGATGCTGCTGTCCCGCAATGGGACACATTGCCAGTGGCCTGCAAGTCATGCTTTCACATGACATTATCGTGGTCCCACTGCCAATGCATCCCACTCACTGTGGTCATGGGATATTTCATTAATGGAAAAAATCTGGTAACAACACTCCCATAGCTGGTGGCCATGTGGAATGGGTGGAAGCACTATCTAGCCACTTCCTTCCCCATTGCAGCATGGGAAAGAGGCTAGCCACACTGTGGAAGGAAGTCACATATCACTCATGCTCCCATCCATAGGAAGCCAGCCAAGTACAGAGGAGAGTGTTAGGGACATACTTCCATCCTGGCAAAGGTGCTGCTAGGATGATACTGGGACCACAGCAGAAAATGATATGGTGTGGAAATGGCGCAAATGTTTCACAGCCATAAAAAGAAGCCATTAGCAGTGGGAAAACAGAAGTGTCAAGACTGGAATCACTCCATGTGTGTGAAAATAAATCCCATTCTCAGCAATCCTGACTCAGATTGCTCTATCCACATAACTGTTAATAGTAGGAGAATAATGGTATTAGCTGTATCAAGATAATGGAAGTGAGAAAGCTAAAGCTGGCTGGCGGTCCAGAATATTATAAAACATTTAAAAAAGGTTTAATTCCTAAACTAAAAGTGTTATATAATAGTATATTGAGGGGTGAAAAAATTCCATTATCATGGAAGCAGTCACTAATAATATTAATTTTAAAACCAAATAAGGATCCTATGGATCCAGGTTCTTATAGACCAATATCTTTAATAAATCAAGATGCAAAAATTTTGACAGCAATAATGGCGAAGAGGTTAAATAAATTTATTTATAAGTATATACATAAAGATCAATGTGGTTTTATTCAAGGAAGACAGATGGCAAATTTAATAGGGAAAACGATAAATAAAATAAATATAATGGACAGAGATAAACAAAAAGCTGGAATTTTAGCCCTAGATATATTTAAAGCCTTTGATTGTGTGGAATGGCCGGCATTAAAAACAATTTTAAATAAAATAGGATTAGGAGAGAGATTTAAAGGGTTAATAAATCAATTGTATTCACATAATACATCTGTAGTGATGGTAAATGATGGATTTACAGAACAGATTCAAATAACAAGAGGAACGAGACAAGGATGTCCATTATCTCCAGTTTTATTTGCAATAGTTATAGAAATGTTAGCGAATGTGATAAGAAATGATGAGAATTTGGAAGGAATTGGAGTTAAGGAAAAAAATAAAATAAGCTTATTTGCAGATGACACATTGTTGACAATTAAGGATCCAATTGAAAAGATAGATAGGATAGATAAACATTTAATAGAGTTTGGGGAGAAGACGGGATTAGAAATAAATTGGGCCAAATCAGAAATAATGTTATTTAATTATACTAAAGAAGAAGTACAAAAATTTATAAGTAGTAAAGAGGATTACTTAAAATAAAAGAATCAATTAAATATTTAGGAATAGAGATTACAAAAAATTTACAAGAATTACAGGAAAAAAATTTCAAGAAATTAAGATTAGAAACAAAAAGGAAATTAGAGGACTACAAAAATATAAAGCTATCGTGGTTTGGTAGAATAGCAGTGGTAAAAATGAAAATTTTACCTAAAATTAACTTTTTGTTTAGAATGTTACCAATAAAAATATCAGAGGAAGAATTAAAGGAGTGGCAAAAGATATTAAATAATTTTTGTAATGGAAATAAAAAATCGAGGATTAACAAGAAATATTGGTATAAAAGTCAAAAAGAAGGTGGCCTGGGACTTCCAAATTTAAAATGGTATTATTATGCAAATCAATTGAGATATATCATAGAGGGGGTTTCAGGAAAGGGTGATTTAGATTGGTTAGAGATAGAAGATATGAATATTGAGACAAAATTAGAAAATATATTTTTTAGGAATTTTTCAAAGAAAGAAATGGAGAAGATAGAAAATCCTTTTATAAAAAATATAATAGAAATATGGAAAAAAAATAAAAGAAAATTATTACCGAATATATCAATATTAACTCCGATAGTGATGATGGAAAAATTTCCAATAAATTTAAGAGAAATAATAGAGAAAGAAATAAAAAAACAAAAAATTTATAGATTAAAAGATTGGATGAAAATAATGATAAATAAAGATAGAATGAAAGAGAGATTGCAGGAAACTAAAATATCCTGGTTAAATTATATACAATTAGAGCAATGGACAAAGAGTATGAAAAGATATGTTAAGGATTTTAAAGAATATACTAAATTTGAACAAATTATTATTCAAAGAGAAAATATGCAAGAAAATGAAATACTAAAAGGTATTACAAGTGAAATATATAAAATATTAGCAAAAGAACAAGAAGAGGATTTTCTTAGAAAAATGTGGGAGGAAGAGATAGTACAAAATATAGATATACAAGAATGGAGAAAAATTTGGAAACAACGTCATTTAAAAAAATTATCAATAAGAATAAAAGAGAATTATTATAAATTAGTGTGGAAATGGTACTTGACTCCAGTGAAATTAAATCAAATAGATGAGAAATATTCAAGATTATGTTGGAGAGGATGTCAAGAAATTGGTACATATATGCATATGTGGTGGAATTGCAATAAGATAATGGAGTTTTGGCAAAAGGTTTTTAAAGAGATAAAAGAGATTATAGGAGCAGATATACCAGTATGTCCAAATATTGCATTGTTGTCTATATATGATAAGGTTGAGTGTACTCAAGTAAAGAAAGAATTAATAACAAATTTGTTAACTGCAGCGAGATTAATAATAGCAAAAAAATGGAAAGCAAATGAAAAATTTCAAATAGAGGAATGGTATAACGAAGTGTGGAAAATTGCAATTAATGATAAACTAACATGTAGAATTAGGCTTATGAAAGGTTTGGTTAAAGGGAATGATTTTGAAGAAATTTGGAAAATATTTTTGGATAAAGTTCTGAAAAGAGATAGTAATACTACCCTGTCAAAAGAAGAATGGCAATTTTGGAAAGTGGATTAAATAAAAAGTTGGCTCTGGGGGGTGGGTATTTTTTAGTTTTAGTTTTGTTTTTCTTTTATGTTGTATATTTTGTAATTCTTAGTAGGTGTGTGTGTCAAACTTGTGATTTATAGATTTAAATGGATAAGTGATGTTAATGTTTTTTTAAAAAAAAAAGTTAAAAGAATTAACAATAGAAATAGATTAAAGGGGATGTGAAAAATATTGAATTAAATGTGAAATTATAACAGTTGAACAGATTTATAAATTTAAGGGTAAAGGTGCAAAATAACAATGAAAGTTAGTATTGCTTAAGAGAAGAGAAAAAAAAAAAAGAAAAAAAATTTTTTTTTAATTCACTATTATGTATATCATATGGTGTTTAATTTTTTTTTCTTGTTTTGTATTTGTGATTCAGTTATATAAATAAAAAAAAATTAAAAAAAAAAAGCTGGCTGGCCCAAATTCACTCAAAAGTAATCTCGAATGAGATCTAATAGGAGCTTTGACATAGCTTCCTGAATGCTCAGCTAATGTCTGCTCAGTTGGGCTGAAGAAAAAAATGAATAATGCTTCTTGTTCTTCATGAGTCACACAGACAGTGGCCGAGGGGAATTTACAGACCCACCCTAATATCCTAAGGCATTCTGACACAATAAATCAAGCATATTTTAGCCACCATTTTTCACCAAGATCAGCACCCACAACATGTGTAAGACACAAAAAGAACTGAGCACAAAAAATCTGTTAAAGCTTCTCATATAGATGATATCTACCCTAGACAAAGTAGAAGACAGAAAGCCGTATCAGAAACCAAAGTTTGCCTAGTCATAAAAAGAAACAAATACACACTTAAATAAAGGTCTGAAGTCACAAAAACAAGCTTCACCTACCTATACCGATGCTTATATCCTAGAGATCCAAGTTTGCCAAGTTTTCGTGATAGAGAATTGGATTCATTTTCTGGCATTCTGTATCAATTAAAAATGATATTATTCCACAGTTACAAACTGCATATTTTGATACAATGAAGAACAGAAAAGACTACAGATTGGCTGTAAATATCTCTTTACTATTACACACTAACAACCCCTTTTATTGATAACTTTATGATTAAAAATCCTGTGAATCTTAAGGGAGTCTTCAGCTACAAGAAAAGTTAGTATTATTTTTCTTACTCTTTTTCCAACAAGGAGAATAATGCTTATATGCTGTTAATCAAAACTATATCCTCTATTTGAAGAAAACATAAATAGACATAATACAGAAACAAACATAATCCACTCTCTGTGGATTAGGACAAGAAGATCTACTGATGTGAACCGATGCAAAGTGTATGCTTTGGAGCATTAGTTCTTCACTACGTCAGAGCTGTTTAAGGATAAACTACATGGTAACATATCATGAATATCAACAGAATTCAGGATTTGATGGCTGCATGGCTGCACAGTAAGATTTCTAATCCTACATATACAGGGTGCATTTCAGGCAGATTTTGGTTGTTTCCATTGACTGAACTAGGGGAACTCCGGAATAAAAGCCATCTTGATTAATTTAAAAACTTATCTGAATTATACTCGTATCCTGTAATTCATTGCATTTGTTGTTATGGTAATCCGAAGACGAACCTATCATAGGTTTTTCTTGGTAGGATTTGTTCAGTAGGAAATTTGCCTTTGCCATCTTCCGAGGCTGAGACAATGTGGCTTGCTCAAGGTCACCCAGTGGGTTTCCATGGATGAGCAACAATTCTAACCCTGGACTCCAGAGTCATAGCCCAACGCTCAAACTATTACACCATTCTGGCCCATAATCCAGAATACAGTTACTCGTATATAGCTTCTACTGAAACAGAAGAACTTAAGCATAAGTAACTGCATGCAGAATTGATGTATCTTTTGCCTACTACAATGGTTCAAAAACCATATCAAACAAGACAGAAGATTTTCCTAATCCCAGTGCAAATCACTATATTGTGAAAAATTCTGAATCTATGTTCCATGAGTTCTTAGTTATGTAACATGCGGAATACCACTAGATGGGGCCACACCATTTTTCAATCCTATAAACAGTATTCATCTGTAGAGGAATATAAAGTTAATTGTTCGTGGGAATGAGACCTGGAGGTTATAAACATGTCTTTTAGGATTGTCTGTGCACTTTCTGCCTGAGGTATAATCATTTGCTCTCTCTTTTACACATCACCTGATAAGAAAAGTATTACTGGATCATATCACATGCAGAGGATATACAGATATAGAATTAGCTTTTTATGATCAGGCTCCCAGAAATATGCTTTAATATTTCTCCCTGATAGTTTAGAAATAATATAACAGAAGGTAATATAATGTACTACAGCATAGTGTTCAATGAGAGGACCACATTATAATTGCAGCTTTGTTGTTATGTGCTTTCAAGTCAACTCTGACTTGCAGTGACTCTATCATAGGGTTTTCTCAGCAAGATATTGAGAGTGTGACTTGCCCAAGGCCACCCAGTGGGTTTTCATGGCTGAGCGGGGACTCATACCCTGGTATCCCTGAGTCCTGGTCCAAAATGCAAACCAGTGTACCATGCTGGCTTCTACATAGCCAGGAATGAATATTGGTCCACAAAATAGAAGGAAATTTCATAACAATTGTAACAGTTTGATAACACTTCAACTGCAATGGCTCCATCCTGCAGAATCTCAGGATGTGTAATGTTGTAATTCGTTATTTCTCAGTATCCTCTGCTGGAGAGCTGAAGGATTCTCCACTGAACTATAGTTTTCAATGTATCCTGAAAAGAGAGACTGAGGATTAAATCTGGGTACCTCGGGAACCGTAATTCAGGATTAATTAGAGTTTTTTAGTACAGAAATCTAAGTACCTCATCAAACCACCAATCCCAAGATTCCACAGGATATAGATACGATAGTTGAACGATTATCAAACAACTATAACTATGCAAGTAGATACTATACATATAATGTGCTTTGGTTTTGCATATTATAGATTGAGTATCCCTTATCCAAAATGCTTGCAACTAGAAGTGTTCCATATTTCAGATTTTTTTTTAAATACTGGAATACAGTGCGTTTTTGGAATAGCCTTGCATTTTGTTCATTCTCTGTCTGTGTTGTGTATGAAACACAAGGCTGGAGAGAGACTGAGGATCTGTGAAATGAGAGGATTCCTAGCATAGTGCAAATCCACATCTCCCACCATTTCATATATCCTTGATCTCTTCTTGTTGTCAGGTGCTCACTTCCACCTTCAAAGTGGTGGCTGAGGTGCTCCTGCTTGTTTGTCTCTCAGATCCTCAGTCTCTCTCTCTCTCTCCCTCTTTCGCTGCCAGCCCCCCTTTCCGCCTTCAAGGTGATGGCTGCAGTGCTCCTCTCTGTTCATCTCTCTCAGATCCTCAGTCTCTCTTTTTTCCTGCCAGCTGCCTGCTTCTGTCTTCGAGGCAGCAGCTACAGCATACCTCAAATCTGAGAGACAAATGAGCAGGAAATCTGCTGTCATTGCCTTGAAGGCAGAAGTGGGCCTCTGGCAGCAAAAAAGAAAGAGCCAGGGAATCTGAGAAAAAAATGAACAGGACTGTCATAGCCTCTGTTTTGAAGGGGCAGCGGAAGGCTGGAAGAAAAAGTTTCAGTTTCTGGAGGATTTCCAGATAAGGGAGGCACAACCTCTATTGAAAATAAGAACACCTCCAGAAACATTTAAAAAGTAACAAACATTAACCCAAATAGTAGCAGCCCCACATGGCGGTAAGTACAAGCACATGCCTGTAAGGCAGAGATGGAAGAATCCTATCAGGAAAATCATTTCTGTCTCCTTACAATAAATGTTCAGACAAAGAATACAGAGGATGCATAGTTTGTTCATTTTATATTATAAACAAATGCAGTGTAGACACATACAAGTGTTCAGAGATAGGAAGAAATCAAAGAGAGATTAAATGATGAGAACCAGTTTGAACCCATCATGTTTTTTCAACACTGAAATGAACCTAAGACTTTTTCTTCCTCTATGGATTCAAGTTCAGCTTCAAATAACCCATTTCATTTAGTTGTCTTGCAAAGACACAAGGTCACTGACCCTAACCCTTTGTACCATAAGTGAGTAAGAATTCACATTATTAGAACAAAGATTTCAAACTTTTTTGTTTAACTCTGCAGTCCTTAAAAAAATCTCCAGCATATTGCAGGAGCTTTTAGAATGGTGTAAAGTCCAGTGCAAGAGACTGGATGCAAGTAAGAGGAGAATTGGTGAAAATCTTTCAGTCTTTTAGGTAAAAGAATGAGCAATTTGACATTGATTCCAAGATTATTAAAATTTAAAAGGTATCCTGAAAGAAAAATCCTAAATGATGCCTGTTTTTTTAAAAAAAGCTGGATAAAATTCTGGCAATCTTAAAATTCAAGAAAAATTGACCCACTCAATGTATGAACCATACTTATGTAACAAAATTATCAAGTTTAAAATTCTGTATGATATCCTCTCAAACAGGAAGACTCTGGCAAATTAAGTTATGTTTCTATTATTTTCCTGTCATTTGTACAAACAGTGGTTTACTGCTCTCTAGATGTTCTTCTGAGAAACGCAGAGCACTGGGATGCATGCCCTTCCATATACAGAAGGCATCTTTTTGCTTGTACAAAGACTGTTTTATAATTTACGCTAGATTGCTGTGCAGGAAGTGAAACTAATTCTTAAAAAACACACTTCCAATTGCACAAACAGGATTATGACCATTGTATGAAAATCCTCAACCTACCCATTTATAGCATTAGGTGAACTTTTATACAAGCATTTGCAAAATGGGGCCAAAGATAACTTACCTTCTACTTGCTGGAAGGGGTGTTGGATCCAAGCCAGTACAAGAAAATCATCTAGTGCGTCTATACTTAACGCAGCCAAGGTGATTGAACAGATTTGAATATACTTGTTTTTTAAGTACTGAGAAGCATTAAAGTCAAATGCTGAAGTGCAACATTCCATCTCACCAAGACGCATCCATCTTCTGTTATCATTCATTAACAGACACTTAAGTGTTGCCTACCTGAAGAATGTGTGCTGTTCTACACAACATTTCCACAAGTGTTTGCATGCAGTTTTGCTGTGTGCTTCAAAAAAGAAGGAGGTCTCATTACACTGAAATAAAATAATACAAAATTAGGATTTGCATTTGATAATATGAGTGTCAATTCTTTTTTCACTTCCATTTGTGTGTATCAGGAGAAATGCCACTTGTAACAATGAAACTGCATCAATCGTGCAACTCCTAGTCTGATACAAAACTGCTTCTTACAGTTTTGGTACTAAAAAAAAATCATTAAGTCATTTTAACCAGTGTAGCAAACCAACAGTCACTTCAGTGAGCACTTTTTACATTATATTCTCTTGCACTAAGTTTCATCATATTGGAAAACATACGTTTCTCTCGTGAATACTGGTTGAGATCCTACAGCGTCCAGCATAGAGTAAGAGTTCTACACAGACCTCCACTACCACTCATCACTCACCTCCCCCAGGATTCATGATTGTGCTTCAATAGTCCCCTCGAATCTGTGGCTGGTGGAGAGTGGGAGTGGAGAGTAATCAGAGAAGTGTTTGGCTATGCACTACAGCAATATGCAGCATGATAACATCTTCCACTGAGATCCACTAGGGTTTTGGCAGATGGTGTCACTGATCTGCATCCATTATGCACATTATGTCTCCAGTTTCTCCAATGGGGCATTGCTAGCCACTTTTCCAATCCTCTATGCTCTCCACCAGTCACAGAATGGCTGTTCAAGGGGGTGCTATCACAACACAACAATCAGTCCCAAAGGGGCTTAATTGTTGTGGAAGATGGAAGAGAATATTCACCTCCACAATGACCAAAGAAATAAATATGCAGATGTAATATATGTTTGTGTATGTCACTAACAGGATGCTTCCACTGTTACATTTGTTTGTTTTTGTTTTTGCCTTGATTATTGTGAAGGCACATATGCATCAATTTCCACAGCTAAAGAATGCTTTTTCTGACGCTGGCATCATCAAAAAGCATATGTGAAATAGCCATATATATTCTGGTGGCAATATAACTCCCCATACTACAGGATTAAAGCTTGTAAAAAAAAATACCAGTTAGCTCAAGGAAGAATTGGACAATATTTACATAAGAAGAGCACCTCCGAAGCATTCATTATAAAGATTACTAATGGTTAACTGTGAGTTGTGGTGTGTATGCAGCAAACAATGGTGACACTGACAAATTATTATAGTTTCATTGTGAAATTGCATCGATCATCTGGTTACAGACTTTTTGTTAAAAAAAGGAAAAATTAAGATGAAGGCATGCATGCCTAAGAAACATGCTAGTCTTCCGACGGCATGCCATGGTCAATTTAATTCAGTAAAAGCTTTTAAAGAATGTCTCTTAAACTAAATGAAGTTACTCATTAGCCAGAACACATTTAACAAGTCAAGGAATGAAAAACCTGATATAATTTATGTAATGGCTAAATGTCTGAAATCCAAAGACAATGGAAAAACTCATATTGATTACAACTGTGCTGGACTCTATTCCAAAATGAAGAAATCCAATGTGACCAGGACATTTTTCTAGCATGCAAAGCACTGCAGGCTGACTTTCCAATTGCCTTCTTTCCCCACCACTAAAAAATAAAAGTTCCCAATTCTACATGATGGGCTTACTTTGAAATTCAAGGAAATTTTAAAAACAGCCAGAAATATGGGGATAAGGGGGCATAATTAGGGTAATGTCTAGGTCTAACGTCCAAAGATAATTATTAAAAATTCATACTGAATAAATGGAAGCCTTGGGGGCATACTTGAAAGAACGTTTGTTGTAGCAGCCAAAATGGCTCTCTGATACTCTTCACTATGCTCAGGTTTCTCAGTTTCAAAGTTTAAATCAGAGGTTCATAGCCTTCTTAGTTCTAGGGAGGGACCCCCATCACAGACACATAAAACATACATAGAAAAGTGAAGGAGCAGCAAAAACATGTAAAAATTAGGGGGAGAGCAGTTTTTTTCTATTCTCCCCAAAGCATTTTTTCCTAGAAAACTGGGGGAAATAGATAATTGGAGGAAAAAATGGATTTTTAGAACATTTTCTGTTTGGATGATGAATAAAATGGCAAAGTGCTTGTATATTTATACTCATTATTTGCAAAAAACTATAGAATAGGAAGACTTTTATGTAACACAATGTACAACAGCTGATCATTGTAATTCCTGGCTTTGGTAACCCCATCACCATCACCACTTTCAGTTCTTTTTATGGGAATGAATATATCCACTTGACAGTATGGAAAACTAGAGGAAACAAAACAATTTTCTCTCTCTCTCTCTCTTTTGATGATTTCTTCTGCTTTTACTGCTTTTTGCCTGCTCCACTTTAATAAAGTGACAAAACCAAAGAGGCTCCTTACAGTTCAGGACCTTGTATCTTAATTTGTAACCCCCTCCAAAAAAGAAAGTTTTAAAAAGGAACCAAGTTTGTAACTACTGTCTGACTAAACTGGTCTTTTAATTTACCAAATAGGATAATTTTATGCCACACAAAAGTGTGTAACTGCATCATATTATGTATGTGCGGAGGTAGGTAATTATTTGTTGCTGTTGTTGCTTTAATTTGTTTTAACTGGTTTCAAATTTTACAATGGTCTTATTGCTTTGATACTTTTGTATACTGAGAATTTTTCACTATGTTCATTTACCTCCTGTAAGCTGCCTTGCGTCCCAAACTAGGAAGGTAGGAAATAACAACATCTGTGACTCATTACTATTATGTATATAATATACTTTATGTTTCTAAAATAACATTATTTTCAATCTGTAAAGGATGCAAGTATCACATTTTTTAAAAAAAATTCTAGAACTGTCGATTCCCACCCCCCAGGAAAACAATGAGAAAAAACATGGCTTCCAAAACTTCCATAAATTCTGTATCTCTAAGCATACATACACACCTCCACTACCAATCCCATCTTAGCAGGTGTAGACACTGTTGCATTATGTGAGTGTATAATGCGACTCCTTGCTCCACAAAATTCTCACAACCCTTTGTGTATGTGTGTGTGTGAGAAAGCAAACTGTTACAAACTGTTGTTATGGCTGGCCAGTTCCATGGGAAAAACTTTCCCTCAGCGTTATGGGTTTACAGGCTAAAAACCTCTGCTGATGGGCAGGTGAAACACAAAGCGCGTTTAGTAGCATGTGGGTGTTTTTAGAACGATGTCAGTTTCGACGAAATTTTCAGTCCCACAGCAAAACAGCAGTCTATTAGATTGGTTTTTTCCCTGGCAGCTCAAATGAATGCTGTGCTTACACACTTTGATATCACTACTGCCAATCTCAATGCTGATTTGGAAGAAGAGGTTTATATGCTCCAACCTGATGGGTTTGTAGTTGAGGGAAGAGAGTCTGAAGTTTGGCGGTTGAAACGGGCTCTCTATGGTTTGAGACAATCAGCCAGATGTTGGAATATTTGTTTACACAATGCTCTGCAGGTGTGTGGTTTCAAACAAAGTGTTGCTGATCCCTGTGTATATGTCCGAGGGAAAGGGGAAAGTTTGGAAATTCTCCTTGCCTATGTGGATGATTTGTGTTTGGTTTCTGCTACACAAAAACAAGCACAAGTGTTTGAGAATGAACTGGGAAGTGGGCAGTGTTTTTGTTTACTTGCTCCGTGAGGCAGGCATGAAGTCTAAAGCAGGCAGGAGATTTAATTATTTTTATCAGTAGGAGTTTCTAGGCTCCAGTTTTTGCAACAGACCCCACCTTCCATGCCCACATCTTGGTATTCAGGGAAGGTTTCAAGTTGCCCTTTCTTGTCACTGAGATCCAGAGAACACTGAGAAGGGTGAAAATCCAGTGGCTTTTATTTATTGGAATTCATTATGTTTCTCATGTGACTCTAGAATATACCACTTGTCTACTTCCAACAGAAGTAAAACTCTTTCATTTGGACTACAACTGGCAAGCACTAGCTGTTGTTGCTGTGTGCCTTCAAGTCATTTCCACCTTACAGTGACCCTAAGGGGGCCCTATCACAGGATTTTCTGGAACTGAGTGTGTATGATGTGTCCCAGGTCATCCAATAGGTTTCCATGGCTAAGCAGGGAATCAGACCTATACAGTACCTAAACATTTTCCCAAATGTAACAGTATGGAAATTTTTGAGAAGTTCAACATTCTCTGCTGAACAAAGAGGTAGTTAGCTGCACACAGGATAACGTTTGCCTTGATCCCAACTGGTTACTTTTTTGCTGCTAAGGAAGTTGAAATTTTATTGCCTATACTCTCCTGCCCTTTGTCCCCAGTCCCCTCAAGACCAAGAAGAAGAGTGGCCACTGCCTGCACTGATATTGATGAAGAAGCCAGTGAAACTTTGAAAGCTTGCATGATATATTTTGTGCTTTCTAGTTAGCCCAATAAAGGTATCATTGTTTTATTGATTTGGTACTTTGTTGTATTTTGAAAACAAAAAAATATTCTGCATCAGTGCTGTCAAATTCCCTGTTCTGGGAATTTCCCCCCACCCTGTATATAGTTTTAAATGCCATGTAATCCAACTCTAAACAATAACGCCTGTCCACACAGTCATATACATAAGCAAAATGGATAGGCATGTTCTAGCAGTGCATACTATGCACACAACTGCAATCACACACCACTGTGCAGTTCAAATTTTCTTTAAAAAAAGACACTGTCCTGCTACAAGCAGCAAGTCTAAACACTGGCTGTGGAAGTACTGGGACTAGAG
Organism: Ctenosaura bakeri; assembly: GCA_948474755.1. Taxonomy (NCBI): domain Eukaryota; kingdom Metazoa; phylum Chordata; class Lepidosauria; order Squamata; family Iguanidae; genus Ctenosaura; species Ctenosaura bakeri. The sequence continues at coordinate 586,743 of CAOLHI010001153.1, read as the reverse complement.
CTCTGACACAAACCAAGCAACCGGAAAAACCTTCAAGTTAGACACTCCCAAGCCAAGAGTCCTACCAGTAGCCTGCGGGCCACACTGGCAAGGGCCAACATTAACATTCCCTAGGGCCACACACTCCACAACTGCTCCCTTAAAGACTATCCTCTGCTAAGAAAGCTGACAAGTACAGTCAGTGGGGAAGACACAAGGGCTCAGTTGGTACAAGAGACCTATTAAAATGAGCTGTCTTCTATCTGTGATCTGTCCAGGGTACTGAAGGACATGTTCCCAGTAAGCCTCATTCTCCAGTCCATAGACTGTGGTCTTGGAAGGGATATGTAGATCTTCACAACCTTACTGTGAGTCTAACCTTTCCCAACAAGACAGTTTGGTCTGTGCCAGCAGCTACGATTCTGTTGTCTTTCCTGTTTAACAATGACCAGTACAAGAACAGGCAGAAAACACATTGCAACTTAATTTATAGTCAGACACAGTCAATCTGCATATTACAAGATCTGGCAGGATTACATTTTTTGCCTGTGCCCAGGGAAATCATGAGATATGATGCAATTAGTAGATTTTGCCTTGTGCTTTTGTATAAAACTGGGGTCTATGGCAAAGAATAAAGGACAAGAAGCAAGACAGTGATCATCTCATCGGGAGGGGGCAGAATGTCAAAACTCTACTTATGTAGCTCATTTATCGTATGAAAAAAGCAAGCTAGCCATTAGCCTATAACACCACTTCTTTCCCTGCTCTTGTATAACTAATTTCCTAGGTATATTTTTCTGTTTATAAACTGATAGGAGAGTTCGCACTATGAAATATTTAAGCATACTTAGAAAAACAAAGCTTTAGCTCCCTGCCACACAAGCTTTAATTCCATTCAACAAAAGCTACTGACAGAGCAAGTAGAGTAAGGAGAGTATACATTTCAAGAGGTTGCACAGAAAGTGCCAAGATGCAGCTTGAACATGAAGCTCAGGGAGACACTGTCAGATATTTGGATAGTCTCTCTTCGGATATTCTCTCTTCTGCATAACTAAAACCTCTATTCTAATATAAAACTGGCATGATTGGTGGGAGTTAGAGGAAGAAAAAAACAGACAATACACCTACCACTTCACAAGCATTTTTCCCCATAGTTAATTTATAGCTCTGTTTCTTTTATCTCAATCACTTATAGTCTGTCTCCAGCTGTAGGAGACTTTATTCCTTTTTAAATAATTTTATTCAAATTTCAACAAATAAAACAAACAATAATTTTTGCAATGTTACATGTAGTGTTATTCCTTCTTCCTTTCCTTTCTGGATTACAATTATTGATGTTCCCTCTATTTATTATATCACGCATCACAATAAAATGTTAATAATCTATAATTTGTTAGTTCCTGCTATATATCTCTACTTTACTCGCTTCATGATATTTCATTAACTGTTAACTGTATAATAATTGTTATCATGAAAAATTTAATACCTCCGTCTACCCCCAACCCAAATCTGTAACAATCTTCCACTCTTTGTTTATGTCCTCATCTGATTTCCCTTTCAATCTTTGTGTAAGTATGTCTGCATTTCTGTTTTCCATAAAACCTGTCCACCACTGTTCCGTTGTAGGTGTAGTTTCATTTTTCCAAAATCGTGCATATTCAATACGGGCTGTCGTCACCATATACAATATAATTCTCCAGTGCCTCTTAGCTGGTGTTGCATCTAATGTATGTGTCATGTTTAACAAGTAAAATTCAGGTGACATCCCAAATTGAATCTTCAAAATTGAACTTATTTTCTTATGTATTTCTTTCCAGTATTTTTGTGCTCTATGGCATGACTGCCACACATGAAATAATGTGCCACAATTCTCTTGACATTTCCAGCATTGACCTGTGCCCGTCTTATAAATTGTCTTTAATTTTTCTGGTGTCATGTACCATCTATGAAATAGTTTGTAATAGTTTTCTTTTAAATTTTGGACAGCAGTAAACTTCTTTGTACGTTGCCAGCTCTGTTCCCACCATTCCAACTGTATTGAGTGTCCAACATTTTGTGCCCATTGTATCATTGCAACTTTAACTGTCTCTTTCTCACATTCTTGTTGTAAAATTTCTTTGTACAAATGTGCTAATAAGTGTGGTGGATTTTCTCTTAACAGTCTCAGTAAATGAATTTGTTCCTTTTGTTGTATTCCATATGTTTGTACATCCATCTGAAATCTTTCCTTTAACTGTCTATAGGGAAACCAGCTTAATTTTATTCCTTCATTTTCCAATTTCTCTCTTGATTTCATCTTCACACTGGAGTCATCTGCTATGTCTAATAAGTCTTCATATCGTAACCATTATCTGCATCTTTCCATCTCCCAAAAGGCTTCTTGCGGGGAGACAAATTAGGTAACTGCCTTATATTCTTCTTCTTGTAGTCATTCCATATTCTAAGTAGCGATTTCCTTATAAAATGATGTGCAAAATCTTTGTCATCTGCTGCTTTTCCATAAAACATATAGGCGTGCCATCCCATTCTTAAATCTGCTCCCTCTAATGCCAGCATCCTCGAATTTTGAAGATTAAGCCAATCTTTTAGTCATGTGAATGCCGCAGCCTTATAATATGTTTGTAGGTCCGGCAAGCCTAGTCCGCCTCTTGCTGTTGTGTCCATCATGATTCTCCATTTAATTCTTGGTCTCCTCCCCTGCCATATGAACTTAGTTATATCTCTTTTCCATTGAACAAAAGGTTTAATGCTTGTTATGATAGGTGCATTTTGAAAAAGGTAGTTCATTTTTGGTAAAACATTCATTTTTATCACTGACATCCGTCCCAACAGAGATATCTTTAATTGAGTCCATTTTTCCAAATCTTGAGTTATCTCCTTCCATTCTTTATCATAGTTGTTATGGTAAAGTTCATTATTTCTTTGTGCAATCCAAACTCCTAAATAACTTAACTTTCTGTCCTTGATTGAATCCTGTTATTTGTTTAAATTCAGCTTCTTCCTTCTCCCTCATGTTTTTTTATATATATACTGTTTTTTCTTTGTTAACTTTAAAACCAGAGTAAACTCCATACTCTTGAATAATATCGATCAATCTTTGAGCACTCGTGAGGGGATCATCCAAAAAAAATACCAAATCATCAGCAAAAGCTTTGAATTTATATTGAAATTTCTTTATCTGGACTCCTCTTATTGTCACATTTTCTCTTATATTATTGTTAAGTGTTTCTAATGTCAAAATAAATAACAGAGGTGATAGAGGACAACCCTACCTTGTGCCTCTCAAAACTTCAATCGGCACAGTACACTCTCCATTTATAATTAATCTAGCTGTTTGTTGAGAATAAATTGCTTCAATCCATGAAATGAAATTTTCTCCCGGTTGTACTTGCTTAATAGTCATCTTCAAAAATGACCAGTTGACCATGTCAAATGCCTTCTCTGCGTCAACAAATACCATAGCTAACTTTCTTTCATTATGTTTTTCGTAGTATTCAATTATGTTTAAAACTGTCCTAATATTATCACGCATCATTCTCTTAGGCAAAAAGCCATTCTGATCTTCATGAATATGTTCTTGAAGTACTTTTTTAAGGAGACTTTATTCCAATCAGCTTTGCAAGATGAACTGTCTTTCTGCACGGCATAGCACAAAATCAGCACAATTTATAGTGGGAGACTAGAAAGAAACTTTCCTGACTGCACTGTTTTTTATATATGTATTTATCATCAATATTATATTTTTAATTGCCCTTTAAAATTGTTTTTAAATTAATGTTTTAATATGATTTATTTTCTATTATCGTAATCAAAGGATCAAATTGTAAGCTGCCCTGGGGTCCTATACTGAGGCAAAGGTGGAAAATAAATTAAATAAATTTTAAACATAGAATGGAACTACAGTGGGCTGTACTGCTTTTTATCTTTCTAATCTTCTAATGTTACACATTCTTTAATGACATTTTAATGACAATCTTTAATTATGTTTGAAGACAATCTTTCATTACATTTTTATCTATACCACATTTGTTTTAGTCTTATAAACTGCCTTCAGTACTAGTTCTGAGGAAAAAGGCAGGATACAAATAAAGAGGACAGAAACAACACACAACCAGCTTTGGCAAAATTACACTGCAGAAGTTTTACTAGTTCTGCTAGGGGTGGAAAGAATATCTGCTGTTATTTGATTCCTTGCAGACAAATGTTGGGAAACACAAGTGTTGGGACACACAAGTCAGGGAAAAAGCTATACACACGTGAGAATTTCACACAGTTTTTAATCCAGTATTTGAACATCCCAAAGTATTTCAGGAAATTATTCTTAACAGAAATACATGGGGGGGGAGAGTGTGCAGAAATGATGAGATTTGGAGGAGAAATGGGAGTGTTGCACAAAATAATGTTTCCAGAAGAAAATGGGAGTGTGTGCAATAGTGTGGCTAAGTAGTAGTAATAATCGTGGTGGTGGTGGTAGTGACATTTTTGCACTCCACGTTTTTATACAAAAAATATTTTCAGCAACATGATTTTTGTACAAAAACCCCACATATTTCTTGCAACAGTGTCTCTTGCACAAAGACAGAATTTTTGTTATCTCTAGAAACATACCTTTTGGTGCAAAACATATAATTTTGAAAAAAATGCACATGTTCAGGATACATGTGGAGTGTTTTGCATGGAAAAACCAATAAATTACAGTTGTCCCTCCACAATCACTAGGAGTAGGGCACAAGACCCTCACAAAAGTGGAAGAACTGTAAATATCAAAATCCATGTATGTGTCTGTAGGAAGGAGGCGAAGGCGTGGTGGAGAGAACAGGCACCCAGGGTCCAAACTGGGTCATGGAATGGAGAGGGAAAGCTGTGGGCATGGTGGCTCTACACTTCCTTTCTCTCATCTATTTCCCTCCTTGGGTCTGGGAGGAGGCATCAGATGATGGTTTATGGTGCTGAGAGATCAGGCTGCAAGCATCCTTATCAGGCCAGGCAGCAGTTGGTGGAGGAGGAGGACCAGAGGCAGGTTTTTAAAGGGCTGTGTGGCCTGACTGGAGCAACCCAGAGGGAAGGTTCTCCTGGAAAAGAAGTACCTGGGGGAGGGGGCAGGAGTTAAAGAAATAATCAAATTCATAAAAGTGAAATCCAGAAATGTGGAAGCTGACTGCATTTGTCCTTGCACGTAAAGATGAAATAACCCAAGATTTACATCTTTAGTTTCTACTGTGAAAAGTAATAGATAATTTCGCCATGCTCTGCGGAAATATCCGGAGGCCTTTCTTCCTCGACTGTGGCCATTGCAGGCTGTGTTGGAGGAGGCGTCAGAAGACCAGATGGCCGGGTTGCTGGTGAGGGCAACTAGTGTTTCTCCTTCTTCTTCTCCTTTATTGAAGGGTCTGAAGAAGGTCGTTTTTGTTGAGCTGCTGTGAGGGGCTTGGAGGGTGGAGCCACCTGCAAGCCCGCAGAGGCATCCCCCGATGATGAAGAGGCAATTGGGGTTCTGGAAAGCTTCGGAATACGCGGCAAGGTGGAGATCGGAGGCAAAGATGCCAAGGATGGTACTGAGTCGGTACTGTTGAGGTCGGTATCACAGCCATCGATACTGACAAGGGTGTGGCTGCAGGTTGCATAACAGCAAAGGAACGCGAAGCCATAGAGGTAAAGAGGGCAGTGTTTTCGGCAGCCTTCTCCTTAATCTTTAAGGCTTGCTCCCAGCAGTGGGACTTTAACCTTGAAGATCTATTTCTCAAGGTCTGTGCTGTAAACTCCTTACAAACGGAGCAGGTCTGGACATTGTGGGCCTCCCCGAGGCAGAAGAGGCACTCAGAGTGTCCGTCAGAGAGGATGACTTTTCGACCATATGGAACACAGAATTTGAACAAAGAAGACATAAGAAGATACAGAGGGATTCTCACAAAGAAGTCCGAAGGAGAAAACGAAGACAAGACAAAAAAACACCAAGAAAAAGAACTGCTCAAGCAAGAGGACCTTCTGTTCTCTGTGAACATGCTGGCGGACGAAAGAAAACGGAGGAGGGACTGTTAGCTTGGCAGGCTGAGCATGCTCAGTATGGAAAGGGGGAGAGGTTCCTGCCAAGCTGCTCAGCTCTAGAACTTTCCAAATGCTACCGCGCATGTGTGAAGATCCCAATGTGTGAGGCACAGAGACCATGAAGAAGAATTTATATTTTCATGGAAGTTCAAATAAGGATTTTTTTCTTGTAATATCTTCTCCTTTCTAAGCCTCGTCTAAAAGATCACAGTATTGTTCTTGTGTCAGCGCTTCTGATCCCTGCCCCGCAATCACAAAGGAAGGAGCTGTTTTATTATGCATGCATCCCCACATCTCAAAACATCTTTTAAGCCCAAAGATGTTGCCAAAACAGGGCACCTGCCTCATCTTCAGACTCTTCTGACTTCTGCTGCCCATGGCTTATATTATACATGGGTACATGCCACAGCCCATGTAGCCCCAAATACTTTTTGTGTCCCTTCAAGTTCCTCCAGCTCCTCAGGATAAAAGAAAATGTGACTGAAATTTGGTGCTGTCTGCCATCAAAAATTAGTGGCAAACTGTCACAGACATTGGCAGCTACAGCTGTTCACCTCCTATCCCCTGCTCACTTCTTCTTGATCTATTTTATGCAGCAACACAAAACAATAGGTGAGAAAGACATCAAGCAATTTTAAACTAGAGAGCTTTTTGGAGGATGATCTTATTCAAGGCTCTCACTCTCTGTCCTCATCCTGAGCATGTTTACCCAGAGATAAGCACCATCCCATTCAGTGGGGCTTATCATATATTACAAAAGCAGAGGAGAAGTATTTTCTTGATAAAAAGGAGCAGTGGATGGAAATGTAGCATTATGCTAATCCAAATGGCAGTATAGCCATCCAAAACAGACATGCTGCTTAGCTTAACTGTCAGGTGAGACAGCCCAGAGCTTGGAAAATTTGGTGGAATACAAATCCCAGAACCCCCCAACCAGCATACCCAGTGGTACTTGTTTTAAAGGGAAATCACACATCCACTTCTAAGAAGCCTGCTTACTATTCAAAGATTTTATGCTTACAAATGGCCTAAATCCAATCGTTAATTCCAATTAAAGCAGATGATTTAATCAATTGGTAAATGCTTTCAATCAGTTAGTTGATGAAAATAAAATCCCACAAGTGTACTAATAATTTGAAAGTTTCTTTATAACACATTCCACATTTTATAATATATCTCAGCAAGAATTTTGTTTCTAAAGCTACCAAGAAGAATTGCTTTTTCATTTTTAATTTAATGTGCCTGGAAGAAAAGCTATATAGTAATGTTTTCCCAAGCATAATCACCATGAGATATTATATCACAACAAATGAAACAACTGAAACAAATTGTTCTCTGTTTAGTCTCTATTAAATAGAGAATAAATATACATTCCCAATCAATAATAGTAGTCTTCATTCAAGGCTGACTTATTCTGGAGTCTGCTCTAATTGTGATTAGCAACTTAATTCAGGCCAATTTTTTTGAAGATAAAAATTACAGCCAGCATTCTGTTGGTAACATACATAGGAATAAGTATGCTTCCATATTTTTTAAAAAAAATTTGTGGAGTGAATATTCCCAACTCCACTTGCACAACAACCTCCTTAACAATGAACTCTCTTGCTGGTCTCCATCTTCCATCACATATACAACAATGACATTATCCTCTGGGATCTCCAGAGAAGCATGGGAAGGTATGGGAAGATGATGCCTATACTATGAGAATATAGCTAGTTGCTGTGTAGCTGTCCCCTGCACTCCTCTGGCTATTAAATGGCCATAGGACAAGAGAGTTTTATATGGAGGAACTTTATGTTCAACCAGATGATGCAGAATCCCAACCTACAACTATGAGTAAAGATTTTCCACTGATATGACATCAAAACCCCTGAGGAAGAACATCAGCCATATAAAGTACATTCTAAATGCACTGTTAAACAGAACTAGTGATAATAGACACAACAAGTGAGGTTTTTAAGTTAGGCTACATACATCCTCATCTGTCCCAAATGTGAATTGCCCCCTTTTTTAATACTCTGATTCACAATTATATCTTTCTGTTCACTAAATGATTAAGAGCATACCATGTCATGATTCCACATTAGAAATTAGGCAACCAGGCTTGGAACACTTTAACCAAGGTTGGCTAGAACAAAATCCAACATGGAACCAGAGTATACTGGGTTGAGAAGAAGAGGTACATGAACTGGAGAGCAGAGTACACAATCTCAGTACTCACATTCGCAGTTTCTAACCAAAGTTCATTAGTTCAAGATATTTTAAAAGGGTGGTTTGGAGAAAGTACACAAAATATTTTGCATCTTTTTTCTTTGAAATACTTCCCTAAAGCATTCTTGTCAGGGCTTGACATTACCTGAATGCTGTCAGGCTGTTTGATATCATAAGCACGATAGCAGGGTCTCATTTAAAAACCACAGCAAATCTACAAATCAGTCACCAGCCTTTTTACCACAAGCAATGATGTTGCCTTTCGAAAGCTTCCAGATCCCTATTTATCATCTTAAATGTTTGAAATAATTTCAAGGCGTTTACAGACAAGTTTATTATATAAGCATAAATTATAGTAAGCAGAGCAGCACTTCCATGCAGTTTGACTCTGTGAGTACAGACAGTGCAAGTAAAGTCCCATTCTGTTACAAGAACATGGCAATCCATGCCTCAGCCTCAACAGACAGATGAGTGATGTAGACGACATCATCAGGTCTTCCCTAAAACTTTTTTTTTATCTCTCTCTAAACAAGAAGTAGAATTAAGAAGACATGTTAATTAACAAATTAATTACAAATGTCTTTTTGAAGAAAATCAGCCTTTTGCTGCTAGATACATTAAAACACAACCCAATGCTTGTTTACTCAAAAATAAATCTCACTGTGTTCAATGAAGTTCACTTCTTATAGAGCATTGTAACCAAGTCACAAAAATACAAACTTACATCTTTTCCCAGAACTCTGAGCTCAAACTGAGATTCCTTGAAGTGGACCTTTGTAATTCTAGGCCTAAAAGTTAAAAAAAAAAAAAAGTACCACAGATTAAATCATAGATATAATATCTGAGAAAAGGGGGTAGTTTTCTAAGAAAGACAACCTAACATTACTTTAATAAATAAATTATATGCATCACTGAATGAAATCTGAATAATCTGACTCTAAATAGTGTAACTTGGAAACTATGGTAAGCATTTACTGTTGCAATACAAGTGGAAAAGGTAAATCAGCTTGGTTTCTCCGTGGCAGAAACACCTTCTCCTGAATGAAGCCACATTAGACATGGCTTCTAGTAAAATGTTGCAGGAATTATGTTAATCACAGACTCTTTATCTTTGCTCTAATCAGTGCCAGACATTCATTAGAAAAGGGCAACTGTGTGGCCCCTCTGCTGCAGGTAAATTGCAACTCTTATCACTCCTCCCCCTTGGCTATGCTCACTAAACTAGATGGGAGTAGCAATACAACAATATTGCCTATTTCTGCATTAGAGAGGGCACTGAAATAAACTCATTAAGTGAGCAAAACATTGTTAAACTACTGTTTCCAGATTGAGATACAGCATTATGAAGCTATCTAAATCATGTAAATATTTTATCAGCAGAGCAATACTGATGAAACTTGCAATGATAAAGAATACATCGGCTGGCACTTTGTTGCTGAACTATGATGGCATAAGTTGGACTTACACCATTGCAACTCACTTTTTTGGTTACCGCAGAGGTCTGGACTCTCTACCGATTGTGTAACAACCAAAATCACTCTTGAAACCTACCTTTTCTCAGCTGCAGCCCCTCTCCAAGCCCAGCCATTCTGTAGTTGATGGAGAAGAGATGAAGCAGCAGACAAGTCTTCAGCCTTTTTCTCATAGCTAGATAAAGAACAATGGCATCTTGCATGGGGACCCCCAAAGAACCTCCAGCAGTCCCTGCAAATGCTTATCACTATGTATCTAGCTACAAGAAAATAACTAGATGCTTGTCAGCTGCTCCCTTTCCTCAGCAAAACCAACCAGGAAACAGCTGGAGGAGAGGCTGTAGCTAAGAAAGGGTGGGTTGGAGGTTAGATGGAAGATTACTGAAGCTATGGTTTGTAGGCATATCTGTCACATTATTTTACTAAAACCCATTGTTTTTATGTGCTTACTTACCAAAAATACTTTCCTACTTGCTTTTTATTCTTGTACACAACCACTCCTACAGGGGTTAATCCTAGAAAATATTCAGATTTGTTTTCACCCTGGAAAATAATGTTAAAACTACACATGTAAGTAACACACACTTTTAGAGAGGGCTCCCTCCTTATCTTTGTTTGTCCTTTTTCTTCCCTGAGTGCTAATGCCTCAGTGGGGGGACAGAAAGAAAGAGATTAGAGAACATTTTCTAAACTGCCCAGCTGCCATGGTGGTCAACCAAAAGCACATCATGCATTACGATACTTCAATTAGATTTTTTCTTAACATCCTATAAATTTAAGGAATTTTCTACATGAGTATTAAACAACAGCCTCTGCAACTTTAAAGTACTAATTATCTGCTATTTCCTGTTTTTGTGAACTTTTTAAGGGCCTTACTCAGCTTCTTGGTTTTACTTCCATAATTCCTGCCTAAACATATCCTTTGTAATAAACTCCTTTTATCTTGCAATGACACTCAGAATAAATCCTTCAGATTTGTAATCCATATTATTCTTCCAGCACAGTTAATTGCTTTTTATATGGAAATGCAACCACATTATTTCTTAGAAAGTCTCCTTAATCCATGCTTCTCCTAAGGAGGTATTCATGTCAATTTGAACTTTTCTTTAAAAATACTGAGAAGAGCAATGGCTTATGAAACAGTGGGCTATTGCTTTTTTACATCAGTCTTCCTTAGCCAATTCTAGTTGATTGATGAAGTTGCCTAGGACCCAAAGAACTGTGTAGTCAGACCCCTATAACCAAATGTACTCAGTTACTATGCTCTATAGCAAATTGTTTTTGAGACTAAATTTCAAAAATAGTTTGTGGCTTGGCACTTGAGCCTTCTGTTGAAAGGAAACAAGTTAACAATTTCAGTGAGTACATCAGCCAATTCCTAGTCCAAACTAGAGTGAAACTATCAAATAAATGGAGTTTATGTAAGTGTTGACTCACCATTCAGCAACTTATTTAATGGGTCTGTTACAGTTTTGAAAGCAATTGGATTTATGCCATAATAATCTCTTGTGTGGGCCAAAAGTAGTTCACAAGAAAAAGAGGAAATTGAAATGCTCATTCTCAACTTCTGCTCCTTATTCTCAATGGCTGAATAAGAATTCTACATTGTCACCTCACCCCACTCCAGTGCCTATAAGTTTCCTAACTTGATACCCTCCAGATGTCTCAGGAAGTACTGGTGGCCTCCAGATATCTTGACTTTCATTATGGGAAGTTCTTTGACAAGGGTAACTGCACTTTGGCATGATGCCTTATTACCTTTCAGACTACAGGTCCCAGAATTCCCCAGACAGCATGGTCGCTGGTATAGTGAAAGTATTCCCTGTTTTCATAGTAAGACCACTTCCAGTGTAGTCTGTAATTGTATGTGAAACATAGTTATCTATGTCTGAGTGTGCACCATGGGCAGCAGGGGGCCAGTCCTCCTCACAGTAAGAAAACCACTCATGCTTTGTCCAGCCCCAAGCATAAGATCTATTTTATGGGTTTGGTTATACCATCCCTTTTAAAGATCTCTCCTTTATCCAGAACACTCTGTGCACACAAAAAGACACAGGGAATTCCTGGATCGGCAGGCAGCGATGTTCACATTGCTGGCAGAATTAATATTTAAAGTCCAGGAACTTTAAGTTATGTTAAGCTTGAACACCCACAAAAATTAAGAGACTGGAGCAACAGTCAGTCATATACATTTATAACTTTATTTTTAAATGATGTTACTCACATAGACAGGATGAAGATCAACTCCATACATTTCAAGGGTCTTCGCCACACCTAGATAATTCAGTTCTGCCTCAGCTGGAACTTGGCCCCTGTTTAACATAACAATACTATTCCTGTTTATTCAATGGGATTTCTTTAAGAAAAGGTGAAGGATATTGACTTATCACTGATTCATATGTTTCCTTTATTTTAAATGCTTTTAAATTGTTTTAAATTAGCATTGTTCTAAAAGAATAGCTTATTTAACCATGTTGGGTCCACTATTGGGAGAAAGGCAGGATAGAAACAGAACAAAACAAGACAAGCCAATGAAGCAAAATAAGAAGTGAGGCTGGCATTAGAATCATAGAATCATAGAAATGTAGAGTTGGAAGAGACCACACAGGCCATCCAGTCCAACCCCCTGCCATGCAGGAACACCCTCAAATCAATCCCGACAGATGGCCATCAAGCCTCTGCTTAAAAACCTCCAAGGAAGGAGACTCCACTACACTCCGAGGCAGCAGATTCCATTGCCGGACAGCCCTGACTGTCAGGAAGTTCTTCCTGAGGTTCAGGTGGAATCTCCTTTCCTGCAGCTTGAATCCTGGTCTCTGGAGCAGCAGAAAACAAGCCCTCTCCCTCTTCTACGTGGCATCCAAATATTTAAACATGGCTATCATGTCCCCTCTTAACCTCCTCTTCTGCAGACTAAACATACCCAGCTCTCTAAGTCTATCCTCATAGGGCATGTCTTCCAGGCCTCTCACCATTTTGGTTGCCCTCCTCTGGACTTGCTCCAGCTTGTCAATATCCTTCTTGAATTGGGGTGCCCAGAACTGGACACAGTATTCAAGATGGGGTCTAACCAAAGCAGAGTAGAGTGGTACAAGTACCTCCCTCGATCTAGACACCATACTCCTATTGATGCAGCCGAGAATTGCATTGGCTTTCTTGGCTGCCGCATCACACTGCTGACTCATGTTCAGCTTGTGGTCTATGAAGACTCCTAGATCCCTTTCACACGTACTGCTATCCAGCCACGTGTCCCCCATCCTATATTTCTGTATTCCATTTTTTCTACCTAAGTGTAGGACCTTACATTTCTCTCTGTTGAATTTCATTTTGTTTGCCCTGGCCCAGCTCTCCAATCTATCCAGGTCATTTTGAATTTTGATCCTGTCCTCTGGCGTATTAGCAACCCCTCCCAATTTGGTGTCATCTGCAAATTTGATCAGCATGCCCTCTATTCCTTCATCCAAGTCATTGATAAAAATATTGAACAGCACTGGGCCTAGGACAGAACCCTGTGGCACCCCACTAGTCACTTCTCTCCAGGATGAAAAGCAGCCATTCGTGATCACCCTTTGGGTTCGGTCAGTCAACCAATTACAAATCCAAATAACAGTAGCCCTGTCCAGCCCACATTTTACTAGCTTCTTTGCAAGAATGTCATGGGGAACTTTGTCGAAGGCCTTACTGAAATCAAGGTATGCTACATCCACAGCATTCCCTTCATCTATCCAGCTAGTAACTCTATCATAAAAAGAGATAAGATTAGTCTGGCATGACTTATTTTTGAGAAATCCATGTTGACTTCTCGTGATTACCGCGTTGCTTTCTAAATGATTAGAAACTGACTGCTTAATGATCTGCTCCAGGATCTTTCCGGGTACTGATGTCAGGCTGACTGGGCGATAATTATTTGGGTCCTCTTTTTTTCCCTTCTTGAAGATGGGGATAACATTTGCTCTCTTCCAGTCTGCTGGAACTTCTCTTGTCCTCCAAGATTTCTCAAAAATTATAGCAAGCGGTTCCGAAATGACCTCTGCCAGCTCTTTTAATATCCTAGGATGCAATTCATCTGGCCCTGGAGACTTGAATTCATCGAATGTGGCCAGGTATTCCTGTACCACCTCTCTACCTATTATGTGCCTCATTTCCTCTGCTCCCCAACCACCAGGTTGAGTGCTTGTATCCTTCTGGGAAAAAACGGAGGCAAAGTAGGTGTTAAGTAGTTCTGCCTTTTCTCTCCCCCCTGTGAGTAGTTCGCCATCTTCTCTGCGCAGCGACCCTACTGTCTCCTTCTTTTTCCTTTTGCTGCGGACATATTTAAAAAAGCCCTTTTTATTGTTTTTAATGTCTCTGGCCAGCCTAAGTTCGTTCTGTGCTTTAGCCTTTCTGACTTCCTCTCTACATCTCCTAGCTACTTGCTTAAATTCTTCTTTGGTGGTTTCCCCCTTCTTCCATTTCCTATACATGTTTCTCTTGACTCTTAGCTCAGCTGAGAGTTCTTTAGTCAACCATTCTGGTTTCTTCAGATGCCTTCCATTTTTCCTCCTTATTGGCACAGTTTTAGACTGTGCCTTCAGTATCTCCTTTTTAAAGAACTCCCATGCCTCCTGAATTCCTTTCCCTTTCACTATTCCTGACCACGGAATTCCAGCCAGCAGCTCCCTAAGTTTACAGAAGTCCGCTTTTTTAAAATCTAAGATGAGTGTCTGGCTACACTTATCTTCTCCTTCCCACTGAATGCTAAATTCCATCAGGGCATGGTCACTCCCCCCTAAAGATCCAACCACTTCTACCTCATTAACAAGGTCATCCCTGTCGATCAGGATCAGATCTAGAATATTTGATCCCCTTGTGGCCTCTTCCACCTTCTGGACCATGAAGTTGTCTGCAAGACAAGCAAGAAACTTGCTGGACCTTGCTGTCTTGGCAGAGTTTGACTGCCGGCATATATCTGGGTAATTGAAATCTCCTATTATTACTGTATCTCTCCTCTTTGAATGTGCAGTCATTTGGTTGAGGAAGGCGTCATCCAAGTCCTCAGCCTGGGTTGGAGGTCTGTAGTAAACCGCCACCAGAATATCCCTATTGTTTCTCGCTGCCTTAATTCTTACCCAAATGCTCTTGACCTGCCTTTCTGGGTTTAAGTCCTGGATCTCTTCACAAGTGAAAACATCCTTGACATACAAGGCTACTCCTCCTCCTTTCTTGTTTGGTCTATTTTTACAAAATAGGCTATACCCCTCTATTCCTATATTCCAATCATGAGACTCATCCCACCAGGTCTCAGTGATGCCTATCAAATCGTATTTATTTTCTTGTACTAGGAGTACAAGCTCATCCTGCTTGTTTCCCATACTCATTGAATTAGTGTAGAGACACTTAAGTCCCTGGGCCCTTCCTGCAAGTCCTGTACTATTGTTTCTAGTCCTCCCGCCATTGGCCGCTTGTACTACTTGTCCAGTATCATTTAGCCAGATTTCTTCTTACACCTCCTTTAGGAAGGAGAGAAACTACACAAACAGAGTCTTCAAATACTGTATTTGTGGGAAGCTGGGGAAAAGTGATTCACAGTCAACAACATTTGCACAGAGAAGGGAGCAGCACTGTTCTAGGTAATATGAACCAGTCATTCTTTTCTGAGACTTTTTGCAGGTAAGAGCTCTGCTGTGAGCTTTACCCTACATTAAGCCAGTAAGAATTAGATTTTTATCCAAAGATATACTTTTTACCGTAACTATTATAACTCCAATATATCCCATTTTTAAAAAGGTTTATATAACAACACAGTTAGTTTCAGTGGCTGTCATGAGCTTTAGCAATTTCACTAAATAGCTGTACAGAACTGCATCCTTTGTTTCAAGCAACTGTATGGCCATTAAGACAGACTGTAAAGTGCTTTGCAACTTCCTAAATATGACAGTGAAAAGACATCAAAATTATTATGACTTCTGATGAGAAATCTCCTTCTCTAGAAGCATTTATTTAAAAAAAACACTTGTCTCCAAAATATGATTGAAAAACAAACAGCAAACAGGTCATTATATGCCACAGTAGGTTTGCAGTAGTTCACAGTGACACACATAGGGTCCTTAAAGAAGCTCTCTTACAATATTACCCTCCGCAGCATCACTTTTAACTGTACATATATTAAATAATATCAAACACCCTCAAGAACCCTGGTTATTCTTACAGATCAGGACTATATCTGCTTGGTTTCAAGAACGGCTCTATTCACAGGTCCCTTTCTACACTAACTGCATTCAAATTCCAAGAGATAATAGCGCTAGAAAGTCACTGAGCTTTAAAAAGCACACCTCATTTTTAATTCCCTACTTTTTAGAAAAAGAAGACTTACAAGATAAAGCCACTTTCCTATTATCTTCTAAAGCAGAAATGTACAGCCTGCCGCCCCAACACCTTTCTATGTACCACCTTCCTCCCAACCCACAGCTGGTGGATGCTCACTTCCTTCTCTTAGCAGCTCACCTCAGCAGCTACTGCTTGGAAAACTTCTGCTGCCTGAACTACTAGCCCACTCTTTGTTCCTGCTGGCAAACACCAATCCCAGTGGAGATTCCTTGGAAATGGAAGCAGGTTGAGATGGGGTGGAAGGTTCTATGTGTGTATGCAAAATGTATACATGTATGGAAAAAACATGTGTGTACACACATGTCTAAAATGCATGTGAATATGTGTACATGGTTTGGTAGCCCTTCCTTCTCCCAACTCCAAAAATGGCTCAAAAGTGAAAAGAATGAGCACCCTAACTACAAAATAATGACATCCATGATTACATCCCTCTATAATTGTCATGTAAATTTTACAATTATGGGCGTTACCACAACAACACATCACATGCATTTGCATCCTTTATCTTACCAGATGTTTTCTCTTTTCATTCAATCCTTACAAATGAATTGATTAAGCCTCAGATTTTCTTGCTGCATATCAGTCACCACTCCTGATTAAAAGTAATCTCCTCAGTGTTTTGCAACTTCTGCAAACACTGACATTCCATCTGTTTGCTTCTGCCAATTTGGTTACACAATCTATAACTAATTCACATGACTCATTTTTGAAATATACCTTTCTTTTCTCACGTTTTTGATTAAGAAATCAAAATTCTGCCAAACCACACTAATGGATGTACTGCTTTACCTTAAATATCATAAGCATTGCTTAGACCTTTGTAAAGTCAGCTCTTAACTGCTGCAATTGCTTCCTTCATTTCTATCTCCTTGGTTTTGGTAAGAGTTACCTATTTATTTCAATGGAGTTAGATGATCATCCTGTGTCTTTCTCTGGTTATCTACAACATGTAATAATAGTGCCTCTGGATGGATGCTGAAGACACTATGAAATACACGAATATAATAAAATGCATAAAGTGCCAGGCTCTAATTGCACTTTAAGAAATAAACTGGATTACATTTATGTTCTGTTTCAGCGAGAAAACAAACTCTACATATAAGCAGATTACAAACAGCAAGCAGTAGTTCTTCCTCTTTCACAAACACAAAATGCATTTTTCTGGGTAATGTTTCCTTTTCAACATTAGTTAATAAAACCAAATTCTTACATGAGTGTTTTGTGTATCCGTTCTATGGCATCTTCTAATTCTTCCTTCTGGTCTGGAACAAACCGATATTCTGAAACGTAACCTGCAGTGTGCCTGTACGGGTCATAGTCTCCAAGCTCAGCTACACAGTACATATAGAAAAAGATTTTCAATATTCATTCTATGGTCAGCAGTTCCCCAAAATATTTTACTGTCCAGCTAAATATTAGGAACATGTATGACAATAGAAACCTGAGATTTGAAGATTAGGGAAGAGTTGCCTCTCCAAGAAACAACACAAGGTAGCGTCATTCATTAGTATTTAGCAAGGAGGGACAGAATGACCCAAAACTTTGTCATACCAAAGCCACTACAATTTCCCCTTTTTATTTGTTTGTTTGTTCTTTAAGAGAGGGGAAAAGATGTAGGGAAGGGATAAAGATGAGTATAAACCAACAAAAAGAACAAAAGAGAAACAAGAAGGGAGGACAAAAAAAGAAGAAAGAAGATGATACATGGGAAGAAATCAGGAGTGGATCTCACCTTGCAATTTAATCTTAAAAACAAGCACAGGATACGAAAAAGTTGAAAATATTGCTACAGAGGTAAATTAACCTCCACGTCTGAATATTTACATGGTAACTGCACTAAGCAGTTAATAATAATCCATTTAAAGCCAGTCTTCTTGTGGTTGTGTGCCTTCAAGCCAACTTACAGCGACCCTAACGCAAACTCTATCACAGGGTTTTCTGGGGGCTAGGTATGTGTGATGTGCCCAAGGTCACCCAGCAGGTTTCCATGGCCGAGCAAGGAATCAAATCCTGATCCTCAGGGTCATAGTCCAATGCTCGCACTACTACACCATGCAAAGCCAGTCTTATGTATACTTCATTCAGTTTTTCCATACAGAAGAACAGTGATGATGTTAAGGTCACAGGCTACACTTCATCTCAGATGTTACTTTTGCAGCCAGTTAAGACGGTCTGGAGGGATCCCAATGCCAGTCCCATTCTTGGTTATCTGGAGATTTCCAGCATCAGGACAGACAGAACATAGACTGGCAAGGGTTACCAATGTCCAATTGTTTAACAGGTGCCAACTATAATGTTGTATGAATCAGATTTATTATATTCAATGCTTCTCCTGGCCTTAAGCCTCAGAAAATGAACCCTGTCCTCTTCAGGAAAGGAAACGTAGAAAGCAAATACAAAGATGAAAGTGGGATAAATAGATGGATCTTAGCTCTACCACCTAAACTTCTGAGCTTTCAACTACTTAGTACAGTGGTTCCCAAATTTTGGTAATTTAGGTATTCTGGACTTCGCAACTCCCAGAAGCCCGAGCCAGTTTGGTCAACAGAAATTCTGGGAGCTGAAGTCCAAATGATCTGGAGGACCAAAGTTTGGGAGGCACTGACTTAGTATCTTGTTACATGGATTACTAGAATCACAGAATCACAGAGTTGGAAGAGACCACAGGGGTCATCCAGTCCAATCCCCTGCCATGCAGGAACCCACATCAAAGCACTCCCAGCAGATCACCATCTGGACTGGAAATCTATAAACTAATTAAATTAAAGTAATAAAATTTATGAAATTGTAAGCACTTCCTAATCTGTTAAGTGGCCTACAACTTTCACAAATCAAAATAAAACACTCTTTCTGGAAATATTCTCTTGTGACAAGATAAATCAAGTAAAGTAAAGTTCTTCTACACTTTTCCTGTCATTTATTTGTGAGGTAAGCCCACTGTAACTAAATTTGCAGTTTCTTTTTCTGCATAGCTTTAAGCTGCATGCCAAACACCACCCATGCTGAGGGGGGAAAACAGAGATCCCATGGTACCTTTACAGACATGCAAATTTACTGAATCTCACTGAATCAATGGGATTTATGTGATCCAGATAAAAATGAAAATGAGGAAAGCAAAGTCAAGTAGAAAAATGATGAAGTCCACAACAGCAAATGCAAGAACAGATCTATTAGTTTTTACTCAAGACTCTTTGTATATGTGCATGTGCACACGTGCATACATACTTACTGTAACAGACTAACATTGATACCCATCTACAAACAATTCTGTGACACAGAAGCATTTGATAGGCCACTATACTAAATTCATTGCAATTCAGTCTTTCAAAAAGAATCAAACCTAGATTTGCTGCAATTATGCAATTCCTATGTAACTCAGGTTCCAATAAGCTCAAGCTCCTATAAAAGCCTTCCAAGCTACCTTGATTTTCAGAGGAGGTACATGTTGCTTCTATTCAGCAGCAGAGTAGAAACAGGCCCTCTCTGTGGCATTTCCTATGAAATAATCTGCCTCCTGCACAACATCAGGCTTCAACACCTGGGTAGTTAAGGCCCATATGCATCAACATTTCAGATGGAAACTGGGACACATATGACCCAACAGAATCATAATGTGGTCAAGTTGGCAAATTTTATTATAAGAAAGAATGTACAAGACAGGACAGGTTGTAGTGGTTTGTTTTCACCTGAGTCTACTGGAAAGGGCAAAATTCTGCCCCTATCTCTTCTTCTCACCACTTAGTACAAACTGCTTTGGCAAGTTGAATTCAGTTTGCAGCAACTGAACCAAGCAGAGGACAAAGAGGGAAAGTGGGAGAAGGAGAATGAATCTGGAACATTTTAAAGGTAACTCAAAAGGTGAGATAACAGAAGATTAATCAGGACTGTCTCTGCCAAATTGGGACAGTTGGAGGGTATGATCTGTTCTGAACTTTCTAATATGTTCAAATATTGTGTTTTTGTCAGGAATGTTTTGTTGTTTCATGGTGGTGTTACAACTTCACCCTGTTTTCACAAATAGCAAGCAGTATAAAAATATTTCTAATAAATAAAGAAATGACCTAGTATTAATGAGAGAAATACAGTATCAGTTGACTTGAACCACGTACACTGTATTGCATAAGCTCCCAGCTGAGCAGCAATGTTGATAGGACAAGGCAAGCGCCCTTGCAAGACATCTTGCTTCACCTGTAAAAAAAACTGATACCTAAAAACAAAGAGAGGAAATAAAATGTATCAAACAACTGTAAAAATCCCAATACATTGTTACTTCACTATTACACTATTATTTAATAGACTATTACATTAGTTTCCAAAGGGGCAAACAGCAAGATCATAAGCTGGTAATTGAATATTGTTTCATTTGAATCTTCATTGCAAACGCAGGGGTGTTCCCTTTGTGAATTAAATGTAAAAGAGAAAACATGCAGTTCAGCTGCCCAGCATATAAGTAGTTTCAGTATATATTACATCCTGTGAATGTGCTGCTATGAATTTATGATGAAATTAAGAAGTGAAAGTTGACACTGCTATCATTTGCCTTAGGATACACCTAGTGAACTAAATCAATTTGACACCAACTCAATTATCATTGCGCCTCTAAAAGAAACCTGGGAATTGTGATTTTATGAGGATGCTGGGAGTCTTACACTCTTTCAAGAATGTTTTCTATCTTTTTGAAATCCACTTTTCTTTGAATAACTTGTGTTCCCCAGTTCCAGGAACAGAAATTCATGAACATCTTTCTTTCTTTCTAGATCTCTCACAAGTGAACATCAAATAAATCAAAGCTGCTGGCTATCTGATCTATTCAGTTTCACCACTCTGCGTGACTAGATGAAACAACTGCAATAAGAAAAAGGACTTATTTCCATCTATTAGGACTCTTCTCTTTTCTGCTACACTTGTGCAGTTATCAAGTTCCCACTGCTAAATCAGGGCTAACGTTATGATAATTGTAAAAGGAAAAAGGTCACCCACTACATTACAGAAGTGATCCTTCCTACATACAGCTATAAACTGCAAGCTTATTGATCTGCATACGCAGACTTCTTCTGGTTCCACAAGCAGTCAACGTATAATTTTGCATTACTAGATCTGGATATGACCTGATATCTTGCATGCAACCCATACTGTACTCCCACCATAGCAGACCAGCAGCATGCTGATTGAGTTTGCTTGAGCAGGGCGAAGGTTGCACGCCAAACCAGTCTCCTTAACATGAAGTACAATCAACATCTGATTGTCCCATCTTTATGAATCTAAATTAACAGATTAAAATCACTAGGGCAGCATGAGGTACACATTTTCATTATCAAGCTCTGTTGTGCTTTGCCTGAGCTGATCTCTTTTGAAAATAAATTAGCTTTTCTTTGTTTCCCTCACAATAGGTTAGAATAGTGACAGAAGTTATGGGAGAATAAATGATCCTAAGAATCAGATATGACACAGTAAAATTTAAATCTCAAATGATTCACACAAGAAAAGGAACCCCTTTCAGAATCAGTGAGAAATTTTGGACATGCTCTAATCAACTTAACTTTGAATTTAACCCATCTCATTAACACCACTGGAACTTTAGTTGGACTTTCAAAAAAATTTTTTCGAATGTTTTAAACATGGAAATCAGACCTTTAAGTTGTGCCTCCTTCTCCCATTTAAAAAAAGAAATGAATTATATACTACTTTAACAGTGCCTGCTCAATCATATTATTAATGGCTAAATATTATTAATTTATTTTATTATTAATATTATTAATACTATACCTGGTGATTTCTTCCTTTAGTCTGCATGGATCTTCTGCATAAAATTTAACACCAAAGTACAGAGTATAAGGTGGACCAGCTATTAAAAATAAGAAAGCTAATTAATTTTTGAAACACACAAGCAAATCACTGAAATCCTGGACACATTCACAGTGTTTTTCGTAAGTATTCATTCTTCCAATCCTTATTGTGTTATAACATGGAATTAAAAAGGATTCACTGGCATTGTTACCATGTGTTGTACACAAGATATTCATCACTGAAAAAATTATATATATATAAACACAAAAATTAAGCAAACAAATACAAACTGATATTTTCCAAAATATGGAAAAGTCAAATGCGGGGGGGGGCGGGGGCGGATAGGACACTATAAGCTGTCACTTGAGTATACATAAGGCTAAAACAGGGTACTGGGATGTGAGTATGCCGAAAAGCCCCACCCTGAGTGTCCTTGAGCTCTCCAAACTTGAGTTCAAAAGTTTGTAATTACACTCAACTAAATACAGTTATTAAGTTACCATGTGGAAGACGCTAATTTTATCAGGTTTCCTGCTTGCAGAACTTCGTAACTGCATTTAGCCAAACAAGGTTACAGAACTCTATTCCAACTTTTGAATTTAATAAGTAAAGATCTTAATTCTACTTTGAGCTACTCAAAGACATGAGGGAGGAATCTTATTACCATATACACATCCCTGTCCTGGCCATAATTTGGTAAATCTCTGCAGAGGGATCACATTGAAGTAAATTCCATATCTTAAATCAATTTATTAATCCCACAGGACTGACTGAACTGAATCAATGCTCCATTAATGATAGATTGCGTCCACTTTAGTTGGGACTACCAACTGTTGGAATACGCCCATTGCTTTCCATATAAATCGACATTTGACTGTAGTTATGGTATGTAACAGCTAGTTCTCAAAAAGAATTTACACTGGAACCCTCCAACTAATGTCAGGAATTAAAATATCCAAACATGTTGAACAGGTAACAATATTTCTAGTGGACTGGAAGAAGTGATCAACAATCACATAAGCCTCATTGAAAATAAGTGTACCTGCACAGAAGTGTTTTTCAGTTCATAGTGTTTAATTTCTATAATGAAGAAAAATAGTTGGGAAAGATTGCCTTATCAATTTATTTTTGTTTCAAATGTTTCCCTGAATGCACTGTTGTATTAGGCCCTTTTCACATGGGGCTTAAAAAACGGTGTAGAGCAACCTCCGCGGAGGTTGTCTACACCGTAACGTGGATTGGGGTTGATCAGAGTAAATCCACACCCCAATCCACATAGGGGTGACCGGAAAGAGGCGCCGCCCGCACTTTTGTAAAACCACTTGCTTTTTGGGTTTTAAAAGGTGCGGAGCATGCAGCCCCGTCCAGCCCCGTCTCAGCGCCAGTACAGATCTGCAGGCATGCGCAAGAGCGTGCCTGCAGATCACGCGGTGGGCGGGATTTCCGGCTGGCGAGCTTCTCCTACTGGCGGAGAGCCTCCGTCAGTCAGAAGCCGCCATTTTGGGTGCTGCCGGACGCAGCAGACGCCGCAGACGCCACCAAGTGTGGAGCGGCGAAACGGGAAGCTCCGCGCGGCGACGGAATAAAGGTAAGCTCCGTTTCCACGTGGAGCTGCCCATTTCCCCGCCCGCATGTGAAAAGGGCCTTAGACTTCTAAAATACAATTTATAGAGGTATGGATAATCATGATTTTATAAAAAAAAATTAAACTTACATCCTATCTACACCTATAGTATTTTTCTGATAGCTATTATGTAGTTGAAAGGTCAAATGAATTCTTCCTGATACTGCAAATTTAAATATAGTTAATTGGAAACAGTTTCAGTTACAGAAATTTGGCTCTTTAGGATTTCTTTACAACTGATACATCTTTCATCTTGTGCTCTCAACTATTCATCTCTTATTGCATTAGTGTAAGGGAGAGGCACACAACATGTTAGCTTCAGAATTAGCACATGGGTTTTTGCACTGGTTATACCATCAGACCAGATCCTGGAGACAAACTCCATGAAAAGACTGGTCAATATAATTTTTGTTAATGGGCTCTTGCCTCTTTTTTGTACGTCTGTGTGTCTGATTAAAAACAATCATTTGAGTTACCACAGCTTTCCTCTGATGTGGCCCATGCCCTCAGGAATTTACTGGGGCCAAGGAGACCTAGCCTCTCCATCAACCTTTTTTTTTTTTTTTTCAATCCCAAGCCCTAAGGGATGTTCTCCTATTGGGCAAATTGTTCTGCAAATTCTGCTTACCATAGCTTCAAGGTTATTGTATATACTCATGTATAAGTCTAGAAATTTTAGTCAAAAAAATTGATCACAAAAACCTGGGTTGACTTACCCATGGGTCAATGTAAGTACTGTACCTTAATCCTTATCTTAAAAAAAAAAAGGAACTATCCCCTTCTCTGAGTAGACTGGTGAGAAGAGAGAGCTTGGGAAAACCTAAAAGAAGCGCTGATACCCTCTACTTTCTACTCTAAAATGACACTTCTGGCCTTTTTGAATTCCTGGATGGGAAAATGGTGGTGGCAGCTCTTTGATGCTTCCCTTTAAAGGAGCACTGAGAAAGTAAAGGGGGTTGATGTTCCTTTTAGGTTCTCCTGGGATGGACTAAGCTCTCACCTCTTGCCACTCTACTCAGAGAAGGGGACAGTACCGTATACTGTATACAGAATAGTATAATACTATACCTTAACTTTTAAAAAAAAAAAAAATTCTCTGAGTAAAGTGGTGAAAGGTCTTTGTGAATGCCAAGATGGAAAAATGGCAGCTAGCTCCTTGAGGTGGTACTGGCACTTTTCCCTGTCTGCAGAATGATTCCCCAACTTATTCATGGGTTCTATCAAAATCCATAATTTTGATATGGATTTAACCTCTAACCAAACCTGCCCTCAACTTATACATGAAGTATATACGGTACCTCCCACAACTCTAAAATAACTCTTTTTAAAAAGCAAGTTTAACATTACAAATTAAATGGAATCCCAATTTATATAAACTACTGTCCATTTAGAGATTTCGAAAGCTGTACAATTTGAACACAGAAATATATGTAGGAACTGCCTAGAAAGAAAAGCAGCAGGAATTTGCATTATGGCACAATTTTGAATTTGCTACATATAGCAATATTGGTGCTGGGACTATAAAACCAACAAACATTCTGCAAATGTAATAGTTTCAAAGCTTGCCTATCAGTAAACTGTGTTTTATGAAAAATGAATTATATACATACTGTTTATGAGTTCCTTATGTTCTGTAAGAGTTTTTGCAGGATCCAGCCAGAACTGTAAGAATAGCCATAAAAGCTATTATTAAAATGACATTCCAATATATAGACACTGTACTTTAAGAGCAAGGGAACTGTTTTGCCACGGCAAGAATAACCTTATGTTGATCGTTTTTAAATAAAGTGGGTAGTTTACTGATTTTTAAAATTAAGTGGTTGCTAAAATATGGGGATGGTGGGAAATCTCTTCCAATAAATCTGGAGGTTACTAGGCTGAGGAAGGCTCTTACAGGCCACAGCCCTTATCTAATATAAGTTCTGTATTTTATGTTCTAATAGAACATTGTATTTTTTTTATTTCTGCACTGATGACTTTCATTTTAATTGTTATCTACCCCGGCTGTCCCTCAAGGAATAAACAAGAAAGAAACAAAAGAAATAAACAAGTGTCCTGTAACATTACATATATACATTACTATAATATAGTTATGCCTCAGTTAACAAAGTAGATGTCATCCTGGACTTTACCTCTTTAACAGAAAATTTGATACCAGAAGCAGAAATAACACGGAACAAATGGGGATAGGTTGCTACAGAGCAGTTCAACATGTTTCAGCAACCTTTTTTTTTTTTTCAAAACTAACAATATACACCTGGGTAAGGCTACAAGTATACAAAAATGTTTTGACCTTCTAGAGACCACTTGAAGGTTTCTTACAAAATGTATCTAGGGATGACTTTTTCTTTTCATCATTCTCCATTTTTCTTATGGTTTCTATTTTTGGCAGATGGCCAAACTAGTGGGTCTATGCTTTTTTAAACATGTTGAGTGTAGGTGGTTAGGGAGGCTTATTTGCTTCCCCTTTTCTCTCTGTTTTGCTGTGTTCACATTTTCAGTAAAGGATTTTGGAGCCAGTTGCTGTTTAGCTTTTCTGTTGCAGGCAGGCAAACACAGCTAGACAGGATCAGTTGGAGCAGAATCCCTTTCTTTCCCAGCATTGTTCATTAGATTTTTATAGCAGACATGTTGCTGCATCTGTATTTAGCATCTGTATTTCTATACCACTTATCAGCTAAGTGCTCTCTAAGCAGTTTACAATGTGTTAGCTAATTGCCCCCAACAAACTGGGTACTCATTTTATTGATCTACGGAAGGATGGAAAGCTAAGTCAACCTGGAGCCCTGTGGGATCGAATTCACAACGTTGTGGCTGCAGTACCGGCATTTAACCACTGCTACACCAGGTACTGCAGCCACAACGTTGTGAGGCATATTTCATTGTAGGGGTTAAACATAACATCACCTGCTATTTATTGATCCTTTTGACAGTATAAATCCACACAGATGAACTGAAGCGACAGTTTTTCTGTGCTGAATTACTACATCAATGAAGGTGCTACATATAAAATCTCAGTAGGCTCTGAAGACATTGCAATGTGTACATTTGGTAAAATGCTTCATGGTGGCTTCTCACTGAGGAGATTTATGTATTTGTAAATCAAGAATTTATAAACACACAAATCTCCTCAGTGAGAAGCTACCATGAAGCACACAACAAGTCAGAAATTACATTGTTGAATGCTGAATAAAATCTTTGCTAATGGATATCCTTCTCTGAAATATTGTAAGAATGGGAACTTTGACCAGTCTAAGGCTTTAAAAAATTATGCACAGCAAAAAGTCAAATCAATCTGGTGCTCCAGACATACAAGTTTTAAAAATGACTCAAATATCCGTGATATTCTGTCCCCCAAAGCAAAATTAGTCTTTTTGCAATTATAGATGAAGTGTCCTGAACAAGGAGTAGGTTTACAAATAGTTTCCACACATCCATCAAAGTGTGTGGTATGGAAAGAGGACTGTGTTCAGGTCAAGACGTTATACAATTAAGCCAATGTTGAAGCCTCCGCAGCTCATGCTTTTTTTCTCAAAAGAAACTGTAAGCTAAACCCTGAATCTGTGATTTTGAATAGGAAGCCCACACAAAAGCCTACTTTCATCTTCTCATCTCCTAGATAACACAAAAGCGAAAAAGAAAAGATGCTTTGGAAGTTCATACTCCTGCAGGCTTTCAAGAAAACATTCAAAAGATACAAAGGAACTTCATGTCTGCAACTAAATTATTAGTCTTTTTGCATGTTTATTTACAGCATAAAAATTTCTATCCAGTCTAATGATGATTCATTATAATCATATCCTGTTTTCCCCTCAGAACTGGGATTCAAGGCAGCCTACAAACTACAACAAGTACAACACACATACAAGCACACTACACATTATGCAAAATATTAGAATTCAAACGTAATTAAAATTATCAAAAACATTAAAAATAATTTAAAACATACATCAAGAAGAAGAAAGAAAAAACACTTTAAGAACAGTACAGTACCTATTGAAACCCTTTCTTTTAAATAAGTCTAATTATATTCCCAATAGCAAAAAAGAAATACTATTACTTAACAGTCCTCCCTCCACATTCATGGGTTTGACCTTCATGAACTTGATTATTCACAAAGTGTCTGCTTGCCTCCCCTCCCTTCTTCCCTTCCCATTCCCCTACCTTTTGCCCAGGCACACATGTCTTCTTTCCACAGACCTGGGCAAAAGACAAGAGGATGGCAGGGCCAGTCCTGTGTGCATGCCTTCCCCAGTCATGTTGCTACCTTCTTCCATTCGCTTGCCTATCACCCTTGAGCCTGGAAGATAGTACAGCCGAAGGCAGGGAAGGCTGCTGCCCCTCCCATGAACTTGCATATCACTCATGACACTGAAAAGCAACTGGGTGAAATACAAGTGAATGGAGGAGGGAAGCTCTGGGAGGAAATGGGAAGAGGAGCACTCACTTGGATGGGAGGAGTTATTCGTGTGTTTTTTTTTCACTTTTTGTGAGGTTCTGTGCCCTGAACCCTCATGAAAATTGAGAGGTCACTGTATTTTTACAATTATGTGGAAAATCAATCACAAACATACTACACAAAAATGACATAGCTAACAAATCACCTGAATGTGGAAAAAAAATAAATAAGTCACACCTCTTCCAACACAGCTAAGAATTCAGAAGACAAGAATCTTCAGATTGATGCTGTTCAAGACAGATTCTGAGCAACCTGTTCAAGGGCTCCAAGAGGAATTTTAAAGCATATGTAGATATTCCTTTTATTTCAGCCTAGTTTAACTTTAGTGTCTTATTACCAAATCATCATAGAAGGATGGACATGGCAGGAAACATAAAAGAAAACATTTCACAAACATGACATCTTGCCTTACCAAAATACAGTGTCTATCGCACTTCAGCTTCAAAAGGACTTACCCCTGTATAAAAGTCATGAGCAACAGCAGGCTATGAATTCTGATCATAGCATAGTCTCGTACAACCATGTCATCTTTCCTGTTGACAACCAGTGCAAGTTCTTTCAGGAGGTTCCTTTGTCTCTGTGCTCTAGCACCCACAAAAATCTGCTCTTGAGACCACCCCTAGAGATGCTGAACCCTGGGACAATTCCACCACCACCACCACTGAGATGCAGAACATGTATGATGGCAGCAAACCCCTGTTTTTAAACGCAAGCCTGTCCCAAGTCTGGGCTCATTTTAAAGAGCAAAATGAGTACCGTATTTGCTGGCGTATAAGACACACCAGCATATAAGACATGCCCCATTTATATACCGGCAAATACTATTTGCCAGCATATAAAATGCACTGGCATATAAGATGCATCCCATTTTCAAACAGTATTTCTTGGCGGAAAAAGTTCAGGACACTTCATCTATGCCAGCAAATAGGGTACATGCATATGCACGCGTGTACAATGGCTGCTGAACAGCCTTGTATCTAATGGTCTGATGAACTCCACAGCAGGACAGCATGTTTTAAAAAAACAACTCTAAACACCTTCAAAATACAATTTGCTTTAAATCTAAATTCCATGCCCTAAATTCCCCTGTAGTCCTAGTTTTGGGGGTCACTCAGGGCTGAAGTGGCAAAGGGAGATCCCTTCTGATTTACACTGGATTCCACTGTTCTAGGAGGAGGCACCTAGCACTTGATATACCCTGCTTGTGTTAAACTATTCCACGATTAAGTCAAGTAAAACCACTAAAACTGCACATCCCATGGATGTTATCGTTATAAATAATCTTGTTTCATCAATCATTCTAATTTTTAAAGAATCATGCCTTGATTGTGCGCTGGATGAAGTTTAGGTCAAATACTCTGAACTTGTTTGTAAAGAATCCAGTAGCTAGAAAAACTTTACATTCACTACAGTGTCAGTCATTTTCAAAATACCTTAGCATGTCAAGTCACTGTACTTACTCCCCTCACTTTCCCTGCCTGTTTTCACAACAGGATCATAGGTTGTTCAGCAGGCCCTTCTATGTTTACTATTAAACCAGAAAAGAGCTTCTCTTTGCAGGCTGCCCACAGAATTCTGTAGTTTTCAAGACACACACTTACAGCTTTGTTCTATTATACTACATTCACTCTCCTCCAGGCTTCACCTCATGTATACATCATGATAGGAAAGATAACAGTGTCAGTTAATTCTTGATAAGCTAAAAAATCTAATTAAGGTGTGTTTTATGTCAGAATAAGGGTTTTTAGCTATTAAACTTACATTAAATTGCCATACAAATTTATGCTAAAAAGCATTATCAGAATGAAGCTGAAAAACTGTATCCATAAATATTATTGATGTTATTACTTTATTGCTAGTCCCAATGTGCATCCCAGTAAAATTTTTGAGTTATAAGATTCAAAATTCAGATTCCTTGGGCAGACCAGGGGCCTCTATGTCCTGTCTATTATAGAACACAAGAAGGCCACCTGAACGCAAAGAAGATCACTTCCTTCCAAGCTAACCCTAAGCCTTTTTTACTTTAAAATCTTTAAAACTTAGAATTAACTAAAGTATCCTAAAATTTACTGGCACTTTAGCAATGTCTCTCATTAATTAGTTAATTATTTAATCCAGCATGAGTCAATCACTTTAGTGAAAAAAACAAATTTCATTAAGTTCCCCTTTTCATTAGAAAAGTTCCAACTGGTTAGCTCCTATCTCTATTTCTTCATGCCTGATATAATAGAACCAGCCTCAGCCCAAACGTCTTATTTGAAGTGCCGCTACTGGACATTTGTATTCATTTTACTACCGTTATGCATAGAGAATATATGTAAGCTACCTCAGTTCTTTGGCTTTATGGTGGTCCCAATAGTCTTTACCACTGTCTCCCTTACAGGAATGGATATCAAAAGCTAAAGAATCATTGGGGCATACTTTAAAAAGAGAGAAAAAAAATACTATCAACACACAAAAGGAAATTATTCTTTAGGTTGCATCATTATTCCTAATAGTTAAATATTTTAAAATCTGACACACAAATAAAGAAGTTATACTCCAAAAAAAAGGTATCTTAATGAATTTCTGCTTGATTACTTAAGCTGTACCTCTCCCAAAAACCGTAAGCTAGAGAACCATAAATTTGCTGTTATTATGTATCAATCCTATACATGAGAGATCTCCAAAAAACCCTATAATTAACAACCATGCTCAGGTTTTACAAACTAAGGGCCAAGGAGTCTATCTTGATGGAGTCTATCCACCTGTAATGCAGACTTCCTTTTACTATATTTCCACCATCTTTTCCAGGCATTATTGTCTTTTGCAATGAAATGCAAATTATCTCACCATTGACTATACTTTGACTATAATGGCCTTGGTTTAATCATTTTGACCTCTAGTGAGAGTTCTAGAGTTCAGAAACGCATTTCAAGTGAGTTGATTCTCTTCTAATCAGCTTTCTTCACTTTCCTATTTTCACATCTACACAAATCTATGACATAGATGGTCCTCAGCTTGATATTCAGTGCTGTATCAATGAACCATAATTACACTTGTATAATCAATTATCTGATTTTTAAGAAACCAAATTTCAGTCAAAACTACTCTCAAGCTATCTTAAGTGTTTGCATTTGTTTTGTTCCTTGGGATACAAAAAGTATCTGAATGTTAGTTTTAATTAATATTCTTAATTTTTAACTTTACACTATTCTTAATTCAAATACCCTCTACAGCTACATCCTTCCCTCTGCAGACTATTCGTATTTTCTCCCTAATGTTGCAAACCACATGCATTTTAGCAAAAAAAAGGGTGTGCTTTTGTGAGAGGTCTGTAATTGCTTCTTTGATTGTTTGGAAGAACTGTATAGTAGCAAAGAAAAAGAATTTTGGTAGTTTGGAGATTCTTACCAAAATTACAGGCTTTATGTATCCAGACATTCACAGCATGAAAAATGTACCTTGCCTCATCTGCAAGACTTGCCTTGTTTTAACATGCATGAAACTGTCATGTTTTCAAAGTGCATACAGCTAAGAATTCATACAATTCAAAAATATGCACAAACATGGTAAAAACAGTGGGGAAAACAATTAACAGCACTGTCTTCAGACAGAACGTATGTGCTAGAAGGAAATTATACAACAGAAATTACTGTAACAAAAATGAATACAATTACTAAAAACAAGTACAGTAGGTCTACCACATACGCAAGGGATATGTTGCTGCACTAACCATGAATGGCCAAAAATGTAGATAGTACTAAAAACTATATTTTGACCCCCAAGCCAGGTGAGGCGGTGAGGGAGGGAGAGAGGCAACTCTACCTGCCAGCTGCTCCTTCCTTCCTAACGTCCTGCCTTCTTTCCCGGAAGGCCTGGTGAGCAGCCCCCTCCCTGGGAGTCAAATCTAGCAGGAAGCCCAGCAACTAGGAGCTGTGAGCCTCTCTCATTCCTTGGCCAAAAGAAATATGTGGCTTCACACAGCCAGGCTTCCCTTGCCTCTCTCAACCCAGGAAAAATGTATGTCCCCCTTCTCAGCTGAGAGAGGTGACAGAAGAGTGTGAGGGCAGCTAGATGCCTTTCTCAGCTGGGGAGAGAGACAGACTCCTTCCTCAGCCAAGAGAGGCACAAGGGACTTGGCTGTGCCTTACCATGCCCCTCTCCTGGCTGGAAATAGAAGGAGAGACTCCTTCCTAGGCAGAGTGTGGGGTGCCTAGCTGCACCTCACTGTGCACCTCTCTTTGCTGGAGATGCAGGGAGACTTCTTCCCCATCCAAGAGAGGTAGGGGGCTGGCTGCACCTCACTATCTCTCTGGGATAAGGATGGAGGAATTCTCCTTCCTCTGCTGGGGAGATACAGAGGGACCCTCCTGTGCCTTGATGTGCAGCTCTCTCAGCAGGTGATGGTAGGAGACTTCTTCCATGGCAGAAGGAGGGATGGGAGGCCCTGCTGTACCTTGTCATGTACCTCTCTTGCCCAGGGATAGTGATAGATTTTTTCCATGTCCAAGAGAGGCGGGGGACCTGACTGCATACCAGCATGCACCTCTGTCATCTGGAAATGGAGACAGACTCCTTCTTCAGCAAAGAGACTCATGAGGTACCCGGCTGTGCCTTGCTGTGTGCCACTCTTATCCAGAGATGGAGGGAGACTCCTTCCCTGGCTGAGAGAGGCACATGAGGCTTGGCTGTGCCTCACTGTGCCCATCTCTCAGCTAAGGATCAATGGAGACTAGTTCCTTGGCTGAGAGAAGAGCTGAGGGCCCTGCTGTCCAACCAAGGACCCCAGGTGGCAGTAGCCACAGCCCTGGTGAAGATTGTAGGTAGGTGAAACCATGGATACTGGTCAAGTGGATACCAAGGACCTACTATATTGATATCATCAAACATTTCAGCTTCTGCCTTCCTCAGCGAAGTCCACTGGAATGGAAAAAACAAACTGCATCCAGTTACAGTTACAGAATTCCCAAGGTCTAACAATGGAATTAATTGGATGGTACTGTAGTTAAGAGTGATATTATGATCTAAATTAAAGCCATACAGCATCAGGATGCAAACAAGTGTCAAGGCTATAGATCCAAGTCCTCTTTACTCAGGTATAGTTGGATCACAATATGTCTCTACAGGAAATTTAAAGCCTTTCTGCACTACACTGTTATAATGCTATTATCCCACTTTCAACACCCTGTGGAATTCTGGTGTCTGTAGTTTACAGAGGCCCAAGAGTTCTCTAGCTGAGAATTCTAAATGCCTCTCCCTAAACTGCAACCCCCAGGATTCCACAGGATGTTGAAGGTGGAATAACAGCACTATAACAGTGTAGTGCAGAAAGGCTCATAGTCATGTTGGAAAAGCTGTGTTACTCAGAATTGAAATATTTAGCAACAGGTTGTTCCAATTTTTTGGTGGCGATTGCTAAAACTTGTCCACTGATCACTGATGGGTTTTGCCACAAATTACATGCTACATCCATGGTGCTAGAATTCAATCCCATATATGACCTTGGTGGAGTTGAAAGTTATGTTTTGTTTAATGTGATAGATTTTACCCACACTTCTGCTTTTAAAATGTTGTGGTTTCATGCAGATATACACAAGTGACGTAACGCTGGGATGCACAGTGATTTTATTTTAGTTAGTTAGTTAGTTGTGGCAGAGCTGACATTCTCCAATAAATACAGCAGCCCAAAGGTGGCTGACCTTGATAAAAGTTGAACATGCATTTTAGGAAAAATTCACAAATGTATGCTTGCATTATGAAAAATGCAAATGAAAAATGTGCACAAATTTCTGTGCAGGAAGGAAAAACAAGGTATAACAAGCAAAGAAGAGGATGAATTACCAGTGGGTTTGGAGATATGCAATGAAATCAAGGCTGAAAGTTTGTCACATCACCTAGCATATTGAAAGAATTCTAAGAAAATCTGAACTACACCAGAAAGAAGTAAGTCAATACACTCATCCAGTTTCTTCAAGAAAACACCTAAATGTCAGGTGAAGGATTTGTCTTAATGTAGTGGACTTGTAAAAGGTCTGGTTTACTATAGTCTATGCTACATCAATTGTGAGCATCGTACACCAAGCAAAGCACCCAACCTACACATATACCATACTCAGTGCTAGCACGATTTTCATACCCACCTTACCAAAACCTGTTGGCACAGAAGTCTTTACTCTGGAAAATTCAAGAACATATATAACAACCACAGAAATGCTTCTAGTTCAAAACTCCAGCAAGCAGTCTGTACAAATTCAATCATCTGACCAAAGAATGGTAAAGGAGAAGAAGAAATTGGGTCACTTCCTAGCCTCTTCACCAACAGATAATAATTACTTGCTGTGGCTATATTTGCACAGAGCTTTAAAATGTTATATGTACGCAAAAATGACATGTTACACAAATAAATTAGCTACATAAACTCTAAATATAATAGCACAAACAAGTTTGGGGATTCAGACCAATTTGTGAATTCATGTATATAAAAAACATACTGTCCAATCTTGTTCTAAAATGTGTTTGAAACTAGAATCAGGCAAACTTTGGAATACTACTATAGTGCTCCCTCCACATTCACAGATTTGACCTTCACAAATTTGATTATTTGAAAACTGGCTGCTTATCTGCCTCCCCATTCTTCCCTTCCCATTCACTTGCCTGTTGCCTGAGTGCATGGAAGGAAGGCACAGTGCCTGGGCAAAAGGCAAGGGAAAGGGAGGGGGAGAATGGAGGGAGACACACACACACTTTCTGCGTGTGTAGGGCTACCTCCTCCCCTTCGCTTCCCTTTTGCCCAGGTGCATAGATGGAAGGCATGCATGCCCAGACAAAAAGGAAAGGAATGGGGAGGAAGGCACGCATATGCCTCCTCCATGTGCAGAGCTGCCTCCTCCCATTTGCTTGCCTTTTGCCTTGGCATGGAGAAGGAAGGCAGCATGCCTGGGCAAAAGGCAAGGGAGGAGAGACTGGAGGGAAGCCCATGCATGTTTTCTCCACAAGTAGGGTTGCCTCCTCCCACTCCTTTGTCTTTTGCCCAGACACAAGGAAGGCAGGCATACACGCCCAGGCAAACAACAACAACAACAACAACAACAACAACAACGGAACAGAAGGAGTGAGACCCAGGAGAGAATGAGAGGGGGAGTGCTCATGGGTGGGAGGGAACTATTTGCATCCCAAACCCTCGCAAAAGTCAAGGGGCCACTGTATTTAATAGGAATTAGTTATATTACTCTTTACCACAATCACCCAACAGGTAATTTACTTGTTACTGTGGCAAGAAGTCCAGAA
This sequence comes from Ctenosaura bakeri, assembly GCA_948474755.1. NCBI lineage: Eukaryota > Metazoa > Chordata > Lepidosauria > Squamata > Iguanidae > Ctenosaura > Ctenosaura bakeri. The sequence goes on along the minus strand of CAOLHI010001153.1, from coordinate 551,531 downwards.
AGGTAGTTTGCTGAGTTACTTGTCACTAACAAGCCGCCGTTGCTGTTACTATCTTGTTATTAGAAAATACAATACAATTAGAAAATACAAAATTAGAAAATACAAGAAAATGCTCTCTGATGCCCCCAAGTGTCCAGTTCAGGTATTAAATCTTAGCAATTCTTAGAAAACCACAGAAGACACTACAAAGCAATCCCTGCACCATCAGCAGCCACCTAAGCGACCCTTCCTCCTCCCCTTCCCATCGCTCAGACTGGATCAATATCCACCCATAGTAATGAGTACAGGAAGAAAATCCTTTCCCATACCACTGAAATATAGCTGTTAGAAGAAAAAAATCCTCTGTTTTAGTTCACTGATATAAACAATAACACGCCTACAATGTTCCTGAAACTGTTGAAGATCTCTCTGTTTTCACAATTACAATTGTATTTAATAATCAGATTTTAGTAAATAAAGAAATGTTCAGAGAACTGATTGCAAGTTGCAAGGACCATAGTTATTTCTAGCTTAATCACGGAGAATGTGTATGATTGTTGCCAAGTTGCTTATAACTAATTGTCAACATTGTAACCATATTTTGAATCAAAGAATCAAGTTTTAGGTATTCATAAGATAAAGCACACAGTGGACATATGCTAATGCAACAGGACTGACTTTCTACCACTCCCCCTCCCTTCAGTGACTTTATTGTTGATGTGGGCCTACAAGTCATTTCTGACTTTTGGTGACCCCAAGGAAAATATATCACAGGGTTCTCTGGGGCTGTGCTCCACACCCCAAAATGTACTCTCCAGGTTTTCCCAGCTCTCCACAGAAGTTTTTGAGGTTGTATAGAAGACTGCTGGTGAGGGGGCTGCCCTAATGCCACCTCCTCTGATAGAAACAATTCAATCAGAGAACAAATCTGGCTGAGTAGTTTTTCACTTTTAATATTAATTTACATAACCGCTTATTCTATCATTTCGAGCTTTCTGCTATCACACCATAATCATACAGGGATATTAAGGGCTTGTTTCTGTTCCTGAAAGGTTTGTTTATCTGAAGAGAAAAGAGAAATTTCTATATAACTGATTACCAGGGCAAGAAAAAAGAATTCCTGACAGCAATTTTTTTTGCACAGAAACATGACAGTTCAGCTTTTGGGTGATTAAAAGACTGATTTGTGGGCAAAGTATATGACAGTTAAAAATATGATTGGAAAAAGAGTGACTAACAGTATAATGTTTACCATTGGAAAATCTGTCTGTCATGTTTCTACTCACCGTCTGGTGACTTCTGTCACAGTAACGGAGTCCAAAGTAATCTATCTCCACAAGGTTTAAATGCCGGAATACGTAGCCTAGGACAACCGACCCTTTCGTTGACTTCTGTGGGAAAGAATGTACAGAGTCTTTTCATACAAGTGTTCATTCTTTTGTAAACTCCACAGTGGCATTCATGCATTCAGCTAGCTTTGTCTACCAAAGGAAATTGTTTGATCAGAAACAGACTTACTGATCTTTAACTAAAATCTAGATGGCAAGGAGCAAAAAAAAAGCCTTCATGCTCACTTTAGTCACTTAGTAAAAAATGTTGAGTAAATACACTTATTTAAATAACCAACTTTTAATTAGTAAGGGAAAATTCAGACAACCGATTCAAGCTGTGACTGATCTCTTGAGCTGTATGTTTTTCTGCACTGTTGACTCGGAAATCATGCCCCCTACTTACACACATTTCTATAAACTTATGTTTCAACCCCACAAAGGAAAGGGGGTGGGGAAGCCCAGTGCCTCATCTCTACATTGTCTTGTTCTGTAAAAAAAAAAATGCTTAAGATGGGTCATGCATCAACAGCTTTGTCAGTGCAAGGTTACACACATCAACTATATGAACACAATGACTTTATAAACATTGCTGGCAAATTACGTATATGTTACCGGCTGATACTGCAGAGGCTAATGTTTATTATGAGGTCAGTTGTCAACTGAAACATTAGCCCTTACTGCTTAAACAGCTTTGGTTTTGCTTTATAAAGTTGCACACAACAATGGACAACTTCACCATAAGTACAGAAGCAACCAAGGATTTTGCACCTAAGAACCCTACACCAAAAGTTGCTTTTCTAATTGCTACTCATTACTTCTCCCCACCACTCCTGTTTCCATTCCTCTTTTCTATTCATGACAGCAGACTCTATAATACATGCTGTTCCCAATGGCTTCTTCATACCACTGACACTTCTCCCTGTCTATTTTCCCAGCACAATCCCTGCTACTGTCTTCTCTATTCACTCTTCAGACAGGTCAGCACTCTTAGACATCTTTCCTATGGACAAATTTAGTGCTCTTAACCAATGCAATACTGGGCCACTGCTCCTGCTCAACTTTTAGCTGTCTCGATTTTTGAAAATTGAACTTTTAACCTTTAGGCATGTAGAATGATCAAGAAGAACAGTCCATGGTTTTCAGTAGGAAAAACAGGAATGTATCAAACCAATTGCATGTCTGCTAATTATTTTTTTTATTACTTGGAATCTTGTTATTAAAATAGCAATAGTTGGCTGATATGCCCAATAAACAAAAAAGCAGAATGCTCCCGTTATTGCCATCTGAATATCAATAGAGCAGAACTTCCTCTATGCTGGAACTTAGTGGGAGGTATTTCCCCTCTTCTTTTCTTTTTTAAAATCTGGAGAAGAGAGACAAATATGAGGAAAAGGGAGTGACTGTGCCAATATTCAGTGTGCCAAGAACATGGAACGAAAGGAAAGAAGTCTAGAATAAAATGCATGCAAACTGCCATGGTCTGGTTGTGAGAGATTATACTACATTGAAAGCTAATGTTCTCAAGGCAAAAAAGACCTTTTCACAAAGACATCTCCTACATCACTTTTCCCAGACCTCAAGGCAATAATTAGCATACAATAAACCTTAATATGAAAATAAGAATTTAAATTCTAGATAAGTATTTAAATTCATATTTAATTAAATAATTGCCAGAGTAAAGTTAAAATATGTAATGAGCAGGAAAGCAGCATTAAGAGGAAATGAATTTTATTAATAAGTACCAGGAACTGGTCAATCCAATTACAACTATCCTCAGCCTGAGGACAGAGGCCATTCCTGCAGTCCCTCCCAAAGCATCACAGCAACAATTCTCATTATTATGCAGTATTTCAACCATGCACTTTCTAGACCCTAGGTTATGCCTAGGAGGTAGGAGGCTGAGGGACATCAGCACAAGAGATCATAGTATGAAGTTACTGATTTGTGGATTATCCCTAAAACTAGATATTAATGCAGGAATCTACTTTGTACCAGCTCGAACTATATGTCCATATAACCCTTAAGGATGCCACACTGAAAACTGGACAGGGCTCCTATACCTCTATTCATTGTACAGACAGGGGAAATTCAGCAAGTGGTACATGTCATATAACCAGGTAATAAGCATGTAACAATCTTCCAAGAACACTTCAGCATCCCAGGCACAGACCTTTTCCCTCAGTTGCTATTTTTTTTTTAAACTGGAGATGCCATTGACTGACCAAGGTCTTTCTGCATTCTGTGTATGTACTGTTCTACTCAGCTATAGTATCTCCCATAATGATTCAAAAATCTCCTCCCATTTTTTATTACAGCTACTCAGGGAAAACAAGGATGAGAAAGATATTTGTGTGCTTTTATTTTTTTCCCCTCAATGGTGGGATAAATATTTTAGTTCAGTATGGCTTCGTAGTTAAGTTACTTTCATTTAAATATAAGCATTCATAGTTATTTAACAAGAAAATATAGTCATCCCTCCGCATTCAGGGGGGTTAGGAGCACAAGATCTTCAAGGAGAAAACATGAATATCTATAAGCCCCATATTTAACACAGACACAAAAAAATGCCATCTGCAGATTCAACCCACTATGGATTCAAATGTACAGTACACAATACATTTGAATCCATGATGGGGAGCATGCCAGCTGCCTAGATCTTCCTTGAAGGTGCAGGGTTCCTCTGCAAGGCAGAAGCGGGCAGCTGGAGGGGCCTTCCACCACCTCTGCTGCTGTCCTATGCCATTTTTTAAAGAAATGTATGTTCACAGTCTCCCAGTTTCTCAAGGCTTGCAAACATGAGGCCAAACTTGTAGGTCTCTTCTAAAACTGGCACAGGACAGCAGCACAGGCAGCAACAAATAATCCAAGAATGATGAAATCTGCAAATGATAAAAGTTGCAAATGTGGAGGGCCAATATCTGCAGCTAGAGCAAAATCTGTTCAATCTATGAAATACATCACTACATAGAGGCTATTCATACAAGACCCATAGCTAGTACCTTATAGCTAAAGCATTTGAGCTGATGCTCAGCAATTCTCATTTGCTCCGTAATATCATAACAGAATTTATGCAGTCCTGATGTGGTATTATGTCTTAAAAATTAAATTAGTAAAGAAGCTAGTCAGGCATGTATCTGACATAGTAGGTTCTTATCAAAAAAAGAAAACAAATGAGTGCTGAAGCACACTCTGCCTTGTGACGAACTGTTGTGGTTTGCATTATTAATAACTAAGCAGTAGACATATGACTCAATGAGATAAAGTTGAGTGTGGACAGTATTCCCCTCATACATAATGCATGCCTCCAATGCACACCCACTTTTAATAAAAGCAGACTACCAGAAGAGTTGTTTTATAATGTGCTGCAAAATTACATTCTGTGACAGACTCAGCTATCTTTTTAACAGAATGAGTACTAATCTCTATCAGAGGGAGAGCTAGAAAAAGAGCCAGAAGGAAGGAGGGGGAGACAGTGTGTGCATACAAGCCAGTTACCTAGATAGAGGATATTTCTAAAGTTACACAATTTCGGCTTCATACTAAGACCAAACTTGCTAGAGGCTTGCATTCTTAGAGGGAGCAGGTTTATTTGAAATACCATCAGTTATGCTTTCAAGGGTGAACAAAGAATTGTTCAAAATGAGTCATAAGATCATGCTTTATAGATCAGCAACAGCACTATAAACCAGAAAGGCAGGTTTTTACCAGCTTCATAAAATGACAGCTAGAACCTTCAGAGAAGATCTAGTTTTTCTTTGGCATAAATGAAACTGAACCGCTAAAATATGATAATGTGCTTTAAAAAAATTTAAGAAGAGAAGGTATTTTAAAATCCTAAAGTCAAACTCAAAATTCAAGATTAAATATGAGCATTTACGTTATCCAAAATATAAATATGAGAAACTCAAGGACTGCCAAATTAACTGTTTCCTATAAAAAAAAAACTCAATGCCTTTACAGATCCAAGGTAGACAGAAACTCAGTAGGTGCAACTTCTTCTGGCAGGTAGAAACACTAAGGGGAAAGCTGCATTGCCTAAATTTCTGGCTGCCATGGGCAGGACAAGATGGAAAGCCAACAGTGTAACCAGAAGTTCCTTAGAGAAAAGAAAGGATCTTAAAAAATCAGTCATTGATATAAATATCTCACTACAAATGAAAGCCAACATGGTGTAATGGCTTGAATATTACATCATATTCATTTAAATTCAATTCCCCACTTGGCCTTGGAAAACCACTGAGTGACCACATCACACACTCTCAGCCCCAGAAAACCCTGTGATAGGTTCATCTGATATACAACTAACAGTCTTTGTTTACATTTGTTACTCAGCACCACCCCCTCACTGCCCTTCCCTTTCCTTCCTTTGTCATCTCCCCCACTGTCAAGTTTTAGACTGAAAATCCTTCACAGCAGTAAATCAACTTGTTGCTATCAGTGGTATTGTTGCTATTATTCTGCAAAATGCCACTTACACAGGCAACTGAACAATAAATACCAATAGTTTTTGTTCGAACATATCCCTCTTTCTTTTTTTTCAAGACCCAGGCCATAACAGACAAAATCTGTAAGGCTACTGCTGTCAGATATTTGCATTTTAATACAATTTACAGATTTAAGATTCTGTGGTACTAAATACTACACATAAAAAAGTACAAATCCACAGAATACACACAGTCCTACCACTGTGGAAATGAATGCACTATATATTTAATTATATTTTTTTAAAAAAAAATCTGATTCAACAGGCTATAAGTAGGCTAGACAAAAGTTTACAGAACTTGTGTTCAAAGAGCTTTAATTTTATAATCACTAATATTAAAGTGGGTCAGCCTAGATGACCTCAGGAAGTGAGGAAAATTAGTTAATTTCCTCTGCAATTGAAATCTCTCTGTGTTTGAAAGGAATACAATGGCACTCTGTGAGACAGTGTTAGGGAGGACGGAATGTGCCTTGCAAAGCTTCCCTTACTTTGCAACATTAGTAAGATTAGGCAAGAGAATGGTGGGAACCATTTGTACGTGTCAGTTTCTCTTTTTGGACATGGGATGTATTTGTATTGGAGATGTATAAAATGCTCTGAATGTAAGGAGGTGGGACCCAGACTTTTGAGAGGTATCTCACTGGGACATTGTGCGCAATAAATCTTTTTTCTAAAACCTTGGGTCTCTATCTCAATTCCACTACAATATTGCAAATATTTACCAAGACAAGGAAGTAGAGCTAAACTAGCTGGATATATAGTCAGACAGATAATATGAACTACTGAAACATTAATATGTATAGATATTAATAAGAAATCACAGAACAAACAGCCGAAAATAAATACATACCAGGGAACCACAAACAGAATATGGCTAATGTGCTAGGTTTAAATATTCAAGTAAAATTTCTCCTATCTAATCTCCTATTAATAAACAACTTATTTTGTTAGAATGGTTAATTTCACTTCCAATACCCACCTGTACTCAGTGTGGAATCAAACATTTAAAAAATGAGATTTGACAACACATTGTGACTGATATGGATATGCCCTGCAACTCTCCATATCAGTTGTATAGTCCCCCAAACACATCCTTCTGCTTTCATTGATGTTAGAAAAGAGTGCTGGCCTAGGATAAGAACCTCTTTGGTCCCCCTCAGGTATACAAATAAGCAGAAGTTGGCCCTCATCTCAATTCAAAGTGCCTCTACTCCCTTTCCTGCCAGTCTGTCTAGTTCAGGGATGGAGATTTTGAAAGATCTGTTAGCCAGTTCCCCCAGGACCCACCAGAGGATACACCCATTCCAAAATAGGAAAGAGCTGGCATTTTTTTTCCAAATTTGGAAGTGACCATTGACTTCTGAATTTGGGGTAGGAATGGAAAAAGTCTCTCACACACTAAGGACTTTATCACAGGATAGGTTTGTTGCACAACTGCACTGGCTTAGTTCTGTTTGATCTTTTCTTATCACATGGTATCATGATTCTCCCACTGTTGAATTATATTTCCATAGTTATTGGATTGCATCTTTTCAATAATGTGAAAACCCCGTTAATAGCTCCAATACCACTGTTGTTCAACTACTGCTTCTTGGTGCAATCATTTCATTCCACTGCACTTCTGATATTCTGGCAGTCATGTGGTGTGAGTGGGAATGGTTCTCCTCTTCTTCCCCTCCCTATCTCCAAGCAGGGTGAAGTCACTACATTTCCACTTTCCAGACAAAGACATCATGGTTCACAGTTACAACATTGCTTTTACTCCGACCTCTGGTACTCCTTTTGTTTTGCTGTAATTGCATAATTGGCCAGCCATGGCAGTCATCAGAATGCAACTATTATACCATTATGGCAAAACAAATTAAAACAAATACATACAAGGGAACAGAAATTGCACAACTGCCACAAAAAGAAAAAAAAATAATCAGGAACAAAGTTACTTTTACTCCATTCCCCGGTACATATTTCTCTTTTTAATTATTTGTTTTGCTGTAATTGCACAATTGTGCTGCCATGGTAGTCACTAGCATGCCACAATTACAGCAAAACAAACAAATAAATACATATCAGGGAACAGAGATTGTGCAATTGCTGAAAATAGAAAGACAGACAGACAGAAAGAATAAACAATGTGCATGCACTATGTAATGCAAACACAAGGAGGAAGGCAGAGTTAGCTAGGCAGTGCAGAAGACTGATTGCAGGAATGTAAAACACCAAGGCAGCACCATACCGTTATTGCAGAGAAAGCGTGAAAATTATTATTTGCATGTGGGTATGTATCTGTTTGCTTAACCAATCCAATTGCTACAAGCTTTTCTTCTAAAGGTAACTGTCCTTTTTGGGAAGAGGCAACTGTCCTTTTTGGGAAATAAAATAAAATTTAGTGCATCTAAGATCCATAAAAGTGAGTGGGAGTTGCATATAATTTATGTTTTGGATTGCAATGAACAATTATTGATTTATTGCTATTGAAGCTTGGTAGGAATATTTTCTGGGGTCTCTCATTGGTTTTGTGGCCCCATGTTTTGTCTGCTTGTTGGTGTTCCTCGAAGTATCCTAAGACCAGTTACATTATGCAATTTAATCTTATCTGGCTTAAGAGACCTTACAGAAGTGTTTTTAAATGCTGAAAAGAAACATAGGCATGCATTTCATTAATACAGACAAACAAGAAACTTTAAAGCACATAAGAAGTGATGTGAAAGGAGAGAACAGACAGAATATGCAGCAAAAGCAAGCACCCCAACTCTCTATGCTTTTAAGCCTTTTCTTCTCCATCAGGAAAATACAGGCAAAGCATATCTGCATTTGGAAAAATACACAAACAAGATGAAGCCAGCTATCCCATTTCTTTTTCTACAAAGTGCTAGGAATTTTTCTATCTTTTGAGGAGCTCAACAGGATTGACAGCTCTCAGGGCACTAGCTATAATCTCAGGAAATTGTTCCATTTCCTCAGAAGTTCAGACAAGAAGCCAAATTCCGGAAAAGCAGGTGCTAAAGGAGCATAAAGTTTTATTTTTGTGCATGAGATGGTTTTAAAGCCTGAGCACCCATCTCTGCCCACTGTCAGCTGATGCCAAGGCTCTCTGGCTTAACACAAACATGTGTGCTATGCCTGCACATATGCTGGCACATCACAAAATTAGGAGTGAGGGTACAGTACTGAGGAGGGAGGAAGCGAGAACATCCAGTTGGACCCTTCATCCATTTGGAGCAAGGCAGGAACTGGAGTACCAATGTTACAATGTGTGAGCCTTCCTGTTGCCCAAGCTGTGGCAGCAAAAATTCAGAGCCTGGAAAAAAATTCCCCATGCATCATATGTGATGTAAATAAGGCTGTGTTAGATGTGAGCCCTAGGATGAACGTTGGCAACTACTCCCCTACCCATCAATCTCTGGGTTATTATATTATTGATTTAGCCAGATCTTACAAGATCCGGGCATGATTTACCCTACTTCCCTCATGCCCACTTCCACCATCAGCTATCCCTGAAACATTTCTGGGTATCCTCACAATCCTCACTTGGTTCACCTCATACCCCACCCCAACCCACCCCCTCAGTTTTGGGCCTGACATATCAGGGAATGGGACACTGTTGATTAGGTAACTCTAGAACTCAACCTATCAGCATCTCCTTCAACTTCCGTTAAGAGCTGGCCCTTGCTTTCTGTTCTGCTGTTGAACTAGGTGTAATTCCAGGGCTCCCAAGAATTCATTTGGCATTGAAGACTGACATGTGGCACTACTTTTAGATAAGCTTTATTGGTCATAAATGATGCAGCAAATGGAATACAGTAGAGAAGTACTCCATCTTTCTTGCTGATAATGTCCAGCATCTCTCACAGACAATGGTAGAACTGAACCCCTAAACATCTAATTGTACCCAGACTGTCTTAGGCCAGCAATCCAATTTCCCATGGCTCACTACTGGCAGCCCCTGAGCCAGGATGCATGCTATCTCAGTGTGAAGCCTATGAAAGATGGACTCCCCAGGTTTATACAGTATAGAAGAAATCAAGAAAATCACAGTGTGAAAGCATGAGCTAAGTAGGATAGCAACAGAAGAAATTCACTCCCCTGGTCTGTTCGCCGCCTTCCTATCTTTTCTCAGCTTTAAACTACCAAGCCACACAGAATCACTAATAAAAATTAACCTTTCCTGTGTCACTGGAAGCTGTTAGTATTTGACTATGATGATAAAAATGACTTCAAAACCCATCTGCTTAGTGACAGAGGATCCATTCAATACACTTTCCTCTTCTCTGTCATGTGCCCTATGACTGGAACACAACTTAAAAATGGAGTAGCATTTGGTTTTTCATTCATCTCTGTTTGCCTTGAGGATTTCTGTTGATGGTCCCCTCTCTTTTGACATATTTACAGGTGCTTATAAATATTTAAGTTCTAAGAGCTAACTTAATAACTATATCTAAGTAACCATTGGCTAGAAAGCACTATTTATTTACTGCTTATGCAGGAATTTATCTTCTTCCTTATCAAAATTCCTGAATTAAAACCATAAAGTTAATTGAAGAAGGGATTATTGTATGCATCCAGATTAAAATTGCATATATTTTTTTGAAAAATTCAGGTTGAGTATCCCTTATCAAGAAATCCAAAACGAGAAATGCTCCAAAATCCTAAACTTTTGGAGCTACAACATACATGTACCTGTACTGTATCTGTGAGACTGAAGAGAGACCAAATAATCCATGAAATGGTGGAAATCCACACCTTCTGCCATTTCACAGATCCTTGCATTTCTATCCTGCTGAACAAATGAACAGGAGTGCTGCAGCCACTAGCTCAAAGGCAGAAGTGGGCAGCTGGCAGTCCTACCCCTGCCACTGCTGCCATTGGAGTTGGCTCTAATTACTTCGTTCCCATCCACAGAAGACTTGGGTAACAAAGGCACTGAGTGGGATCCAGGCTTCCTCATTGGAAGTAGTGGGGAAAGGGCAGGGGGCTGTTTATATGGCATAGTGCTCTCCTCCAGGCCAAGGCTGGAGAGAGCCACCAGCAGCCATCACTGGTGACCTTGCTTGTGAGACCTGGCCAGTGGAACAGTTTTCTAATAGAGTGCAGAGTTTTTAGAAATCCGAAATGGCCAGCAGGTTTGGAATCATGGTATCTTTGTAGGATTTCAGAACAACATGGGGGTAGCACATAAATTTTGGTCCCGATGAAAGCCAGGTCATTAAACCAGGTGATAGAGTCTTTGTGAGAGTTAAGCCAGTTGTCATTTTGGTAAGCAGATTTGAGGGATTGTTGAAAAGCAGAATCAAGGAGGGTAGAAGCATTTGTACGTGCTTTTTGTTGTGCACGTGTAGTTACTTGTAATCCAAAGGTTTTGGGAGAAAACAAGAGGCTTATCAGATGATATAGGAGAAGTGGAGTGAGGCTCGTAGCAGGGTAGCCTCAAAAGAGGATCTGCAAGAGTGCTATTTTTGCCAGGTTTAAAGACAATCTTGAATCTGAAGCGCTGGAAAAATTCAGCCCAGCTTGCTTGTTTTGGGGTTAATTTTTTGGCATTTTTTAGTGTTTCAAGATTACGATGGTTAGTCCACCTTCAAGTAAGTGTCTCCAGGAGGACAGGGAAAAATGGATGGCCATTGCCTCTTTCTCCCAGATAGGCCAGTTGCGTTGTTCTGAAAACTTTTTTGAAATAAAGGCGCATGGCTTCAGATGGTTATCAGTGTCTTTTTATAGCAGAACAGCATCCATAGCAAAGTCAGATGCATCGGTTTGTATTATGAATTCTTTGGAAGAGTCAGGAAACAAGAGAAGTGGCTCAGAGGTAAATTTTTTCTTGAGAGTATCAAATGCCGTTGGCATCTATCAGACCAGTCGGTGCGGTTGCTTCTGCTAGTTTTGGTGTCTGTTGCTTTTTCAAGAGGTTAGTGAAGGGGAGGCCTTCTATAAAGTTACGATAGAAGTTTGCAAAGCCAAGGAATTGTTGGAGCTGCTTTCTAGTTTTAAGGACCGGCCATTTAAGTATCGTATCAATTTTGGCAGGGTCCATGTTCAGGGTGTTGTCGCAAATGCAGTATCCTAGATAATCAAAAGTTTGAGTGTTAAACTCGCATTTGGAGAGTTTAACAACAAGTTCATTGTCTATGAGTTTTCGCAGTACAGTGCATACAAGTTGGGTGTGTTGTTCTAGCATTTCTGAATAGATTAAGTTGTCACCTAGGTAAACAACAACACCCTCGTAGAGCAGATCTTGTAGCACAGAATTGAGAAACATTTGGAAAGCAGCGGGGCCAGCTTGTAAAGGGAGAACAGCCATTGGTAATTTCCCAGTGGGGTTGAGAATGTAGTCAACCACTCACTCTCAGGATCCATACGAATTCTGTGGAAAGCCTCTTTGAGGTCTAGCTTTGTAAAGAATTTACCCTTTATCAAGCACATCCTTAGTCAAAGGAATCGGGTAAATGTTAGTCAGCACTGCCTGATTAATTAAATTGTAGTTTACGGTAAGCCTAGGTTCATTGCCATCTTTTTTATCTTGGAAAAATATGGGACTAGCGGTCAGAGCGGATGAAGGTTTTATAAATCCAGGTTGTAAATTTTTGTTCAGGAACTTTTTTAAGGCAGCCAGTTCTTGCTTGTTCTTTGGATATATTTTTGGTTTAGGTATTTTGGCCCCATCTATTAGCCTGAGTCTGCAATCAAAGTCTCTATGAGGGGGCAATTTGTCTGCTTCATGGTTTTCAAAAGCTTTTTGCAAGTCTCAATACTCTAAAGGGATTTTCTGCAACTCCTCAAGGGTTAAAGTGAGTGCAGAAAGGGGGGCGAATTTTTCGGGCATCTGTTTTATGTCATGTGTATGCTTGAGCAAGCCATGTGTCCAGTCAATTTGGGGGCTGTGTTTCCTTAACCAGTCATACCCAAGAACTAATTGAAATCCAATGGTTCTGGGCACTATGAAATGTATTTTTCCCTGATAGTTTCCCACTTGAACAGGAATGGGTTTAGTTCTTTCCCTTACTGGGCCCCCTGCCATCAGAGAGCCATCCATTTGAGATAACTTTATGGTTCTCTTTAGGGCAGTGGTTCTCAACCTTCCTAATGCCGCGACCCTTTAATACAGTTCTTCATGTTGTGGTGACCCCCAACCATAAAATTATTGATTTATTATTTACAATGCCTCCCCCGCCCCCGGGAAAGGCCGCCTCGCCAGCCAGGAACGGGGGGGCAGGGAGGGAAAGAGGAGCCGCGCGTCTTCCCCGGGAAAAAACTCCGAGAACCCCCCCGGGCTCTGTTTCTGCTTCGCTCTCGTTTCCGCTGGGGGGGCAGTGTGGGAAAAGTTTCCAGAGTGTCGACCCTGGCCGGGGGGAGAGGAATCCCAACGCCTTTGCCTTTTGCGCCGGGTGCAGCTCGCCCCCCAGCCCTTCCACAGCGCCCCTCTCCATGGTGAGTGGGGCAGGGGCTGTGGCGAGGAGGGGGCCTGCCCCCCATGCTGCTGCCCCCCCAAGCTGGCCCATCAGACAGGAGGTTCTCCCAGTAGTGGAGAAGGGGAGCGATTTCAGTCCTTTCTGAACAGGAGGCAGAGGACGCGAGCGTGTGGCTCACGCTTACGCACCACCACTCCTGCTGTGGCGATGCTGTGGCCGCACGCGCTCCCGCCAAAGGGGGCAGGAGGACGCGAGCGCGTGGCTCACGCTTGCGCACCACCACCAAGGAGGGAATGGAACCTAAGACCATCGGAAATACGTATTTTCCAATGGTCTTAGGCAACCCCTGTGAAAGGGTCGTTCGACCCCCAAAGGGATCGCGACCCACAGGTTGAGAACCACTGCTTTAGGGGCTCAAACTGCACATCAAGTTCTTTTGCCAATGCGGGATTTAACAGGCTGCATGTGCAGCCAGAGTCTACCAAGGCTCTGCATATCCGTAATTTGCCATCATTCCCCTGGAGAGTTACTGTTACATAAACATGTTTGGTCCCAATCATCACTTTCTGCATCAGATGTAGTCGGAGGGCTGTCCTCACCATCACAAGTTCCCCCAGCGGTGCCTCCAGAAGGGCGTTTGGTTGATGGCTTCAAGGTGTCAGCTTTGCAAGATGGAGGTCTGGTGGAGGAAGTACTTGACTTTGCTTCAGTGAGTTTCTTTGATCCCAGGCATTCACTGGCAATGTGTCCTTTCTTCCCACATTGAAAGCAGGTTTCTTCTTTGAGTTGTTTTTTCTTCTCCTCACTGCTCAGGAAGGTGGTTTTCCGCTGTCCAGGTATGCAGTGTCCAAATTCTTGAGCTTGCCTCTGCCGGGTGAGCTGAATACTCTCCATGATGATTTCCACTTCCCCGGCTAGTTTCATCCATCCCAAGAGGCTGGCAGGGTCCCCTTGGGTCAAGCACCGATCAAGGATGATAGGGTTCAATCCATCTCGAAAAAATTGCTTGAGAATGTCATCTCTCCATTCAGGCACCTTCGCTGCTAACCTCCTGAATTCTCGTGAGTACTCTCCCACGGTTCCTTTCCCCTGATGCAATTTTTTCAGTTGGTATCTGGCTTTTTCTAGAAAGAAAGGATCCTCAAATCATTCTCTAAGTTGGTGCATGAACAGCTGCAGATCAGCTGTTTCTTCAGCTCATGAGTCAAACAAGCCAGCAACCCACTCCGCTGCTTCTCCTTTGAGCTGATGGCTCAGGTATCTAGTCCTGGCAGCGTCATCAGGGAAACTGTTCCTGTAGTCGATAATGTAGTTAGATGCCATGTTGAGGAAATACGACAACTTGGTCACATCACCATCATAGGTGGTCTTCAGCTCCCTGAAAGGTCGGGCCCCCACGGTTGGTGCCAGCATTCCAGGAGGGGCAGCAGCTACAGTGGGGCTACAAGGGCAGCTGCAGCTGCTGGTGCTGGAACTTGAGGAGGTGCTCATCCAACCTGAGGCACAAGAAGCCTCCAGTCACACAACTGAGCCCTTAGTTGGAAAATTTCCTCTCTCTGCTTTTCCACTTCTACTTCCCTGGCCTGAAGTTGTTCCATCAGGTTGATCTCATCTATTGATGTATCCCATCTTGTAGCTCGACATCGGTGGCGCTGTGCAGTTTCTGGTCTCTCTCCCCAGGCCCAAGTCCGACCTCTGGTCGGGGTTATTGCAGGGAGCAAAGGCCATGTCTTGGGTCTTACATCAACAGCCTGGCTAGGGGCTGTCTCGTCTCCTTCAGCAATTTCCTCACCTGGAACTTCGACTTCCTGGTCTTCTTCACTTATTTGATGCATGTTGTTAGTTTTAATGCAGTTTGATCACTCTGTCAGGAACCGAGATCACACACACAAATGTACCAATGCTAATACATGATTTATTTAGAGCGTGATGCGTGTATAAAACTTCAGTGGTCGAACTGGAGGCAATTTGCAGAGACCAGACATTATAAGCAAGGCGAATCTGTTCCCACAGTAAGCAGACAGCAAATGACCTTGGAGGAACTAACTCAGGCTGGTATTTCTTATCAGTGCTGAATTGCAGGTGTTGTTGACCTAATGGTCTCTAGTCCACATTCTTGGTTACAAGCAAGCAGCTACATACTAATACTACATATCCCATACTAAATACTATCCCATACTAAATATGGAGGGACCACCCGACAATAAGTAATGCAAAAAACCCCCAAAAGGCCTATCAACTTTGCATATGTAAAATATTTAAATGAGCTAGAAGTGGCTTTGGAAACAGCAGATACAATCCAAAGTTCCTTTAAATGCACATAAAGGTATGCTCACACCTAGAAGTTGTTTTTTAATCTTCCTGTGCTTTCTACCAACAGGAAGACCACCACCCATGTGCATCTGAAAGTTTCCTCATTTAAAAAAAACAAACCACATGACATTACTCGTGTGTAGAAAACAGAAATTCAAACCCTGTGTGAGCCCATCATGAAACTTGCTGCACATTTCTGTGGCTCCAGTCCTCCTATCAGGTATCTTTCAAAATATTTCCACTTTGAAATGACAACTTCTCTCATTCCTGTCATGAAAAGTGAAGTACTTGTAATTAATCAACCAAGACCTCAGCTCATTTAGACTTTGGAATGCTTAACCTCTTGCAGCCACACTCAAGATTTCTTTATTCACAGTGCTAATGAAAAATGCATGACCCTCCAACATTCAGACCAAAAGACTCTTGGGGTTAATTAATAAAATGCTCCAGGCAAATCTACTCTTTCTTAAAGTGGATAAGAATTTGTTGTATTCTGTGAACTGTGTTAGTTATTTTAATGTATTTCATTCAAAAGATAAAAAAAAAAAGCAGCTGTAAAAATTTATTTTAAACACATACAGCAGTGAAACTATACTCTTGTTTCTAGAGTGGCAATGGCTAATTAAGAGTAGGAGAAGAAAACACAAGATGACAATAGAAGGAGAAAAAAATAAGCAAATATTGTGCCATTCACATCTACTTTTAATTAAAAATGTGATTGGGGGCTTGTTCTGAAGTAGAATGTCCTTGAAAACAGTGTATGCCTAAACTATTTTTCTTGGAACAGGTTGCAAATCCCACTGACTCAGCGCCTTGTTTGCACAAAGCAAAACATTTGAGAATGTTTTTACACAGAATAATGACACTGGAAATAGAACTACAATAGCAAAGTTTACATAGCAGTTACTATGAAAGGAGGCAAAAGCTTCTTCCTGACACAAACTTAGAGTCCCAACTGTAATTCAGTGCTTACACAGCACGAGATAAAAGATCTGTGAAAACTTCACATGAGTGGTGTGAGAATAAGTCTGTGCACATATTTCTTGGATCCACAACACCTGATGAGGGCTGGAAGCCCATAAATTTTGGGACTTGCATTTCATTTCATTGATGTGGGGGGGGGTGAACCCTATAAAATATGCTCAGTTGGAAAAGTACACAGAAAACTAGATATAATGACTAGATGTATATAAACAATGTGTATGAAAAATATGCAGTGCATCCTTAAAAAAAATACACACATACCAAATTCTTTTTCCCATTTTAAAAAAAGCAGCATGGAAGCAGCACAAAACATTTCTGGAGACGGGAAAAGGAGGAATTCTATAGAACCACGTTTTGCAGATGAAGCCATTGCTGGCAAATAGCAGCAATACACTGCAACCACTGTTTGTCAAGGCAGTACAAGGAATCTTTACTGTGACCATCACTGAAGATGCTTGAACAAATTAGTTCTAAACCCAAATACCCATTATGACATCATTTTAGGGTTCCTTACATGTGCTTGGAAAGACTAAAATACCCATTTCTCCTTTAGTACTAAACCCAGTCCCCACAGCAAGAACATTCAAGTTGAACCACATCCTCTCAAACTAATTCTTTATAGTTTTAGAGATAAATTTTTGGAAATTCAACTTTATTGCTGTTTCTTCATCAGACTCTGCTTGATGCAGTCCCTGTAGGACAGGACAGGATAAAAGAGTTTATGCAGGAGGCAGTTGGGGGGAGAAGGGGAGTGGGATTGGCTGCTGCTAAGCAGTATCCAAGCTGGGGAACAGGGTGACTTCCTTACCAGCCAACAGCAATGAGAAGCATGTGGCAGACAGGTGCAGGTTGGATGCAGGGCCCTGAAAGTATCCTCAGGGAAAAGGCCAAGACAATGCTTCTACTACTTCTCAAGCAACACAAAGAAATGCAAAAGAAAACAACTGCAATACTTGAATGAGATACGTATGTGCCACAAATTCTAATTGACCAACTAAGACCAATAAAAAGCACTTTCTTATTGTAAGCTGGTATTGATTTACCACAGAAAGGTGTTCTTTGCAGAATTTTGTAGCTGAAGGTGAACTCACACATGCATCTCATAACATTCATGCCTTAAAATGTTCCAGGCTTCCACTTTAGAGTACTTTTCAATGGCAGCATATGTCACTCTAGTTGGCATTTGTGCACGTGTGGTGTGTCATGACTAAAATTCCAGTAACCAAAACTAGTCCTTACATATCTGAGATACAAAGAAACCACTGAGCATAGCTTTCAGGCAGACCAGACTGCAAGCAGTTCATATGTTAGAAGTGTTTTTAAAATATTTAAAACCCTACCTGAAATATGGAAAGTATTGTGGTAAAAAAATATTCTTTGCTCTATGTTTTAACAGGTTGGGGATTAGGATCATTTTCTACAAAGCCTTATAAAAGTCCTGGTGTTAACTGCCAAGAAAAATTTCAGGGGGATACACATTTCCACACTGTTCTTCAGCTACAAAGAGTTCTGATTCATAGTCTTCACAGTATCTCTTTCTTGGAACTAGTAGAAGCAAAAAAAAGGAGAAAATGATCCAACACACCTTCCTAATTTCTGACTTGAATCTCATCCTACCAAGCTAAACTGCCAAAGATCAAGCTGTTGAAGTACAAACAGCAAACTGAGTCACTCATGAAAATTCTCAGTCTTGTTTAGGCATGAAAGCACCAAGCCACACTGTGATTCAGGATTTGCATTTTTCCCCTTCCTTGGGATATGGAATATTCGTATTTTGACTGATACTGCCATTCCACCAAATATCATACACAGCAGTGTGCTGCAGATGTGGTGTGAGCTATGCTTGATTGTTTTGAGCAGAAATCATCTCAACCTGGTCCTGAAATTCAGTAGAAAAAAGTATACATCCTTGTACTAAACATGCATAAACACCACCACCACCACTCAGCCTTAGAAAAGGCTAAATTGTCCTAGCAATGGCACAGCTAGGACAGCTCCAGAAGTACTGCAGGAGAGAAGTTAGCTGAGCCTTACCAGAAAGCAGGAAGACCTAGTATGGTGACACAAGGCCACATTCTGGAAGTGGAACAGAATTCAAATAAGTAAGATATCAAAAAGAACACAGAGAAAGACAGATATGATCACCAAGGAGTCAGAGGAAGAACCAAGCCATCTGGAAACTGTGAACAAGAACCAGACACAGACATGATTTCTAACTGACCCTTTAGCCCTGGACTGAGCCTTTTGTAGGCAAGCTGCTTGGGACCCTCAGCTATAGGTACTTCAGCATCGGATGTCCACAGGAGGACAGCTTTCTTCTTGAGGATGCTCCGTAATCCTAAAGAGGAACGTATTCATAAGGAATCCTCCCTTGCAGATAGATATTTTATTGGATCACTTCCAACCTTGCTCCTCCTCTGCTAATGCACTGCTCTCTCAGGCTAGTGGGATGCCTTCCCTATTCCTCTGGGATGATTCAAGAATGAGACTCCCTACCTTTATAGAAGGGAATTCTGCCACTCGAAGGCTCCAGGATTGCTCTAAGGGCTATTTGGCCCTGGAAGCTCTGAGGATACTTCCAGTGAGGGCATGAAACACATGCAATGCAAGGGATGCACTCACTAGTGGTACCACAGCAAGTACCCCCCACTAGGTGATTACACAGACATACATGCACAGAGAACTGAACTTCTATGATTATCTGAAAGAAAAGCACTTTTCAGACAAGAATTATAACTGCAATCTCACAGTGAAAATTAGAATTAAAAATCACTGCTACAAAAGCCTGTATAACATCCCACTCCACTTGTGTGTGTTAAGTTTCCCAAAGAGTCTTGTGATTCCAGTGTGTTGTATCATGGAATGCAAATGGCATAGTACTGCATATGCAGGTCTAAAAAACCAAAAGTATAATTCTAATTAGCTAGGATCATAAATAGTTCCATTATTGTGAGATCTACTTGAGAATTATCAATTAAGGCAACAAGCATGAATCCACTCAACTCACATACCCACAGGGTATTCTGCAGCTGGAAAACAACCCCATAGATGTATTACTAAAAGAAGCCCTGTCCTTGATTAAATCTGAGCTGAGTAAACTGCTCAAATAAGCCTATGTGTTCCCGTACCTGAAGGGAGGCCCCAGTTCTCTGATTGTTCTACATGAATCAAGTGCACAGGCCATGCTAACTCAGGCTTTCTTGGACTGTGCCTTTGTCGAAGAATACTATAAAAGTTCAGGGATTCCATTTCTCAGCGTTCTGCAACATTCAACTAAGTTCCTATCACTCACTCCAGTTTGTCAAAGGATAAAAACTTTGTTTCCTCTGCCACTTATCTTTTAGCTCAGTGGCAGGAATCATGTGTCCCTCCAGATTTTGTTGGATTGCAACTTCTAGCATTCCATTCCTTCTAACATTTCTAGCATTCATTGGATATGCTGGCTAGAGCTGATGCAACTTGCAGGTCAACAACATACAGACGGTCTGAGCTGAAATCACTCTGAAAACACTGATTTGGCTTGCTAAACCAGACTTAGAAATAATTCGTTTAAAATTAATTTGTTACTTGAAATCTGATTTCCTATGAAATTTCCTTACAGAGAAAATATGCTTTCTGCACACACCCCCAAAATGTGTGTATTGCAATGAATTGTGACCTCACTTCCACAGCTAATCTCCCCACACTGATTCTGGCTTATAGACTTTTACTGTGTTTGCTTAATTCTGAGACTTGTACATCTACCATACATCAGATTTTACATTGCCTATGTGCTCAATAATTCCTTATTAAAATGTGAAATGCCTAGTATATTTGACACACATTGTGGATCATTTTTAATATACCTCCACAGCAAAATTATTTTCAGTAACAGTCATGAAATGAAACAAATAATAATAATGGCCAGAAAAGATACACGGACTATGAAAATTCTCTTTTATTGAACTTTGTATATAGAATCATGGCAGTAAAAAAAAAAAAAAAACTATAACCCTGCTTTGCTACAAAGCACAGGATGATTTTTTTTAAACAAAATTCTTTGAGGCACTCCATTATCCAATGTACGTTTGCAATGTGATACCTAGTGCCTTCTCCTTTCCTGAACTCAGTTTGAACATCTGGTAATTTTGGTCAATATATGGTCAGAGCCTTTTTTTTAAGCATCACATTGCTTGCATTGGAGGTTAATGCAATGGCCCAGTGGTTACGGCAATCCCTGGTGTCCCTTTTCTTGGAGATCGGAATGTATATTGAGAATTTTCGATATTTGTTGGTAGATTTTAGTTAGAATTTAGCTTGTAGCTTGAAACAGCTCTATTGGTACACCATCTATTCCTGATGATTTATTTCTCCCATGCACCTCAAGTGCAGCTTCTACTTTGCTTTCTAAAACTGTGCATTCATCTTCATGGTTCTTCCATGAATGAATCTGTCATCCTTTCACCAATGTTATATAGTTCTTCAGTGTATTGTTTACACAGTCTTTTCGTTTCTTCTTGATCATGTAACGAATTCTCCTGCTTGTCATATAGCATTCCCACTGGGTTTCTCAGATTTTGCAGAAGAGACCTCTTGTTATAGCTTTTTGTTATCTTCTGTTTCACTGCATTAACTATTATAGTATTGCATTTCTCTATGCCTCTGCGCACAAGTTGCTAAACAGTTGCATTTAAGATACTGACTCTATTTCTTTTACTTTTGCTTCTTGTCTACCTTAACAGTTTGAAGAGTTTCATCTATCATTCAATCAGGGTTTTCTTTCTTTTTGGCTACAAATAGTATCTTTTTTCATTCTTCCTTCATATTCTTCCTGACTTCAATATTGGGTTCTTCTGGCTTCCAATTACACTGAACAGTACAAATCTGGGGGTTTTGCTCTGAATTATCTTTAAATTCTACAGGGATGTTCTTCACGTTGCACTTTGGCATGATGACTGATTTAGTGTTCTTCTTCAGCTTTACTCTAATTTTTTACACTAGCAGTTCATGGTCAGTGCCATAACTGCTCCTGGTCTTGTTTTTGCACAGAATGAAGTTTGTCTATCTTTTGCTTATGGAGTCTATTTGATTTCTATATTCTATATAGTTGTTTCTTTGGCATCTTGAAGACTGCGTTTAATGAAGCCAATAATTTGTTCACTGCAACCAGTTGCTCTCCCGTTTCTTTTCTCAGTCCTAGGCCATATTCTCCAACAATCTTTGCTTCTGCTCTGTTTCCTACCTTTGTATTCCCATCATCTATGATTAACAGCATATCCTGTTTGGGTGTGTGATTAATTTTCCCCTGGACGTCAGCACAGAATTGTTCAATTTTTCTTTCTTCTGCCTCTGTGGGTGGGGCATAATCTTGGATTATGGTTATATTGTCATTTTTTTTATTGAAGTCTTAGAATGCAAGGTAGCTAATGGCCCTAACAGGTATTAGACACAATGCCTAGAATCTGGATTTAATTTGGCCAGTCCTGTTATATGGGAGCCCTACAATATGAGCCTTGGTTATATACCTCCTTGCACTCTTGAAATCTCCACTGTACTCACCATTCTGCAGGGGAAGAAGGATGCCAAATAAGGAAAATTATTAACTCCAGGGCCTCAATACCCTAAAGATCTTGTCTGATCTTGGAAGATAAGCATGATCAGCTCTGGTTTGTACTTGGATGGGAGACCACAAACAAATATCAGTTGCTGTAGGCTATTTTTCAGAGGTAAGAACTGGCAAAACCATCTCTAAGTGGTTCTTGCCTAACAAAACACTATGGGGCCACCATAAATCAACAGGTAACTTGAAAGCACATATACACACACACAAAGGAAAAGGGAGGAGAAGAGAATGGAATTTTCTTCTGAGAAGGAGAGAAAAGGCAATCTACAACCCCTTTAAGACTGATTTATATTTTCGCATGAGCTTTTGTGGATATCAACCTACTTCCTCAGTCACTGCATCTGATTGACAAATTGACAAATTTTCATCCTAAAATATAAACCAGTCTTAAAGAGATCCCTGCAATCCCCCTCCCATTTCCTTCTGGTGTGGGAGCCTTCCTTCTCCGCACCCAGGCCAGAGCCGAGTGAGAGAGATGTGGAAATTCTGGAGGGATGAAGGAAAGCGTGTTTTCCCCAGCCTGACACATACACCCACTGCCTTACCCTTTGCTTCCGCACAAATTCTCAGTGCCAGGGCAGAGGCAAAGCAATGGGAGGAAAAAGCTCCAAAGGGTGAAGGAAAGCATGTGCTGCTCTCTCTCTCTCTCTCTCATAAACCCTCTTTTGTCTTACCTTCCGCCTCCGCATGAGTTTTCAGTACTGGGGCAGAGGCAAGGGAATGGGAGGGGAGAGCTCTGGAGGACAGTAGGAATGTGCCTCCCCACCACCACTGCCTTACCTTTTGCCTCCGCACACTTGCCTTCTTTCTCAGCACTAGAGAAACACAAGGATATGGGACGAGGAGAATGGGGAAGGTACAGGCGCCTCATGAATAATCACATTTGTGAGTCAAACTCACAAATGTGGAGGCAGGACTGTACCACTTTGAGGACAGACGGTTTTGTTTTCAAAAGGAAGCTGTACCTCATTGCCCCACCACCAATCTCCTCCCTTCTTTTCTGCCTTATTCAATGACATTCCAAGAGGAAGAGGAGGGAGGGAAGGAGATCAGCTTGTCTTGAGGCAGACTGCAAGTGTCTGATGGTCAATTCACTGTTGTTTGAAGCGAAGCCCTTCTTCCTTTGTTGGGCACGGCAGCGAGAGAAGGAGGAAGGAGCAGAGCCATTGCAGTTCCTTATGCTTTTCACAAAGACAGAGCACATACTCCCCACCCCTTTTGATACACCACTACATACAGTTACACTACTAAGTTTGAAACAGTGCTTTTGTGTATATTTTCTATTTATGTGTGTTCAGGGTGGGAGCAAGAGCCAGCGTAGTATAATGGTTTGAGCATCAGACTATGACCCTGGACACCAGAGTTCAATTCCTCTTTCAGCCATGGAAACCCACTGGGTGACTTTGGGTGAGTCACATACTCTCAGCCCCACGATAGGGTCATGTTAGAGTCACTGTAAGTCAGAAATGACATGAAGGCATATAACAAGGGGGGGGCTGATAAGTAGATTAGTGTGAATATAGGCTATTGGAACAAAGCTGCTAAGAAAACTACCGCCAAGGTTCAAATATCCCTTGAACACATCTATCTCTGTGCAAAAGTGTGAACCAACAGCCATGAGTTGCTTCTGCAAAACATCTGGTTTGAGTACCAATTTTTTTCAAGTAACTGCCCCATGTGGGGAAGTGAATATGTCTGCCTTGATGCCACATACACTTCCCAAAAACAGTTTCAAAACTAGGGACACAGATGATGGTACGCTGCTTTAAGAATGACATTGGAAAAACATGAATATATACACATATTATAATACTGCAGACTCTAGGTCTTGACTAAGCCGTCATAAAAGCTTTCCAAAGTGGAGGAAAAATCTAAATTGGTGATATCTACAACAGGCAAATCTTGGCAGCTACTTTGCCAATATGGTATTGTGCATAATGTTTATCACAAGAGAATGCTGATAGTAGTATATGCATATAAACCAAATAATAATCACTTATTTTAATACTATCTCCAGGCATCTTTTCTCAGGCCTTTTCCACACGTGGTCGCGAAATCGCGTAGGGACGGTTCTGGCCGGTTTTATTTGTATCTGCGCAATGGCGCATTATATTTTTTAACGTTCCACACAGCTCTAGCGTGTTCCGCACTAGCGTGTGTCTGCAGATCCACACTGTAATCAGATTTAATCTCCCGCTCGCTTCCTAACCACGCCCCCTTCGTCCGTGATTGGACGTTTTTTTAAAAAATGGCTCCGTGCGTCACTGCACACGTGTGTACCTTGAATGTTCTAAAATGATAAATAAATATAAATAAGTGAAAGAACCCACATACCTAGAATCCTCCCTCTTTTTTTCTGTTCTTCACTGCTTACCGAGGAAAACAAAATGGCGCCGCCCAGCTCTTTGGGCGAATCAGTGCGTATCTGCGCTTCCACACACGTCCGCAGGTGCGCACAAACCCGCATCTCGGGAAAAAAACCACATTTTTCAAGGTTTTTAAAAAGTGCTCGCAAAGCCAGTTCGGACCGTGCCTATGCGGATTCACGTGTGGAAACAAAAAAATAAATGCGATCAAACGCACCACAAGGTGTGGAAGACCTCCATTAGAGGTCGCATTGATCCGTTTTATATACACGTGTGGAAAGGGCCTCAGTTTCTGTTTAGAATGTAAAGCATGATCAATATTCTTTGACCCAAACAAACAAAGCCTGCTAGAGGCAACATAGCCTGGAGTTATTTTATCAAGCCAGACCACAAATCTGTCAAGACAAATTACGTTCTAATGACAATGCACAGCCACAGTGGTGAAGAAACAGCAATACAACAGCATATACCTTCTCCAAATATGGCCCATTTTTTTTTCATGAATTCATATCTTAAACCCTGACATATATATTTAAAGATCAAACTAAAAAGGATGTCATATATTTGTTCCAGAAATGCAGAAACAAAACATCTATTCCAGCTTGTGTCACTGACTTGCTATAACACAAGTTTAAAGTTCACTGCAACTCCATAGTGGGTACTTTCATTATAAATATATGTGTATTTGCATAGTGTTATGGTAGTATGGCCTTAAGGAGATTTACCAAAAAAGCATGCAAGTTAATAGGATGAATTTAATAAGACTAAATGCATGCTGTTAGGACTGAAGCCTTAAGGAGCAATCCCTTCACTTTTCCTGCACTGAAAAAATAATCTCTCCAAAAAAATGGTAATATGCATAGCAAGTGTATTTATTTGCCACTAACACAACACCAATAATTATTTGACAAATAAAGATGGGCAAAATGTGATAGACAGGGCAGTGGGGGGAACAGTGGCTCTTGCTTACTTGAGATCTGATGAAATTCAGACATCTTGGATCTTATGCCTATTTCCAGTGTTCAGATGCCTTTTCTTCCAATCTGATAGTATCTTCTTAAATGTACTCCCAATAATACAGAGGAGATTACAACTCTTTTAATAAGTACACAAAGGGAAACATATGCATGTCATGTTTGCCCTATCTTCCCCAGTGTGCAAGAAAATGAAGCAGGAAGTTTGTTTACTTTACATTCAAACATCTTTTCAAACTGTTCACGGTGACATGTTATTACAGCAGACAAGGGTGAGGGGAGTTTCACACCACATTCTTTTGTATTTCTAATTCAGAGGAACAAGGTTATAGTCCTTGAACTGAGTACAACAAAGTGGTGAACTATTTGCTTATCAAAACTTTTGCATACAATATGTCTGATATACAGTCATCTTATTAAAAGAGACAGTAACTTCCTCATAAGCATGATAATTCCACATCATGTACAACATAATGAGCTAGTACAGCAACAAATGAACCGATCACATTAGTCTTAAACTTAATCAGAGATTGACAAAAACAGTTAGCCATTGTTGCTCCATTGTAAATTGCAAGGCATAACTATTGTTCAGCAGACTGTTAAATAACCTACTGAATACAGGAAGGAAGCAAATACAGGTGAACAACTCGGTCACATAACACATAAGAAAATACATTCTATTGATTTAGTTCACACAGCTGTATATACCACTTGAAGTAAACAATTTTAAAGTTTCTAATTTTACTTTGACTAAGTCCATGGCCTTATTAATATGAAACTTACTGAAAAGAAGTTATTCAGCAAATAAGTCTGTATCAGAATTATAAGGTTTATTTGTGAGGAAATAAGGTTGAGAACAGGAGAAAAAAATAACTGTATATATTTCTTGGGAGAATCTATTATACATACTTAAACATGTTGGTCTACAATTTGCAAGTTTATGAGAGTTTCTACATTTATAATGTATTCTCTCATCGGGGGAAGAAATGAAATCCTTATATGAAAGTCATAATTACAGTGCATGTTTTCTGTTCATACCACTGAGGAGACAGAAATGTCAACCCAATTATAAAATTGTGGAAGTAAACTTGAGAGGAAAATACAGAAGCAGCTCAACACTGAGAAAATTAATTCTGGCATGCTCCATTTCAATTGCTATGCAGAGAACACCTCGAATTAAATGGAGGATTAAACAGGCCACGTCAGTGTGGCCTCATTCCAAACTCGTAAAAACTTTAAACTAAGCTGATATCTACTGGCATAGGAAACTGATTTTTAGAAGCTGTGCTTCAAAATATTCCAGGTGATTTCATCTGAGATCTCCATCCTGTTACAATTCTACACAGTAATTAATCCAAAGCTGAGGAATGCTCACCACAATGACCATTGCTGTCACACTGGGAATCTCTTACTCTCTTTGTGAATAGCTATCAAATAAGAGATTTCCTATGGTAAGACCTTCTAAATAATTTAGCTGGACAAGAATCATTCACCACAGGGAGGGTTCTTTAGGGCAGTACCTGCATAAAAAGTAAAACGTGTACAATGGCACAAAATCAAACCCTATTCTATGCCCGGGCTCCATCATCACATATTGCTTTAGGAATTTAATAAGAAAGTTGATTCAAAGCCATGAATGATATGTAAAGGTGAGAGTCTTGAGAGATATGCCGCATACTACGGCCTGAAAAATGATAGGAAGTGAGGTTTTAGTTAGGTGCTCACAATGCTAAGAAGCCTGCCAGCCAAGGTGGGACAGCTGCAGTGCTTCATTTCAATAAAGATCAAAATAATAATAATAATAATAATAATAATAATAATAATAATAATAATAATTTTTATTATTATTATTATTATTATTATTATTATTATTATTATTATTTATTTCTATCCTGCCTCTCCACATGAATCGAGGCGGCGAACAACAGTAATACATTAAATACATTAAAAGACATTAAAAACATACCCAATCCTCCCCACCCACCAACCCACCTAAAACTAACCCCCTAAAACACAAAACAATTAACAATTAATAGTGATCATAACAGAAACCTGATGGAGTGGAGAGCAGGGACATGATAATCCCTGGATACAAACTCTATGAAAGACAGGGACGAGTATAAGGGAAACCATTTCCCTTTGTACAAAGAATATAACATCATATAACCAGAATCTTGAAGAGGGACAAAAGAATCACTGTAAATGCAATTCCATTCATGGCAAGCTCAGAGATGAGAGTGAAAACTTTTTAATATCACGCTCGCACATGTGCGCATGGACAGACACAGAGTCATATCCAAAGGAATAGCCAAATTAAACTGTTTCAGTATATAAAATGATCTTGTAGCACATTTGAGACTAACTAAGAGAAATAAATTTGTAACATAACATTTGTAACTTCTTTCACAGACTCAGGCCATTTTTGCCCTACTCTGTTATAGTGCTATTATTCCACTTTCAACATCTTGTAGATTTCTGAGGTTTGTAGTTTACGGAGGCCAAAGAGCTCTCTGGCTCAGAATTCTATATGCTCCTCTCTAAACTGCAGACTCCAGGATTCCATAGGATGTTGAAAATAAAATAATAGCTCTATAACAGTTCAGTGCGGAAATGGCCTCAATCTACTTCATTATATGCATGGAGTGATACATTTGTGGATAGACATTTATACCAATGAATGAGTGGGAACAGTATGAATATTAACAGGAATGCAAAATAGTGATACAAATGCAAAACTTGTGAATATGGTATCAGGGTGACAAGTTCATTTCCAATGATGGTTATATAAACTAGTTAGGTGAGACCCAAGATGAGTACATAAACATATAAATAGTGGTAGAAACTCTTGGGCTGGTGTTTTGATAAGGGGTTGGGGCCAGAGAAGAACTGTAATAAAGTGGGAGTGAGAACTTGCTAATGGTCATGATATCCATTGTGTTACAATGTGTGTAGTGAGTCCAGAAATCACTTTCTCTGTTCAAACTACTGCCAATGCACTGGAGTTTGTGGGTATATCCTACCTCAGATGTTTCTCTTTCCAATCTCCCTCTGAAGTGTTTTTTTTTTTAATTCGAGGACTGCCATTTAGAGGTCTGAAACAGATTGTCCAGGAAGACTGGGGTATTCTGTAACCAGTTTTTGCATGTTCCCATTTCTAAAGTCCAATTTATGCCCAACTGGACATTAGAAATAGGAATATGCAAAAAGTAGTTTATGTCCAAAAGCTGAACATCAGAAACAGGAATATGCAAAAGCAGTTTACACTGAATCACACATTAGAAACGACAACACATAAAAACTACTTGCAGAAGATTTCAACCTTCCTACCTCACTCCATGCATCTGATGAAGCAGACTGAGTCTGTGAAAACTTTCGTTACAAACTTCTGTTAGTTAATCTCAAAGGAGCTATAAGCTGGGGGGCATTATCCATAGTTATCTGGACTGTTTACACTGCAATCCATCTAGGCTGATAAACTACAGTCAATGATGTTAGATGAGCTAAATACAGGACATGAACTTCTAGTTATTCCTACAAACAGACCAACCCTGACAAACCCTTTGTACTCAGAGGAACAGATCAGCAAATGAATGTGCTCTACATGGGACTGCCTTTTAAGAATATTCAGAAACTTCACCTGGTCGAAAGAGTCGCAGCCAGATTGTTAACTGCAACAGCCCCACTGGTTGCCGATCTAATTCCAGCCACAATTCAAGGTGCTGACTTTGACCTATAAAGCTCTATACGGCTTAGGCATAGGCTGAGGGACCATATCTTCCAATATGAGCCCGCCCAAGATTTAAGATCTGCAGGGGAGATCTCTATCCCAACATCTTCACTGACATGGGGGTTGGGAACATAAGAGGAAGGCCTTCTCTGTGGATGCACCCACACTTTAGAACTCCCTCCTTGAAGGAAGGTAGGATGGCTCTTTGTTTTCTTCTCAGTGGGAAGTTAAGACCTTTCTTTTTCAGTAAGCCTTTGGAAACTGATTTTAACAAGAAAAGAGTTTTTATGGTGCTGTACTCAGCTCCAGGAAACCCTGTGCTAGGTTCACCTTAGAGTTTCCATAAGTCGAAAATAATTTGAAGGCACACAACAACAACAACAACAACAACAACAACAACCGTTTTTATAGAATCATAGAATCATAGAAATTCAGAGTTGGAAGAGACCACACAGGCCATCCAGTCCAACCCCCTGCCATGCAGGAACACCCTCAAATCAATCCCGACAGATGGCCATCAAGCCTCTACTTAAAAACCTCCAAGGAAGGAGACTCCACTACACTCCGAGGCAGCAGATTCCACTGCCGGACAGCCCTGACTGTCAGGAAGTTCTTCCTGAGGTTCAGGTGGAATCTCCTTTCCTGCAGCTTGAATCCATTGCTCCTTGTCCTGGTCTCTGGAGCAGCAGAAAACAAGTCCCCTCCTTCCTCTACGTGGCATCCCTTCAAATATTTAAACATTTTAAAGTAAGATTTTAAGTGGGTTTAATTCTGTTTTATTTAATACTGTCTTAGTTTTAATTTTGTATGTTTTAACTATGTTTTATTGTCTTCTATGCCTTTTTGAAATCTGCCTCAAGTCCCAACCTGGGAGAAAGATGGGCTATAAATAAAGCGGCAGATGAATGGATGGCACTGCTAAGCTTTTTTTTGTATCTCGCAAAATTTCTTGCTTCTCAGTCAGAAGTATAAGTAGTCAAGACAAAATGCGCTAAGTTGCCTGTGTGCACACACTCATAACCCTCCTTTAGTGAAACAGAACATTCAACCACTTGTACTGAATCAGTTTTTTCTCAGCTTGAAGTGGAACTAATAAGTACTGCAGCAAGTGAATAAGTCAAGCTGAAGGTATTACAATTATACAGCAGTAAAAGAAAGTTCAAATGTTGATATTTGAACTTTCCAACAGCTCACCAATGGCTTCTCTTCTTCCTGGAGAGAAGTGACTAGTGGGGTGCCACAGGGTTCTGTCCTGCGCCCAGTGCTATTCAACATCTTCATCCATGGATAGAGGGCATGCTGATCAAATTTGCAGATCACACCAAATTGGGAGGGGTTGCTAATACCTTAGAGAACAGGATCAAAATTCAAAACCTTGACAGATTGGAGAGCTGGGTCAAAGCCAACAAAATGAATTTGAACAGAGAGAAATGTAAGGTCCTACGAAAGAAAAAATGGAATGTACAAATGTAGGATGAGGGACACATGGCTGGATAACAATACATGCGAAAGGGATCTAGGAGTCCTGATGGACCACAAGCTGAACATGAGTCAGCAGTGTGATGCAGCAGCCAAGAAAGTCAATTCTTGGTTGCATCAATAGGATTATGGTGTCTAGATCAAGGGAGGTAATGGTACCACTCTATTCTGCTTTGGTTAGATCTCATATGGAATACTGTGTTTGGTTCTGGGCACCTCATCTTAAGGAGGTTATTGACAAGCTGGAAGGTGTCCAGAGGAGGGTAACCAAAATGGTGAAGGATCTGGAAGCCATGCCCTATGAGGAGCGGCTTACGGAGCTGAGTATGTTTAGTCTCCAGAAGAGAAGGTTAAGAGGGGACAAGATAACATTTAAACATTTAAATATTTGAAGGTATGTCATGTTGAGGAGGGAGCAGGCTTGTTTTCTGCTGCTCTAGAGATAAGGACAAGGAGCAATGGATTCCAACTGTAGGAAGAGAGATTCCACGTAAACCTCAGGAAGAACTTCCTGATGGTCAGAGCTTTCCGGTAGGGGAATATGCTGCCTCGGAATGTGGTAGAGTCTCCTTCTTTAGAGGTTTTTAAGCAGAGGCTGGATGGCCATCTGTTGGGAGTGCTTTGATGTGAGTCCCTGCATGGCAGAGGGTTGGACTGGATGGCCCCTGTGGTCTCTTCCAACTCTATGAGTCTATGATATAAGATGTAATTACCTACAGCTCTCTTTATGCATGTATTCTTTAAAAATAGTGTTGCTTCAGGTGTTTTTCCTTAAATATAAGTATATGCTATTTTCTCCACATCATTACAAATATTCTAATAAAGTAACATCCACGTAAAGCTTGAAAATGTTTGAAGACACCACTATCTGATTTAGCATGATTGGTTTAAATGTTATTTAGAGCACTGGAAATTTTTCAGGGAAAGCTCTATATCATTGAGTAGTCTACAGCAAAGACAGTGGCCAAAAAAAAAAAAAGTCTAAGGGTCCTATCCGTTCCTCTCTTCTGCAAAAAAAACTGCACTTACATTGGATATTTTTCATGTAGAGAGTCCTTTAAGTCCACATCTGTCCAAGGGATAAAGCCAAGGACTGGGAAAACATACATATACCCTAGATATCTCAAGGGAATGTAAAAGCATACAAATACCCAACAAGATGTGTTTATATTATTTATCATGATCAACAAAGCCTTCTTCTTCTATGAGAGGAACAGATTTCCCCACTGTACCTGCTTTGGAAGACCTACAAAACTGAAGATTCCTGCAGGCAGAAATTTTGAATTCCTCCCATTTTGTTCTGTTTTCAAAGCAGAAGGAAAAAGATAAACCACTAGGTCTCAATATGCCAGGAGATTACTTATAAAGCAGACTGGAAGGCTCTGGCTTTCCTTTTATCTTGCAGCTGGTACTGCCAGCTTTAAGGGATAGAAGATATTATTTAAAAAAGAGAGAGAGAGAGTGAGATAAAGAAAGTACAAGATTCTGCTTGAAGTTCTTTCAGAATGTTGAGCCATTCTCAAATCCTTTTCTTAGACCAAAGAACTAACAGAACACTTAGATATTCCAGACTACTTCACAGTTTTTACTTCAGGTTCTTTTGAACAAAGAAAGCACAGAGTACCACATGTTATCTGTGTGAAAGAACATAGATTAAAGCATGAATATAAAGTGCAATTATCCAGCATCTTTTAAATGCGCTTTGCTTTTTAAAGCCCCTTGTTTTTGGGGATTGATAAAAACGAGCAAGATCCAACACTACCAGAGTAGAATTGTCCCCCTTCCCCCTGTACCTTTGCATATCTACTCCAGAAGCTCCCCACCTCCTGACATCCAGGAGTACAAAGCTGCAGACCAGAGGGAGAATTGATTTAACTGACAAATGCTGAGCTATTGAAAGTCAGGCAAGACTAGATACAGCCCAATGACACTATAAGCAATTTTGATTCTCCTGTTAGCATATCTTTTACAAAAACAATGTTCTAAAATTATTTTAATAAACAAGCAGCTTCTGTGTATGTTTGCCTCCCTAAGTGTGCTGTCATTGTGTTCACATATGTAGAAATTCATCAGGTTATGCAGGTTTGTAAAACAAGAAGGTGCTGATAAGATGCTCTGCAGAAGCCTGTTGTAGAGCCCCCATGTCCTTGTACAGACTAAAGACACAAGAAAAGCTACTCTAGAGGCATTTCCTATCCTACACCCTCAGACAACACCTTTACAATTGTTCTATTTTTAATCGTTCTTCAATAATAATAAAAAATCCACATTCCCATGGCATTTTAACCTTTACATAATAGCCCCTACTATGGCAGTCTAAAATACATGTTTTTGTTTTCATTTTGGGTAACTTGAAAAGCAGTTTCTATTTGGTGCATAGTGAATCATAAAATCATAGAGCTGGAAGAGACCACAAGGGCTATCAAAACCAGCCCTCTGCCATGCAGGAATATACCATCAGAGCATTCTCAACAAATAGACATCTAGTCTCTGTTTAAAAAGCTCCAAAGGAGACACCACCAGACTCCAAGGTAGCATACTCCACGGCTGAACTGCTCTGACATTCTTCCTAACATTTAGATGGAATCTGTTTTCCTGAAGTCTGAGGCTCCACGTCCTAATCTCTAGATCAACAGAAAACAGGTTTGCTTCATCTTCGATATAGCATACCTTCAAATATTTAAACACAGCTATCATGTCACCTCTTAATATTCTCTTCTCCAGGCTAAACATATGCATCTCTCTAAGCTGCTCCGGATACAGCATGATTTCCAGGCCTCCCACCATTTTGGTTGCCCTCCTCTGGACACGCTCCAGCTTGTGAATGTCCTTCTTGAACTATGGTGCCCAGAACTGAACACAGCATTCAAGGTAGCGTCTGACCCATGCAGAATAGAGTAAGTTTTGTCCTCTTACAGCTGCTCAGATACAGAAAAGTCTACCAGAAAAGCGATGGGTTTTTCTTTGTCCTGTTCTCATTTTCTTAAGAAAACCTCTGGCATTGAGTGCCCTCTTCCTAGGCATCTGTGGCTTATATGAACCTCCATCTTACATGAACCCACTGCCAAAATCACCTCAAAGCTAAACAGCATAAAATTTATCCCCATTTTAGTTGTCCCTTCATTTTCTTTCTCCATCCACAATGCCAATAAGGGACTCTTGCAGGAAACCACCTGATCGTCTAGTTTGTTCAGTATGGGGTTATGCAGACTAGTATTGTTAGGTTTAGAATTTGGAGGCTTTTCAACTATGCATATTCATTACATTCCTTCCCTACTTGTTTCAAACTTTGCTTTAACAAAGCTATTTAACTGGACTGTTGAGTGAGACTGGTTTCCTATTTCTACCTTCAAGAGTCAGATTGCTTCTGTGTATTCTGTATACTGTTTTGAAGTTGCAGTTACGTCTACCAAGTGAGTAATATGAGGAAGAGAAGATGAGCTAAGCAGCAGCCAGCAAACTCTAGTCAGCTGCTGATTGACTTCCAAGTACAATATCCTGACAACTGAGGAAACCTGTTAACCTCAAGGCCAGAGGGGAAGGTAATTAGGAATAGCTGGTGGGGATGAATGAAAAGCATTCAGCACATATCAAGAAACTTACCCTAGAGCACTAGTGGAGGATGTTGCTATCACAATTATACAACCATCAAAAATATTGATTTAAAGAAATAATATCCACTTTACAAGTATACATAGTGAACTGCCTTCCAGTAGATGGACTGACTACAATCTCAAAATTATTACTTCCATAAAGGTAACTTGCAAGTTAGCAATATTCAAGGCTGAGGGAATTAACACAGCATCTAACCCAAAAACACATATAGTCTTGAAGTTAATTTAATCATTATTCTAAATGCTTACAGACTACAGGAAGACCGTGCATGAAACAGCAGAGCAATCCTATAGTTCTGTTCTCAGAAGAAAGCCCCACCAAGTCTTATGACCAGGCAAGTGCACACAGGATCATTGCCTAAGGTCACCCCTTTACTTGGCAATGAGCCCTATTAAACTAAGTAACATTTTCTACTGAGTAAACATGTACAGTAAACATGTATGGCAAAACTAATTATAGATAAAAGCAATCTGAGAACTGGCCTTAAGGCTCCATAACAAATCGTTCTAACAGAAATTATGAAGAACTTCAAACTCTTAGTCACAGTTTGATTTACCCTGTCTCTCTTCACAAGAACATGTGTTCCATTATGGCTGGAAGAACACTACTACAATACCGCTAGCAATCCTCAGTGTTAGAGTCACAGCCCTACATTTTGTTCCATACATTTTCCATTGTTAGTTTACAGTGGTCTAGAGGGATATCAATGCTGGCAAAGGCCACTCCCCTACTTGGCCATGTGGGGACCAGGAACAAAGGCCAATAAAAGACAAGTAATCATCTGATAAAAAAATAACATCTGAGACAAAACGCGGGCCTCTAACATCATCACTTTTCTACTCCTGTATGATTTTTAACATCTTTGCCTGATGAAGAAGTCAGCGAAGCTTCAAAAGCTGGCATGATCTATTTTCAGCATTTTGGTTGGCTGGATTTTAGATTTTGTTGCATGACCAGCACAGCTACCTGCTGGACACATGAACTTACTTTCAAAAAAGAAGTTTGCTAACAATCAAACTTATTTGCTTCACTAATCAACAGTACTATGGGCCTTTCTGCACTACACTGTTATAATGCTATGATTCCACTTTCAACACCCTATGGAATCCTGAAGTTTGCTGTTTAGGGAGGGGCCTTTAGAATTTTCTGCCAGAGAGCTCTTTGGCCTCAGTAAACTACAAGCCCCAGAAGTCCATAGCATGTTGGAAGTAGACTAATAGCATTATAACAGTGTAGTGCAGAAAGGCCCCAAGTTTATAATCCATTCTGTGGCATCATGCATTAAGAAAATGCTGAAGTATTTAGGATAAGGATACCATCCACATAAATATTATGATTTTTTTCCTGTTTATCTTTCCATGTCCTCCTTTATGAAAAGCAAAAGAGAAAGAGAGTACTTGAAAGAGATTAAAATTTGTTCTCACTTGCTTGCAAGTAAATACAAGCTAAGAAGCCAAGAGGATCATTTTTAGCCTTTAAATGCTTCAAACTGAAAGAGGGAAATGGAAGCAAAGGAACATTTCTTCTCTTTACTTTGAACAACCTTCTCTACAGAAAACACAGAAAACATATAGCAAGAGATCCGCCTGCCTGCTGCTCACCTGTTCACTGCCAATTTTCATTAAGGTTTTGATTGACTCACTTTTGTACTTAACCAAAATCTAGAGGTATTCATCTGGTGCCTCAAACGGATAGTACTGGCTGCCTCCCAGTAATGGGTCAGTAGCAATCTTAATGCTACATGATGTTGTCATGAGAGTGGGCAATCCTAGCAATCTCTCTTCCTTTTTACTTGTTTTTTATGATCAACAGCATGTAGGGATGACTCACAATATTCCCACCCTTGCTGTAGCATATGGAGACCACACGTATAAATTAGAGGAATACACATTATACTCCAGATTTTGTTGGACTACAAGTCCCAGCAGCCCTAGTCAACACAGCCAGTGCTGAGAAATGCTGTGAAGTGCAGTCCAACAGCACATAGGCAGTCATGTGATTCCAACCCTTGAGGTGGAGAGTAACTGAATCTTTGTGCTGATCTCTGCCATTTGGACTAGCATATCTACCACCATTAAAGCAATCCCAAATTATGACTATTTTCCCCATCTCCTACAGTAATAACTTTCTATCTGTATAGATAGATAGATACACACTTTCAAGCCAAGGCAGCCTTGACATCATTCACATAATTAGCACTTTTATCAACCACATGGTCTTTTTTGGCAGGGTGGGTTAAATAAGAAATTTAGGGGCATCTGAATGAGGACTCTAATGGAAGGACAGGGACTTTTTGCTTCTCACTCAGTTCCAATATCAGTCCAAATAAGGTCCTTCAAAACTAGAAGTACTGGCACCAGTGAAGGGTTTTCTCCTAAAAGTGGGGGGTGGATGAGGGGTGCATATAGATTGGGACCAGATTCCAGGGAGAGGCCAGACCTGCTATTTAATACATGCATGTGTGTGTGCAGACACATATATGCACCACCTCTAATTCAATGAACTGCATCATTCTCACATTGACCATATATTTTTCAAAGGAAGCTGCCATCTAGACAACTCTTAAGTAATTCCACAGAAAGATACGTATGGGCTTTGACAATTCAACAGCAGTTTTGACTAACCAGGTCAAGAACCAAGAAAATTATACAGGAACAAAGATAATATGTTTGCCTGTCTTCACCTTAGCTCCCAAGAACATGAAATCTAGATACCTGATACATAGCATGAGTACTAAGAAGACCTGAAGTGATGGGACTAAGGAGTTTCTAACTCATGCAAACCTGGTACTTCCACTCTAAGCCTTTAAAGTTTGCAACAGCAAATAGGACCCAGGAATAACTCTACTAAAATCAGTGGGACTTCTGGTCGAAGATCAAGAGAACTATGATGCACACATAAGCCCTTATCACACTATAGCGCTTCGTGTTCCAATCCCATCCCAGTAGTGCCATTGCCAAGATGGGATTGGGACTTGAATGCTCCCCATACCTGGTTGGCTGCCAGCGGATGGGTAGCATTATGGACACTGTTCTCCCTTCCTCAGTACAACCCACCTCTTCCTGCACTGTACAGCAGAAAGAAGCACTTGATAGCTCTTCTGCCTTTACTGCACTGCATGCCTGAAGCCAACAGGATCATCATAGCAAAAGGGGACATTATTTGATTTTTTTCCAGTAACAGTATACAGCACAATCACAATGGATGGGGATGCGACAGCAGCAGGACCGCAACAACATAATGCAATGGCGCACATCCTGGTCTGGCAGCAACACATTATTATGCTGCAATGGTGGTGTCGCACGGTAAGGGCCATAGACTCATACAGCAGAAACTGAATTTCAATTTCAGTGATAAACAGGGTCAGAATGAAATAGCGAGCTTTTGCTCTGTTACCAATTTCTTCAATAGCTTATAGGCACCTAACTAAAAGTAAATGGCAAACCACACTGGATTTCAAAGAGTGCAACAAAGAGTGCAACATTTCACACTAACTCCTTTGTTAGTATAAAACACCAACAGTGATTTTTTTTTTCATTCATCATTTGTCTGTCTCGCCTATTGAAAGTAGAAACTTACAAAGTAAGTAGACCTTACAAAATGAACCAGAAACAGTTAAAACGACAATGGTAAAATGGGCCCAAAATCTGAATCAGGTAATAACTATGGATCAATGGGAAAGATCTTGGAAAATCACATGGAAACTTATAAAACCAGCCAGCTTAAGAGAAAATTACTACAAGATGCTACATAGGTTGTATATTACCCCAGTTCAAATATCAAAGATACAAAAAAATTTGAATGACACCTGTTGGAAATGTGATCAGAGAGGTATTTTTTATCATATATGGTGGCAATGTGGTGAAGCGAAAATTTTTTGGGCAGGAGTACATAATAAAATCCAAGATACAGTAAAAATAAAATTTTCATTATCCCCTAAAGTATATCTTCTTAATATGATAGAGGAACTATATATAAATAATTCACAAAAGAAAATAATCTTATATATGATAACGGCTTTCAGATTATGCTATGCACAGATGTGGAAAGAGAAAAGATCCCCAAGATTAGAAGACTGGTTACTAAAACTATTTGATTTAGCGGAAGCAGATATAGTAATAGGGTCTTTGAAGGATAACTTAAAAAAGAATACTATTGAAGAATGGAAGATAATTTTTCCTCTTTGGGAATCTTACTGAGGTAAGAATGCCATCATGTCTTTAACATACTAATATTTTTTAAAACTTCGGTAAAATTTAAATGCAAAGGTAATGTCATTTTAAAATTTAAAGGTGAGGGTGAATACAAGGGAAATTTCCCTTCTTACATATTGAAGAAAGCTGTGTCTAGAAGATGTGCGAATGCTGTAACGGTTTAAAAAATAACATGGCGATAAGGTATATACAGATGGAATAGGAAGGTGTAACATATTGGTAGATATTAAAAGTATTATTGATAAAATGTTAAAAAATAAGGTTTTAAAAATATGGAAACCACTGAAAATATGGAATTCCTAAAATTGGTATTTTTTAGAGGGAAAGAGACAGATAAGGATGCATTTTTTTTATGAGTTTCGGCAGGAGGGGAGGGTGGGGGGAGGATTAAGTGGGAGGTGGTGGTGGTACAGTTTAATAATAACCATACAATTTAGAAATATAGAAATTCTGAGTAGATAAGATGTATAAATATATCTATATAATATTATATGGTATATACTATATATGCCATATAGGTAATATATGTGATATATATATATCTAATATAACCAATAGCGGTATCTACGTTAATAATGGAAGGAACTTTTATAAGTAAATTGGATAATTAATATGTAATTGGTATAATCATAAATAATAATTTTTCCGTACAACATGTATAGCTAAGTGGATCTAAGTGGATATAGCACCACCTCTACCAAACTGGGATCAATGTTTATATTCTGTGTTTTTCTAGATATGTATTATCTAGTTAGTATGTATGTTGTCTTATGTGCTCTCATATTTTTTCTTTATGTAATAAATTCTAATAAAATTTTAAAAAAATAGAAACTTGTATAACAGGATCCTGATCTGTTTGGGGTCACTTGGTAGAAACAGTAGTAAATTAAGGGGAAGGATTCTCCAAGGGAAGGTATAACACAAAGATACAGATAAAAGACTTATCTGCAACTTACAAATGTTCCCTTTTTTTTTTTTGCTCCTTCAGGATATATAATTATAAGCACTTAAAAACTTTCTAACCAAGTATTTCTTGTTAATCTTCTCCCCACCACCACTTTTT
The DNA here is from genome assembly GCA_948474755.1 of Ctenosaura bakeri. Taxonomy (NCBI): domain Eukaryota; kingdom Metazoa; phylum Chordata; class Lepidosauria; order Squamata; family Iguanidae; genus Ctenosaura; species Ctenosaura bakeri. The sequence continues at coordinate 511,998 of CAOLHI010001153.1, read as the reverse complement.
AAAAGAAAATATGTGAAGAAGGTAAGACATGGGCAACTTAAGAAATTTCAGAGTTTTTATTTAAACTTCAAAGATTCTGTGAAAATGGGTTGGTGTTTTTTACTCACTGGGATTGATACAAGTCTACTGTGGCCCTTAATTCACATCTGGTCTTTGAAGAAGTTTCTACCACATGTCAATATTTCTGTTTCCATGACACTGTCACAACTAACTTCAATTGTGCACATGATTCTATGCATATCTTCAAAGGTAATCTCATCAGTCTCAAAGAAAGTTCTTCAGAGGTTTGCTAGAAAAAGAATTTGTTTTTGAGATAAAAGGAAACATATTTGTTCAGAAGGTCCCCAGGTAAACCTAATAAGATATATCACATTCAAGACTACTAGAGATGCAGCTGTTTATCTGCATAACACCTTGACATGAAATAAACAAAAAACAGAATTCCAAAATTACAACCTCTGCCTTTATGTAAAAATTCTCTCTGCTCAGAAAACAAACTTAAATCATAATAACTTTGAAAGTTTAAGAAATGAATGAGTGGTCTAAAGGAAATGCACCAAAATAGTTAAAAGTTGTTTTCAAACAATTGGGATAGGAGTGGTTTCTGATCCACTGCCCTTGACACCCATCCACATATGCTGACTATTAACAGAATCTACACATTTACAGCTTGTATTCATGCAAGCTGTCTCCATTACTTCAAGGTCCTGTAAAATATGGGTAGCAAATGCAGGCCATGCATGGTCCTCTGGCCTCTAAGCCCCCCCTTTTTTTTGAGGCCACAAGTACCCCCCAAACTGTATGTTTTCAATTATTGCACTTTGGCTGTGAAATTCAGCCACATACTGGTAAAGGCTCTATGCTCAATGTGATAGTCAATACTGTAACTAATACCCTGCATGGGGGAATTTAATAAATTCAATCACATTTAATGAAGAATTATTATTTTACTTAATTTCAGCTAATTTTAATCCATTTTACACATATGCAACCGATTTTTATGCATTTTAATTTAAAAAAAATTTTTGCTGCCACCCAAAACAAAACTGATGCAGCCTTTGAGCAAGCAGTTCCTGACCCTCTGACAATAGTCCGTCCCTGCCATAAGGGAAGGAGAAAGTGTGCCATATGACAATGTAGCCCAGGATTTGCACCACATTCAATATTTCCTTAAAAAGAAGCCTCAAAATTGTGAACTGTTGAATTATACACTGTTTCACTGAAGGAGCAGAAATGTGTCTTTTCCTCCACAGAAAAGAACTGAGAAAAATATGAGCATCCTATCAAATGGCATGCTACACTGATTGTAAAGCAAGTCTGCAGAAGTTACAAGAGCACCATGAGTAAAGCAATTCAGCATCCTCCATATCTAGTTCACAAAGTTAATCAACTGCCTGGTCTTTTTCCTGGGGGAAAAGTCTTTGCAAAACTTGATCCTGCCAAAACACATCAACAGCTGGTCATCTGCTACAGTTGCTATGGATTTTCAAGGAATCACTATTAGTCAAGGGGCATTTAAGGTTAAATACCTCTAATTCAAGGAAATGTACCATACTTAAATGTACGGTACCCCAATTACCAGATGAATTCCAGAAAGTCCTCCATTTTTCAACACTGAAGCATCTTTTTCAAAACTGTAAAGTCAGAACTCCTTGTGCACTATGGCACTGACATTTCTAGCATTCACACTAACAAAGAAATGTACAATGAATGACTACTGAAAAATGAAGTAGAGGCTTCAAGCTGCCTTAGAGCTACTGAATTTTTACTGTACTTCTTTCCACAAGAGACAACTGTTGCTGATCCATATCATCACCTGCTGGAAAAACATAATCCTTGAAGCTGTACTTATCACCATCAAATATTGCCAGATGGCACTGGAGCATTAATTGCTTATCATTCAAGAACTACTTCCTCTACTAAGCAATGCATAAATCTGTAGAGAACTCCTTGTTGTTATTATAGAAATCAGGAAGTTCCATTATATGGCTCTTGAAGTGTTCACTGATTATATCTTTCTAAGAATTATTTCTAAAGACACACTTACACCCCTTATTTCTTCACTACAAGCACAACACTGCAGTCGTTTGCCTAATATTTATCATTACACACTTGTCTTCAAGCCACAAAGAGCAACAGTTACTGCTGAAACCCAAAGGCATTGACCACTGTGTACCCCAAATTATGATATCTACCTCTAAAGTTTTGATATTAGGGACTCTCAGACCTACATCTTTAAATCAATCAGTTTGTAAAATTAGCTGTTCACAGTCCCACAGTGACTCTTCAAATGAGAGTAAAGGACATTTGAAGAAAGCATAAAGAATTCAAGCCACCCACAAGCTGTCAGTGTGAGCTTCCAGCACAAAAAGAATGTCTTCTACAGGGAAAGTGTGGTTTTACTCCAGAATGCAATATCAAATCACTTTGTTGACACTAAATGCAGTATATCATGGAAGATTAAGCAACAAAGAACTGGCTAAAAGTTGTACCTGGAGACCAAGGCCCTTTCCACACGTGTATATAAAACGGAGCAATGCGACCTCTAATGGAGGTCTTCCACACCTTGTGGTGCATTTGATCGCATTTATTTTTTCGTTTCCACACGTCAATCCGCATAGGGAAGGTCCGAACTGGCGTTAGTGCACACTTTTTTAAAACCTAGAAAAATGTGGTTTTTTTCCCGAGATGCGGGTTTGTGCGCACCTGCAGACGTGTGTGGAAGCGCAGATACGCACTGATTCGCCCATGGGAGCAACGGAGGGCGGGACGTGGGCGCAGTGACGTACAAAGCCATTTAAAAAAAAAATTGGCCAATCACGGACGAAGTGGGCGTGGTTAGGAAACGAGCGGGGGACGAAATGCGAATACGGTGTGGATCTTCAGACACACGCTAGTGCGGAACACGCTAGAGCCGTGTGGAACGTTAAAAAATATAATGCGCCTTTGCGCAAATACAAATAAAACCGGTCAGAACCGTTGCTGCGCGACTTCGCGACCACGTGTGGAAAAGGCCCAAGACTTAATTTTTTTGCTAGGACTAAAACAAATACAGAACCTTCATACCTGAGCAACATAACACATCAAAGTCACTAGAAATCCAGGATTGAGAATCAGTATCGATTTTGCAAGTACATTCTAGAATATTTGTTTTACAGTTGTAGGCTATCAAAATAGCTTGAAAAAGTAAACAGACAATCACAAATCTGAGCAATTTATTTCCAACATACAGACTAACCAATACTGTCTCTGACAACAAGCTTCCTTTTACATCACTGCATTTAGAGAAACTGTTAGATGTCTCACCCATACTATCACTATAACATTTTATCTTCGGCAAGAAAAGTGCCAATTCAAATGAACAGTACATACAAAGAATGTTCTAAAGCAAACTGTTGGAGGAAGACAGCCAACAAGTCCTGTTATCACCGCCCAACACATAATTATGTCCTATGACACAAGTCAGTCCTGAAGAGCGATTCCTAGGATGACATCTCAAGACTTGCCACAACTGTCTCTGCCTGACTTAACCAAGAACTTAGAAGGTTGCAGGTATTTCACATACAGCCATGTCGGCACTTGCTCTTTCTTCACAACAAGAACACTTTTTTGCTATGAACAATGTAAGAAGGGTTTCTTACACTGTTACTGAGGTCACTGGACTTGTGTCACAAACTAATATATTTCTTCCTGAGTCTCGCTGTACTCCCATAGACATTGCCAGAGTCACAAAGCACAAGCAGTACTTGGCAATTTCTAATTCTATGTTAGAAAGTGAAAAAAACAGAAGGTTGTATTTGCACAAAATTGAAGGCTAAATTAAAATTACATGCTCAATAGATTTTTACATTTTTTTTGGTTAATTCTGTACATCCGTCCCCAGGCATTTGGAATTTTATCAAAGAAGAGGAAGAAGAAGTAGAAGAAGAAGAAGAGTTGTTTCTAGGGTGAGATGATTTTCTTCAGTCATTCAAATTTTTGCAGGTCAATATATATCAAAACAATGTGACTGTATATCCTCCATTGATTTCAACAAGGTCTGTTCAGATTTAATTTATAAGACCCATTGAAAAGAAAGGCACTCAGCTGCAGTTTTAGTGGACAGTGCCCAATGATATTTTCTTGTCATGTGCTCAGGCATATTTTTCTCAGTATACACTAAAAGAAGCAAGGTCAAACACAAAAACTCAGGAAGGAAACCAACTAACTTGCTATTTCAAAAACATTTAGGAAAGGTTGGGTGTGTCCGCTAACGATGTAGATCAAGACAGATTTCACTAAACAGCAACATTTGACTTGGCAACATTACAAGGCTAAACCCAGAATGCAAAATGGCAACTTTTCAATTATGCATTATGCATTCTTTTTCAAAACAATTAAATATGAGAAGCATGTGACTACACCATACCAAGGTGCCTGTTATTAGTTTCTACAACCCAGTATTAAGAAATATGTCTCAGTTAAATGGTTGTTACTTAGCAGGTTTCTCCTCTATACTAATTCATAGTACACTCAGGCCATTTCTGCAGTACGCTGTTATAGTGCTATGATTCCACTTTCAACATCCTATGGAATCCAGGGGTTTGCAGTTTATGGAGGGGCATTTAGAATTCTCAGTCAGAGAGCTCTTTGGCCTCAGTAAACGACAAACTCCGGAATTCCATACAATGTTGAAAGTGGAATAATAGCACTATAACAGCGTAGTGCAGAAATGGCCTCAAAGTCAAACTAAACATGAAATCAGAGATCTGTATAAAATAAGATGATTTGCAATACTGTTGTGGAGAGGGGCATTAAATTGCTGGTTGGGAAATCTGAAATGTGGGTTGAAAGAGGTAGTTAGAAAAGCGGAGAACAAAGAAGATATGGAAGGAGAGTAGAAGGGAGATGGCAGAAGGAAGCAAGATTAGGTTTCAACAGTAGGGACCAAAAGGTGGGCGAGGGTGGAATCAGGACTGGACTGCACAGAGAAGCTGCCTGGAAAGAGAAAACGAAAGAGGCAACAGAGCCAGATGGGTTATTGAAGTACACTCCTTCCTCTTCTCTGCCCTCCAGCTTCTGAGATTCTCTCTATATGCGGTCAGGTCTTGTGACTTTTCCTTCATGAAACACACATAGACAAAAGAGGAGTGCATATGTTAGAGTGTACACTGGAGGCATATGTGTTAGATATTTATGAGAATCTCTGTACCTACTGTTTTTGTTGTGTGCCTTAAAGTCATGCCCTACTTATGGTGACCCTACGGTGAACTTATCATGGGGTTTTCTGCAGATGAGAATGTGTGATGCACCCACAGCCACCCAGTGGGTTTCAATGGCTGAATGGGGAACTGAACCCCGATCTTCACAGTCATACTCCAGTGCTCAAACCAGTACACCATGCTGGTTCTCCTTTGTACCTATGCTCATTCTTAATTTGTACCCCCATAAAAGAATCCTCTTAAATCGTGAGAACCAATCAAAGCCCTAAGCAGGAGTGCTTGAGTGCATGTAAGGTTAAACAGGGGGCAGGAATGTGGTCATGCACATAAGCCCCACCTCAAACTTCACTGCATACCTGCCTGCTTCCCAGATCTTCATGTATTGAACATGATGGTCTACATAGGGCTCTGTAATCAATGTTTGGCTGAATGCTGCTATAGAGCTCCTGTGACTGAAATCCTAGCTTTAACTTAACTGGATGCAGACTGAAAGACCTATGCAGACCATCATTCTTAATACAGACATGTCTTGCAATCTTCCAGGTACACAGTAACTTTTGGGGTAAGAGCTTAAGTCAGACTCATATTCCTACTATCCATTTAGTTCTCCTTGCATTCAGCTGAACAGGCCCCAAGTGTACAACAGTACCTGGATAGAATGAACACAGAAGCCAGCGCAAAGTGGATGTTCAAAAACAAACACACATACATCAGACAGAGGCCCTTTCCGCAACCCACCCCCGATCCACAATGGCCACGGGATCGCGTCAACGGTTCTAAATGATCTCATCACAATCCCATGGCCACCTGTCACAATCGCAGATGACATAATTGATGGGTTTCTCCCACTGACGACACATGATTGTATGGTCCTCCTGCCTCCCTCCCAACTTACCTGTTGTGCAAATGGCAGGAAGCGCAATGGCTGCACTTCCTCCCCCAGCGCAGCTGGGAAACTGCCAGGCTGCACTGTGAAAGGGAGGGATGGAGCCATCGCACTTCCTCGTGTCCAGCAGGCAGCCAGTGCAGGGAGGAGTGCCCCGGGAGAGGCTTTCCTGGATCCCCACACGATGGCTTTGAGAAGATGTAAGATGAAGAAAGGTCCAGAGACAGCAAGCGTACATACATGCAGAGAGGCATGATTGGCTCAGGGTAGACTGAGAAGAGACAGTACCACATTGGCCTTAATGGGCCAGTCTCCAGTGAATATTATTATGTTACTTTTGAAATATGCCAGAGGTTATATAAAGGCTATACCGTTCACACTTTTGTCATACTGTCTCCTCAAACAGATGCCCTAAGATATTTGGGGGGGGGGAGAAAAGCGATGTGTGTGTGTGCGTGTGTGTGTGTGAGAGAGAGAGAGAGACAGAGAGAGTATGTGTGTGTAAATATATGAGGAGAGGGTTAATTCTGAGGGACAACGGAAGGTCTGAGAGGAAAGAGACTAAGCAGAATGTCAGGAATCCATATGAATAAAAAGCATCAGCTAGAGAAGACAGTGGATAACAAAAGTCCTTCTAATAACCTCAGCACAGATGTTGTCTAGCAGCAGCTCTGAGGCCAGAGAAGGGCTGGATGAGGCCAACATCTGCATTCCATCTCAAGACTACACAGCAGCAGACAGGCCTCAGACTCTCAGTCAGGGGTGGGCAATCATGGCCTTCTGTATGTTGTTGGCTATATGGTCTAAGCCAGATAGGAGCTGCACAGCAACTTCTGGAGGTCCACATATTTCCCACTTTTGCCTTACACAAACACATGTATATTCTATTACATAAGAATAAAGTTCTACAGGAGTGTTTGTATATCACAAAAACACACAGAGGAAGACAAGGAGAACAAGTCAGAAAGTTCCCATGCTAAATTCCATCCTTGAATTGCAATTAAGCAGAGAAAAAGCATTGGCACCATACCACCAGGCAACAGAGATGGTGGTGTGGGAGAGAGATTTGGGTTCAGGTTCCCATGGGTTCAGGTTCCCATGGGCTCAGGTCTAGCGATGTCCCTGAAGCAAATGAGGATGGTTGCAACAGTTAGTACTCTTTGTTCTTTCTAGGGGTCAAAACACAGCCTTCTCTGTAATTGCCCCAGGCTACGAAATGATCTCTTAATAGTGATTTGTCAATGCAACTCCCTTTCTAAATGATAGCATCAATGCAACATCAGGCAAAATCAACAATACTGCAAGGATTTTTCATTGTTGTTCAAACTGCAGCTGTACACCGAATTTAATGTTACGGTATTTTCGGTTTTATGGTTCTACTTTTGTGTTTTTATGGATTTCCTAAGCCAGCACAAGAAAATAAAGAGATGAAATTTTATTAAAGTAACATTAAATGAGTAAATTGATTAAAAATAATGTACAGTTATTGCTGATAACCATCCTTATCTCCAAAGCAAACTATAACAGACCCAGAGACTGCTCCTGTCCCAAATTTACAAATTTCGTAGCCAGAAAAGTACTTTTATTCAACCTACACATCTACTCCCATTTTTATAAACAGTAAAAACAGGACAGAATGTAAGCTGAGGTGTTTTGTAGAAGTGAGTCATGATTTAATAATGTTCATCTCCAAAATATCAACAATTCTCTTGGCAAACTATCACCTTCTTTTCCTCCCCCATTTTCACTTCTTTACTTTGATTACTATTATCCATATTTTCCATTAGGATATCTTTACCTTTCCTCCTCCACAATAGCACCGAACAATCCAGTGCCAAAAGGGATCAACTGTACCAGCAACTATCTTTCTTTGGATGTACATAGTAAAAATATGTACTCTGTACTAAGACCAGTATTCTGTTAGAAGAAAGAATGATAAAATAATTTCACAAATATTTAGAGTATGCATAAAACAATATATCTTCCAAACCTATCCCAGATGTTGGCACATGAGGTTCTACAAGGAAAGATGAAGTCTTGAAAGGTAATTAACTACTTTTCATGCACATCAACTTTTTGCCTAGACAAAACTGAACAGGACTGACTCTTCACCTAAGCCAGACATGGGCAACATGCAGCCTGGCTGCAACTCTATTTCACCCATCCTTATAGACCCTGCAGCATCTACCACTGACTTTCAGCAGTGTGGCAAGTAAAGCCCTCCCCCACATGATGGCACTAAAGTAAGACACATGGGGAACTTGTGTCTTTTTAGAGGAGAAAAATGGTTCCAGAAGCCTTCAGCCTTTACTTCTAAAACCTACCTTATAATAAAATAAATAAACTTCCCATGAACCTTATAGAGCAATATGTCTTAAACTGATGTGGAAGACCAGAAGGATATTTTTCCCTCAATGATGTGCCAAGGACCAGCATCATCAACATCACCTTCTTCTACTTCTGCATCATCATCATTTATATTCTGTCTCTCTCTCAATAAATATACGTATGGCAGCTAACATCATACTTTAAAACAATAGAGATTTATTGAAGCCTTTGTATAGTTTAAAATATTTGTGCGCACGGACTACAACTGCGGCATGGACAAACACCACTCCTGCATGGCAGGGGATTGGACTTGATGGCCTGTACAGTCTCTTCCTCTATAATTCTATGACCACCACTTTGAGTAGCACTGAGGTAGAACAAGTAGAAACAGCTCCCTGCATTTTTTATTGTTGCCATGCTACCAACTTTAACAGTGTTGTGCGGAGAACAAAAGGAGTTCCAGGCTGCAGCCAGTTCCTGGGAGGGACTGAAACTGGGTCCTAGATCTGACAAAATTGCCTATCCAGACCTAACCATGATCTTATTCACACAGCTTCACTGGACAGTAACTTTTCTTCACCTCATGCAGGTAGTAATATGACATACTGATATTGTATGACACTGTTTTTTCTTGTTGTTAGAGCTTGCTATACAGTAACCTGTAATCATATGCTGCCTTTGTAATGTCCAAGCACCTCCCAGATTCTCTGAACTGAATTCACTAGGCCATTTTTGTTCTCTCTTCTGCTCTGTGCTCACTTTTGCTGCCTGTCCTCCTTCTCTGCAACCCTCCATTTCACAGGCACAACTAAAAATCAAATGAACTTCAGCAATATTGGCAAGTTGGAAAGGCTTTCCAAGGTTACTTCATCTCTAGCCAAGTACTTCCCATCATTCTACAGCTGCAGTTGCCTCAACCACAGTGGCAGCTATACCACATCTAATAAATCCACAAATCGGTCACATAGGGACAGATACTAATGCTATGAAAGTTGTTGCACCGTAATTGTTTCTTGCGCAAATACTGTCTCAGCAATTACATTGTGAAATATTATAGTAGCACAGTGTTCCCCACCCTCTAGATAATGTACCGGTAAGTGTACAGTAATCCCTCCACATTTGTGGGTTTAACTTTCACAATCTGATTATGAGTTTCTCCAACCTCTGCCCTCTCAAGTACTCCTTTTCTGAGGGAACCTTCCCTCTTGATAGCTCCCATCAGACCACGCAGCCCTTTAAAAACCCATCTCTGGTCATAGTCGTCCTCCTCCTCCTCCTCCTCCACCACCACCACCACCACCACCACCACCAGTTGCTACCTGGACAGCTAAAGATGGATTGCAGCCCTCTCCCAAACCTTCTTCCAATGCTCCCCACATACTCAAGGAAGGAGATGGGTGAAGGAGAAGTATCGGGCCATCATGTTGACCCACCTCCTCCCTAACCTGACCTGGTTTGGACCCTTGAGCCCCGTTCTCACAGACAGACAGACACACATTTTGATATTTGTGTTTTTTCCATTTTAGCAGAGGTCCTGTGCCCCTAACCCTAGCAAACGTGGAGCGACAACTGTATTTCCTAATCATTATAATTCTACAGTTACCACCTTCAGTATGGTTGAGGTTCTCAATGAGACAAATCTAAATACAGTTTATTTTAGAGATAACATATTAGTATTACAGAGTCGAAATTTTGTGCTTCAAAACAAAAACCCAATTTAGATATGCAAAAAGAAGACTGTCAAATTTAAACACATAACTAATATTGCTTGCACCAGGAAATTACCACTCATTAAAACCAGTACAACAGCCTCATCCAACATAAATCTCAGGCTGACCAGGAGGTAACTTCATTTAAAAATTAATGGGTTTCTGCTGCACTATCATGCCAGTTTCATTAATTTAGTTAGATGCACCCTGGGAAAATAAAGTGTCTCAATTACATAGTTCTTCCCTGGAGAATTCAAAATTGCTCGTCTCATCTGTAAAGATGCAGGAAAAATTAGCAATCGGTTTCAAAGAATGACAGCCATTTTGAAGAGAAGTTAATTTATGAAAAGATTTGAAAAATCTTTTTTCCCTTCATTCTTTTCCAAATTAATACCAAAAAAATATGGAGACAGCTGATACTCTCTCTCATACACTGATATGTGTTAAGTATAGAAATACATCAACAATTCAGATTACAAGCATATCAAAATTAGAAGCCCTCTGAAAAGAGAGAGTGGGAGAAAGAATCTTTTTTCCGTCCTGTATTATAATATGCCATGGAACAGAATGAATTTGAATTAAAACAAATAAACAAAGATTAAAGGCTTACTCTAACTCAGAAAGTTCACACTAATGCAAGTAATTCTTAATTGCCTCATGGTATCTGGCCATATGAATATCATCCTTGAAGAAGACCGTCCCTGCCAATGCTTCTACAAAATACTAGTTTCTATCTATCAAAGCATGTACATTTTGGAACGTCAAACTCAAAGGCAGATTCCAACTCTACTGTAGGCCAGGATCTCAAAAGAGATGCCTGTATACTAGAAGAGCAGGAGTTGATTTTTTTTAACACATGACATGTCAGCTGCTACTTATTGTAGATTTTCAAAGTGGAATGTCAGTTGGTGTTGCAATATTTTCATTATTTTAATTGTACTTTACAAAAATACAGTTAAAAATATAAAAATAGCCAAAATATCTCAAAACGTTTTTATATTATTCCCCCCTTTAAAAAAATGACATTCTAAAACAAATAATAACACTGCTACCCATAGTTTCACTAGTTCACAAGAGGTACATCATTATGTCTTCATAACTCCCAAAAGCACCATGTTATAAGCAAAGCTACTCATTGTGACATGTTACTTACAAGTTTCATGAGAGAAAATGATATCCAAAGGCTACATTTACTCAGCCTCCCAATCAGAGAGAGAGGTTGATGAAGACAATGGGTTTCTGTTAATGAAGATGCAGCACCTGAAGACTGTCCAGATAGAGGTGACACCAGGTTTGAGCCGTTACAGGGTCAAAGAGATACACACTTGAGATGATTATTATGAGCTTAAGACTATACATGACAATATGAGGTGGAAGGAGAAAACCAGTTCCAGATAATACTCCATGTACAGGAAGATTTTGCACGCACAAACATGCTTACACAGAGTTACAATTACATGTATTTCTTTTTTAAACATTCCGTTTTCAATTAATCCTGAAGGCAATATGTTTTTTCTACACAGAGATTGGATGGAATGACAATAATTTTTCAATTTTATGCCAAGTTCTGTTCTGAAACTAGGTATAGTCCTCCAAGATTTGGCCTCCCTAAAACTTCATTTGGCACCAAACAATGACACACATAGGATAAGCTTTATTGATGGCAAATGATGCAGCAGATGGTATGCAACAGAGAAGCACTGATGGGGTCCAGCACACCCAACAGCCACTGACAGATCCAGTCTGATTTACCACAATTTTAAGGTGGGTGACTTCGACCTCTAAACAACTAGTTTGACCCAGACCATCCCTGGCTGGCAATCCAATTTCCCATGACTGGATCTCTGAGCCGGCATACACCCCACCCCACCAGATGAGACCAATAAAAGATAGATTGCCAAGAATTAAGAAGAAGTGAAGCAAATAAAAGAAACCAAAGTATTCAAGCTTGATTATCTGCCTCTCCACTGACACGTACACACACAGTTATGAGAGCTGTGCAAGCAGGTTAGTAACAAAAGAAAATTCACTCCTGCAGTCCTTTCTCATCTTTTCCCATCCTCAAACTGCCAAATTGATGCAGAAATTATCAAACCAATTAACTAATACAGATTTACCCTCAGTATGCTGTATACAGTGGTATACAGCACTTAGTGTTTGCTCATGATGCTAAATCCTAGTCAGGCAGCTCCAGGAATGTCAGAAATGTTACTCTTCAGACAGTGTACTTCTTGTGCTTGCTTTATCATACGCTAAGTGTCTTATTTCTTTTTTGTCTTGCTGGTAACTTACTTCATTTTCCAGTTCTTCTCAGCCAGGAAGAACTGCATGCCTCAGTGTATGGTAACAATGATACTGGAAAGTACCTCAAGATCTACTGCAGACAAAGGAGCACAGCAAAAATCTTCCAACAAGAAACCTGGAGGCAGCTTAGAGAACTGTATTAAGACTATGGTCCTCTGAATATACACCAGGAAGCAAATTTCATAGACAGCAATGAGCCAAGACCTCCATCACATTCATGACATGGAAGCTGCTTTCCCATTATACAACACTATCAGTACAGAGTGTTTTACACAAATTAGGCAAACATATGGATGAGATCTCAATATAGGCTTCATTTGTGCAACAGATTATGTTTATACACTTCTGAGTAATGTGGAACTGTACTGAATAAAAGCAAAAAGCATACACACACACACAAGAAAACTGCCACTATGCAGTATGGACACATACCTTTAAATCTCTCCAATGCTGCTAAAGACATGACAACTACCGATTCTCTTCTGAACCATAATTGCACTGGTCATGTTACTGGATCCTACATGCAGTTGGGAATAGTCCTTCACATGTTCCATACAGCAAGAGGGCAGAAGGGCATGATCTAAGAATGGTAAATCTATGCCTGGTTGATCCCTCAACTGTATCAAGGGACTTAAAGATATACAAAAATGTTGGAGTTGCAAATTGGCAACTCAGGGGCTTTGTTGGAAAGTAAATTTGCTAAGGATCAATGAGCAGATGTGTTGTACTCTGATTACAAGAACAGTAAACCGCAGGTAACAACACTCCACTCCATTCACATTCTGCACTACCAATATCAAATAGACCAGACATACAAGTCAATCTCATGGCAGCAACAGTTTTAATGATGCATTTCCGTGGGGCCTAAAACATTAATCAGAGCCACTAAGAAGAACCTACTTTTAAAACTCTACATGATCCCGGGTGCTTTTCAGCTTATCCTTTTCCATGCCCAGTTCTCCAGCTCAATCCTGCAAATCTCTACAGTTATGCTGAACTCCTCAAAGGATCCAGAAATCCCTCAGGCAATTCTAATATATCTTTTGTGCATTTAGCCTCACATTCACTTCCAAAGATTTCCTCTCAGTACTCAGCACTCTGCTTTTTATTCATTTTTTTGCACATATTCCTCAAAGCACCTCAACCCATTCTAGATCCTTTCCCCCAGGTGAAATGGCAGTTCTCACTAGTTTCATACTGGCAAATATCATTCCAAACTGGTCAAGAGGAAAGCCACTGATACGATGCAAAGTTAGTCGAGGTAGTCCATCTCCTGTTGCTGGACTACAATACCCATCATCCTGAGCATTTTCCATGCTGGCTGAAGCTAGTGGAACCTGCATTCCAACACACCTGAGGTCCAGTGTTTCCCCACCCCCTTCTAATTAAATGATTTTAGAATGTTCTGTTACTTTAAAAGGTGTCTACGCACACGAAGGAATTAAAATTCTTAGGTAACGGTGGTTAACTAGAGATCTGAAAATACCAACAGGGATGTTGTAACATTCATAAATGTATTTAACCTACTAATAATAATCCTTTGCTATAATATGCTGTTTGAATTATTTGCATATATGAAATTTAGCCAAAATGATAGTTTGTTTTAAAATAGTGATGTTTCTATAATTAACAACCAACTTCCAAAATATTTGTATGTATGCAAGGTTAACAACAACCTGTTACCTGTCTTGGTTTCTCTCTCACAGATTTCTAATAGCTCCAGGGATGATATCTCTATTCTCACATATCAGAATGACATGTTCTTCAGACCTTAACCCCCAGCTATGAATTAAAAATAAATCATGGCATTCTTTTGCACCTTTTCATGTACTTTATCTGAAGCAGAATTCATTACATGCATACCTATGCTACCCCATTCAAATGCAAACAAATAAATAAATATAACGGTAATTCTGTTAAATATTTCATATTAATCTTTCCTTTCTTAATGTTGACAAATAATTTAACCACTTCAAAATCTATGAAAAGTTACTTGTAACTAACACCATGTCTACACTATAAACATGCAACATGATCTTCTATGTATTTATTTGAAAGTAAGTCCCATCTTATCCAGTGGGATTTATTCGCAGATCAACATGCATAACTGAAAACTTTAAAGATTAAGGGAATCCAGGATATTGCACTCTCTGGAAATTAGCAATTTTCAGCAGGTTTATCTATCAAACTATAGTTCCCATGATCCTTCTGGAGAGGGGCACAAAACCCTTTTCAGCTGAAGGGTTGAATTCCAGTTTGGGAATGGTCTTGAAATCACTTTCCAGCAGGATCAGATGTGGATCTTACCAAACACACCGTATGCAATCGTTTTCAAACTACTTAAAGGCTCTCAAACTGCAAAACAGAGTTCCTGTTCCAGAGCTCCTGTTCCATGGAGAACTTTCCCAATCTTCAGACTGGAGCTTATGTTCATACCATACCTTCCAGAGCCACTAGAGCACATTCCAGAACAAAACTATCCCAATGCTTCAAACAGCTTCTTATCTCCACCTCTAAATATTAACCACACATACAGACAAAAAAAAAACCTCTGTTCTGAAAGGAGGTCCCACTCCTGTGTTTTAGAGAGAAGCTATGACAGTCAGTAGTATAAAGAGTAAAACTCAACATAAATACAAACTTCAGTAAGTCTATCAAAATATAATCAGTAGGCTGAAGCACATGTATGTTACAAATCAATGCACACCATCAAAAACAGCAGGGCTTGATTATGAGTGAATATTCAAAGGACTGTATTGTCAATGCTATACTGGGTTATGGTCAGATTGTGTATTTTATTTCTATTTAGTTGACAGGGCTTAAAGTTGTTTTACATATTACAAGGCAACAAACCTAGGTTTCCAACCCAAATTACACTCAACACAGAACACAAAAATAATCCTGGTTCCTATCAAGTATACTTTTATGATCCATCTGGTTGTAAGTATATATTGGTCATCTCCACATATTACATTCTTAAATATATGATTGAATACTTTTGCATGTATCCCTAAAAATGTACAGCATGAAATATTCCTGAAGTTTGGCTAACTTTCATTGCTCTGCACATACTGGAAAATAGACACTAATGCTGCACTCATTCATGCTTTTATCCTTAGCAATGTACCCGAAATAAGCTACAATGAAACGAATCTGTGGGTGTCCTTTGTCCATTTTATTGAAGATGTTCAAGATATCCCCCAAAAATTTCAGCCAAGATTATAAATTCTCAAACAAATCATGAACTAATCCTAATGAAGAGATGCTACAGCCAATTTTTGAGATATTTGGTTGCTCCTAATAAGGTATTGTTATGCTGCAGATTGTGAAAATTTTCATATGAACCATCACAATTTACTTTGTTTTATTAGCTACAGATGGAGTCCTGTCATTAAGCAACTTCGCTGTTGTTTTAAATGTGTAAGCTTTTCCTACCTCTGCCTTCAGCAATTGTACAATCATGCACAGGCCTGATAAAGTATTATGAATCAGCTAATATAGCAAGAAGAAGTCAATATATCCATATATTTTTGAGACTTCTATAAATGCAATCTTTACATATATGTCTACCATGAAATGAATACTGCGGAACTCCACAAAAAATGCAAAAAAAGATTAAGATACGTACTTCATGTCAAAAGAAAAGATTAATTTTGTTGTTGCTGCTGTCTGCCTTCACGTCATTTTTAACTTATGGCAACCCTTAACTGAATCTATCACAGGGTTTTCTCGGCAAGATTTGTTAAGAAGTGGTTTGCCTTTGCCCTTCTCTGAGACTGAGAGAATGTGGCTTGCCCAAAGTCACCCAATGGCTTTCTATGGACATGCAGGGATTTGAACCCTGATCTTCAGACTCATAGCCTAACACTCAAACCACTACACCATGCTGGCTCTCAAAGATTCATTACTGATTATGAAATAACCCTAGTAGAGAAATATTTTTAAAAGCAGTAGACAAAAATCTGTAAAAAAAAAAACCAACTTGTAAATATGATCTTCTTCCCTAAGTAAGACCATTTCCGCACTAGCCTGTTACAGTGCTATTATTCCACTTTCAATCTCCTATAGAATCTTGGGGTTTGCAGTTTAGGGAGGGGATACAGATCCAATTTCTTAGAGAGAAGGGCTTGAATTCTATTGCTAATCCTGACTAGAGCAAAATCAATGAATCAATGGAATCTGCCTTTGTTGTCTCAGCATTCAGCCATTGATTCAGTGGATCTACTTCTGTGGGATGACCAACAAAATTCCACCGAATAATACAGCAAAACGCAAACATCTGTTTACAGAAATTCTCCTGGTAGATCAAGTTTCTAAAATGCTACTTGTACTTAACAAAATTAAGTTTTATTTTACTAACTGGATGAATTTTCAAGACTTTTAATAAAATTAGTCAACATTAATGAATTTACATCCAGTACCTTCAACAGGAGCATGATGCACATGGCAGAATATTTATGGCTGTTTATGAAATCACTAGGAATTAAAATGCATTTTAAAAGGGCTGGATCATGCCTGTGGCATCTAACAAACTCCACAGCATGTGCTGACTAATACTTGTGAGTCTTTGAAGATGAAACTTCTTAGGTAAGCCACAAGTTTAATTCTCGTGTTCGTCCAACACTGGGAATATACTGTTGATATAAGTGCTTTTTAAAAAATGTAATACAGGAATACTTGGCAATCACAGGGCATATAACTCCTGAAACTTACAATGGAAACCAAATAATACAAAGCAAGGAAACTACCTAGAGAATAAAGTGTTCAAACAATCTCATGCCAAACATCTGAACATCTATACCCCATAGTTGCTGGCATTTTATTTGCTTCTAATTTCTTCTTCTAAATGTATTTAGTATTGCATAACATAATTCAGACACAATACACATGGTTCACAAGACAACAGTTGTATGCAAAATCCTTTCTCAGCTTTTAAGACTCAACTCTGTTTCTTGGGTCTTACTGCTGCAATGGGTAATGAAATGTGATGCAAAGTTAAGCACCTCTTGACATGTCCATTTCCCAGTAATTAGACAGGAATCTGTTTTGATAAGCACTCCTACAGAAGAGCGTGTTTCCATGCAGATTTGCCCCCTATTGCTCAACTCCAGACAAAGCATTTCAAGCACTATTGACAGTGCCGGGGGGGGGGGGAACCATAGTTAAAAACAGAACAGCCTGTGCTTACCTTTATCCCCTGCTGCTGGGTGGTTAAGGTCAATTTGGATTCGTCCAGAAGCAGAACTTCACAATAAAATTCCTCCGGGACAGCACAGAAGCAGCCCATGGCTGTTTCAGTGCTTTGATGTCAGAGGGCAAATGAGAAGAAGAGATGAAGGCAGCTCCAGTGGGCTCAGAAATTGGGGTGGGAGAGTATCTCAGTGCTGGCCTACAATAAATTACTGGGCTCAGCAGCCCAGAATGAAGAGGCAGAAGACAGCGGGTTATTCTTTGCCCTTGCGAAGTTGAGGCTCCAGCTGTTAACAAGATGGATGAGCTAAACCATAAAGCAGAGGGGGGGATCCTTTTTAGACGTCCTACAAAAAAACCGAGCGTCGTTCTTGCTGCCCTGTGGGACAGAAGGGGGAAAATACACTGGTTGCCAGTAGACAGAGATTCATAACGACAGAGAGCTTATAAGCTAAGCTTATAAAGTTTGCAGCGAGAACACCAGTCTTTGTTCGCTGTGCGGCCAAGAGAAGGCACTGGGAGCAAAAGAGTCCCATGGGGGCTCCTGCCCATGGAGCAGAAGCCAGCGACCCTACACTACGGACACCTGATTAAGGCAGTCCAGCCCCAAGCGGATAGAGAGTCATCACCGGGAGCAGAGGCATGAGTCGTCGTTTCGGACACCGGCTTTCCAGCCTCCCCCGCCCCCTCCCAAAGAACTCAAGGAAATGACACGTTCGCCGAGAGCTCCGGTTCCTCCCGAGGCTCTGCACCTCGCGGGCTGCCAGGGAATGGCTCGCCCCAGCCGCGCTCCTGGGCTTAATGATTACCCACATTCCTCCCCCTCCTCCTCCTCCTCCTCCTCTCCCTTGGGAGCAGCTCTTTTGTGTCGAAAAGAAAGGGGCAGCCCAAACGGGCGACCATCCCGAGACCTTCCCTAGGCAGGCGGCATCCCCTCCCTCCCTCCCGGGCGCACACGCGCCCTTTCCCGTCAGAGTGGAGGGGATACTCAGAGGTTACCTGGAGTGGGCGGGAAAAAAACACGCACCGAGCTCCTCCTGGCAGGGCGCGGGGGCTGCGAACTCGCCGCGCCGAAGCGCGCAGAAGGTCGCCTTGCGCTCTCTTCAGTCAGGCGCCGCGCATCTTCTCTTCCCTTCCGCGACGCCGAAGCGTGAGGAGGAGAAGCGACGGACTCTCGTCCCTGGACGGGCCCTTCCCACGACAAAATGAAGACGCAGAGCGAGAGCCCTTCTTCCCACTCCAAGTTTGTCCGCCCGCCGGGAGAACCGCGGAGAATTCGGAGTGTTCTCTCGGCGCCCCACTCCGCCCGCCCAAGTTCCCCTCAGCGGGAAACGAGAGCGCGCCGAGCGCACGAGCAGCTCCACCTGCCCGGCCGAGGGCGCAGCCGCCGCTCAGTTCCTCGTCCCCCAGAAGACGAAACCGAGCGGCCAAGCGGGGAGAGCTTGCACGTTGCCCGGCCCTCTCTTGCTCCTCCTAGAACGAGGCTCCGCTTCCCGGTCCACCGTTGCCGGCATAGCCGAGGACTGAGCCCAGTGGGCGGCGGCGAAGGCGGCGAAGGCACCTTTGAGGTCCGAGACCTGAGGCGGTGGACGGTCGCTGCGGCTTCCGCGCGCTGGTCTCCGGGCGGGCAGGTCGGAGGGCGAGTCGACCCTTAAAGCCTCCACTAAGCGGCGGCGGCCTCTTTTCTCTTCTCCTTTTCCTCCGAGGCGACGCTTCCTGCCCCGCTTCCTCGAGGTGCTTGCTTGGCGCTCCCTCCGCCCTGCTGCTGCTGCTGCTTGCTTTCCAGGTCGGCTGCCCAGCGGCCGGCCGGCCGGCCGGCGTTGTTGTCGTCTCCCCTCCCTTTCCCTCCGCCCTTCTGCTCCTGCCAACCTTTCACCTCCGCCTGCCCTGGCGGCCGACACCGGTCAGGGAGGTGGCGGGGCTGCGCTGGGGCAGCAGTGACCCCTGCCGGGCGGTTGCCGGGAACCGGACTTTGGCGCGGCCCTCGAGGGGCGGCGGGCGGTGGGTGGGCGCTGCGCAGCCACTCAGGCAGGAGGGGGCTTCGCGGAGAATGCAACGTGCAAGAGGGGCTTCGTGGGGACGACGTCTGATGGAGACAGTCTCTCGCTCGCGCTTGATGGATGTGTGTACTGTATCTCAACATTGCCATCAAAAGCCATTTGCGCACTAGACTGTTGTAGCGTTATTATTCCACTTTCAACATCCTATGGAATCCTGGGGTTTGCGCCTCCCGGAACCGCAAACCCCAGGATTCCATAGGATGTTGAAAGTGGAATAATAACGCTACAACAGTCTAGTGCGCAAATGGCCAAAGATAAGCCTTGTTACAAGCCCTAATGCCCTCTTGTTATATGCATTAACATTAATCATTAGCTGGCTGAGTAACACTTGGAAGGAAGGAATTTGAATTGGCTTCCAAAGGACACAGTCTGCTGAGCTGGTTTTCTACTTCTTCCTCTTCCAGTTCTTTTTTTTTTTTTTTTAAATCATGCTATGAGCTGACTTTGGTCCCAGTATTGGCAGAAAAGTGGATGTTAAATAGATACACAACGAAATATGTATGCTTCCTTGATCTGTATTATGTCCCTTAGTTTGTTCTCTTTAAGTTCCTTTGATGTCCACAGATAGGTCAGGTGCAGACATGTTGAAAACAAAGTCATTTTCACAGGATGTGGTATTTTGCTATTATTTATTCTACGTAGAATGGTGTCTTTAATTTTTAGATTTGCAGGTATCTTAAACATTCATTTAAAAAGAAATGTCTTTTTACAATCTGGGCCTTAGCTAACTGACTGCTGTGCTTCAAGATACATATATTCAAACTTTTTTTCAGGGATGCAGTGCCATCTATATATTTAAAAGTGCAATCTCATTTGTGTATAATGTGAAGCTGAGCAGTGTCCTTCTTCATTCTTACCTGTTGAGGTTTCTTTCCCATGATGTTCTTAGCTTTGAAAGGTTCCTCTAGTTTCTGCAATCTGAATACCAAACATTTTCTTGTGATATCAAAGCTCTTGCCCATTACTCTTATCCTTGCTGACTGTACTATAGCTTACTATAGTATGTATTATTTCAGCAAAGCTCCATATTAATTAGGGCATTAAACTGGTAAGGAGAAAAGAATCACGCTTTTTCTATCTAGAAAGATGTTACTTTTGGTTATGTAGTTTATATGATTATTGTGGGACTAAGGCTCAATGTCATCTGTTCCACATGCCTATACTCAATGCAACTGATGGCAACTTGTAAAAAAAGATACCCATTATGATTTCATTGAACATGATTTCTGAGGCATAAAAGAATAAACAAGAATGGTTAGTCTAAAATGGATATTATGTGAAATAGCAAATATATTACTGATTTACAAAACTTTAAAATGAGTGAGGAAGCATTAAAATATTTAATCGTTTCTATATCTTGTTATGGTTCCATGCCAGGCAATCAGCTCTGTCTTATTGTGAGCTTCTGATAGGATTTTCTTGACAAGATTTATTCTGAGGAGATTTGCCATTGCCTTCTTCTTAGGAGTTTGACTTCTCTAACATCAGCCAGTGGGTTCCCATAGCTGCACAGGATTCAAATCCTGATCTCCTAGAGTCCTGGTCAACAACTTCAATCAGTACACCACACTGACTCTTTTTTCTATATCTTGGCTTAGTCGTTACTCAAAATGAGTCGTGTGCCTTCAAGATATTTCCAAATTATGGCAACCCTTAGGTGAACCTATCACAGGATTTTCTGGGGGCTGAGAGTATGTGATACACCCAAGGTCACCCAGTGGAATTGAACCCCGGTCTTCAGGATTGTAGTCCCAGCACTCAAACCACTACACTATAATGGCTCTCTAAAGAAGACCATTCAAGAAATCAGAAGAAGGCTAAGATTTGGAAAGGCAGCTATGAGTGAACTAGATAAGATCCTCAAGTATAAAGATATATCATTAAATACCAAAGTCAGAATGCCATAGTATTTATGATTTCTATATACAGTTGTAAAAGCTGGACAGTGAAAAAGGCTGATAGGAGGATGATCAACTCATTTGAAATGTGCTGGAGAAGAGTTCTTCAAATAAGACGGACTATCAGACTTTGGACATATCATAAAGTGATATGACATATTGGAAAAGACTAGAATGCTCGGTAAAATTGAAGGCACATTACAAGTGGATAGACTCGATCAAGGAGGCTACAGCCATGAGTCTGCAAGACCTGAGTAAGGCTGTTGATGACAGGGGCTCACGGGGGTCTCTCATCCATAGGGTTGCTGTAACTCAAAGGAAACAATGGAAAATAAGAACAACAAATCTGTATGGAGGTGCTAGTACCATCGTAATCAACAAGATGCATATATAATACACTGATACAATAAAGTCAGGATTAAGGTGTCTGGGGCCCTTGAGTAGTTCAAAAAATACAGCCCACTTTGTGCATATGTTTAAGCTATTCTTGGAGTTGTAGAGAAATGAGTGAATAACAAAATAAATGATAGTATTACAAAGTACAGTTGACAGCAGCACAAATCTTCTCATTTGACGCCACTGCCTGATCTTATGTAATTTTTTTTTACACAGTTACTCAAGTAACACAGAAAATGCTGACAATACCATATTTGCTGGTGTATAAGATGCACCTTTTCCCTAAAAAATACCCTCTGAAAATGGGGTGTGTCTTATACACCAGCAAATACGGTAACGCTAAAAACAGAGAAGGGAAGGGGAGTGAAAGTGATTCTCTCTGCCCAGGCACAACAGGAAGGGAGGGGGTAGTGGAAGCCTTTATCTATAGGAACATAGATGTTTCTACAGTTTCTCGTTACCTTGCCCTCCTCTCCTGTGCATTTTGACTCTGCTGGGAGTTTCTGGCCAAGCAAAACACGAAGGGAAGGGTGCTGGTGCAACACTCTTTTCATTCCCCTCTTCTCCTGGTGCAACACCCCTTTCTTTCCCTTCCTTTCCTGTGCATTTTGCTCACCAGAGAACTAAAAAAAATTTTCTTGACAAATACCCCTTGAAAAATGTGGTGTGTCTTATATGCCTGTGCATCTAATATGCCAGCAAACACAGGTAACAGAAACACTGAATGATTTGGGAAGTGGCTAGAAGACAAAAGAGTAAACTATACGTTTTCCTTTCACTGGATCCCTTGCTAGCAAGGGGCCTAAGAGAATTATTCCAGTTGCAGCATCGATATACAGCCTTGAATGGAACACATTAGGGGCAGGCAACTGTGGCCTCTTGAAGATTTAGAAGTCTAGCTCCTATAACCACTTCCCATTAGCTATGCTGATTAACAAACACTGGAGACCCAAAACACTTGGAAGACCACAGCTGCCCAAGCTACTTAACAAGAGAATAACTGTAGGAGAACTTGCTCTGGTGTCAAAGGTAACACATGAAGCTGTCTGTTGTTGCTGCTATTCAGACTAGGAGAAGAAATGGTTATAAAATTGTAAAATGTACCTAGAGAGACTAAACTGCTTAGGAGCCAGCTCCTTGAAAGAGCATCCCTTCCCATATCAGCCTGCATGTGTCAAGATCTTCCCCTCGGCCCAGTTCTAACTGGTTTCTTTGTAGAGCAGAGGGCATTGCTGGTGGTGGTATCCTAGCTTTGGAACACACAAACATGAAAGAGGTGTCTGTGGTGCCCAATTTACAATGATTTTGCCAACATTTTAATGTTGGAAATGCAACAACACTCAGCACTCCAAGAGTTAAAAATATATCAGAGAGAGCAGCAGGGATAGGGTTAAGTAGTTTCCAGTGACTCAAAGTCTCCCCATCTCTTATCCTCCTGTCCTAACTGATCTGACATATAAACTAATACTCTTACAGATCTTTGTACCTTTTCACTTACACACACAAAAAAGGAAATTATCTTGTTTCTGTGTTAGTTTAGCACCCTTAGAGACCTTTTCTATCTTTATTTGTTCTTACAATAAAGCCTTAATCTCGTTAACTATTGATGCCTTTACTCCTTAATCAGAATTTCTAGTCACTGCACACAGGCATTCTCCATCATTTGAAATACAATAGGTCCCCATAACTGGGAGGAATAGGTTTCGGGACTTAACACGGACAGTGAAAAAAGTTGATAACAGGAGGAAGTTTGCCAGGCTTTGCATGCCTTTCTCTGCTGTATCTGTCTCCTCCTCAGCGGAGGGGGGACATTCTGAGCTTTGTGTGCCTCTTCCTCCGAAGAGTAAAGTGTGAGAGGGAACCATCTGAGCTTCGCATGACTCCCCCTGACACTTCTGTGTCTTCCTTGGTAGAGATAAGTGTGGGGCAGAACCATGCCAGGCTTTACACACTTCTTTCCTCTGCGCCCATCTTTTCCTTGGCCGAGAGAGGCACAGGAAGCCCAGCTGTGCAAACCAAGGACTCCAGCTGGCAGCAGTGGCAGCAGCAGTGGCAGCAGTAGCCATGGCTCTGGCATAGATCATGGGTAAATGAAACCATGGACGTTGGTCATGTAATTTTGAGGGACCTACTGTATAATTTTACGCAGCTTATTAATTTGTACAACTTCTTTGTCTGTAGTTGAAATGTATTTCTTGCTTTTAATTATTATTGTGGTGGTTTGTTTTTAGGTTTTTTTGTATTGTATTACATTTTTAAAATAATTGGTTATTTTGATTGTACATGATCCTGGAATCTCTTATTATGAAGGGCAGTATGAAAATATTTTCAATAAATAAAAATCCATCAGTTCTCCCTCCACATATAGGAAGATTTATTTTACTTCATTTCTCACTGCCTATTTTAATAAGCAGAATGTGGGTCTCTGTATATATACATTGTTGAGCAAACATACACATCTTGGAGTTCCATGCACACAGCCAACTAGTTAATAGACCTCTAGAGGTTTGGCCCACACATGGCTAATGAAGCAAATGCGCAGAATTGTGCTGTTCTGAATCAACATGTCATCACCTGTCCAAATACAATGCCGCCTTATGCAGCTGCTCCAAGACATTTGCATTTTCTGATGGGAGTGTCTGTGTGGATGGTACCTAATAGGCTTCTGAGAAGTATCTGATTGCCTCACCTTGCCCCCAAGGAGAAAAGGAAATAGGTAAGAGGGCATGCATTGCTTCTGATCACTGGCTTTACAATGAACCTCATTTTCTGAATACAGCAAAACAAATGTGGTCATTTGCTTCTACCTGAAGAAAATCTGCACTCACTTCGTAATTCTGGAATTGTTCAGATAATATGTACAGTAAACACTTTGTGATTAAAATAGTGTACCATAAAGATAGGTTAGGCACTCATTAGTTAACATTTATAAATGTATAAGATTTTTAAAGTTTCCTATGCCATTAAGCTAACATGGCCTCTGTATCTTCTGCTTACTCTCATCATTCTGTCCTAGAAATGCTGAATAACTGTTTTTACATCATAGAGCTTCCACATCAGAGAAAAGAGCACCAGCACCATTTAGTATCTGCTGAATCAGAGCCTCTTTTGTGTGTGAGCATGTGTGTGCATGTTTTCATTCCTTCGAGCCACCTGTCAATGTATGGTGATCCCAGGAATTTCATAGGGCTTTCTTGGGCAAGGAATTCTCAGAGATGGTATTGCCCATTCTTTCCTCTGAAAAACAGCCTACAGGACCTGGTATTTGTTGATGGTCCCCCATCCAAGTACTAACCAGGGCTAACCCTGCATAGTTCCCAAGATCAGGGCATTTGGGTCCATGGGCTGTCCCCTACACCAGTACAATGTCACAAATAGTGTTTCAGAAGTTTTACAGAAGCAATAATAAACTTCCATTTAAAACTTCTGTTATACTTAGCAGAAAAGGAACTAAAAACAAAACGAGCTAAAAGTTTAATCTGAACAAAGAAAGAAAAACAACTACTTTTTAGAAGAAAAATAAAATTAACCCATGTTCTTATTTCTGATCAAATTATGCTTTTACCAAAAAAAAATTAGTATTTTTCATTGAGTAATAATGGAAAGAAACAGAAGTGTTAGGTATATTTAATTGTTCAGACCACTTTTTGGTTTCTGCAACCTTCTCCTAGTTTCTCCAAAATATAGAGCATTTTGATCAACTTGCACAACTGAAATGGTATGTTTATTAATTTCACTGTTATGCTTTACTTTTGCAAAAAAATTGGTTGTGTTTTTGCATATGCCTTAATTGGATAAATTTATACAGAATACAATCACATGCTCATTTTGATTATCTATTATTAATCTTAGCAGCAGACCAGAATCCAGAGCATTGTCTAGCCCTACATAATAACCAAAATTCTTCTCCAGTTTCTAAGACCTTCTGTATAAATCTTTCAGTTATGTTTTACAGCAATAAATGTGATGCTGAATACTATCAACAACTATTGCAATTTGTAAAGTGATAATTACTTACCATATATACATCTGCGGGTTTTAAAAAGCTCTAATCTCCCATTTTATTTCTACTAATACATACCCTGTACATAAAATAAAGTGTTAAGATTCTAATATCTGTAGACAGTAAAGGAGAGCAAATTATAGTGGATTAATTTCAAAGTATTTCAAGGAAGGCTGTTTCACTGCAGCCTATAATCATCTACTAGTCAGATTTTGCAAAGCCTTAAAAAAGCAAAATACATTCTCATTACTTGTCACACAGTCATACTAATGCCAATTTTACTTGTCACCTATATGAATGTTTTTATATATATATATATATATGAATGAAAGAAATGTTAGCTGCAGGCAAACTGCAATGAATACTTTATGTTATATCGTGTGTTCATTTTATGAACAGAGTTACATTTTAGTAGGTTATTTTCTTGCCAAAAGCACATAGCTAAAATGCCATTTCATTTTTTTTATGATCCTTCAATTTATACACATCCAATTATGAAACTGTTAGTGGAATAAGTTTATATTGCAAATATAAGTCCTGCATTAAAGTTATTGGAATCTACATTCTATAACTTCTAGTTATTGAGATCCTAAATATAACTGAAAAAAATTCTAATGGTGGAATGTTTTTATTTCATTCTTTCCATCTGAAAATATGACATTTACTCATAGGAAAAGTTATAATAAAGACAGAATCTGAAAAATACTTTAGAATTTCAGTGTCACAAAGCTTAGTTTATTCTTAAGAAGTCAGAAGTGTACAAGTTTTCCTATAAACTGTTTCAGTGGATATAGCTCCAAATGGAGATAAATTACTATTCTGATAAGAACTGAAAAATCACTAACACAATGGCATAGTCAAAGACATTACACAGTGCAGGTTGTTTACCACTAAAATCATACAGCCTTTCCACACTACACTGTTATATTGCTATTATTCCACTTTTAACATCGTATGAAATCCTGTGGTTTGCAGTTTAGGAAGGGGCTTTAGAATTCTCAGCCAGAGAGCTCTTTGGCCTAAGTAAACTACAAAACCCAGAATTCCACTGGATATTGAAAGTGGAATAATAACACTGTAACAGTGTAGTGCAGAAATGCCCATAATTTCATACCTGATTAGTGGGGGGGAAGGGTAAATCCCCCTGAAGTCAGTGGTATTTGCTTCTGAGTATGTGTTATAGGAGCGCTGGTGGTGCAGTGGTTAAATGCTGGTACTGCAGCCACAAGGTTGTAAGTTCAATCCTGCCAGGATCCAGGTTGACTCAGCCTTCCATCCTTCCAAAGGTCAGTAAAATGAGTACACAGCTTGTTGGGGGCAATTAGCTAACATATTGTAAACCGCTTAGAAAGCACTTAGCTGATCAGCACTGTAGAAATACACATGCTATTGCTATTATAAGATTACACTTTTCATTGATTTAGAGCAGATACATTCACTCAAAAGTTAAGTCTTACTGTATTCAGCAGGACTAACAGTGTGCACTGGACTCCAACTATTTCAAAAAGTTTCAAAAATTGCTTTCATTCATGTCCAACCGCTTAAAAAACCTCTACAAATACAGAACAAATCTGCTTCAGTTAAACTCACAAAGAATGTGGACTCAGATAAACATTTTACCTGGTGACAGAGTCAAAGCTCATCTGAAGTCAAGTTTTGAATACTGAGCATGGGAGATTACCTCCCAGGGCAGCGGAATAGCCTCTCAAATATAAAAGCATTTTTTACATGAAGTAAAGGACAAAACTATATGGATAGGATATATGTTCCTAACTTTAACTGAACTTTTGTAATATCAATCATACTATGGACTTTCGCTGCAGGTTAATAACAGGCCTTTCAGCAGGACCATTACTGAATGTGAAGAATATAAATTACAAAGTACAGCTTTTCCTCCTTCATTGCAGACTTTTAAAATAGTTAGTTTTCCTAATAGGAAATGTCTGTGAAAAGGTGTAATCCATCTTGTATTTTTATATGGCCCACAAGTGGCCAGCAAAACATGAACCTGCAAGCACAGGCCCTTCACACCTGCCCAGTTATGGAAGGAGTTTGGAACCTCTCAACCCTGAAATTCTTTCTTTTCTAACCATTTGCTTCTGATGGCAAGCCAGGAGCTATGCAGAAGCAATAGAATAGGATGTTTGGGTCTCTGGTTGGGCTGTTTATGAACTAGGGTGTCCAGGTAAAAATAATCCCTACTCCTGAGATTTCAGAGCCAAAACCTGGGACCTGGGACCTGGGACCATTACAAGGGCCTGCTCCATCCCTACAACATTACTAGTGGGCATCCTTAGATGCCCGCTAGAAATGTTGTAGGGATGGAGCAGGCCCTTGTAATATTATTAAGCATGATGCATTACACAAAAACTACAGTTGCCCAGAAACTATAAATCAAATAATAAAAACCAAATGTAACAAATTAGAAAAATATGTCTCTGGCTGGAAATTAAATTTTCTGAGCTCTTCATTGAAAAGGAAAAAAAAATCTCCAACTCTTTTTAAAAATCTTTCTAAGCGCTGCTTTTTTAATATTTATTTTTATTGTATGTTATTGTATGTATTTACTGTATGTTGTACAACTTCATAAACAATCAAACAGGTAAAGTTTTTTTTTTCCAAAAGGAGAAATCATTCAAAATTCACAAACCAGAAATTAAATAGATTACACTGTGCAAGTAGTTCAACTGAAATCATGCAATTGATAAATATGAGTCCTTGTCATGCCTTGCTTCCAGAGCATGGATTTGGACTCAGAGTCTGAAGCAGAGGGCACATCAGAGGCTGAAACAGAAGGCATGCCAGAGCCTGCTGTACAGAGAGAGGTTACAGTGCCGGAAACAGAACAGGGAATGGTGCCAGCTCCAACAGGGAGTCCTGCATCTTCAGATACAGAAGAACACTTACCTAGACCCAGCTTCACACAGCACAAGCAGGAAAGAGAGACCCAGTGTCACTCTCTCAGAGTTTATAACCAGCAACAATCAATCAAGGCACAGCTGTGCTAGGCTTTGGGTCTATTTAACTCGTGTCCTTGCCCTCCAGGAGTTGTTAGAGCTTATCTGACCTCCTACCTTTCTGGATGCCTTGACAAATGCTTGGATTGACCTTGGACACTCCCTTGCCATGAAACCCTGCTGGACTTTTTTATGTTGGACTTTATTTATGACTCCTTGCTTACTGCCTGGAAGTAAGTAACCAAGCTGAGAGATATTCAGTTTGTTCTGTTTCATTTATCAGCTGTACTAGGACTGAGATAGGACAGTCCTCTAAACAAAACAAAAAAGCAAGCATTGCTTTTAAGAATGCTTGAGCAGGTTTGTCAGAGTTAAAGCTGAAGAGGACTCCTGTACTTTTAATGGTTACGTAGAAGAGAGCATTTCAACAGATGTTGTTTCAGTCGTGTAGGGATGGGGTGGCAAGAGAGGCAGTTCACCCCAGGAGGCAATGTTTTGGGGGAGTCCCAGCCCATAGCCTCGCCCCCGCATGCCCTGGCCATGCCCCACACGCCCTGGCTATGCCCACACACACCGCAGCCATGCCCCCATGCACATTGGCCATGCCCCTCACACTGTAGCCCCACCCCCTCCCACCTCCCCTCCATGCACTCCAAGCTCCGCCACTGTGTTGTTTATTACCTGGTTGTGTCATAACTCACCCCTTGGAGGACATAGACAATGAGGAGGAGGCAAAGTGCCAGGAGGTTGCAGCTTTCTGACTCTGAGGAGATAGAGGCTGAGGCAGTGGAGGATCCCAGCAAAATGTGGCAGAGGCTACAGATGCTGAAGATGATATGACCCCATCCTTCATTGAGAGATGGAAGGAAAAACACTGAGTCCAGCACTGTTTAAGTAATAAATGCTAACCCAATTAGCACTAATGAGACAACTGTAACCTTGAAGGAGCTGCTCATAAATATCACAACAGGTGCTTCCCAGCCTTAGTACTGACAGCTGTCATATCTAGTTGGCCAGCAGTACTCTCTAGTGTTGCTGTTTTGCCTTGCCCTTGGACTGACTGTGTTTTGGACTATTCTGTATTTCTCTTTGCTGGTTCATGTACCTGGACTTCTGACCTGCCAATATAACTGTTGGACCAGCTAAAGACCACCTTCATGCTTCTCCCTGCATCGTGACCAGGACTGGACTGACTACTCGACTGCTCTTATACACCAATCTGCTGCCATGGGCGCTTGCTGGACTTGTGCTCAGGAAAACATCTGCTAAAATTCCCTCTTCCAGACAACCTTTAGCAAGAGCCTTCCCAGGCCTCACTCTGGCAATCCTACCCAGGAACTATAGTCCATTCAAATTAGGTTTTCCAAACTGCTCTGAAAATAAAACAGTCTACAGTAGTCACTGCAAACCAGCCTGCTGCAGCAATGATGTGCTGGAGTGAATGAGACAAGAACACACAGAAATTTGTAATTTTTAAGGCAGTGCTCTTGTCCTGAGGACTGGAAAAGAGGGCCCAGGCCCTGAAATCTGGGAACCTTATATTTTTAACAACTTTGTTTGTTGAAGAAGCTACTGAATTTTGGAAGGTTGCATGGTTTATTTTATATTTTTTGTTTAGCCTAAAAGGTGTCACAGAAGTCAACATGGCTACCTCTGAAAATACACACACATGCACACCACTATGAAGGAAGCAAGCATCTTCTACCTTAATATATCACAAAAGCAGAGCTTTTAAACATTATCTTTTGCACTACAAGTTCCAGAACTCCCAACTAACCATTCTGATTGAGAGTGCTGGAAGCTGTAATCCAAGAAGGAATTTTTTTTTTCATATATCTGTGCACAAAGCCATTCTGTAATTGTTCCAGCAGCACTAATACTTTCCTAGTAGATTTTGTGACAAGTAAAGCATATAGGCCAGCATTCTCTTGGCAGCATAGCCACATAGGTTGCAACCTGAGGCAATGCCTGTGTATATCCTTTTTTTGGGACAGTACAGAAGGAGGTATTGGCTAGCTTCTTGTTGTGAACTGTCTAGATATCCTCAGCAGCCTGAAAGTACCATGGTTATGTACTTAGAAGGTGAGAGGCATTCAGGTAGCACTCAGTTCAAGCTGCAGTCCTGCAGATGAAAGAAATCTGACTTCACCCTCTGGCAGATCTCTAGTGAGACACTGAAGATCAGGGAGGGTGAATTCAGTTCTCTTCCCTCAGCTGCAAGTTGTAGTCAGGTGCTGTCTGATCTCCTCTTCCCTCTCTGAGTCAGTTCCCAGCCATGGCAGCACATTCTGAGCACTTGAAAGCTACTTTCCAGGGATGGGAGGGACAAACAACTACACAGGTCAGACATTATACTCTGCCCCATGGAAGCAGGATCAGAGCTATTATTCTAAGATTCTGGTGCTTTCAGATTCTAAGATTTTATCCCCAGGAAAGATAACTATTAATCCACCAAATCAGCACTGGTTAATATTTAAAACTCCACATTCACACAAAACAGTCTTTGTTTTGCTTAATCTAAGGTTGACTTTGTGAAATACAAAAGGTTTTGTTAACTGGTTAAACACACTGAAGAGAATGGATGCATGAGGGCTACGTATATACTCTTCTTCCAGTACTGCAGACTATCTTCTTGCAAATTTCTTTGGTCTGAAGACTTTCATGGGTTGCAAACTGAAAAGAATCTTTGAAATGATATCCAAAAGTGGATTAAGATGCTTGTTGTAAATCATTTTTCTCATGTACAGTTTTTAACAAAACACCTACCCCAGAGGACAGGATCAAAATTCAAAATGATCTTGACAGGTTGGAGAGCTGGGCCAAAGCTAACAAAATGAATTTCAACAGAGAGAAATGTAAGGTCCTGCATTTAGGCAGAAAAAATGGAATGCTGAAATATGGGATAGGGGACACATGGCTGGATAACAGTACATGTGAAAGGGATCTAGGAATCTTGGTAGATCACAAGCTGAACATGAGTCAGCAGTGCGAGGCGACAGCCAAGAAAGCCAACGTGATTCTTGGTTGCATCAATAGGATTATGGTGTTTAGAGCAAGGGAGGTAATGATACCACTCTACTCTGCATTGGTCAGACCTCATTTGGAATACTGTGTCCAATCCACATCAATTCAAGAAGGATATCAACAAGGTGGAGTGTGTCCAGAGGAGGGTGACCAAAATGGTGAAGGGTCTGGAAGCCATGCCCTATGAGAGGCGGCTTAGGGAGCTGGGTATGTTTAGTCTGCAGAAGAGAAGGTTAAAAGGGGATATCATAGCCATGTTTAAATATTTGAAGGGATGTCATATCAAGGAGGGAGCGGGCTTGTTTTCCACTGCTCCAGAGACTAGGACAAAGAGCAATGGATTCAAGCTGCAGGAAATGAGATTCCACCTGAACCTTAGGAAGAACTTCCTGACAGTCAGAGCTGTCCAGCAGTGGAATATGCTCCCTCGAAGTGTGGTGGAGTCCCCTTCTTTGGAGATTTTTAAGCAGAGGCTGGATGGCCATCTGTTGGGAATGCTTTGATGGGTGTTCCTGCATGGGACTCAATGGCCCCTGTGGTCTCTTCCAGTTGTATGATTCTATGATTCTACCTCACTTCAAATATGGCTTTACATACCATGTAAACCAAAGCCAAATGAAATGTTACTGGATGGCTCTACTCAGACTGGGCCATAGGCACAAGTCCAGAGGCCTGAAGCCTAGAGGAGCCTGGCAGATTATGGTGACAGGTGAGGGGAAGGATGGCAGTGGCAAGAATCAAGTGCAGCATCAGCCTCCAACATATACCAGCTCCATCCCTACCATTTAAAAATATAACCAGATTTGAGATAGATTGTTAGTTGTTCACTGTTGACAGATCAAGATGGGGCATTAGCATCAGAACATCACCAGTTCCTGCAGCTCTATATACTGTGTCTATTTCCAAGTTGTAAATGATGTTTCCATCATTCCAGGTCATTCCCTAAGAACTTCAGAACATATCGCAGATAAAATCTCTCAGATAAGAGCCGACTTGGATGCCGGTGTTATAGCAGAGGTTACAAATGGAGTGTCTGGCGACCCCGTGAACAGGATTATACTGGATCAGTTTCAGCCAGTGAGTATCGAGGACGTAGACAAGCTCCTTGGAAAGGTAAGAAGGGCAACTTGCCCTCTTGATCCCTGCCCTTCATGGCTGGTCGTCCAGGGAGGAGTTGCAATTAAGACCCACTTAAGACGTATTACTAATGCATCCTTCAGGGAGGTCAATTTTCCAGCTTGCTTAAAAGAAGCAATTATACGTCCGCTTCTAAAAAAGCCCTCCCTAGATCTCCTGGATATGAGTAATTACAGACCAGTCTCCCACCTTCCATTTTTAAGCAAGGTGATTGAGAGGGCTGTTGCCCTTCAGCTCCAAGCTGTCTTGGATGAAACAGATTATCTAGATCCATTTCAAACTGGTTTCAGGACAGGATATGGAGTCGAGACTGCCATGGTCGCCTTAGTGGATGATCTACGCCTAGGTATCAACAGGGGAAGTGTGACCCTGCTGGTACTCTTGGACCTCTCAGCGGCTTTCGATACCATAGACCATGGTATCCTTCTGGAACGCCTGAGAGGGCTGGGGATCGGGGGCATTGCACTTAAGTGGTTCTGGTCCTATCTCTCAGGTAGATACCAGATGGTGATGCTTGGCGACAGCTGCTCCTTGAAAAAGGAGCTTAAATCTGGCATCCCTCAGGGCGCCGTCCTGTCCCCAATGCTATTTAACATCTACATGAGACTGCTGGAAGAGATCATCAGGAGGCATGGAGCAAGGTGCTATCAGTATGCTGATGACACCCAGATATATCTCTCCATGCCTCGGATAATAGTATCAACTAAGGATGGCATCTCGCCTCTAAATTAATGCCTTGAAGCAGTAATGGACTGGATGAGGAAAAACAGACTGAAGCTGAATCCAGATAAGACGGAGGTACTCGCTGTTAAAGGCCCTAGCCCAGGTATGGAGGTTTGTCAACCAGTTCTAGACGGGGTCACACTTCCCCTGAAAGACTGTGTCTGCAGCTTGGGGATGCTCTTGGATTCGCCGCTTCAGATGACAGCTCAAATTGATGCGGCAGCCAGGAGTGCCTGCTATCAGCTTCAGCCCCTTCCTGGACTTGGAACACCTAAAAACAGTGGTACATGCACTGGTAACTTCACAGCTTGACTTCTGCAATGCGCTCTACATAGGGCTACCCATGTGCTTAGTCTGGAAACTTCAATTAATTCAGAACATGGCAGCCAGGTTGGTCACCGGAAGATCTAAAACTGACCACATAACACCTATTCTGAAGTCTTTACACTGGCTGCCTATTAGTTTCCGGGCACAGTACAAGGTGTTGGTTTTTACCTTTAAAGCCCTTCATGGCTTGGGGCCAGCCTACCTGCGGGATCACCTTCTCCCATATAGAATCATAGAATCATAGAATCATAGAAATGTAGAGTTGGAAGAGACCACACAGGTCATCCAGTCCAACCCCCTGCCATGCAAGAACACCCTCAAAGCACTCCCGACAGATGGCCATCAAGCCTCTGCTTAAAAACCTCCAAGGAAGGAGTCTCCACTACACTCCGAGGTAGCAGATTCCATTGCTGGACAGCCCTGACTGTCAGGAAGTTCTTCCTGAGGTTCAGGTGGAATCTCCTTTCCTGCATCTTGAATCCATTGCTCCTTGTCCTGGTCTCTGGAGCAGCAGAAAACAAGCCCCCTCCTTCCTCTACATGGCATCCCTTCAAATATTTAAACATGGCTATCATGTCCCCTCTTAACCTCCTCTTCTGCAGACTAAACATACCCAGGTCTCTAAGTCTATCCTCATAGGGCATGTCTTCCAGGCCTCTCACCATTTTGGTCGCCCTCCTCTGGACTTGCTCCAGCTTGTCAATATCCTTCTTGAATTGGGGTGCCCAGAACTGGACACAGTATTCAAGATGGGGTCTAACCAGAGCAGAGTAGAGTGATACCAGTACCTCTCTCGATCTAGACACCATACTCCTATTGATGCAGCCGAGAATTGCATTGGCTTTCTTGGCTGCCGCATCACACTGCTGACTCATAATCTGCTCCGCACACTAAGGTCCTCTGGGAGGAATTTACTGCAGCCAATCAGAACTAGGTTGGCTGCAGTTACCCAGAGGACCTTTTCTTCTGTCGCTCCCAAGTTATGGAATGGCCTGCCGGAGGAGACCCGGCACATCACCAGTCTTGACTGCTTTAAAAAAGCAGTCAAGATTGTTCTCTTCCGACAGGCCTTCCCAGACTAGTGTTCCACTGCCTCTCATCAATTGTCCTTTTGTTTTTAATTTCGTTTTTAATTTGTTTTTAATAATTAATGTGTTTTAGGGGGATAGAAGGGTTGGTGGGTGGGGAGGATGGGGTACATTTTAATGTTTTAATTTATTTATATATTCCTGTAATGCCGCCTTGATCCACTGGGAGAGGCGGGATAAAAATAAATAATAATATTATTATTATTATTATTATTATTATTATTATTATTATTATTACCACCTCAATTTTTCATTCCCAGTCATTGTAAGGATATTCCGCCATTACAATACAGGTTGTGGAAAGCTTGCCATATCTGGATGTATTACCATAGTACTTTCTGTCAGTAAGTTCCACCCACTGCTGCCAACAAAGCAGCCCCCCGCCTCCTGTGACAAAGGTTACCCAGGCTGACATCCAGTATGGATTGGAGGCATCAGAAGCCTCTGCTCTAACCACTGACATAAGGAAGGATGGGATAACAGTCTGCCTGGATGCAGAGGCAGCACCATCAGCAACCACCCAAGTAAATCCTACTGTATTTGTCTGAGCACATTCTGCAACATTTGACAGTCTGGATTCTCCCTATGTTGTTACTGTGTTTTTGCAGCATATTTTGTTGTATTCTTACTACCAGAAAAGTGGAAAGGACTGTGATATTTTCTGGCTTGTGTGCCAGAATAATTTGGCTGGCTTTGCATTCTGCTTGACACAGAGGGTGTCATTTGTTGGTTCATCTCAGACACAATAATCTATTGGGCTGGTCCTGCCAGTGTCAATGTCTGTCACCACAACAAGATATCCTCCCCACCATCCTTTTTAAACAGCAGTTGAACATATGTCCTGAGAGGCAAAGTGTCTGCTACCAAGACTCCAGCCACACTTTTTTTCCAGAGCACCCTCGACTTAGTAGAGCCACTGCTGGCTTCAAAATAAAAGCACTTCATACTATTTGGTTCATCTCTCAACCAGATAATTTGGAAGCAGAGTATGGAAAGCAAACCTGAGCTCTTTCTCTTGAGCTCTGCCTACTGATTACCTAGTAATCGAACTTCCAGAACACATTGTATATCTGCAGATAAATGTTTCTTTCTTCACTGCATGGTGATTATGCTGTACATCTAAGAGTAATTGTCATATACATTATTATACCCAGAAGGGATGGTCTTTTCTACACAGCTGCTTTGGAGCACCTAAACATTGATGTAGTACAAAATTATCACATTTAATTTTTTTCATCAGAATTATATTCAGTAGTAAAATAGCAACAAAGGTGGTATTCTTTACCTAAACGAAATCCTTTCAAAGGAGTAGCATTTTGCTCTGTGGAAGAAAAAAAAAGGAAAGAAACAGGTTCATTCAAAGAGCCAAACAGATAATGTATTTCTTTTGACAGCTCCTGGAATTTCAAGGAAAGATGTTATGTTCCTATGATTAGAAGTTCCCAGCTCCTTTTTAATAGTAGGTGTACTATGTTTTAAAATATATTTTATTTATGATAATGAAACCAGAGATTTTAAACATGTTTCAAAGTATATGTTAAGTTTACATGCAAGTTCTTGCTGTAGTAAATGCAGGATTATTTTTGTAGGATGAATAAAATAATTACAAGATCACTCTCTGGAATCTCACATCTTACGTACCACAAAATATGTACTAAGGCATGTCCCTGCTGAAAAGGAAATAGTTTCATTTTGTATTAGTTAATTAAATTATGTTAGATAAGATTAGATAATGTCACAGGAACATGTGTTATTCCTCATTTTGGTAAAGGCTGATGTATAGCACAAAACAAAAACGTTAATCGCATTGTGTGCAGCGCACAGCTGGCATTTAATACCTAAGCTTTTCAGACAGCTGTTTCTTGTCCATTAAATTATGAAATGACTGAGTTCATTAAGATTTGCTTGCACGTGGAATTTAGTGAATTTTATGCCATCTATGCCAAAGATCCTGCCAGACAAAGCGAGCCAGATGAAGGACAGTTCAAGCTACTGCAGCATTTGTTATCTAGAAGACAAAGAGGCATTATTTTCAAATTGATTTAAAACAGCTAGCTATTAGAATGAAGTCATGATGATCTGTCAGTGCAGTATGTAATGCCAAGAGAAACTGAAAAGAAGCCAACATCCCCACCTCTTATTTAATGAACTACCAAAGTGCTACCAACTAGAGCCATGTTTGAAAGGTCCTGTAATAGATTTTTTTAACTTTGGCAATAGTGCATTTTACGAGAGATTGGACTCAGTAAACCATATCCACATCTAAACAGAATTTTTATCTGAACACATAAAAATTAAAATGCACAAAATGATGGCACTGGGAAATAGCAGTTATTGTGGTTTGTTGTTGTTTGCAGCTTATGGTGACCTTAAAGCAAACCTGCAAGGAGAATTTCTTGACAAGATTTGTTCAGAGGGGGTTTGCCATTGCCTTCCTCTGAGGATGGAAGAGTGTGACCTGCTCAAGGTCACCTTGTGGATTTCCATGGCTGAGTGGGAATTTAAACCCTGTCTCCACAGTCATCCAGTACCCAAACCACTATACCACACTGCCTCTTAGAGATTATGGTGGAATTTCATAAATGGCAAGCAATAAATAACTCAGATAACTAGCTAATACAGCACTGTAGCTTCAGAATGAGGAAATATTGCCTCAAATAAATAAACACACACCATCAATTGAGTTTAGATATCCACACTGTCTTTTCAAAGTCTAACGATGCTATAAAGGACTAGATTTGTACTGCTGGAGGCCAAAGGGGTTAGGTCAAAGCAATTTGGGGTTTACTAAGATGACAAGGGGCAAATAGATAAGAATAGGTTTGTTACCCTGTATGTTGGGGGTCCCGGGAGGGGTGCCCAAATAACCAAATAAAAGCACAAGTTGGGGGAATTAAGCTCGAGCACTCTCTTAAGCTAACAAGAGGCAGGGTAACTTTAGCTAGGATCTTGTACCCTATGTCTACAGCTTCAGGTCAGAGAGCGTAGCCAGACGAGGTTTCAAAGTAACAAAAATATTATTGAACACAAATAACATAAAAGGTGCCACATGCACACAGCTAACTAGAAATAGAAATAGAGAGCTTTGGGGAATGGGTAATACGACACCTGGTCTCGTAGTCCGGGAGAGAAGAAGAGGTTCCAGGGAGGGAGGCAGACTCAGTTATTGGAAACTGAGGGGACAGCTCGCTAAACACAGCGGCAGCAAGGCTGGATAGAAGTCAGGAGCAATCCAAGGAAGTCCCAAAAGTGAGGACTTTTTATAGGGTGGATTTTACCTGCAGGCTATGCTATGCTCGGTGAGAACAAAGGAATCTTAGAGCGGGACAAAGGAGTTGGAAAAGGTCAGGTTTTGCACGATAAGCTTAACGCTGGATGACAATAGTATGGCCAGTACGCTGATGGCCTGA
This sequence comes from Ctenosaura bakeri, assembly GCA_948474755.1. Taxonomy (NCBI): domain Eukaryota; kingdom Metazoa; phylum Chordata; class Lepidosauria; order Squamata; family Iguanidae; genus Ctenosaura; species Ctenosaura bakeri. Next base: position 473,357 of record CAOLHI010001153.1, on the reverse strand, counting down.
CATAAAGGAATGGCTCGGCTCTTGGCTGTGTGGCTTTGTGTAGATACGCACCGAACAAAGCCGGTTTGCAGGGAGGTTTTTCCCTAAAGCATCGGAGAGGCTTAAGTTGCCTACCTGAATGGGGTTTTGGAATGTACAACTATTAACGGCCGTGCCCAATATGTGCTTGTCCAGTGGACCTCTGCAAACACGTGGAGTAGGGTGGCAGAGAGAAGTCAAGCAAAGGCCAAATTATTTGATATCAAAAGGATATCTGGTGTTCTCACCTGACATATCATAACCGTGATAACAGGTTCAAAAGTGAAAAGGAGAAATAAACATCTTTCCCTAAACTACTCATGTATATGGAGGGAGTAGGTGAGGGAGCTGAACTAGTACTGCTTGAAAAATAGATGTAGGAATGACAAAGGGGATAGTTGTTCTGTGCTTTCAAGTCATTTCTAACTTACGGTAACCCTAAGGAAAACCTCTGCCAAGAATCACAGGTTTTTCTGGGCAGAATTTGTTCTGAAGCAGTTTGCCCTTGCCTTCCTCTGAGGCTGAGAGAGTGTGACTTTCCCAAGACCACCCTGTCGGTTTCAGTGGCTAAGCAGGGATTCAGACCCTGGTCTCTAGAATCATAGCCCAGTATTCAAAGCAATATACCATACTGGTTCTACAGAGAAAATATGCTTTCATGAAAATGCATTGTAATAAAGATAGCTTAGCAGAGATTTTGTATGAGAACTAGTGGACCAAATACCCTCTGGGTCATAATGAGTATGTTAAAAGAGTTAAATAATCAGATTTTCTGGCCAAACATCAGCTTGGAGCAAGAAATTCTGAGAGTAAGAGAGAAAGGGGAACATTTCAGGTAACCCTATGGTGTTTGGTTTCAGTGATTTCAGGTTAAAAGGGGCCAGGCAATAAGACAAAATTCTCCAAGACCAAAAAGACAAGAAACTTCTTCCCAGAGTTCTTTGCCAAAATAAAAAAAGAAAAAGAAAGAAAGAAAGAAAGAAAAAGAAAAAAAAGGGGAGGGAGGAAATGGCAAGAAGATCCCTCCTCAAAATAAATTATTTTGATATTTAGGCTCTCTTTTATGAAGTTTTTAGGCAGGAAAAACTCCTTTCATTTCTAAGATTTAACAGCTGATAGCACAGCTGTGTGTCCAACTGGCTTTCCTGAGGAAAAATTAACCGATACTTGTTTTAAGAAAAAGTTAATGATGTCTGAGACAAGCACCCACTTGACATTACAAAGTACTTGACCTGAGAATCTTATACCTGAATTGATCTCCACATCAGTATGTTTGTTGCTCACAAGCACCACATCCAGCTGTAGGTAAATTCCATGCCTGAGAGATATTCATGTTTGACATCCAACCGATTGCTCCCTACATACTAGGGGTATTCAACACTGAAAAGTTACTGCTACTTACAAGTTATATTTCTGTAGTTTTCTCTGGAGACTGACTGGAGGTTCAGGGAGCTTTAGTTCAATTACTGGTTTAAACTTTCTCTGTTCTAGCCCAGCCAAAAGTTCTCTGTTCTGGGCCAGAGCATACATACAGACACACACAAACACACACACACACCTTAGCAAGGATGTGGTACAGACAAAACAACCTGCTAACCAGGTATTTATTTTACATATTTATACCAGACCTTTTCATTTCAGGGAAATTTACAAGATTGTTCTTGGAAAGCAATGCACATAGTATTCAATTACAATAAAAATACAATAATTAAAAAGATCAGAAGGAAAAATAGGACAACTGAGAAGAAATTGTAGCATGATAAAAACCATTAGTGTAATTACAGAATTATGTAATGCAAAATATGTGTAATGCAAAAATATGAAAAGTAATTATAATGATAAAATTGTGTCATTGCAAAATATGAAAAGTAGTGATAAGTTATGATAAGATGGAGCAAGCTTGTTTTCTACTGCTCCAGAGACTAGGTCACGGAGCAATGGATACAAACTACATGAAAAGAAATTCAGCTAAAAATCAGGAAGAACTTCCTTAAAGTAAGAGCCATTCGATAGTGGAATATGCTGCCTCAAAGTGTGGTGGAGTCACCTTCTTTGGAGTTTTTTAAACAGAAGCTGGATGGCCATTTGCTGGGGGTGCTTTGAGTGCATGTTCCTGTATAGCAGGTGGTTGTACTCAATAGCCATTATGGTCTCTTCCAGTTCTATGATTCTATTATTTTAACTTGGTACCAAAAAGTGAACAGGATGGTTTATTAGGTTGTGTTTCCAGAAACTGGCAAAGAGAATAGTTATTGGACTTGTAATTAATCAGATGTTATTGTTATGATGCTTAGCTATAAATCTGTATCCTAAAGTTAATTAGAGGCCTATATAGGCTGGTAGAGCAAGTGCCATTTCAGTTGAAACATGTGAGCAAGGGAGCCCTCTGCAGCCTGCAAAATAGGGATAAACATCCAAACATATTTCTAGGTTGCTGATTTAATCCACACAAGGGATTTTCCATTCCTTTTCCAATAGTTTATCAAAAAGAAAATGGCCATTACATTCAAAAAGAAAATGGCCATTACAGTGGTATAGACATACACACAAATGTATATCCTTTGCTAGAGCACAGGTTCAAATACTGCAAGGGGTGTGCATGGAGGACATGTTCTTATCATTCTGAGTATACTGAATCTTTCTGTACATGTCTGGTACATGGCCAGTGTTCCTGATTTGCTTTCTGTAAGAATAAACATAGTTGGTTTAGCAACCTAAGCTAAGCAAATGCATCCCTTAGCCCCAGCCACCATTTAGACATTCAGGAACAAAGCTGGATGTCCACATTACTCAGTTAACTGCAGGTGGTATGGGAAATGTATCCATATAGCACAATAGCATTCTGCTTTCTCAAAGGTAAGGTGCACGATAGTCAATGGGGCTAATTCCCAGGTAACTGTGCCTGTGTTTGCAGCCATAATGTTTGAAATTATGTTAGGAAATACCAAAGGTCTCAGATATCTTTGATCTGTAATGTATATTTCACATATGCAAGTCAGTTCTTGAATGTCACTGTCAGTGAAAGATGAACGTATATATTTAATCTTATCCTGCAAAATTTCAATTAACACTGTAAGTTTTCTGCCTAGAAAGCATTTTAGGCATCCCTTTGGTACCATGTAAGAGGAAGTTGCTTACCTGTAACTGTGGTTCTTTGAGTGGGCATCTGTGTCCTCACATAAATGACTCCTGCACCTGTGCACAACCATGGTTGGAATTTTCTAAAGCTGAGTAGCCTTGTAAGTGATTGGTAACAGGTGACTCTCTAAGCCAGCCTTCCCAGAATACCCTGGTTCCAAAGACCCGCTTGGATGCCAGGCATGGCAGAAATAGGTTGCTACGGGCCAGCAGCTTTCCTCTCCTAATGGCACAGCAGCAATTACTTTATTCACCTATGCTGCACAACTGCTAGCACAAAGAACCATTGCTCAAACAGAGTGCACCAACAGAATTTCAGTTTATGAGTCATGTGTAGAGTGTGGTGTGCCAGAGGCACCTCTTACACAGTATCTGTGTGACATCACTAATGATGCTACTAATGATATCATAGTACTGTCTTCTTCCCCATTCTCTTGCTTGTGGCATTTCAAAGGGTATTCTCCCACCATATCCTTTGAAGTCTGAGAATGCACACTTAGCTTTTAAGAACAACTCTCTGCCTCATGACAGAAAAGCCCACATAATTTTGCATATTGTTATTTTTTTCCCTTAAGAAACACACTTTCCCGTTATCATAATTCAGTTCTCATCTCCTCTGAACATTTTATTTTAAAAATTTACATATTTTCCTCCTCTGCTTTTAATAGCAAATGAAATTCACTAAAGTCTGCAGCAAGGCATTCCCTACTATGACTGCATCCATCTGTTCCCTTGGAATAGAACAAATCATGATGGAATATATTTTATACTAAATAAAGGGTGAGTGCATCTAGGTGCATTTCATGAAAACCAGATTGATAAGCTGGCCTAAGTACCCTGAAGGCATCAAGGCCTGTCAGGTTGCTGAAGCTAAGTAAGATCAGCCCTGGTTAATGCTTGGATGGGAGACTGCCAATAAACAGCAGGTACTGTAGGCTATATTTTGGACAAAGTAACTGACAAAACTACTTCTGAGTATTCCTTGCCTAAGAAAATCCTTTGAAATTCATGGGTTGTCATAAGTTGACAGGCAAATTGAAGGCACATACACATGCACGCATTTATAAGTCCTGATTCATGTCTTTTAAGTCCAATGACAAACATATTTACACAGAAAAAACTCTGTATGTATCACTGGTACATATACTGGAAAAACTAAAAGAGGGAAAAGAGAAGGGCAGAAGATCGTAACGCAAGGATACATAGGGGAAAGAGACCAACAAAGCTAGAAGAAATAGTAACAGGCCAGGATGTCTCAATCTGTTTCTTTTTCTCCTTTCATTTAGATGAATTATTTCTTACATCCAAGATTTTGAAGGCTTTAGAAATTTTAAAAAAGTTCTCTTGACACAATATTTATTGTCATTTCAGGTACTGTGTGTACTGCTGTATAAGAAGAGTTCATCAATGGTTTTAATTTATATGCTGTGACTTATTAGACTGGTGATGGTTAAAAGTTTGTTTCATTAATGCAGTTAGTTTGATTTATGTGGATTACTAACCTGCCTTCCAGTGAAACTATTTATTACAGAATGACATCCCGGGATAATTTGAAGTATTAATAATTCTGTAAATGCCAGAGGCTTTCTTTTGTTGCTGTTAACTTCATATATTCGTACCTTCTTTTTGTGACAGAGACTTTTGGAGACACTTTGAAAACATTGGCAAATGCTAAGGTGAAATGTTCAATTGTGTTTTAAAGCAGTCTCTTTTTTGCAAGCTCTTAATATATTTGAAGAAAGTATTTTGGCCAGAATCCTAAAAGCCCCTCCTGTAAACACCTAAAACTGCTTATTCAAATATGCTGAGACAATGCTAATTTTCTTTCTTCTTGAAAAATTTAGAGGACATTCCACAGGGTAGTTTTTGAGACACAGATGGCTGTAGTAAGGGTGGGAATCTACACTGAGAAGCATCATCATGCATTAAAGAGTGTTCTACAATTAAGAGAGAATGATTGTAGATGTCACAGAGAACTGCCACCCCCACCCCCACCCCAATCACAGAGATATATCATATGCCATAGGCTCAGATTTCAGGGAAGTTACTTTTGAATTTTGCTATTTTGTTTTTTTTACCATCAGTTTGAGTTTAACTTAAGACAACTAGAGTTCAAGATCCTACTCAGCTCTTGCAAGTCAAGGACTATAGCTTCCTTGATTGATTGATTGACTAATTGATTGATTGATTGATTGAATCAATCTAGCTATAGTGCAGTTTCCTTCTTTTTCTTCTGACTTTCACTTTACCAGACATTATCATCTTTTCCAATGAGTTACACCATTGCATGACATGGGCCCTTTTCGCACCTTACCTCGTTGCAGTAGTGGGGAGCGGCGCTCATGCGAGCAGCCACTCAGGTGAGTTGCTCATGACAGCCCTTTTTGCCTCCCGCATTGGCTTCCTTGTAGCGTGACCGTCGCACTCGCGTCCCGCCCCTTCCTTCCGCAGTGCAGTCTGGGAGCTGTAGGCTGCGCGAGGGGAAGGAAGCGCGACTGGGCCGGCTTGCCAACACACCGCACACAGGTAAGTGCGCGAGGGCGCCGTGAGCATTGCGCGTGCATGCAGTATTTTTGGCTTAAAGCCAAAAAATCAAAAAATGCGCGCACCCCGCTTTAGCCTTGTGAGTGTCGCACGAGTGGGAGTGCATCATACGGAGCAATGCTCCCATTCACACAATGCTCAAGGGGCACTCGAGCAAAAAAAAAAAAGCATGCGAAAAGGGCCATATACAAAGCATGACCACTTAAGTGAAGTCATCTTGGCTTCTGGTGAGAGTTCTGGCTTGGTTTTCTTTAGGACCTATGTTGCAAAAACAGGAGACTAGAAACTCCTACTGATAAAAAATATCAAAACTCCTACCCGCTTCAAACTCCATGCCTGCCTCACAGAGTAAGTAAAAAAAAAACACTGCTGAAGTCAAACTGGCAAATTGACTATGTTTATTGTAAAATATAAATCATGCTAACTAAGTGACAGAAGCATAATACAATCTAGCTAGCATCTTGTCAAGTCAAGAGCAGAGCGCAAAAGACAAAGGCAAAGAGAAAACCTTTTACACAAGGCTTGAGGTTATATGGTACGCTGTAAACAACATGGAACTATGCCAGCATGTGCATGAATAACAACTCAGAGCCATAACAAGTCATGTAGCAAAACACATATGATAGCGCAGCTGTGTGCCAGTTCCGGACAAGCTGATAACAGAATACAGAAGCTGAGGTAAACATTCCCAAGGAACTGGCCAGCCACAACAACAGTTTGAAACAGTTTACCTTCTCACACACACACACATTAGGAGTTGTGGTGAATTTTGTGGAGCAAGGAGTCCATTACACACTCATATAATGCAACAAGCTATTCCTTTGCGCTTTTGGCAGACTGTTGTATTGCCAGACTTCTCCTCCAGCACCACATTTCAAATGTTGGTTTTCTTCTTGTCAGCTTTCTTCACTGTCTAGGATCATTTCTGCACTAGACTGTTATAGAGCTATTATTGCCCTTGCAACATCCTATGGAATCCTGGGCTTTGCCGGCTGGCCCCTCCTGAAACTGGAAAGCCCAGGATTCCATAGGATGTTGCAAGGGCAATAATAGTACTATAACAGACTAGTGCAGAAATGGCCTAGGTTTCACACTTGTGCATAAAAACTGGATAAAAACTGGATTTTTAAGTTATTATTACAACATCTTGAATGCTTGCTCCTGTATTCAGGGGATTATATTACTTCCCTTTGCCAAGTACTTGATAGACCAGCACTGCAACCCCGAAGGCTGTGCTGGCAAGGTATGACGGGGTTATTGTACAATAAATCTTAAGGGTGCCTATAGCCAATGGCATGCTGACAAAAAAGACATCAGAGTAGGAGCATCAGCAGTGAGTGAAGGAAGGACACACTTCAGTTCTCACTACAAGCTACCCAAGTTTCCCCAAAACCTGCTCCAGCAGGCTAGAAAACTCTGTAGAGCATGTTGTTCAATAGCTGAAGACGCTGCCGTGGGAAGGAAAGCGAAAATCCCAGTGCTACTAAAACTGTCACATTGTATTTAGGCCACTGTCTGCAATAACCAGAAGTATCATACAGCTATCATAGCTACTATAGGGGTTATCTTAAGAGATGACATCAGAAAATCTCTCAAGAAGGTCTTTACTGGGTAGGGACCATACAGGAGCAAACTAATATGATAAATGAATAAACATTTGTTTGTTTGTTTGTTTGTTTGTTTATGTTACATCCCAGTTTTCTGCCAATATGGGACATAGGGTGGCTCACAATATGAACTAAGACAAATACAGTTAGAACAATAGATAATACAAAATTTAAAAACGACTAGACAAACTATCATATTAAAAACATTCATTTAGAACACTTTTGAAAGGCCATTAAAATGATAAAAATGCAACACATCTAATTTAAAAGGCCTTCCGCAACAACCAGTTAATAGTCAAAGGCCCTGTTAAATAAAGAAGTCTTTGCCTTCTGGTGGAAAGAGAGCAGAGAAAGGACCAGCCTAGGTCATTTCCACACTACACTGTTATAGTTCTATTATTCCACTTTCAACATCCTATGGAATCCCAGGGTTTGCACTTTAGGAAGGGGCATTTAGAACTCTCAGTAAGCTACAAACCTTAGAATTCCACAGGGTGTAGAATAATAGCAGTATAACAATGTAGTGCGGAAATGGCCCTAGTCTCTCACAGGAGGGAATTCCATGGCCTGAGAGCAGACACCAAGAAGGCTTTCTTCCAAGTCTTCATCAAACATGCCTCTGATGGCGGTGGGGCTGAGAGAAAGCCCTCCCCAAAGAATCTTAAAGGAGAGCCAATGTGGTGTAGTGGTTTGAGCATTGGACTATGACTCTGGAGAACAGAGTTGGATTCTCTGCTTGGCCATGGAAACCCACTGGGTGCCCTTGGGTGTGTCACACACACACAGACTCAGAAAACACCATGACTGTTTTGCCTCAGGGTCATCACAAGTTGGAAGTGACTTGAAGGCATACAACAACAACAAACAAGGATCTTAAAACTCAAAAGCAGGCATCCATGGGCATCTTACTCCAAAGGCCATCAATGTGACATGCAAACATTCATTTAACTTTTTTATCTGGCAATTTGATAGTCTGTTATAAGTTCCATTTATCTAACCAGCCTACTTAAGTTGGGATGAATAATGGGATTTAGGTCATGTAGTACTAGAAATGTTAATCAAGTACTTTAACTCTCTTTCAGGACTTCCAGCCTGTAAAAAGATGGCTCAAGCTATGGATCTTTGGAGGTCCGAAGTACAGCTTGGTTTCCAAAGCCTCCACTGTAGAATAAGTAATCTGGACATGGGAGACAAGAGAGGTTAATGTAATTCCTTTGTCGATGTTGTTGTTGGTATAGATGGCACTGTACAAAAATAAAACAATAGGAACTCAAAGATATACAGGGCTGTAGGAGGGTTAGTGTTGATCATAAACCTTCTCTGCAGGAATGCAGTTTTGCCAAAAGATCTCAGAAATCCACAGACAAACCAGTCTCCTGGTAGAACTTCACTGTTTGCTATGACAGCAGAAGAATCAAAGAGATGGGGGTAAAGAGAAGACAAGGCAAGGAAGGAGCTGAGTTATATCATACCTAGTTCTTCTTTAGCACAGAAACAAAGCTGTAATGTTGGTACAAAATTATGCAAGGGTAAGAATAGACCTAAGTAATTTCCAATACCTCTGAGCTGGGAAATTGTTGGGTTGAGGACAGCTTCAGCTGGCCTAGTGTTGACTCAGCTGACCCTCAGTCATCTTTGTGAATTAGATTGCACTGTAGGTTCACGTGTATAATCTCTGCAACGATGGGTGATATTGGAATAGTTGGCTCTTAGAGACTGATACATTTAAATAAAGGCTCTATTCAAACAGTGGAAGATATCTTTTTCTCATATGGTTGGTGATCCTTTTGACTTCCCAGCTGATCTCTGAATATGAGAAGCACCCTGCTCAGGTCAGGCCAAAGGTCTATCTGGTCTGGCACCCTGTTTCCCCCTGCAGCCAGCCAGATCCCTCTGGGAGCCTTCCAAGAACATTAGGGCAATAGCCCTTTCCTGCTGGTGTACTTCAACAGCTACGATATAGACCCAGGAGTACTGATCCATCATGAATCTGGAAAGGTTTAATAAACTAGGCAGTATATTTAAAACTGTAAATGAAATTACTAACTAAGGCCCTTTTTGCATGACATTTGCATCAAGCGTCGCATGAATGTGAGGAGTGGTCCACACGACACACTCACAATTGCGTGATGCTCCAGGGACTGGCAGGTGCCGACTGCGCTTTTTTTTCATTTTCGGTTTTGAGCAGAAAATGGTGCGCGATTGCGCATCACTCCGGGGGCCCGTGTGCACTTGCCGTGCATGCAGAGCTCTGGAGCCGCAGCGCTTGTGCTTCCTACCCCAGAACAGCCTGGGAAACTCCCAGACTGCACTGTGGAAGGAAGGGGGGCTCTCGCGCGAGAAGGTGGCAGCTGTGAAGGTGAAGGAACCGGGACGCAAGAGCCTCTTGTTAGAGGCTGCTCACATGATCCCCACACCCCAACTCCAAGAAAAGGTGCATTGCAGAAAGGGCCTAAAATATGTTTAGGTGCTTTTCTACTTTTTAAACTAATTCATAAAGATTCAGTGCATTTAAAGATTTTATACTTATTTAATGAGAAAAATAGCAGCACAGACTGTGAATGTATTTTTATCCTTCTCTAGCTTTATAAATGGTTTTCACAAGCATATTTGAAGTACTTTTCCACAATCTTCATGTAGTCCTGCCGCTCAAATATCATGCTCTTTCCAGTTGCAGCCATTCTGCAGCTAATAATAGTTGTGGAGGAAATGGTCTTTCAAAGTGAATGCCAAGTTCAATGATTAGGGCTACTGCTAACATCCTGCCATTACCTAAAAAGTACCTAAGGAGGATTCCTCAATGTTTTCCACACTGGACTGTTATAGTGCTATTATTCTACTTTCAGCATCCTATGGAATCCTGGGGTTTGCTGTTTAAGCCCCCTCCCTAAATTGCAAACCCCAGGATTCCATAGGATGTTAAAAGTGGAATAATAGCACTATAACGGTCTAGTGCAGAAATGGCTCTTGGCCCTTGGCTCCTGGTGGAGTTTGTGTTCTGACCAGAGAAAGTCCAGTCCCTACAACATCTCCAGCTAAAATAATGAGAAGAACCCTCCAGCAGCAGGCTTGAGAAATATATAAACAGTTACTGGTAATCCTTATAGTTACATATGAACATTTTTTAAGTTCAACTGTAGCAGGAGTGGAGACCCCTGGTTTATCCCGATGAGGGCTGCATTCCTTCAGATATAATTCACCTTCCAAAATTTCACAAATGAAAAGCAGGACGTGTTACCCTGTATGTCGGGGGTCCCAGGAGGGGCGCCCAAATTGCCAAATAAAAACACAAGATGGGGTAAATTAGACTCGAGTACTCTCTCAAGCTAACGAGAGGTAGAGTAACTTAGCTAGGATCTTTTAACCCTATGTCTACGGCATCAGGTCAGAAGAGTAGCCAGGCAAGTTTTAAAGTAACAAAAATAGCAGTTTTATCAAAAGACAAACAACAAACAAGACAACACATACACACCACTAACTGGAAATAGAAATGGAGAGTTTTCGGGGAAGTGGGTAATACGACACCTTTTCACGTAGTCCTGGAGAGAAGCGGAGGTTGAGGGGAAGAAACTCAGCGTGGCTTGCTGAGGGGAGTTCTTCAGACAAACCAACAGCAAGGCGGGATGGAAGTCCGAAGTAGTCCGAAGTAGTCCAAGGAGGACTTGAAAATGGGGACTTTTTATAGGGTGAATTATACCTACAGGCCATGCCATGCTCAGTGAGAACAAAGGGAATTTATAGCTGGACAAAGGCGTTGGAAAAGGTCAAGTTTTACATGATGAGCTTAGTGCTGGATGACAATAGTATGGCCAGTATGCAAATAGCCCAACATAAAGGAATGGCTCGGCACTCGGCCGGGCGTCTTTGTAAAGTTGCGCCGAGCAAGGTGGGTTTGCAAGAAGGAGTGGTCCCTTAAGCATTGGAGAAGCATTAAGTTGCCTGCCTAAATGAGGTTTAGAATGTACAACCATTAACGGCCGCGCCTGTTTACGTGCTTGTCCGGAGGCCCTTGCAAACACGTGGAGTAGGGTGGCAGAGAAAGGTCAAATAGAGGCCAAATTATTTGATATCAAAAGATATCTAATGCTCTCACCAGACATAGCATAACTGTGGTAACAGACGCATATGGCCAAGCAACATTACTGCATAGTCAAAATGGCAAAAGTTTTTAATCAATAAGAAGCGGCAAGTTAGGAGAGGCTGCTGCAATTTGCTTTTGTTTCCATCTACAGAGAAGAGCAAGACTTTGTTCCGTCCTCTCCTCTTTTCCTCTGCTGAATTAATTGAGTGCCCTCTTCTTTCGCACTTTGAACTCAGTTTGCAGCAACTGAAGCGAGCTGGGAATGGAGGGAGAAAGGGGGAGGAGGAAATCAAAACTGAGACATTTTAGAAGCAGCTGAAATAGTGGGACAACAGTTTCATTAGGACTGTCCCTGTCAAACTGGGACAGTTGGAGAATATGTAATATATTGCTGTACACCTACCAGTTATGGGTAGGACCTGATGCCAAAGCCAAAATAGGCGGGAACACAGCAGTTCTCTCTTTCTGCAGGGACACTCCGCTATCTGTCTGTCTGTCTCTGTCAGACCCCTTACTATTTGCCTCCTTGCCCCTACTCTGTCTCCATTTTCTCTACCTCTCCTCTCTATCTTGCTTTTCCTCCATACTCAGGAATATATCAGGTATGAATTAATCACATGCAGAGGACTTTAGAAATTAGGCAAACATGAAGGCTGCAGGATTTTTTGTACAGATGATAACCATATTGACACTATTTCCATAGGTGTTAGTGGTATAGAATGAATTCTAGTAACATTGATCTGCACAGATTCCAATCAAATTAATTTTCATCAGTTCATCGTGTTTGTCATTGAATTCAGTCTCCCATCCAATTAATTTTCATCCCTTTTATTCTTTAGGATTGATACAATGCAAGTAGTTTTCAGGTCAGCTTGTTCTGAACACCAGGTGTCACTCTTGGCCCAAGTTATAGAGAAAAAAAGTAATGTTTTAATGCAAACAAAGTACTACAAGAGTACAATAATAAATGCAGGAAGAATTTTATCTTAAGGATCTAATAACATAATATAACATCCAAATTCCAGAACAGTGACTGGAGCAAAATGAACAATATTCTAACAACCACATTCCTCCAAGATTGTGTCTAAAGGAAAGTATTTTGACATATATCATAAATTAGTTCTCGTCTCTTTTTATCCTATATTACTTAACTCAGCACATCATGCATCATGTGATTTCATCTGGGATAAGAACCAGAATTTTAATATGGAAAGAACTCAATCTGCATTGCACTAATGCAAACCAATGAAGAAGAGGAAAGATCTTACACACAAAATATATTGAATTATGTCACTATACCTTTGGCCATTCAGACAAACAGAGCTTAGAAGGTCATTTTAAATAAGACTGAATATAATGTTGTAGTGAAGCCATCCATAATGAGTAGTGCTAGGATGGTGCTCTGGGATCCAGAGAACTTTGCTATTGCTGCTTAATCACAGATGTCACCAGCAGAAAAATTTTATATCAATTTATTATTCTGGTATAGGAATCTTCTAGTTGTTGGTAGAGTCCCCAGTATATAGGTCAATAAACCACTATGGCCATAATGTAAAATCATATCCACTGCTCAAAGCTCCATTTGGAATTCCCTTGATTTTGGAGGAACAAAATGTCTACTGCCATCCATCATCTTCTGAACATACCTCCATGGGTATTTGCTTGTGCTGGATGGCAATGATACATAACAATGACCTTTATGTCTACCAGGAAAGGGTTGGCCAGTCCTTTAATTGGTGCCTTTTAGGCACAGTGTCATTAGGAATGGGTTGAATTGAGTCTCCAATCCCACAAAGAAAGACATCTGGCAAGACTTTGGAAAGAGTCCAGCAAGAAGATCATTTGCAAGATTTCTATAAATTGAATCAGGAGGGCTTTACACTGAACCATAAAAAAGGAAGGCAATATTCTAGAGAACAAGGGAACACCAAGTACTGGGGACAAGACTGTCCGTGATGTGGAGAAAACTGGGGCAATGGTACAGGGACTAGTAATGCATGGGGAGGGAACAATTATGAACCAGTTGGAGAAACTGATCCATAGCTTTAAATATCTGTATGCTAACACAAAATAGTGGAAACGAAGGCAAATAGGACTGAAGAGGTGTTATCAAAACCTAGTGGGATGAGACTTGTGACTGGATGTAGAAACCGGAGAATATAGCATCCTCAAAAGAAAAAGTTTAAACAAGAAAGGAGAAGAAGTAGCATTATATATGAAGAATGAATACACCTAAACAGACATCTTTGTCTTGGGGCACAGAGGCCTGATTGAAAGCACTGAGAATACTGGCAGAGAGTTAAAAATGAAAGGAAGGAAGGAAGGAAGGAAGGAAGGAAGCTGCTATCACTGTGGCTGTCTGCTATACACCTCAAAATGATATTGAAGACATCCATGTCTTCAATATCATTTTGAGGTGTATAGCAGACAACCATCTCAGATCAGATTAACAAATGTTTTTGTTCAGATTCAGATTAACAAATATTCAGATAGGTAATATATAGTAATAAAGGGAGCTTTCAGCTAACCTATTATACACTGGAAGTCAACTTTACCAAGGATTAACAAATTCCTTACCATTTTGCTGACAATTATAATTTGAAAATATAGATGTGATAAGAGTATTGACTATCTTGAACCTGATTGTCACCCAAAGGGAAGAACCAATTTATGAGAAAAAATTAGTTGACACATTGGGAAGACCACGTCTTTCTCCTTCCTCAGAATTCACTATACCATCAAAAAGGAAAGCTAGTTAGCTAGTTAAATCTGCACCTGGACTTTAAGAAAGCTGCTTTATTAATAAGTTTAAGATATTATTGGGTGGGATCCCATGGTCAGAAATAGAATGCCCCTCCTCACTTTCACAAGGGTTAGGGGCACAGAGCCCTCACAAAAGTAAAAAAAGTAAAAAAAAAAAAAGAATAATTACCCTCCACTGTCCAAACAAGCACTCTCCCTCCCATTCCCTTCCAGTGGTTCCCCCTCTCATTCTCTTGCCTTTTGCCCAGGCATGCATGCCTTCCTTCCACACATGAGCGAAAGGCAAGAAAATGGAAGGGGCAGCCCTGTGTGTGGAAAAGGTATACATCTGCTTCCCCCCATTGCATCTCCCATTTTCTTACCTTTTTCCTGAGCACATGTGCCTTCTTTCCATGCACCCAGGCAAAAGGCAAGTTAACAGGATGGGGCAATCCCCCTCAAGAAGAAGATACACACATGCTTCCCCCATTCTCCCCTTCTCATTCTCTTGCCTTTTTCCAGGCACACTACTTTCCTTCCCTGTGCCCAGGCAAAAGGCAAGTGAATGGTAGGGGGCAGCCCTGAGCATGGAGAAGGTGCACACATGAGCATGGAAAAGGTGCACCCCATTCCCATGCCTTTTTTTCTAGGCATGCATGCCTTCCTCCCATGTGCCCAGGCAAAAGGCAAGTAAATCGATAGAGGGCAGCCCTGTGCACAGATAAGGCAAGCACATGTCCCCCCCACTCTTCCCCCTTCTCTTGCCTTTTATCCAGACACACTTCCTTCCTTCTCTGTGACCAGGCAAAAGATAAGTGAATGGGAAGGGCAGAATAACGGGGAGGAATCCACATACCTTCCTTCTCATTGTGTTGGGCTTCTCCCTTCCATTCCCTTGCCTTTTGCCTGGGCACAAAGAAGGAAGGCACATTGCACCTGGGCAAAAGGCAAGAGAAGGGGAGGGAAGAATGGGGAGAGGCAACTGGGCACTGTGCAAATAATCACATTCACAAAGGTCAAACCCAAAAGTAGAGAGAGGGCTGTACTAAAAAAATGGAGTTCATAATAGATAGGAACCCTTTAAACTGAAGGCACAGTTAAGGTGAAAATAAACTAGATTCTGAGTTTGTAATTAGAAGCTGTTTACAAGGTTTCCTTTCAGCAACAGAGTTGCTTTAGAAGTACAAACTTAGGCAATCAGACTTGCAAATGAAGTGTATGTTTACATTCCAAATATTAATCAAATTTCTGCCAGTCAAGTCTCCTATAGTATCCCATAATTTAATATTTGTCTTCTGTCTCTGTCACTCTCTCGTCCTTCTTCCCTCTTTCTCATAGGGCTTTTTCTCCACATATTTTTCTTAGCATCTTAAAATGTATATGTTTGTGAGAAGAATAGAAGTAATCATTCTTACATCCTTCATGGCAGTAATTCCTTGAAAATGACACTCTGATCAAAGTTACTAAGAAAAAAGGGCAACTGAGAGCTCAGAGTGAAAGAATGGCTTTCTCTTCTGCTTTGCTTTATTTTTTTAAAGTTAATTTTTCATTTATTGTTTGGCAGATAATATAGATAATCACTTTGATTTCTGCTCTGTGCTTGCGCCTTCAGCACCTAGACAATAATTTTCTGTTCCTTAATAAGGAATGCTTGTTGATTTCTGTCACAAATACACACATGTTTTGGACAGCCTCAAAATAACTTTGGGGCAAATAGCTAAAACACCATGAAGTCTTCCTGGGCATCTACCAAACACAGACTTTGGCACCTTGCCTACTTTCTAAGTGTAAAAGTAAACAATCTCATTTTGCTTTGCTTTATAAATCCTGCTTTGCTTTATAGTCTTCCAGGTAACGAAGGCAAAGAGAAGTGAAAATTGGTATTTAACAATTATTTGCCCCTCTCTTACTGCAAACTACATTGGAAGGGGAATGTTATTCACTGTTATCCACTTTCCCTTCACAAAGGAAGTTTGAATATGAGAAGGAGGGTAAGACAAATCAGGATCTACCTAAAGTCCCCTTCCCCCACTTCAAGGATAAACACAAAGTTCAAAAGACAGATATGGGAATATAAATCAATACATTTTACAGTGCTAATGTTGTCCAAAGAAATAATTATTTGAGACTGTAGAAATTATTCGTTTCGTAACTCTTCCTGCTGCACAGACTCAGACGTAAGTCTTTCTAATGCATCCATTCAACCTGCCCAGTCCACATTCCACAACTCTTTATTCCGCATCTTTTGGACAAGAGGAAATCAAGTAGTGTATGGTTTGAGGGGGGGGCAACCCATGCTGGAGAGGCATGAAATGTACAGGAAAGACTGTTACCATGCCATACACTCCCACTCCATGATATAGTATAATTGGTGATTAATATTATCTAATTAGCACAAAATATAAATTATACATTTTTGGCTGAATGCCATCTGGAAAGGGACTCTGACAGGGGATGTTGTGCTTAGGCAAATGACATCAGCATGGCCAGGTCATAAATTCACAAGGATTAGCCAGAGAACCCCAACTTAATGGGTTTGAGATAATCCTATCAATTGTCCAAACTCAGAAAACAATAGCCAGCAAAGCAGCTCCAATGAGGCAACCAATGTCCTGTAATAATTTCCCGCCAGAATTTTCCTTTTGTTTCCTCACCTGCCCAGCCATGAAGGGGCTATCACAACCTCCATCAATGTTTTGTCTTCTTAAGTTAAGACCATTAGCCCATTCCAGACCCCTTTGTCTGCTCTGTCAGAGAGCAATTAACACAGTCCCCTTCAGGGCAGAAAAAGGGTATTCAAACCCTGGATCAGACTCTGACTCTTTGCTAGTACTTTGGACACATGCTGGCATGTTACGTTGCATGAGTGTCCACAGATTCCTGTTCATTTTACTGCCCTTGGACCCACAGGCTGAGACACACTTTGCCTCAATCTTGTGCTCTTGGAATGGTAACTATCACCCACTTCATCCCCAAATCTCCTTGCTATCCAACTTTTCTGTCCTTTCTCTCTGTTATCCTTGAATGGTTGTAAGACTGCTTGAATATTGTGTGTGTTCATATGATTCCCCTCCAATAAAACACTTTTTTAACCTCCAACTGGTGTCTCTCAGTTAGTACCAGTATACACAGGTGAAAAAATGCTGGTTTGCCTTTTGAGTCTTAATTCCCCATCTTTTCACGGAGGCATTGACATTGCGGGTGAAACTCTGAATCACCCACTTTTTGAAATAACAAGACCCTACATGCTGGTTCTGAAACTGAGTGCTTATTATCCAGCCCATCATGGTTTGGGAGTCAGAGAATGGGGAATGATGTGATTCACCAGTTAACTCCTTTCCTCCAAATCCCCTATCCTCTAGTCTGTGAGCACTTAGATGAGAATGCTGTGATTCCAAGAGACAGCAATGGTTTCTTTGAACGGTCATATGTTTCTTTAAAAGCGCAGAAATGACCCTTGCTTTTCAAAACCAGAAATGGATTTCTGTTCCTTCCAATTTTGACTCCCCCCCCCATTTTTGGCAGTCTGTGTGCCTTCTGGATATTTTGGGGGGAAATAATGACGCCTACCCTTGCTATAAATTTTCTTCTATATATCCTTTGCTATTGTATATTTATGGAGCTATTTTAAAATCAAATGCTTTGTTTTCTGAGACTCAGCATTACCTTATAGATCAATTAGAGCTGGAAAGAAGCCAGGGCAGGAAGGCTGTCTCCTGTCATTTCAGGAAATTAAATTATACCATGCTTCTATCAGAGACAAGAACAAAAGATAGGAATCTTTTCACAATATGCCTACAGATCACAGGAAGATTTTCACAATGTTAGGCAACAATACTGGGCCACTTATATTCAGACCAAATGCCATCACAGAGTAAAATATACCTATTGCAGTAACATGTAATTCAATATGACTGCTTTTCTAGGTTATACATTTGCAGAGAAAGGAATCCGCATCTCAGGTGAAATTCCACTATTAGTGAAACAAAGGACTCTTTTTAAAAAATATTGAGAGCTGTAGCGAAGCAGCTGACTTAACTGCAGCAGCAAAGGAAGATCTGCAACAAAAGAAGATTTAAGCATATTCTCTCTCTCTCTCTCAT
The DNA here is from genome assembly GCA_948474755.1 of Ctenosaura bakeri. Classification (NCBI taxonomy): domain Eukaryota; kingdom Metazoa; phylum Chordata; class Lepidosauria; order Squamata; family Iguanidae; genus Ctenosaura; species Ctenosaura bakeri. The sequence continues at coordinate 455,124 of CAOLHI010001153.1, read as the reverse complement.
TCTCTGTGTGTGTGTGTTTGTGTGTGTGCTACATGTATATGTGCGTGTGCGTGCAGGGTACATACATAAAAGCAAGCATCCAAAGAGGGATTTGGAGCATCTGCCAGAATTCCTCTTTGTCTTCCATCGTTTTTCTAATTTGGTGTATTAAAAAATAAACTCCAGAGGGCAGTCTTGAGTAGTTTTTTTTTTTTAAAGACAGTTAAATGATAATAAGGAAAAGAGCATCTCAGATGTCCTGGGATAAATGGGTTAAGGGATTTACAGGTGAAAAAATAATAATGGTCCCCTTGGAAGAAAAGATTTAAGGGAGATTTCTTTTAAGTATCTAAAAATAGAAGTTAAGTAGGTACCTATCCACAATTAGATGTTCTCTGTATGTGTTGGATTACAACTCCTATTATTCCCCAACCAATATGCTCAAAGCAGACTTACATTCATCTTTATACAAATATTATTCTATTAGTTCTTGGACTTTGGAACACTTGAAAACAATCTACCTATTTATTACCAAGAGCAACGAAAAGATGCTTCACTGTAGCTGTAGCAGTTCCAAGAACAGCATCTGTTCTGACTGCCTCTATTGTGTTTAATTTCATAATTTTTATTGTAATACTGTGATATTAATTACTGTAGGCTGCTGGAAGTGGTGGAGTAAGCAGAGAGAATCCATAACTAAATGAAATAATAAAACAGCAGCATTATTTATGTTGGGTCTGATTTCCTGTTACATGCTTCCGCATTGATCCTTCCCATGTCCTAAATGTTAGCTCAGCAGACTGTGAATGGATTCTCCCAATGACTGCCCAATGAGACTAATATTGGGAGCAATTATGTTGCTGGAATAGACACAGGGATGGAGAACAGGCAAACTGGATTATCTATCCTCCATCAGAGCCTGGGAGACTTACTTTTTGGATGAAAGCTTTCAGTATCTCCAGCCAGTATGGCCATGTTGGCCAGGGAGGATTCTGTGGGAGTGGGAGTCCAAAAATCGACTTGTTCAAGCTCTTCTCCTTCTATGCTAGCAAGCTGCAGTTCCAAAGTGAATGTTAGCATATTGAAATCATAATTGAAAGGAACTTTTTTTAACAGTTTAAGGTTCATGAATGGAGTCTGATTAAACTCAGTAGATTAAACTCAGCAGTTTATAAAATGACAAAGTGCTGAGTAGTCTCTATTTTGGTAGTCCAGGATCCTACTCTGAACAAGTAATTAAACATACTTTATACAGAATTCTTACAAAATATGAATTGGCAGCAATTGATCAAAAAAAGGGCTATGACGTCCATGCAAACTCACCAATAAGAACCAAGTTCCATTTTTGTGTGGATAGTGCTTGCTCTTTATTGGTGAGTTTGCTTGGATGTCACAGCCCTTTGAAAGTCTCCTTCAGCTGAGACTACAATATGCTACCACATGCTATCAGCAGAATATGTCAAGACTTGAAATAACTAAAAACTTAACAACATTTTCTGTATCTAAGAAAACTATTCTCTTCAGTATGGTTCTATTCACTCATGCTATAGGGTCACTTCCTGACTTTTCTCTTTCATAATTCTATGTTTGCCCAGCAGGTTTGTGACTTCTTAAGACTTTTGGAGAAGGATCTTTTTTCAGTTCCGTTCCCACTAACAATTTATTAAGAGAAAGAAAAAGATGGAGAGAGAAACTTCTTAATGATAGCACCCAGTATACTCAATGCCTTTTACACAGAATATTCAATGACACCAACCTTACTATCATTATAGAACCAATATAAAACTTAATTTTTTGCTCATGCATTTTGACATTCAAAAGTTGACAACATTGAATCTGATCCGCTATTTTAAGACGGCCCTTTAATTTTGTTATGGTATTACTTTATTGTATTTTATTTGTTACCTATGCTGTGTTTTCCCCCTTGCTTCCTGTATTCATAGTATTTTGTATCAATTAATCAGTGTCTTCCAGTGGAGCAAGCACAGAACTTTAGCTACAGAAACAAAAAGTATATCCAGGCATTTCTAGATGACCATGCATACATGGAATGCAGTAATTAAAATACCTCGATGGCCAAATGGTCCCATAAGGTCAGGCCTTCTTAGATTATCTGATATGCAGTACTGATATGATCTGCCAGGGTTGTTGTTGATGATGCATACTTTAAAAGCATTTCTAACTTATGACAACCCCAAGGCAAGCCTATCACAGGGTTTTCTTGGCAAGATTTGTTCAGGAGTGTTGACTTTGCCTCTTTCCTCTGAGGCTGAGAGAGTGTGACTTGCCAAAGGTCACACAGTGGCTGAGTGGGGATTCAAACTCTGTTCTCCAAATCATAGTCCAATGCTCAAAGCACTATACCACATTCACTCTGCTAAGGGCCTACATCACATTTGTGCCCATTGGCTACAATTGTTGTTTCCTGAAAGCTCTCTGAGGACCAGCAGCCAACAGTTTATAGGCTAGCACTAGCCTAGAGACCACCACATTGAGTAGGACTGAATTAGGTCACAAGAGAGGAAATTAAAGTCCACAAAAATTCAAAACCTGACCCACAGATAATCCAGGAATGTACCTTTCTTTTTCTGAAGCTCCTCCTCTTCCTCCAAATCCCACCTAGTATAGTGGGGGAGATTTGTCCATATCCCATTCATATTCCCAGTTTTGAAGTAAAGCATTTGATAGGAGAATTCTGTTGGTCTCTTCACTGGTTGTAGACAACAAGACTTCTCTTCGTCTCACTGGTTCTGCCCACTGAGAAGGTGAGAGAGTCAAAGAGAAATATAACAATGAGGTTAGAGCTCAGAATGAACAACCAGATAGCCTTAAAAGATCACAGCTCTTCCCTTCCTATAAGAGACCATAAAGATGGGATAGGCAATCTACATGGAAAAATCAATAGGCTTCTCAGAAGAAAGTCTAGAAGCAAGCTGGGAAAACAAAACCTTCATCCAGATAATTCCCGCAATATTGTGCATGTTTGGTTCAATTTCTCTGAAGGGAGAACCAAAATTTCGCAAGAGAAGGTGTAATGACCAAGGGCAAAGCAAAGACCAGAAAGTCTTACAGCAAACTCACAACCAAGAATAAATTGTCTGCCCACTAGCAAAATAAGAAAGAGCAAAGTTGTAAACAGGAGGTATGGCTTTACCAATGGGCAAATCTTAAGCCTAAACTGGAGACAGTATGGCCATTTCTACACTGCACTGTAACAGTACTATTACTCCACTTTCAACATCCTGTGGATTCTAGGGTTTGTAGTTTACTGAGCACAAAGAACTCTCTGGCTGAGAATTCTCAATCCCCCTCTCTAAACTGCAAACCCCAGGATTCCATAGCATGTTGAAAGTGGAATAACAGCACTATAACAGTGTAGTGTGGAAATGGCATTAGATGACTCGAAGTGTATCTGCACTAGCTACACAGTTTGATCTCACTTTATCTGCTATGGCTCTAGCCTGTTCCCTTGAGCTACAGCAGAATTCCAAGTATCTCACCAAACTGTAAACCCCAGTATTCTGTAGGACAGAGCCACAGTAGTTAAAGCAGATAACACCACTGTAACTATGTAATGCAGATAAATTCATAATGTTTTAAAGAACTAAACCTAGATGTGTTTGGACAGTTTCAGAAACAGACTTTGATAGAACCCCTGCCCTCTGGACCTGGAGAAAAAGGATTAAGCCAATTATTTTAAGCCATTACTGGCCATATCATCACGGAATGGCTTATTTGAATTTGGAAAACAGCCATGACTGAAAGAAAGCAAGATACAGGGTTGATCTGGCAATTCTTGGCTTAACCCTGAAATGGTACAGGGTTAAATTTTGTGCCATGGCAGATTCATCCTATAAGAATTTTTTTTAATCTGTCATCAAATTAGAATCCAACCTTTTCTCCATTAAGTTTAAAATAACATACATAAGAGGTTAGTCCATTTTCCTCTAGCAATAGACCTGAGAAGTAACTTAAGCGATGTTACCTTGATTTCTGGGGTCCCGTGGGAGACACCTTAATGTGCTCCAAATAATGGGGAATTAAAATTAGCCAGAGCACTAGCTATAGCACCACAAGAGGCAGAGTAACCTAGCGAGAGCTTTTCAACTCAATGTTTATGGGGTCAAGCCAAGCCAAAAACCACACCAAATTGCTAATTTAATTATTTTTATTTAAAAATAAGTCCTTGTGCACGTTCGCACTTACACACTCATCCACTCAGAGCTAATTAGAAATAACAGAGCAGAAAACTGATAGGGGATTTTAGAGAGGTATTTTCATGTATACTGCACCTGGTTCTGAAGACTGAAGTCGGAGACAGCAGCGGAGCGAGAGGAGAGACTCAGCACATGGAGGGCTGAGGGGATTGCCGGACAGAAAGACGTGGAGCCAAGAGGAAACCAGAGTGATCTGAGGAACCGCTCAAAAATCGGGTCTTTTTATAGGGGAAAATGTACCTGGAGGGCTAATCCTTTCCCGGGGAGAACAATAGGTTGAGGAGCTAAGACAAAGCTCCAAAATGTGCATGATTTGGAGAACAAAGCTCCTAAATGTCAGAGTTCTTGGCGTGATTAGATTTGCCAGGGTTTGTCAAAAGCCGCGGCAATACGTAAATTCCTTTCGCTTGACAGGCTGTTTGTCAAGATCGCTAATCCTGTCAAGCTGGCTTCTCAGGGCAGAGAACTCTTTGTTTATTTTAATGGGTGAATGTCTGGAGGGCTGTCAATGTCAGGTGGAGGCTAAGCAAACACAGAGGCAGCAACTGGAGTTTTATGGCTTTTAGTAAGTAGGCAGTAAAATAATCAAGGGGTTACGGCACCCAAAGCAAACAGAGGCAGTAAATAAAGCCATAAAGTAATTAAGGGGTTATGCCACCCAAAACGGACGGAGGCAGTGAAATTCAGCAATGAGGAATAACCAGGAACAGAATAACCAGGAACAGAAAGTCCATGAAACAAAATGCAGATTCATGGGTGGTCGACGGTTGTTGCCCCATGACCCCCTCCCCCAGTGTCTGCCTTAAATAGTCTTTAGCCCAGCTGGGGCTGATCACATGTCCGTTGGCCTGGTCCGCAGCTGGAGGCCCTCAGACCTCAGACGCTTCTCTAGCAGGCACTTTGATCTACGAACTGCCACCTTTTCCAGCCGCCTCTGGAGGAATGTGGGGGGAAAGTCTGCTGCAAACTCTGGGCTGGAGTCAGGAACAGCAGCTTCTGTTGAACCAGAAGCATTGGCCTCCTCTGCTGCAGGTACTGGCTCGGGCACTGGCTCTGGGACAGCTGTGGAGTCGCTGGCAGGTCCCTCCCTTGCCTCTGCAGGAGTCCCCTCTTCCTCCAAGGGATCCTCCCCTGGCTGGGAGTCCAAGTCCAACTCAGAGTCCCCGTGTAAATCAGCAGCCCGCTCAGCCTGGCTCATGACATTGGCTCCTGGGGCTACTTGACAGATTGCTAACTGGCCAGACCAGGTTTTCCTTGATTGCGGCCGTTCGGCCATGCCTGCCTGCGTGTTCATCTGGGGGACCCTCTCAAGCGCGTGGAGATATTTAATATTTGATATTAATAAATTGTAGACCCCGGGAGAGGGCCAGTTCACCACAGTAACAGCGACAGCAGTTTTTCCAAACCTTGTATCCTCCAGATGTGTTGGAATATTACTCACTTCCCCCATAATTCCCAACACTGGCATAGAAAAAGTGACAAAGCATTTCCTGACTCTATAGGAATCAGAACCTTCAATCTTCCTGCTGCAGGAAAAAAATCTAACACTTCAACACCACTTTCTAACTCAGGGCTTGGGAATGTGAAAGGACTGCTTCCATCTTGCAGTAACTACCACTACCTAAGTATTTATATACAATCAGAACTGAACAAAACTGTGGTTAGCAGAATGACCTGCTATTGGGACATAAATATTTATTGATATGGGACACATCTTATTCTTAGAGACAGCTGTTTCCTTTTGTAGAATTTGTTTCAGGATAACATTCTATTCCCATGGCAAATAGTAATTTACATACTGTACGTAAGTTAATTTGACAGTATTCCATGATCAGTAGGGCCTCACTATAATAACAGGAAACATTCCGGAAGCAGCTTGCTGTTGGTATATTATAAACAGATTTTTAATAGACAAAACTGATTAGTGTGGAACTATGATTTAATCATTTAGTAAATATTGACTAATTTGCACAATAGTGCAGGAAATCGTTTATCTGTTAACAAGGTTCCAGTCCAATACATTTTTAAAATATATTTTTATTTCTTTAAAATAATAAGAAATAATAAAATATAATCAGGACTCCAGAAAACAAGGAGCTCCTATATCACTATATACATCTGCAGTAACCAGTTTGATGCAGATTGCAAACAGATTTCTCAAATGTTGACTGCAGTTTTTCAAGACATTACATCTCTCCAGAAAGATTTCTGCTGATGTGTCTCCACCATTCCATCTAGATGTCTACCTGAATACTTCTTATGAATTCCATTTGCATAGAAAACATCCTTACCTTGTTTCCTAAGTCTTGGCTTCACCAGCACAGTGGGGACTGTAGCTCTGGCCATTTCCACACTTTGTTATAGTGTTATAGTGCTATTATTCCACTTTCAACATCCTGTGGAATTCTGGGTTTGCAGTTTACTGAGGCCCAACAGCTCTCTGGCTGAGAATTCTCAATGTCCCTCCCTAAACTGCAAACCCCAGGATTCCATAAGATGTTGAAAGTGGAATAATAGCATTGTAACAATGTAGTGCGGAAATGGCCTCTGTTGCAGTTAACCAGGCTGGAGTCTTTAGGAGGTGGCAGGATGGCCTACTGAGTTTCCACGTGTTGGGACTTGGAGGGGAATGGGATCATATGGGCTTTGTGCTGAAGATAATTCCTTCCAAACCTTGCCCCTTCTTGGATCCAATGACCTTACCCCACTGAACATGGTAAGGCCAACACAGCAGTTGTTGCTGTTATATGCCTTCAAGTCAACTCCAACTTATAGTGACACTGTAAAATTGTTTTCATGGCAAGATCTACATACAGGTGGCTTGTCATTGCCTTCCTTTAAAGATGCAGAAGTGTGATTCACCCAAGGTCACTCAGTTGGTTTCCATGGTTCAGCAGGGATCTAAATCCCTGTCCAGCACTCAAGCCACTATACCACACTGGCTCTCCCAACACAGAGACTTTCCCTCGAATGAATCTTCCCTCGAAGGATTATCATGAAGATGGACTTGTGGGAGGAACAGGGTGGTGACATGAAAAAGAAGACAGGGCTCATTTGGCCCTTTTCGCACCTTACCTTGATAGCGCGATGAACTAGAGCCCTCACGATATTGCCAATATCGCAAGAGGCCCAGTAGAGAGCCCCTTGCAGTCTGCACATGGTAAGGCATTCGCAAGGGAGCACCAGTCCCCACCTGGTGCCTTGTCCGCATGTTGGTATCCTGGGCCACGCCCAGGCCCTGCCCTGTCCCCGCCCCACCGCCCCTGATTGGTCGGTGGTTTTTCTTTCTTTTTTTATTGTTTCATCAACTATCGTGCTAACGTTAACACGATAGATCCTGCCAACAGGCTGTTCCATACTGCACTGGTAACATGCTAACATGCTAACGATAGCACCAGGTTTGGAGAAAAAAGACACAGTCGGCCGGACCCTGGAGGCTGCTGTCGTCTCGAGTGTGAGTGGTGACGCAGCCCCGGGGTGGCCTCTCGCGGCGACGTATCGTGCAGTGTTCCCTGCTACGATGGGGGCAGCAGCCAGCCTGCTGCTGGGCAGAGCATCCCCGGGAGCTGCAGCGTGAGAGACAGGCAGCAGGGACTGCCCACACCCCACTCACTCCCAGGTCCTTCCCGGAAGCACACCGGATGACAGCTCCGCAGGCCCTCTGGTCATGCGACCGATGTGTGAAAGGGAGGTTATTTTTGCCTTTCAGGCGAAAATAAGAAAACGCGCTATCAGCACTATCCGTGGCTGTGATAGCACCTGGTTCGCCAGAACGTCATGCGGTACGGCGGCTCATGAAGGGGGGAGGGAGCGTGCTTAATACGCTTTAAAAACGCCATGCGAAAAAGTTTATTAGTCTTCAGTAGCAGTACATGAGAGGGAATTTCAGCAAGTGTAGCTTGTCATGCACATGACTCTTCCACTCAACTATTAAAGGTATGGGAGCCCTGTGTTCTTTCTCACGTGGCTGTGTAGGATATAACATACATGTCAGATTGAGCCCCCTGCAGGCTAGTGCCAAATGCAAAAAACAATGCTATTGACTGACCATCTAATTACTAGGGGGTTGGGCTATTACTAAGGGCTTTTTTTCATAAGATAATATGGCTGGAGTTTTGTGTTTAACAAAGGGATACTAAGGGCTTAAAATATATGCCTGGTGGTTTCTTAATGGGAGGAAAACAAAGATCTCTTACACAAAACTGGGTTATGGAAACTAGACTCTCTGTGTGAGGTGAACAATAGAAGCATTTCTGAAGCGAGGCAGGGAGAACCAGAGAAACTGCAGCTTGAGACAGACTCAGAAAGAGATAAAGATGGAGGGATAGGAAAAGAGAAGTGAGCTGTACACTGTAAGCTAAAAGCCACCAGGATACAAGGATGTATCTCTCTGTGACAGGGCTGGAAACCATTCTGGATGGTTGCTGAACTGCAACTGCTAGCATCCTGTTCATTGGTTATGTTGGCCCAGGATGCTAGGAGTTGCAGTCTGACAGCATCTGGAGTTGCAGCCTGACAACATGATTCCCACCCCTGCTCTAATGGGATCTAATGTAGGGCAGTAGATAGGGTTGACAGAGTAAAAACCAGAGAGAGCTCCTGTTATTTTAATGGCATCTGAAACTCATTCTTCTATGCAACCATTAAGGACACAGGAGCCTGCTCTAGTTTTCACTCTGGCAACTTTAGCCTTAGATTTGTTGGTCACAGGAGTGCTGCTCTGTCCACCTGTTCTCAATGTGTGTTTGTAAATAAAACCAAATAATGCCAAAATGCTTTATGCCTTCTGTGGGCACTTTTCTAAAGGAAATCAAACCCAAATAAGCACCACACCTAGCACTTTTCAGCACTCAGCAAAGTAGGGCAAACAATAGACTTTTTGTTTTTTCAGATATAGAATCACTATCTACATGTTCTATGCTTACACTAACAAGAACATCAAACATGCCAAAATAGTATATTGAAACATCTGTCCTAAATAGGTCAGTAGAATAATTTTATTTAAGAATCCCAATGAGCTCACAGAGAGAATTTATTCTTTTGAGGATTTTCTAAAGTGATACAATTCTGTTGACCCTACCTTCAACTTCAACCCCTGCTATCAACTTCAGAAGAATTTACATCAGAGCAAACTCATTGGTTTTTAGTTTGAAGGTTGGCCACTGTTACCTAGCAACTAGGAAGTATGTGGCATGTACAATTAACTCTTTTAAGTACAGTACACAAAGAACAGCCTTGAGATTTTAGAATCACTTACCAGCTCAGACATGGATTTATGCATTAGGAAAAGCTGACCTGATTTTGTCATAATTGAGAGACAGACCTGTCATCAGACCTGGCTTTCATAAGCCCAAAGAAATTCTGGAAGGATGGGTTAACAGGGGGTCCCTTATAGAGCCAGGATCAGTTTGCTCTCTTGAAGTGACATCTGTCACATTGCATTATGTCAGGTCTTAAAGAAATCACACTGAAAAATTACAGAGGTGAAATTCTCCCAGTTAAACACAATGTGACACATTACATTTTCAGGTCTTAATAGCAGTTGGGTAAAGGAAATGGCCACAGGGTATTTTATGTAGAGGTGCAAAACGGAGAGTGTAAAAAGTGGGACATTTTTGCCGGGCATGCAAGAGTCACTGAGTATTATTCCAAGCACTGAGGTGCATTTTTCTGGAATGTTTATTGCTGTCTGCTTCTGTTTTTCAGAAAATGAAGACTACAGCCCCCAGAATCCCCAAGCCAGGAGGGCCACAACATTTTTTTAAAATGGTAGCATTCTCAAGTTCTGAATTATTTTGCTGCATAGCTTGCAAGGCATCATTGTGGTCTGAGTTTAAGCCTGTTGACATTGGCACAATTTGAGAGGCTGCAGTCTCAAATATAACCTTACTAGGCAGTAAGTACCTTTACATGCAACAGAAATTGAACAGTAGACACATCTAGGACTGGAAATCCTTCTTGAATAATCATTTCCTCCCAATTTAAACCATACTTTGTGATCTCCCATATTTTGTCATTTTGTATTACCTGCACATATTGTACATGGTGAATCTGTATGCTGTAGCATTATGTTGCTGCCCTTTTCCAGTCTTATTCTGACATCTCTTATGTGATTTTTACTTTTGCTGTGGGCTATCTAAAACAGTCAATGGTATATTCTAGCATTCTCCAAGGTCACCAGGGAAATCTCTTCTGCCTAGCTATGCCAACCAGACATTTAAATATTAGGATGCAGAAGTGGTTTGTGGGGATCATCCATTTTCCCCTCTCTTCCTGCACAGCATTCTACAGAGATGTGAGGAATAATAAGAGTGCAGTGATCTATATATTTGCCTCTTCTAGACAATACTTACCTCAAACATGCTAATGTTTGATTAATGTGCATTTTCTTTTGACACCTCAGCTGAAACACTATGCCTGAAATGAACAGATGGTGCATTAAATTGAATGATAACAGGGAAGAGCTAAAGGGCTTTGAACAAGGGGAAAAAAGAGAGGGAATGAAAGCTCGGCATTTTTATCTATTAAAGAAGGCACGCTATTTCCCCCCTGATTCTCAGAAAAGACATTGCGGTGTTTCAGGATCTACAGCTGTGTTCAATGGAAGCTTTTTAATTAGTCTATTTGGACCAAAGTGTGCATCTAAAATCTCAGATCATTGCCCTCTTCTGAAGTGCCATGGGCGAACCTCAACGAAGGATAGTTGTGCAGTGTACTCAGTTACTGTGTCATTTTGTCACTTCAGTCCATTCAAACTGCTTGACCAATGATTACAGAACCAAATGCATAACTAAGGGCCATAGTTGTAGTAGTATTATTCTACTTCAGTGTTATTATTATTCTACTTCAGTATTATTCTACTTCACTGTGTTACTACGGTTATGATATGTCTGGTGAGAGCACTAGATATCCTTTTGATATCAAATAATTTGACCTTTACTTGACCTTTCTCTTCCACCCTACTCCACGTGTTTGCAGAGGTCCACTGGACAAGCACGTATTAAGTGCGGCTGTTAATGGTTATAAATTCCAAACCCCATTTAGGCAGGCAACTTAAGCCTCTCTGATGCTTCAGGAAAAACCTTCTTGCAAACTGGCCTTGCTCAGCGCGACTCTATACAAAGATGCACAGCCAAGTGCCAAGCCATTCCTTTATGTTGGGCCATTAGCATACTGGCCATACTATTGTCATCCAGCGCTAAGCTCATCATGTAAAACTTGACCTTTTCCAATGCCTTTGTCCAGCTACAAATTCTCTTTGTTCTCACCGAGCATGGCATGGCCTGTAGGTAAAATCCACCCTATAAAAGGTCCCCATTTTCTAGTCCTCCTTGGAACACTTTGGATCACCCTGGACTTCCATCCAGCCTTGCTGCCGCTCTGTCCAGCAAAGTTGTCCCCTCAGCGAACCACGCTGAGCTTTCTTCCCTGCAACCCTCCGTTTCTCTCCAGGACTACGAGACCAGGTGTTGTATTACCCATTCCTCCGAAAGCTTTCCATTTCTATTTCTAGTTAGCTGTATGTATGTGTTGTCTTATTCGTTGTTTGTCCTTTAATAAAGCTATCATTTTTGTTACTTTTAAACTTGCCTGGCTACGCTCTCTGACCTGAAGCCGTATACATACAGTAAAAGATCCTAGCTAAAGCTACCCTGCCTCTCGTTAGCTTAAGAGAGTGCTCGAGACTAATTTCCTCATCTTGTGTTGTTGTTTGGTTATTTGGGTGCCCCTCCCAGGGTCCCCAACTTACAGAGCAACAACTATTGCATCCCATGGAATCCTGGGGTTTGTAGTCTGGCGAGGCACTACAGCATTCTGACTGAGAATTGTAAATGCCCTTCCGTAAATCGTCAGTCCAGGGATTCCATAGGAGAGAACCATAGCAGTTAAAATGGAATGATAGCATTATTAATTCAGTAGTTCGAGTTGGCCCCAAATAGGCCTTTTGTCTGATCCAGCAAGGCTCATCTCATGTTGTTATGTTCTTAAATGCTTCTCTACTGGTATTGTTCTACTCAAAATCACAGAAATATGTCATTAAAATCTAGGCCAATCAACTTTCTTCCCCAGTATATGTTCCTTCACACCCTATTTACATCCAAAATGTCATTATCTTCAGCTTACTTATGATAAAGAGTCTGACTGCCAGCAATTCATACAGCACAGCTACTTCTTGGCAACTTGGATTTTCAGACTGAACTAGTTAGTTTCCTCATTCCATTAGCAGTTTTGCATAGTCCTTCCAGGTGTTTATGACATCCCCCTTAGAACTATCACTGAAGAGAAGCGGACAACTGAGGCTCTTTTCGCACATTACCCATTTGCGCGGCTGGGGGGGGGGCAGATGCACAAAAAGCCTCAGCAGGAACGCTGTCGCTTCCTTGCTGCTTGAGTTCTGCAGAGCTTCCTGGTTGCGTGAGCGCCCCGCCCCTTCCTACCACAGCGCAACCTGGGAATTGTAGGCTAGCGCTGCGGCAGGAAGCGCGACCGGCCCGGCTCCCGAAGCACCGCACAGCAGGTAAGTGTGCGCGGGCCCCGGGAGCATTGCACGACTGCGACCATTTTGGGCTTAAAGCAGAAAATAAAAAGGTGCATGTCCGCTCTGCATCCGGCTCTTGAGTGTCGCGTAAATGGGAGTGCATCGTACAGACCACCGCTCCCATTTACACGATGCTCAAGGGGCCCTCTCGCAAAAGAAACTGCATTCGAAAAGGCCTGAGTAAAAATTGCTTGTAGAACTGTTCCAGATTCTCTGAAGAGGGACAGTGTGTCAATCCTCCTTGGTGTCTCCAACAGGTTCATGTCGGTGAAGTGACATGCATTCCATGTCTTGAACCACCTTTTGGATATCACAGTTGCCAGTGCCATCATCTATTTAATTCATTAATCTTATTAGAATTTAAAATATACTTCATCTCTGGTATGTAGAGGGGACAGGTGTACTTAATGTTTTGCTACTTGTCTTTACCTGTTTTTAAAATGGCTTTAAAATGTGTGCTTCCTTTCTGCGGTACTGGGAATCAGTGTCACAGAGAATATAAAACAGGAGGCAAGAAAGCCTGAATCTGGACAAGTAGCTACAAGCATCTGTCATAGGGAAGTCAGTAGCTATGAACTGAGCCAATGAGTCACAACTGAAGGATACACTAGAGTCAGGAAGACTTGATTGTTGAGGCAAAGTCCAAGCCCAGATACTTTTTTGTAGCCTTCTATTCCAGGACCACCCAGTGACCAATGTAGGCTGTAGGGCCATCCTTGGACCCATAGCCCAAGTTAGCACCATGAGGAGGCAACAGATGAAGGAGCAACTGGTATCTCAATGGTGCAGCATGTAAAATTGTCCCGAACAGGTTTGGGATCTGCCCAAGTGGCTCTTGGTTTTGGCATTAAATGGTTTCACATCAGCACTTTTGGGTGGGCAGAGTCAGTCTGGAGAACTAGAGCTAACCCAATATTTTGCTCTCTTAGGCAAAAGACAAAATGGCAGACCCTTCTATTTCGAGGACTGGTCCTTGATAGCATTCTCACTACACATCTACACTAGCAAATTAGAGAAGCAAGTGATGACAGACTGTACCTTGGCAAAGAAAGCTGTATGTTCCAAAAGAGGGAAGTGGCCAGGACAACTCAGAAAGAATGATTGGAGCAGGGGCTGCCACTGCTGTCTCCAGTATCTGCCACTTGAGGCAGTTGCCTCACGTTTCCTAATAGCACAATCAGCACTGCTGGGAATATTTCACAACTAAATGATGTTCCAAGCATTTCTTTGGCTCACTACATGGGCCAGCTGCACACAGATCCACATGTTTCCTGGATCTAGCCCTGGATGCATGCTATTTCATTGCAACAATAAAAGCAGCAGTTGAATAGAAAGCAGCAAAGTGATGAAACAAGCATAATGTACTAGTACCAATTTTACCTACAGCATGAAGCATAATGATGAAGGTCCCCGCTGTATCTTCCAGGGAAAGATTCCATAACCAGGATGTGACCATAGAAAAATTCTTTTCAGACTCAGAGATGAAGGCACAAAGTTAAGGGCTTCCCATGATAGAGTCACCAAGGTAATTCATACAGGTCTAAATATAACCTCTGTTTCTTTGGCATGAGGACTAGTCCTGGTCACTGATAGCTAACCATTATGAACTATATCCTCTAACTCTTCACAGATGAAAACCAGGACATGTGTAGCCAAGCAACATCAAAGTATGGTCGAGATGGCATAAATGATGAATGAGAAAGAACAGGGAAGATAGGAGAGGTTCCAGCAGTTTGCCTTTGCCTGAGCCTACTGGGAAGGGAAAAATTTTGCCCCCCCTTCATATCCTCTTCCCCCAGGTTGAGTTAATTAATTGAGTTACTTTTGCACTTTAAACAATTTGCAGCAACTGAATTAAGCTGAGAACAACAAAGGAAAGTAGGAGGAGCAAAGAGAAACAAACATTTTAAAAGCAGCTGAAAAATGGAATGACCTATTGAACAAGAAGACATAAAATATGGAAACCAAGATTAATATCTATGTTAATACATTTATAGTTATAATATATTATATAATACTATGTTCTTTATATTATGTCATGGTCTTTTATATACTATTCTTAATTTTTTAATAAGAATATTTTGAAAAAATTGAATGATGAGGATTAATCAGGACTGTTCTTGCCAAATTGAAACAGCTGAATGGTATAATGAACTAAATTGGGAAAGATTTCCAGAAGCTGATGCCATAAACTGATTGATAAAAATTATTTTTTACAGGAAGAGTTGCATCAGCCACTCAGGCAAGTACAGAGGTTTTAGCCTTTCAAATTCAGCTTATTCTGTCTGGTTCCTGTATACCTGACATTTCTCTCAGTCTCTTAATATTTACTTGCTTTATTGCATAATTTTATGATTTCAGACTATTGACTTGTCAGTTTCCTTGGAAGTGCTTACACTAACAACAAGACAGAAATTTGTCCTATTTGTCCTGTTTGTCCTGTCAAAAAAAAAGAAGAAGAGTAGCTTTCTTGACTGCTTGGCAAAGCATTAGATTATTCTGATACTGGACCTTCACTAGACTACAACCTGAGGGATCACAGAAATCCTGTAAAGAATCTCAGTTTTTATATAAAACAGCATCTTAATGCAAGTTAACTGATTTGCTTATAAAACACGATAACTAAAAGGAATCTGGAGTTTCATTTAGAAACATGATGTAAGTAGCCCCTCATACTCCTGTAAAACAATTTATAACACTGCTTTGCAGAGGATAAATAATGAATTATATAAGACACAAATTGCTGCCAATAAGACTGTTTTCCAAAATGTGTTTTCTAAACTCTTCTGATTATGAATTAAATCAGTGCCATAATTCTAAAGGCAAATGAGTTAATCATGAATATATGTTCCTGCATTATTTTTGCAAAGTGGGAAAGTTTAACCAGAAGGATGAAGGCATTTAGGAGAGTATTAAAATATTGGCTTGATGAGCTGAATATTTCCTTTGACTTGTAGCAGTAGCTGATATCATGTTCACATTTAAAGTAATAGACATACATTCCATTGACTGCCACTAGATGCATAATGCAAAAGTAAGGTCCTATTCTGAGCTACCAAGAGCATTTGTAATTCAGATATAAAATGAGTGTTTGTGAATTCTTAATGCAGCAGTAGTTGGATGAACCATATGAAAAGCAAACAAACCACATTACAGTTCTGTAAAGTTTACAGCATTGTAATATGGCTTTCTTGCTCTTCATACATTTCACTATTTGCTTTCCATTTGGTTCACAGTACACAGATGTGTCTGGAATCCAAATTAAAACCAAAATCAGACAAGGGCACTTCTTTTGTAAGGTTTATTCTAGCATGGGAAATAAAGGCATTAGCAAGATTGCACGTTTCTTATTCCACTGACAGGAAGTACAAGTCTCATTTGTCTGTAAAGTAGCCTGCTAAACAGAAGAAAGTGTTGTGTGATCATCAAGCAGACTCTGGCTGCATTATGTTTTCAATGGGGCTTACAACTTCTGTGATGGAGGGAATCACCACAGAAGCTGTTTTCTTTCAGAAAGTGGTTCTGTAGATGTACATCTACATGATGTAGACACAAAACACCTCTTCAGAACAGAAGCCTTTAGAAGCATGAAGCAAGAGCTGGGTCAGCTACGGAACGCATTTGTACAGATTTCAGCACCAGAGTGTTTAGGCCCTATTTAGGCCATGTGTTTATGCACGTGCCTTCAAGTCACCTATCAACTTATGGTGATTCCATGAATTTTATAGGATTTTCTTAGGCAAGGAATATTCAGAGGTAGTTCTTTCAGTTCCTTCCTCAGGCCATACCCAAAGGTAATTTTCACAGTATAATAAAGTGTGCCACTCAGAAGTAACTGCTACTGTTATAGACCACATGCAACAAAGCAGATTGCATACAGGTCCATGTAAGATTAAAATGTGAAAATATGGCTACAGACATACATGTTTTGAAAATGAATTCATTTTTCATATAATGAAATTATGGAGAAAACATTTTCTACATCCTATTGCAAACTGATAGAGTTGATAGGGCCCAGGGTTAAAGAGTTCCAAAGAGAGACAGAGAATAACTGGGCCATGTTACATTTCCTGAACTATATATGCTGTGTCTTCATTACGTCCCCCTCCCGCCTCAAATTAACAAATGGTGTTGTCTTCATCTAAAATCCTCCAAATGACTGTAGCAAGCAGGATTTCAAAACAGGTATTTGCATCTCAGCTGAAATACCATTTCTCCCAATATGAACCTGCTGGGTTTTTGATTTTGGGGACAGCTTTTCTCCCTTGACAGTTATAGGCAATTTGGTGAGGACACGTTAGAGAGTCTTCTTGGAGGCTGCTCCCAGGCTGCTGAATTCCCTTCACATGAGGTTATGTTGGCCTCCTCTCTGTTTTCTTTCTCCTTTCAGGCAAAAGCCTTTTCCTTTTTTTTCCCCGACAGGCTTTTGGTGTTAACTAGATCTTGAGAAGGGACTTTTAATGAGGGAAGGTTGGTCCACTTTTATCCTAATTGGTACACTTAAAATGTTTTAAATGGAATAGCTTATTTAGTGTTTTTTTTTTAAACGTCTTTATTATAAATTGCTTTTTCATTGTATTCTGTTTTAGGCCATTTCTGCACTAGGCTGTTATAGTGCTATGATTCCACTTGCAACATCCTATGGAATCCCGGGGTTTGCAGTTTCAGGAGGAGCCAGTCGACCCCTCCCAAAACTGCAAACCCTGGGATTCCATAGGATGTTGCAAGTGGAATCATAGCACTATAACAGCCTAGTGTGGAAATGGCCCTAATCTGGACTACGAATCACTTTGAATCCCATCTTGGAGGACAGCTGGGATATATCTTTGCTATATGTTTAGGAGTCAAATCTAGAAGTCCTCACTACTAGCAAGAAGAACAGAAAGGAAGATTTGGGTTTTCAGGCGCAGCCACTGGGGCCATGTCACCTCAAAGGCCAAGTTACTCCTGGGCCAATACGGCAGTCCTAATAAACAGGATAAACTACTTCTATTAAATCATATATGTTTAACAGTGGATGATGATAATAAATTACTGTTAGTTAAAGATACATGTTCCTAGCGTTGTTTTCCATATTTAAAAATGATATATGATATATCCAAGGTAGACTTGCATGATTTAGTTCCATAAAATTAAATTCGGCAAACTGTGGTCATCTTGGAGTTCTATTGTTGCAGTCTCAGGCAAACGGTAAAAAGAACCCAGGAGATCTGGGCTGACAGATGGGGCTATGTATACCACAACTTCTCCATTGTTTTTTTTCAAACAGAGCTCTGCCAAGGCTTTGCCAATCCCTGCATCCTCGTTCAATGGCACCTATACAGTTTTAGTGGAGGATTAGCAGGACTGGCACCACAACTGAAATGCCAGATTGTGGAGAGGTTGTTGGGGGGAAAAATCCAGTGCAAGCATGTTCTACATCATGAATTCCCCCACAGCGGGAAGCAGCTGCCTCAGTATATCACCATATGAAATCAATAGTTTGCATGTAAACAGACAAAAGAATGATTTTTTAAAAAAAGGATTCTGGTACTTTGACTGTGGTGCTACACACATTATACCACAACCAGTTCACAAGTGTGACCTGATTAAAAATAAGATCAAGTTAGCAAACATAGGCCAGTGCTTAAAACCTGAGTATTTCCTTTGCTGCAGTCTGTAAAAACCACATGAAGCCACGATTAATGTACCTAGAAGAGGGAGAGTGGCATCCTTTAGATTATATTGCAGTCTGCAGACTCTGCCTGAACTTATTAGAGTTTTATATCAGCAACTGCCCTTGTTCTTGGTACTAGTAATCCCACCCTCAGCCCTCTTTTGCAGGACAAATCCTTTTCTTATTTGGTTAAGCCAAGTCTTGAAAAATAGCTAAGGTGTGATAGATTACTCCTGACAGTGGTTCCCAACAGCCCAGCTGACAGCCCTTACAGCTCTCTGCTCTCCTGAATTCCTTGATGTCATTGTCTTTGAGAAAGGAGACTCCAATAAAATGAAATGCCTGTGCATTTACATTTACAGTGCTTTCTCAAAGGGACATTTTCTCTGTGAATTTTATTTGCCTTATTGTAGCCCAATGTCTTCAGTTATTATCTCTTCATACTGGAAATAGTCTCGTTTGTCAGTTTGGGTCCCCAAATTCAAAAGGACTTTTGGAGACATGCCACATTTGCCTGTTCTGCGGTTTAATTGAGCCAGTGTTTATTAATGAATTGCTTCCTGTTCATGTCATGTCTTTATAACTGAATTAGGAAGAAAATCCTTTTAAGCTGGCACTACATAGATATTTGGCTGTGAGGCCTGCTTTGTGTACTTAACCAAATATGTATACCATTGTTTTCTCTGCCTCCCCTCCCCACCCCACAAAAGCTTGCCTGAAATGACTGCCTTAGAAATTCCTGCTGCTAGTCTTGTAAAGTAGACATTACATGACATGTTTAAAACAGAGCTTGGTAGTGTTACTCTTCTGGACTACAGTTGCCAGAATCCCCTAGACACCACAGCCACTGCCAGTTCCAACTCAGGCCTAATCCTTTATGGAAAAATTCTGTATTCAATATCTCTCTGTCAAGGGGCTACTGGATCATGAAGAAGCAAGCAGGAGTTTTTTGTTTGTTTGCTTGCTTGCTTGCTTGCTCGCTTTTGCTTGCAGGGACACACCCTGGATATGATCACAGAACACTCTGCCAGAATGGCGAAAATGGATGGGATGTGGTCATGGATCCTATTTCTTTCTTTCTTTCTTTCTTTCTTTCTTTCTTTCTTTCTTTCTTTTTCTCTCTCTCTCTCTCTCTCTTCTTTCTTTCTTTCTTCACTTCTTCATAATTAGTATTAAAATAAAATCACAATGTCTTGTCTCTCATCTTGTCTATGAAATTCAGCTTTAAGTAGGGACTCTTAGCAATGGTCTGTCTGTCCTCTATTGACAGAAAATCTCAAGGGAAATATTTATGAGCTTATTTAAATACTAATAAGTTAGTAATCAGGAAGCAGCAGGATGTCACTGATATTACACAGAAGGAATACAATGATGGCCTTTTTTAATCTATTTCTGATTTCATTCAGCAAAAATCATTACTCTTTGTGCCCTTCTGGCCTCCAGCGTTATAAAGGAAATTTATAAATCATATAAAATATTATTCTGAGAGCTGCAAAGCTTATTTCATTTGACATCTCCACATTTTAAAAATGTAACCAATTAAATAACCTTTAAGTGATTGATTTACATCTATTCTATACCATTTATGAATTCTGGTCTTGACATACTTAACAGCTAATTTTTCTCAAGTTTGGTCTTCTGGTCTTGTGTAATTAACTTGTGCAGGAGCTCCTGTGATAGAGCTGAGCAATGTGTCTCCCAAGAAGGAAAAAGGAATGCAAAAACAAGGAACTACCTTGATCCTTACCACACAGTTTTCTTTGAAAGATTTCTTCAGAGAAAGTTTGTCATTGCCTTCTCTAAGGCTGAGAGAGAATGATTTGCCCAAGCTCACCCATTAGGACTCCATGCCTAACTGGTGATTTGAACCCTGGTCTACTGGAGTCTGTCCAACACTACTCAACCAACCTGGCTGTTACCCTGATTTCTGGGGGTCCCAGGAGGGACACCTAAGTGCACTCCAAATATTACTAAGTTGGGGAATTAGCAAGGAGCACAAGCTAGCAATACGAGACGCAGGGTAACGTAGCGAGATCTTTAACCCTATGTTTACGGGGTCGGGCTGCAACAAGAACTAGGCAAGTTGTTCAATTAAAAGATTTTATTAAACTTTCCTTAATTAAGCAACCAACGACACACGCACTCACGCACTCATCCAAGAACTATAGAAGCAGAAAGTGAGGAGAATTGATAGGGGTTTTCAGAGGGTTTCTGGGGGTGATGCTCCACCTGATCCTGCAGTCTGGTGAAGAGAAGATAGAGATCGAGGCTTGGGTTCGTGGTTTCCCAGCACATGGAGGCTGAGGGGAGGCTCGCTGAACAGAGTGGCAGCAGTTCGGGATGCAAGGCATGAGCATTCCGACAAGGAGCTCAAACTTGGAGTTTTTATAGGGAAGATTGTACCTGGAGGCTAGCCCTCTCCCAAGGAGAACAATAGGGTTTTTAGTGGAGACAAAGCCTCCAAAATGTCAAAATTAGAATTGATGAGATTTGGCCAGCACTGCCAATTGTTAGAACAGTATGTAGATGAGGAGCGCTTAGCATTTGTATAGAGCAAGCAGTTCGGGGCTGAGAGCCCTTGCATTTGCTTAATGATTGGCTGTGTCTGGAGGGCACTACTGGCTGTGCGACAGATAGTTGTTTACTGGCCTAGACCTAGCATGCATAACTAAGGCCATGCGGCCATGCCTGCCTACACAGACTTTCCGTGACCCGATCAGACACGTGGAGTTCATTTTATGGAGTGCCACGTGGAAATATTAACCATAACCAATATGAAATTGTAGACCTCGGGCTGGGGCCAGATAACAGCAGTAATATGGCTCTGCTTTGGGCCTACTGATTGCCATATAAGTCCTGAGAAGAATTTAAGATTTCACAATAAGAACACTGTGTGTCAGACCACCCATAACCCATGGCAAACATCTAAAACCAGAGACACAAAGATGCTTACAAAGTAAAAAACTTGCCTTGGGTTAGTTATTTTACTTTGAGTGAATGGATTTTTTTCTCATCTCACTGGAATTCCAGTGTCCTGAAAGTTAGGATTTGGATTAGGGTTGTTGTTAGGGTCAAATCAGGGTTAGAATTTCATGTACACTTCTTATATTTCCTGATCCTAATGAGAATTTTAATTTCCTCACCAAATGAGACCAACCTATTGACAATGAGAGTATCTCAGCCAAAAATAGCACAAGCCCAATGTATTACAATGTATTACGTTGACTGTGACCAAAAACTACCCCAGTGCCAAAAAGCCATTGATTCATTGGGAAATTTTTCATCCCAGCTGGTTTCTTATGTAAGAATAACGACAATGCATTTCAACCACTTGTCATGTACGAGCTGGTGTACTTGGCCACTTGCCATGTACACCAGTCTATACATGGCAAGTGACTGAAACCTAAGGCCACTGTTTGCAAAGCTTCTGAAGACAAAGTCACAAAATAGCTTGTGTCATGATGTAACTCTGGGGGATTAAAATGTTTTTTTTTTTAAATGAGGGTTATATTTAGATAGAAGAAGCATTTTTAAAATGAAGCTCCATTCCAATTTGAATACCTTCCCCCATTTTAAGCAACTGCTCAAAACAACTCTCTTACTGAATTACTGAATTCCTTACTGAATTAAATGCTGTAAAGTTATTTTAGCGTTGTGGCAATCAAACTTCCTCCTTTTATTAAACTCTATAACAGCTCCATTTTTTTATGTGTGCACTACATTCTGTATTAATTGTTTTTATTAGATATTTTTTCAATAGTTACCAAAATAAAACAAAACCCAGTAAAAACAATGCAAAGCAATGGTGTGGTGTGTCAACGTTAATCTGTTGTAGGAAAAAATCTAGCATTGCATCAAAAACAAAGGAGGCACAAAAATAGGAAGTTGCCTTATACCAGGTCAGATAACTAGACCATCTAGTACAGTACTGTCTGCTCGAACAGGAATAGCCTCCAGGGATCCAGGCAAAGATCTTTCATGTCAGCTTCACATGCACATAAACTCTATACAAGTTTAACACATTTTTATGAAATTGATGCAGGCTCTACCTGTGAGGATAAACAAACATATCTGTTTATGATATACTTTATCTGTGTCTAGCTATGCATCACTAGGATAGCTTTAGGCTATAAATAGCTGAAAGCTACATTCTACTCCAGGTCATATGTTAGTGTGGTTTAATGTGTAACATTTTTCTACAGGGTTCATTTTATGTACCAGCCTCTGTTGTATTTTTACTTCCTGTTGCTATGATTTTGTAAAGTTTTCTCCTAGTGTTTCCATCTAAATATAACCACAGGAGATAATCATATATCTTGCCCTTAGCTAGTCTTAGCCAGCTATCTTTTTTTGTAAGACAATAGCACAATCCAGCTGAAGTTAAACATTTTTCCCCATTGGTTTTAGCCCAAAGGTCTATGTGAAATTCTTGTTTCTTGCAATTTTGTACCAACTTGTAATTGTTTTGTACAATGATAAATTTGTTAGCTGCCTTGAGAATGTCTATCAAAAGAAAGATATAAATAATTAACAACAAATAATTGAAATTAGTGAACTTGATTCACTTATTTCACTCACTAAGGTGGAACACTGAAAAGGGACTTAAACATATCATCATCATCATCATCATCATATTTATTTATATCCTGTCTTTATTGGGACTCAAGGCCTCAACTCTTAGAACAAACATAGCTTAAAAATTCCCACAAAAGGTAAAAACATAATGAAATTATCAAAAGATTAAAACCTTTTAAAAACACAAGCCATTAAAAGGAAAAGAGCAAACAGAAAATCAAGGACATTATACATGACCCATTCCCCTTGATAAATCAGTCTTCAAAGACCCGTTAGAACAAAAATGTTTTTACCTATCTGCAGAAATATAGCAAGAAGGCTGCCAATCTTACTTCCCTTGCAAAGGAGTTCTATGGCTTAGGAGCAGCCACCAAGGCGGCTCTCCCCCTATATTCCTGCTAAATGTAGCTGTGAAGGTGATGAGATACAGAGAAGGGTCTACCTAGGAGATCTCAAAACATGGGTACATTTGTATAGTCCTTCAAATAACATGAGATTGGAAGCTCAGATTTCAGCAGTGACCAGGATCACATTTGCACTGTTAGGGCTTGTGCCTTATCAGGTTTTATAGGACATAAGCAGCATTTTGACTTGGTGCCTGGAAATGGACTAGCAGCCAGTGGAGCTGTTTCAACAAGAGAATTGTGTGTTCCCTCTAATCAGCCTCAGCTAATAGTCAGGCTACAGCACTTTGGACCTGCTGACGTTTCCGAACACTCTTCAAGGGCAGCCCCATGTAAAGCACAGTACAGTAATCCGAATAGGATATAACTAAGGCATGTGTCACTATGGCTGGATCTGACTTCTCAGGAACAGATGCAACTGGCACACAAGCCTCAACTGTACAAATGTGCTCCTGGCCACTGCTGAAACCTGAGCTTCCGACCTCACAGTTGAATCCAAGAGTACACACAAGCTGTGGATCTGCATTTTCAGGAGGAGTATAGCCCTGCCCATTATGGGCTGAATCCCTATTCCCTGATCTGCCTTTCGACTGACCAGGAGCACCTCTGCCATTTTCCAGATAAATTTTCAATTTATTCACCTTCATCCAGTAAATTACTTTACACTGTAGACAACTCAAGCCAAGTCAGTATTTACAAAGATAAACTGTAATATTTATTAAGATAACAACAAGAATAAGGTAGCACATTAGAGTTCATATGCAGTTCAGTGTTGATACATTTCTTCAGTGCACTTTTCAGACAATATTAACAGTTAGCTCCCTGTTCAGAACCAGGGAATTAGACTTTATAGACTTTCACAAAAGGCACAATTATCATAGAACGGCACTTTACTAAACTCCCACCAAAGGCTTAACCCCTCAATCTAGGTCACACTCTCTGACCAGATCCTATTAGGGCTTAATTACTCTTCTGCCTATCACTAGACTTCCACTGAGAACTAAACCTACCAACTAAGGGATTCTACTCCCTAGGTCCATGCTGGGCTCTAACTGAAAGAATCAAAATACTCACAGGTACTTGATTTTAAACAAATTTTTATCTCAGCCATAAGCCCCTCCCACACACTATTGGGCTCGGTTTCTCTCCTAAGATGCTACTATGGTTGCCTAGCAACCTAAACTCAGGTTACATTGACAGCCCAAATAGCCACAACCCCAGAACTTTGTCACACCTATTTCAGAGAAATAGACCAAAAAGGAAAGGAAGAAGAATAGTTTTATATATTGAGGGCATTTACACATGTGAGGAGATCCGTGACTTAAAACCTGGAAGCCAAGTTGAGAGCATCTGGGTAAAAATTAAGGAGTAGAGAAACAACAGTCATGTCATTGTGGGAGTCTTCCACAGACTCCCAAGCCAGATGCCTTGGATGATGCCTTCCTGGAACAGATGATGAAACATTCAGAAAAGAGAGATGTAGTAGTAATGGGAGATTTCAACTATCCTAATATTTGTTGGAAGTCAAACTCTGCCAAGAATATCAGATCCAACAAATTCCTCACTTACCTTGCAGACAATTTCATTGTCCAGAAGTTGGAAGAGACAACAAGGGTAACAGCTATTTTAGATTTGATCCCAGCCAACAATGAAGACCTGGTTAATGGGGTGGAGGTGGTAGAATCCTTAGGTGGAAGTGACCATGTTTTCCTGGGGTTTCCCGGAGTTTACAGCCAAAAGAGGAAGTCAAGTGTAGCCAGACATGCATTTTAGACTTTAAGAAAGCTGTTTTCAGTAAACCTAAGGAAATACCGGGTGTGATCCCATGGTCAGGAATACTAAAAAAGAAGGGAGTTCATAATGGATGGGAAGTTCTTTAAAGTGAGATATTGAAGGCACAATTTCAAACAATTCCAATGAGAAGAAAAAATGGGATAGACATCTAAAGAACTTTCAAAGGAGCTAAGATTTAAAAGAGACATGTACGAAGAAATGGACAAAGGAGGGAAAGAGGAAATTACTAAAGAGGAATTCAAACAAATAGCCAGCAAGTGTAGGGAGAAAGTCAGAAAAGCTAAAGTACAGAACAAGCTCAAGCTTGCTAGAGAGGATAAAAACAATAAGAAGGCCCTCTTTTTTTGTTATATCTGTAGCAATAGCAAGAACAAGGAAATGTGTGGAGGAGATGGTGAAATGCTAACAGGGGACAGAAAAAAGATAAAACTACTTAACACCTTATTTGGCTCAGTCTTCTCCCAAAAGGAAAAGAGTGCTTGACCTGGGGGAAATGGAGCAGATGGTGTGGTAGGGAAATGCAGCACAGTATAGATAAAGAGGAAGTACAGCAATTCCTGGCTACTCTAAATGAATTCATGTCTCTAGAGCCAGATGAACAACACCCAAGGATATTAAAAGAACTGCCAGAAGTAATCTCAAAATCCTTGGTAATAAACTTTGAGAATTCCTGGAAAATGGGAGAAGTCCCAGCAGACCAGAGGAGGGCAAATATTGTCCCCATCATGGAAAAAGGGAAAAAAGAAGATTTGGACAATTTCAACCCAGCCACCCTGACATCAATACCTTGGGTTCAGGAAGGCCTCTGACAAGGTCCCTCATGATATTTTTGCAAACAAGCTAGTAAAATATGGGCTAGACAATGCTACTGTTAGGCGGATATGTAATTGGTTGACCAACCAAACCCAAAGAGCGCTCACCAATGGTTCCTCTCCATTCTGGAGAGAAGGGTCTAGTGGGGTGCTACAGTGTTCTCTCATAGACCCAGTGCTATTTAATATCTTTATCAATAACTTGGATGAGGTAATACAGGGCACTTTTATCAAATTTGCATATGACACTAAGGCCCTTTCTGCATCCTACCTTTTCTTGGCGCTGGGGTGCAGTGATCGCACGAGCAGCCTCTTCTGAGAGGCTCTCGCTTCCCTGCTTCTTCAGCTCCGCACAAGCTTCCTGCTTGCATGAGAGCCCAGCCTCTTCCTTTTGCAGTGCAGCCTGGGGCCTTCCCAGGCTGCACTGAGACAGGAAGCACAACCCGCCTGGCTCTCGAGGCTCTGCACACCAGGTAAGTGCACGCGAGGCCCAGGAGCATTGCGCAATCAGGCAGCATTTTTGGCTGAAAGCCAAAAATGCAAAGTTGCACGATCGTTGCCCTGCCGGCCCCTGGAGCCTTGCATGTTTGCAAGGGCATCATGCAGATCGCTCCTTGCAATCGCGCGAGGCTCCAGGCCCTCTTTCACATGGCAGATGATGTGCAAAAAGGGCCTCAATTAGGAGGGATAGATCAGATAACAGGATCAGAATTCAAAATGATCCTAACAGATTGGCGAGCAGGGCCAAAACTGACCAGATGAATTTAAACAGGAAGAAATGGGCAGAAAAAAATGAAATGCACAGGTATAAAATGGATGACACCCGGCTTGACCACAGTATATGTGAAAGGGATCTAGGAACTCAGCAGTGTGATGTGACAGTTTAAAAAGCCAATGCAGTTCTAGACTGCACCAATAGGAATATAGTGTCTCGGTCAAGGGAAGTGTTACTATGGTTCAGACATACCCAATGATAGCACTAGATATCTCTTGATATCAAACTTATTTGGCCTTCACTTGACCTTTTTCTGCCACCCTGCTCCATGTGTTTGTGAGGCCACCAGACAAGCATGTAAACAGGCGCAGCTGGTTAATGGTTGGACATTCCAATCCCCACTTAGGCAGGCAGATCAATGCCACTTCATTGCTTCAGGGACCTCTTTTGTAGACACACCTTGCTTAAGTGCGACTTTACACAAAGACGCTCAGCCCCGAGCCAGCACTCTCGCAATGCTAAGCTATTTGCATACTGGCTACTCTGTTGTTAAATCTGCACTAAGCTGATCATGTAAAACTTGACCTTTCCCAAAGCTTTGTCCCACTCCAAACTCGCATTGTTCTCACCGAGTATGGCATGGCCTGTAGGCACAATCCACCCCATAAAAAGCCCCTGATTCTAAGTCCTCCTCGGACAGCTTGGATCGCTCTCGAGTTCCAGACCGTCTTGCTGCCGTTTTGACCAGTGAGCTCCCCTCAGCGAACCGCGCTGAGCTCTCTTCCCTGCAACCCTCCACTTCTGTCCAGGACTACAAGATAAGGTGTTGTATCATCCATTTCCCCCAAAAAACTCTTATTTCTAGTTCCTAGTTAGCTGTGTGCTTGTGGTGTCTTTTCTGTTGTTTGTCCTTTAATAAAGATATCATTTTTTACTATTTTAAAACTTGTCTGACTGCTCTTCTGACCTGACCCCGTAGACATTGGGTTACAAGGTCCCTGCTAAGTTACCCTGCCTCTCGCTAGCTTAAGAGAGTGCTCAAGTTAATTTCCCCATCTTGTGTTTTTGCTTGGTTATTTGGGTGCCCCTCCCGGGACCCCCAGAGAACAGGGTAACAGAAGTAATAGTACAACTCTATTCTGCTTTGGTCAGGCTCCATCTCAAATATTGTGTATGGAGAAGGTCAAGAGGCAACATGATAGCTATGTTTAAAAATTTGAAGGGATGTCATTGGAAGATGGAGCAAGCTTTTTTCTGCTGCTTTAGAGACTAGGACAGGGAGCAGTGGTTTCTTCAAGAAAAGAGATTCCACGTAAACATTAGGAAGAATGTCCTAATTATAAGAGCAGTTTGACAGTGGAATATGTTACGTCAGAGTGTGGTGGAATCACTTTCCTTAGAGTTTTTAAACAGAGGGTGGATGGCCATCTGTCAGGAATACTTTGTGTATACCTGTATGGCAGGTGGTTTGACTTGATAGTCCTTGTGGTCTCTTCCAGCTCTATGATCCTATGATTTTATATGAAACAGCTTATCTCTGGTAGCAATCATGCAGCACTGCATAAACTGGATAAAAGTATTATTTCTGAGAAGTGAGATATAGGAAACTAATAAATAGGAGAGAAGAAAAAATCTGGGTTACAAAATTCTACTTGACCCAGTTGTATCTGCTGACAGCAACCAGAACACTTTATGGCCAAAAGCAGAGACTTCAAACAATAACTACCATAAAAGAATGAACAGAGAAGATATGAGCTCTTGCTGCAATGGTGACAGTAACATTTTTTGTTAGATTGAAAGAAAAGAGAGAAATACGGAAGAGATTTCTATTTTTTTTAAAAAAAAAACAGTATATGGTTTAACCACATGTATAAATTGATTTGAGTAAATCAATGGCACAGTCAAATGACAAAGTAAAATAGAAGAAAAAATATCAGGAAAATGATTTAATTAATTCTAAAAGGAGGAAGAAAATATAAGAAAATGTGAAATGAGATACCAGTTTATTATTTTTTCTATTCAATAGCTCATTCTAAAATAAATTTATGATATGATTGGCACACTGAGAACATAAAATGTGATCATTATTGTTTTTAATTTTTTCCTCTTACTTCATTAATGAGGTATAATTTTTAGCGTTTTCTAAGTATTTGTATGATTATGTGTCTAAATTAAATATACACTTTTGCCATTGCGAAATGCTAACCGTTTTAAAAACAAACTGAATAAATCAAATATACTTACTCTTAAAATCAATATGCTACACAAAACCAAGTCAAGCACAGTCACCAAAAACCAATAACCTCCAATGTGTGTGTGTGTGTGTGTGTGTGTATCCAGGTAGTGTGTATTAAAGTAAAATGTGTACATGTGCTTTTTCCCCCTTAAGAAATACCTAGCAACAAGAAAGCTGCAATTTATTTCTGACTGAAGAGAAAATAGAGCAGAATATAGTAGGACAGACACAGCAGGTGGGAGAGAAAGTACTGTAGTCAAAATCTGACCTCAAAACCAATAAACTAGAAGCTTTTGTGTCTTGGTGACTGTAAAGGTCTGCAGCATTCTACAAAGGGGTTCTTGGTTCCTTTTATACTCTCCCATGCACTTGAACATTTCAAAGCTACTTTGTTCCTCTGAAGAAACATAAATTATTTTGTGTCACAAACAACCTGGAAGGGACAGAAAAGGGAAACTTCCTCGTTGATATTATGTTCCATTTTGCTGTTTCTTTATTGATAGTAACATTATCATTTGGCTGGTTTGAGTCACTAATTGTGGTAACATTTTACTTCTCTAAAATTATTTTTCTTTTATGATGAAAACTATGCCCATAAATAAAGAACAATTCTGGAAACTCTGCACATGGGTTGAAACATAAGCTGGGTCTGAGGGTGCTGCACAGCGATTGGCTGTATTTGTGGGTCACAAGAACCAAATTGGTGTAGTGGTTTGAGCATTAGACTTTGATTCCCCACTCAGCCACGGAAACCCACTGGGTGGCCTTGGGTGCATCATATACTCTCAGCCCCAGAAAACCCCATGATAGGTTCCCCTTAGAGTAGCCATAACATGGAAATGACTTGAAGGCACACAACAACAACAACAACAACAACAACAACAACAACAACAACAACAGTTCAAGGACATGGCGCACAAAGGGAAAGGACAATAGCAGAGGTCAACAACTGGCTCCACACGTGGTGCCACTGGCAATAGTTTGGGTTTTTGGATCACAGCCTGAATTTCCATGAACGTGGGCTTCTGGCAAGGGATGGGCTGCACGTCACGAAACTTGGCAGGAATGTTTTTGCAAACAGTCTTGCAAGGAGGATTAAGAGGTCTTTAAACTAGGTTCCGCTGGGGAGGGAGACAATATTATTCAGGGCAAGGACTCAGCAAGTGCAGGGGGAAAAGGCCCAAATGATATTGGCCAAGTAGTACAAGCGTCCAACGGTGAGAGGAATAGAAACTATAGTACAGGACGTGCAGGAAGGGCCCGGGGACTTAAGTGTCTCTACACTAATGCACGGAGTATGGGAAACAAGCAAGATGAACTTGAACTTCTAGTACAACAAAATAAATACGATTTGATAGGTATCACTGAGACCTGGTGGGATGAGTCTCATGATTGGAATATAGGAATAGAGGAGTAAAGCCTATTTTGTAGAAATAGACCAAACATGAAAGGAGGAGGAGGAGCCTTGTATGTCAAGGGTGTTTTCACCTGTGAAGAGATCCAGGACTTAAACCCAGAAAGCCAGGTCAAGAGCATCTGGGTAAGAATTAAGGGAGCAAGAAACAATAGGGATATTCTGGTGGGGGTTTACTACAGACCTCCAACCCAGGCTGAGGACTTGGATGACGCCTTCCTCAACCAAATGACTGCACATTCAAAAAGGAGAGATACAGTAATAATGGGATATTTCAATTACTCGGATATATGTTGGCAGTCAAACTTTGCCAAGACAGCAAGGTCCAGCAAATTTCTTGCTTGTCTTGCAGACAATTTCATGGTCCAGAAGGTGGAAGAGGTGACAAGGGGATCAAATATTCTAAATCTGATCCTGACCAACAGGGATGACCTTGTTAATGAGGTAGAAGTGGTTGGATCTTTAGGGGGGAGTGACCATGCCATATTGGAATTTGGCATTCACTGGGAAGGAGGAGATAAGTGTAGCCAGACACTCATCTTAGATTTTAGAAAAGTGGACTTCTGTAAACTTAAGGAGCTGCTGGCTGAAATTCCATGGTCAAGAATAGTGAAAGAAAAAGGAGTTCAGGAGGCATGAGAGTTCCTTAAAGGGAGATACTGAAGGCATAGTCTAAAACTGTGCCAATAAGGAGGAAAAATGGAAGGTATCTGAAGAAACCAGAATGGTTGACTAAAGAACTCTCAGCTGAGCTAATTGTTAAGAGAAACATGTATAGGAAATGGAAGAAGGGGAAACCACCAAAGAAGAATTTAAGCAAGTAGCCAGGAGATGTAGGGAGAAGGTCAGAAAGGTAAAGTACAGAACAAACTTAGGTTGGCCAGAGACATTAAAACAATAAAAAGGGCTTTTTAAAATATGTCCTCAGCAAGAGGAAAAAGAAGGAGACGATAGGGTCGCTGCACAGGGAAGATGGTGAATTACTAACAGGGGGAAGAGAAAAGACAGAACTACTTAACACTTTCTTTGCCTCAGTTTTTTCCCAGGAGGATACAAGCATTCAACCTAGTGGTTAGGGAGCAGATGAGGAAGCAGGGGAAATGCAGCACATAATAGTTAGAGAGGTGGTACAGGAATACCTGGCCACACTGGATGAATTCAAATCTCCAGGGTCAGATAAATTGCACCCTAGGATATTAAAAGAACTGGCAGAGGTCATTTCGGAACCGCTTGCTATAATCTTTGAGAAATCTTGGAGGACAGGAGAAGTTCCAGCAGACCGGAGGAAGGCAAATGTTGTCCCATCTTCAAGAAGGGAAAAAGAGGACTCAAATAATTATCGCCCAGTCAGCCTGACATCAGTACCCGGAAAGATCCTGGAGCAGATCATTAAGCAGTCAGTTTCTAGTCGCTTAGAAAGCAATGCGGTAATCACAAGAAATCAACATGGATTTCTCAAAAATAAGTCATGCCAGACTAATCTTATCTCTTTTTATGATAGAGTTACTAGCTTGATAGATGAAGGGAATGCTGCGGATGTAGCATATCTTGATTTCAGTAAGGCCTTTGACAAAGTTCCCCATGACATTCTTGCAAAGAAGCTAGTAAAATGTGGGCTGGACAGGGCTACTGTTAGGTGGATCTGTAACTGGTTGACTGACTGTTCCCAAACGGTGCTCACCAATGGCTGCTTTTCATCCTGGAGAGAAGTGACTAGCGGGGTGCCACAGGGTTCTGTCCTGGGCCCAGTGTTGTTCAATATCTTCATCAATGACTTGGATGAAGGAATAGAGGGCATACTCATCAAATTTGCAGATGACACCAAATTGGGAGGGGTTGCTAATATGCCAGAGGACAGGATCAAAATTCAAAATGACCTGGATAGACTGGAGAGCTGGGCTAAGGCTAACAAAATGAAATTCAACAGAGAGAAATATAAGGTCCTACACTTAGGTAGAAAAAATGGAATACAGAAATATAGGATGGGGGACACGTGGCTGGATAGCAGTACGTGTGAAAGGGACCTAGGAGTCTTAATAGACCATAAGCTGAACATGAGTCAGCAGTGTGATGCAGCCAAGAAAGCCAATGCAATTCTTGGTTGCATCAATAGGAATATGGTGTCTAGATCAAGGGAGGTACTGGTACCACTCTACTCTGCTTTGGTTGGACCTCATCTTGAATACTGTGTCCAGTTCTGGGCACCCCAATTCAAGAAGAACATGCTCAAGCTGGAGCAAGTCCAAAGGAGGGTGACCAAAATGGTGAGGGGTCTGGAAGCCATGCCCTAGGAGGATAGACTTAGAGAGTTGGGTATGTTTAGTCTGCAGAAGAGAAGGTTAAGAGGGGACATGATAGCCATGTTTAAATATTTGAAGAGATGCCATGTAGAGGAGGGAGTGGTCTTGTTTTCTGCTGCTCCAGAGACTGGGACAAGGAGCAATGGATTCAAGCTGCAGGAAAGGAGATTCCACCTGAACCTCAGGAAGAACTTCCTGACGGTCAGGGCTGTCCAGCAGTGGAATATGCTGCCTTGGAGTGTGGTAGAGTCTCCTTTTTTGGAGGTTTTTAAGCAGAGGTTGGATGGCCATCTGTTGGTAGTGCTTTGAGGGTGTTCCTGCATGACAGGGGATTGGACTGAATGGCCCCATGGACTCTTCCAACTCTACATTTCTATGATTCTATGAACAACAACAACTACTACTACTACAGACTGATGATGCTACCCAATTGCTTCTGCAACAATCAGGAATGGTTGAACCAACCACGGAAACTCTAGACATGGTTTGCTTATGGTGGAGAGATAAGCCAGAGCTCTGAGTTCAGACATCACACAAAGCAAAGCATAGACAAAAAATATCTGGTTTGTTTAGCAATTGGACAGTCTATGGCAACACACTGCCTTGTTCACGACAATGTATTGTGATTGCCAAAGGGGCGTGTTGTGTGCCTGCCCAATAAAAATCTACACCTTGTTTCAGTATAATATTTTACCATCAAACGAATCTCGGAATTCTTCATGAACC
Source organism: Ctenosaura bakeri (assembly GCA_948474755.1). NCBI lineage: Eukaryota > Metazoa > Chordata > Lepidosauria > Squamata > Iguanidae > Ctenosaura > Ctenosaura bakeri. Next base: position 421,757 of record CAOLHI010001153.1, on the reverse strand, counting down.
ACAGTAATATGTCTACCTGTGCTGAAAGAGCCTGTGTTTGAGCATTTCTCTGCATTAATAACAAGGAAACTTCACTATATGCTCAGCCAAAGTAAAAATTCATTCAATCCAGATTACAGCCAGAAATGAGAAAGCTTGCTTTTTGGACTACCACACCCAGAATCCCATGGCCAACATAGCCTGTAGTCATTCTGGCTGGGGGATTCTGGGAGTTACAATCCAAAAAGTGACTTTTCCAAGCTGTGAATTTACAGTGTCATGTTAACTTGCCCAGAATCAGAGCATCTCTGTCTCACACCTTTTGCCAAGCTCAGCCTTTTGAGTCAGCTGGTGAGTTGTTGAATTGTTGAATGTTTTTCCCCATAACAGACATTCCTCTGTCCATTACAGACTTGTACATCAGCAGATGAGTTCCAGCCCAGTTGCTTCCTTTCCATATTATGCTGGTATGTGAAGCGAGTGTTTTGTTTTATGAGAATGCCTTCCAACAGACAGTCTTTCACTCAAGTCCAAAATAACCTTGGCCAGACAGAGCTGTATCATGTGATCAGTACTCTAACGCTTTTGTTTGTGGCAGCAAATGTAAGTTGAAGATAAAAATCACAATTGTTTTGCCCTTCTAAAAGACAACCTCTTAAATCCAGGCCATACATTAGTATTCAAGAAATCTCCAGAAATAGACACACTGTTGTTTCCTGCCTATACACTGTCACCTGTTTAATTCAGTCGATGGACTCCTGTGGAGACTACCTTAGAAACAACGTTTACACTTTGGAGAAAGGCATTATTAGAGAAGCCATGTGCCGTCTATTACTTGGTGCTGAAACTGACAAACAGTCATTGTTCAGCAGTAACTCTTGGTTGCTAGTTTTGTACCTTGGACAAGATTTCAATTTTTTCAGAAGGCCAGCAGTAAGTGGGAGGACTGCTATATCCAGCCAGCCTCAGCAAAGCATGGTGTTAAGTAACAGCAAAATATAACAATGAGCTATTATTGCCCTTGGTGTTTATTGTTGTTGTATGCCTTCAAGTCATTTCTGACCCTAAGACAAATTTATCATGGGGTTTTCTGGGGCTGAGAGTATGTAGTGTGCCCAAGTACACATATATTTATTTTAAGCCCCTTTCATTCTGGACAGACAGGTTTTTCCAGGTTTTTGAAACCTCAAAAACGAGTCAGTTCAGGCATCTACTAAGAGAAGGACCTTTGCAGTACCGGCACCACGTCTGCTCACATAGCATCCATGTTATAGGGGTTTTGGTGCTATGTGAAAATCTTTTTCTTCTCCCAAGCACTTTAGGAATTGTTTTAGTGCTTCTGCACCTTTCTATGTGCACTGCTCCTGGTTTTATTTCCATTTTATATGCTGAAAACTTCAATGACTTTTTGCTGGTCTTATCTTGGTTTTATAATTTGTTTCTTTAGTTATTGTTTTAATGAATTATTGTGACATTATGTACTTTTAACAGACAGTCCAGAGAACTTTGGGTAGTGGGCACTTTGAAGGGAAAACAAACAAACAAACAAACAAACAAATAAACAACCTTGCGAAATCTGCTTCCCAGAGGTCATTCTGAAAATAACATAAAAAGTAATGTTTTTCGAAGCCAATGTCCTTCAGTTTTGGCTGCAATCCTCTTCAGTTTTGGTGGAGCAAGACAATCTCCCAGCATCAGCACGCCCTCTCTGTAGTGGCCGTCTGTATCCATAGCAGCCTGGTTCTGAGGGATCCTCAGAGCCAAGGCACAGTGGGAGGAGTGGCTTGGGCCTGTGCCTTTCCTCTGACGCAGGAGCTGTGCTAAAGTTTGACACCATCTGTCACCATTTACCACTGCAGTGCTATCACCATTACTGAAGTGAAATCTTAGGCCATTTCCGCACTAGACTGTTATAGTGCTATTATTCCACTTTCAAGATCCTATGGAATTCTGGGGTTTGCAGTTTAGGGAGGGGCCTCAAACCCCCAGGATTCCATTGGAAGCTGAAAATTAAATAATAGCACTATAACAGTCTAGTGCAGAAATGGCCATACATACTTTTGCAACCAATCAGCAAGAGTATCAAACAACTTGTGTAATTCAATGATGAACAGTTTGCCTCTGTAGAATCCTGGCTTATGACTACAACCCATAATCTCCCAACAAAATTGCCCAAGGTTAACATACACTGTGGCAATTATGACTGTCTCATATTACTTTCAACATTCAGGGCAGAGGGATGACTATATTTATCACTTCATTCTACCAACATATACTAATCATTTAAAGCAGTGGTTCTCAACCTGGGGGTTGGGATCCCTTTGGGGGGTCGAACAACCATTTCACAGGGGTCGCCGCTCCTCAATCCTGCCCCCCTTTTAAAAGAAGGTAGCCTCACAGCCAATGGGAGCAGTGCTTCTGAGACCCCTGCGCTGGCGTTCAAACTGCAAACCCCAGGATTCCATAGGATGGTGAAAGTGGAATAATAGTGCTATAACAGTCTAGTGCAGAAATAGACAGGATGACTTTCTCCTCTCGCTTTTGTTGTGCGTGGACCCTTGGCGCTTGCCACATGCACGTGTTGTGTTCTTCGCCCTGACTGTCTTGCATTCCTCGCTTTTTGTATGTTCAGCGTCCGCACCCCCTTTAAGGGAGGGAGGAAGGGAGGGAGTGAAACAAAACCCATCTGCTTATGCCGCCGCCATCTTTCCTCTCTCCCTGTCCTTTCCTCCCTGCGCCTCGTGTAAAATGTGGGCTGTTTTGGCATTGCCTTTGGGAGTGACTGGCTTTTTGAACTGTGGAAACCCAACATTCAGAACTAGAACTACTGCCTTAATTCTGGCATTGATGGATGTTTTCTGTGCTTAAAAAAAGGGGGAGGCTTACCAGTTTTTAGGCATTAGAAGTCTATCCAGAGCAATGATTTAGGGCAGTGTTTCCAATCTGTTTGATGTTGGAAATAACTAACTAACTAACTAACTAACTAACTAACTACATAATACATAAATAATAAATAACGAAAATGATTTTATGGTTGAGGGTCACCACAACAAGAGGATCTGTAGTAAGGGGTCGCGGCATTAGGAAGGTTGAGAACCACTGATTTAAAGGAAGCTGACTCTGCTGACATTATTCTTTTAAATAGAATTCCCAAAGAATTTTGATGCAGCCAGCATTAGAAACCGTGTCAAGTATATTAACAGCAATGTTGTGGAGTTGCAAAGGAAGCAATTCATTCACAATGGCATTGTTAATTCTTGCACTTCTTTATCATTGAGGTTGATGACATGGCCTTTGGGTATCAAAAATACTCAAATTCCAAGAGAAAAATGTCCTGCAAAAGGTGTATAAAATTAATAAGTGTTGCACAAAACTACTCATATTTATATGTTTCTGGGTCAACACAGACTTTGAGAGAGAAATGCATATTTCTAGATATTATGTTTTCCCTCCAGGCATACAGTTCCATCAAAGCTCAGTGAGTGCTCAATCACACTTGCAAATGAAGCTTGTGTTTCTCTCCTGATGATCAATAACAAAACAAAAGCAAACTAATTTACAACTTACAGAATGAAGCAACCTCATATTGAGACAACTTTTCCCTCTTAAGAGAATCTTGTTTCTAATGAAGTTAGAAGTTCTGTCCTTTTATGCTACAGTACTGTAGGCTTCAGGAGTGTATCTCACACATGACAGGATTTTTCACATGCCTCCTCTGAGAAGAAGAGAGATCTCAACTCTCAAATACCTCCTCCTAGACCTTCTTGAAACCACTGCAGACCTTAGCTCTTCTGTGGCACCATTGTTGGTTGCTTCTCCTCCTCATTCTTATTGTTGTATTTGCTTTCTTGCTTGACAAGCAGACAGTTAGGGAGCAAACAGGAACAAGTCCAGAGGGCTCTTGTCAGTAGACCCCTGCTAACAGGAGGGGCAATTGACAAATGCATGGCCGTGTCTGCACTTGACACTGGTCCTGGCAGAATTGTGGAGAATACTTAATATTCACATTGTTAGTGAAAAAGGATTTGTTACCGCCCCACACCCCCTTCTGCAGAATGTGCTATTTTCATAATTGAATACATTTATGGCTGGAAAACATCTTTGGAAGTGCACTGGCTGGAAGCATATTGCCAAGTCAAAATTACCTAAGACATGGTCAGGTCATAAATTCAGAGAGGATTAGGTGGGAAAACCTAATGCTATTGGGTTTGTGATAATCCTTTCAAGATCTCAGGTTATGTGGACACCCAAATACAATAGAAGGCAAAACTGCCCAGGTGAAGCAATGAGGGAATCTACTATCATCTTATCCTATGGAAACTTCCCCTATTCACCCTACCTGACCAAGACATTAAGAGATTTTCATGATTCCCAATGTTTTGTCATCTAGAGTTAGGCAATCAGCCCACTCTGGACTCCGTGAGCAAGCAATTACTACTTATCCATGCACTGTCCTTCAAGGTAGGAAATAGGGTATATAAACCCCAGTGTCAGCCTCAATAAATTGTAGCACTTGGATGTAACACATTGTGTCCAGACCTCTGTTCATTCTTGCTACTCTCAAATGCTGTCTGAGCCACTCCTTCCTCAGCACTGGTTACTAGACAATTAAAAGAAAGATATAGGATTGAGATAAATACAGAAGGTATTGAGGAGAAAACAAATTATTTGGTTCCTAAACTTTTAGTTGGGAAGGATCATGTGATACTATTGTTATATAAAATCTTGTTGAAATTAGAGCTGCAGCAAGAAATTATTAAAGACAATACGATTAAGTGGGCCCAGAACTTGGGGCACACAATTGCATTAGAGGACTGGGAGAAAGCTTGGACAACAAATTTGAAGTTTACAAAGTGTACTGCCTTCAAAGAGAATTAGTACACAATGTTATTTAGGTGGTACTTAGCCCCAGCAAAGTTAGCTAAAATATATAAAAACATTTAAGGTAAATACTGCAAATGTACAGAGGAAAAAGGCACCTTTTCCCATATTTGGTGGATATGGAAAATAGCTAAAACATATTGGAGGGAAATTCACAATCTAATTAGGGAAGTTAGACTTCCCTATGTACCTGGAGCTATATTTATTGAATATATTGAAAGGTTTTAAGGTTAATGAACAAAAACAGTATGGATGATTGCTGTTATATATGGTAACTGCAACAAGGGTACTTTTTGCTAATAAGCGGAAAGACAATGAGGCTCCTTCAAGTGAAGAATGGATATGTTGCTAGATACGTATCAAATGGATATGCTAACTACGCTTGTAAGAAATCAAAGCATAGGTAAGCTCAATCAAGAATGGAGTATTATAACCAATGTATGGGAAATAAGATGAGAGGATATGTTACTTCTAGACTTATAAATTAGATCCTAGGCTACTTTCCTCTTACTTGATGGCATCTTCTTTAATAGATAGAATAACTTAGGATTCTCCAATATGGGCAGGAAATTAACCAAGGTCGATATTTTAATATTTATATTTAGGTAATTAATAGATGCATAGATAAAATAAATGTTATTTTTGAAAGAAAAGCTGACAACTATCACCCTTTTCACCCAGTCTCTCTCTATCTAATCTTCCATGCCTCACTTTCCAATAGCCTTGCATGGATCTTAAAAGTGTCTGATTTCTTGTGTTTTTTGACAAAACAAATAAAATACTCTGTTTAACTTTTAACTGGGGTCCTCTTTATAGTTAGTACTGGTATACACAGATGAAAAGATCCTGCTGTTACCCTCCTCTCACAGGCCTCCTTTGAACTGTAATTCCCCAAATTCTAAGGAGATGCTGGCATTGCAGTTGGACCTCAAAGTCCTCCATCTCTTAGGGTAACAGATTTCTTGACATCCAAGATACCCCATCAAACAAAATGAGAATAGCTGTGATATTTTTTGCAGTTCAGAACATTGAACAGGAAAATTTGTTTGCACAAAAATACACAAGATTTTCTATGGAGAAAACATCTGTAGGGGAGAAAACATGTTTTCTGCAGAGAAATACCACAGTATCTTTCTGCAAGAATCAGTAGCATAGGGATGAGGGGGGTGGGGAGGCAGTGTGCCCCGGGCGACATTTTTTGGGGACGCTGCTGTTAGTTGCCTGCCCTCTGCGCGCCATCACGCATCATAGCCCCAAAAGCACCATAGCTCTGCCCACACATGCTGTCACCCCTCCCACACACACCATAGCCTTGTCCCCATGCCTCCATCCCGTCCCTACCCCACTCACGCCACGCTACACCACTGGCAAGAATCAATGTATTTGCACACATTTTATTAATTTGTGCAATCTGTATGATGCAACTGTATAAATTTATTGGATAGTGATACATCTGAAACCTGTACTGTGGTTAATGTTAGCTATGGCTTATTTAATCAAGTCAGCTTATTTTTGGCTTGTTTTAGTAAGACATTATTAAATTTGTTGACAGCTTGTCTGGCTTCAGACATAATGACAAGTTGTGGTTAATGAAAAAATGGAAGGCAGAGCTCCTAATTTTGTCCCTGAGGCCATACCAGAGAAGGAGAAGTTATGACCAAGGACACAAACCAGAGGCTCACTGCAGCTAACTTACATAACAATAAAACAGAAGTTTATCATTACTTTATAATGCAGCCAGATTGCCACTCCTCTCTCCATCAGCTAATTTAGAATTTAGCAGAATTTCCTATCTCTTGTTTTCTACAGAACTGATATATCTGTAACAAAAGATTTACAAAAACTGTCATTTGTATCATAACTTCAAAAGATGCTAAAGATGTACTAACCTGGGTGAAAAGCAATTAATTTTAATTTTAAAGAACCTGTATTTGATATTATTCTGATGTTTGATGACTGCGCTGAAGTATGTAAACCAACAGTAAGAAAAACTATGCGATGACTGTTCAAAAAGTAGATTTATGTTCTAGTTTCCCAATGTGTGATACAATATTCACACTGAAGCATTCTAACATATGTTATTCTGTTTAGGAATCTATCTAAATAACAAATGAAGCTCTAAGATCTCAATTCTCTAATGAGGCGAACATCCCTTTACCTCATTAGAAACCTATTTGCCTTTCAGTTAAGAATCTCTCAATGTAATTAATATAAAACTGCAAATAAAGCTTAAGTACAATTTTAAATGAACATGTAAAAGTATTTGAATATGAACTATAGTGGCATGCTAACTAACAGACTTGAATTAAGAACAAAAAAGGATCCCGAGGACTTAGAAAATAATTGTGGCAAAAGCTTTCATGGCATGGGCTTCTGCATAACACATGTAATCATCAGTCAAGGGCTAAAATACACAATAGGTTCTATACATACCATGCAATTTAAGATCCATATCTCTTTTACTCTAAAGGAACAACAGCACAGCAGAGAGTCAGGTCAGAGTACTGGACTAAGCCCATTTCTGCCCTACAAGGTTATAGTGCTATTATTCCAGTTTCCACATCCTATGGAATCCTGGGGTTTGCAGTTTAGTGAGGGGCATTTAGAATTCTCAGCCAGAGAATTGTTTTTCCTCAGTAAACTACAAAGCCCAGAATTCCACAGGATGTGGAAAGTGGAATAATAGCACTATAACAATGTAGTGTGGAAATGGCCTAGGACTTCAAGAGACTAGTGTTTGAATCCCCATTCAGCTATGGAAATTTACTGGGAAATCTTGGGCAAATCACATTCCAGCCTAAAAGAAAGGCAATGGCAAACAGCCTCTGAAGGAATCTTTCCAAGAAAAACCTGTGAGGAATCATCATAAGTCTAAGATGACTTGAAAGCATACAACAACTGTACAAGACCACAACCAGGACTGAGATCAGCAAATACAGAGTACTCTGCCTTATCATTTCATCCTCTTACATATCCACATACAGGGGTTAAAAAAACCTAAACTCTGTTGGTGCCTTGAGTAAGAACTTGGGAAAGTTGCTTTTTTGAACTACAAGTCCCAGACCTCCCCAGACCCCCACCCCACCCCACCCCACCCTCTAGCTAGAATGGCTACTTTGGTAGAAGTGTAGTTGAAAAAGTTAATCTTTATAAGCTGTGGTCTGAATGTTCAAGGAACAGCAATATACTAGATGATGACATAGCAAGCCAGCACATGAAATGACTGAGGAAATGAAGTCACACAGTATTTACAAGGAGGGTAGTATATCATTCTCTTTGTAAGCTGCTAGGGCCTGGCATGACTCGCATGCTTTGCATTTTACTAGAGACTGGAAGGCAGTAAAGATGTTTTTCAGCCGCCATTCTTCTGGAGAATTAATTCACTGGGAGCTATGGAGTTTTTTTGCAGAGTGTGTATATACAACATCTGACGTGTCAGCTAGCTTAACTCCTTGTTAAATGTGAAACAGTGATTTTGAAAATACCTCTTGCACATTTCATGAGGCAATGGAAAACAAATTTCTTCTAATTATGCATATTCAGAACACCCCTTTTCATTCTTCAGAACAACTTAGGGCCAATTTTTTTTCCTAATACCACCAAAAAATGTAAGACTTTATATTACTTTCAATGAATTGCAAAGAATTTAGTTGGGCTCTGTTAATTTATCAGTCTATCAGTATGTGTGTAAATATGTACATTCATTCTTTTGTTTTGCCTTCTTTGCAGTTTGTTCAATGAGATTCTCCACTGATTTTAATCACATCTTTGAACAATGATGCACCTCACTTAATTCAGAATGAAATGTTGTTTAGCTCTTCCTCATAACATTTATTGGACCAGCCTAATTTGCATCACATGAACCCACTTCAGTATGAAGGTTGGGGTGGGGGAGTGATTCATATTAGAAATGTGCTTCTAAAATGAAGCTGTGGTATTATGTTGATTTGGTATTGCTAAAGGCAAGAGCAGAGAGAGCATAGCTGGTGTATTACAAGATGAGCACAGGCAGCCTGAATACTTACACAGCAGACATCATTTGAAGGAAAAACACCAAACACACCGTGTTAGTTACCACGGTGATTTTTATTGCTTTCTACAGGTGAAAAATGTCCTTTAATCATCTTGGCCTTGAGAATATGGATAAAGTGTAATATAATCTTTATTGAACAGGTACCAAGACACTTGGTGCAGTATTGTTACCCAACATTTCAACAGTTCCTTATCACTCTCACATGGTTAAAAAGGTACAACACAAGCTCTGCTGCAGCGGACAAATCTGTTATCAAATATTCAATTACGTTGGTTGCAGGAAGAAAGTACAAGAGGAGGAAGGCAACTTTACATTATAAAATGCAGTTCAGTGTATGATTCTGGAGATGAATACATATTGCAATGATGTTCAAATGAGAGCAAACTGATCTTGAATGTAAAATGCTGGCCACAATTTTCTAGATCAAGTGTACTAAAATAACTTGCTTTCTATCCCTTCTGCAACTGTTTTATTTTCACTTACCTACCTCCTAAATATGGGATGGGAAGAAAGGCTGCAATCTTAAATGTTCTGCTAGGAAATGAGTATCACTGAACTTGCAGGACTTGCAAGTAGTTATGGCTAATATAACACTGCATGTTCCAATTATTTCTTAAACACACACATACTTTGGATCTAGTTTACCTTTACGGCTTGTTTTCACCAGCAATGGCTTGGATCCAAGACTGCACTGTTACCTTCAGGATTAGCTTTCTGGAGGTGCTAGGGAAAAGAGGGTTAAGAAACTCTTGTGGCCCTTTCACACTGCCCAGTTACAATGATGTGATTCCATTTTAACTGCTATGGCATTATCCTTTGTAATCCTGGGATTTACAGTCTAGGGAGAAGTGCTTAGAATTCTCAGCCAAAGAGCTGTAGGGCCTCCCCAGACAGCAAACCCCAGGATTCCATAGGATGTAGCCATGGCAGTTAAAGTGGAAACATAGCACTATACAGTGTGAAAGGGACCTTGTTCTGTGAGTAAAACACCACCCACAGTTTTTAGGATCCAAATCTATGGTTGGATTTGGGAATTTCCAGAACCTTTAATTGAACTCTCCACTTCTGCAAAAATTTGACATTCTTTACTCAGAAATGCAAGATGTTGCTTAGATGTAAATATTTAGAATGTTACATTTCTGGGGGAGGGGAAATACTACAAGTCCTTTAAAGGAAGAGAAAGAGTGTAAAAAAATAAATGAGACATGTGTCTGCTAAACTTACCTAACTTGGATGCAATTTACCTCCCACAGAGGCCAAAGATTAAATCTTGCTAATTTAAATTTTAAATTAGATTTGAATTTTAAATGAATCTGGATTGTATCCTATTTTTAAAAACACGCTATAGTTCATAGCAAAAGAGTGTTGGCTGTGAGTAAAGAAGCAGAATCTTGAATAGTAACTTCTTTGATTCCCCTGATACACAGAACTGGAAGTATCTATAATCTAGTAAAAGAAGGACAGTGTCTATTTTTAGAAATTCTAAAATAAAGGCTTGGTTCTAATACCACAGCTTCTAATGCCATTACAAAGAGAGCATACTCATAATAAATTAGACTGGACAATCAGACTTCCAGTTATTATAAACCACAAACGTCTGTGACTCACTTAAGAATAATTGATGGTGTTCTTGGCTACTAAGGGCATGTTATCAAATGACTGTACAACGGATAAAAGGGAAAGCAATGCAATATTACAAAGTGTAGTGTCATGCATATTGGCACAAATAAGCATTCTTTATTGTTGGCCAGATGCTCATTAGCTATAAACAGTGGAAGAACAAAGATCTCAGGATACTGGGATGACCACATGATAGCTATGAGCAGTTACTGTGCTGCTGTTTTAAACAGAATGGATGTAAATCTTGACTGACAAGAACCTTATACTGGAGAAAGGAAGGTATTGCTATCCAGGTAGTACTGAGGCCACGTTTAGATTTAAGTTCTGTTTTTGTAATGTGTTAGGAATTTAAGATGGAATAACATTTTAGGGGGGAAAAGTATCATTTAAAATTGTTTGAAAAATGTAAAAGTCTGATTTGTTAAGCCTAGGGGGAAAAAAACTATGAGTAGATAACCACAGGGGTAGCTTATGACTGTTACTTTGATTTCTTAAATTTATTCCTCTGAAATCAGGAATAGTATTCCATATGACACAGGGTGACTAAGCTGTTCTCCACATAAGTTAGATTCTTTGGATGAAGGCATTTCTTCAAGAGCTAAAGGTGTGTGTATACTCATTCTTCTTTCTCACTCTCTTCACTGGTCAAACAAGTTTTTGCACATTTTTGTAAGTCTGTTAAGATGTTTAAATATGCTTGATTAAAAACAACAGTAAGACAAAAGGAACAAATATTTATAGCCTCCCTCAATGCTATGATGGCTGGGGGTGATGAAGGTTATACTTCTATAACCTCCAACTGTCCTTATTTGGTAGGGACAGTCCCAATTAACCCTCTGACATCCAACTATTTCAGTGGCTTCTAAAACATACCAGTTTCTCTGCCCTCTTCTCACTTCCTCTTTTTTCCTCAGCCTACTTCCATTGCTGAAAACTGAATTCAAAGTGTGAAAATAGTTTCAGCTCAGTCAACTCAGCAGGAGGGAGAGGAGAGGAAGGACCAGAATCTTCGTCTTTTCAGTAGGCTCAGGCAAAAGCAAACTGCCACAGCGTCTCCTAGCTTGTGCATTCTTCCTCATTAATAACTTTTGCGATCTTGACCACACTCCAATGTTGCTTGGCCACACATGTCCCAGTTTTCATCTGTGAAATGTTGCAGGGCATGTAGTTCCACAGTCTGAAAGTCACTAGTTGGAGAAGGCTAGACTAAATCCAGTTCCTAGTCTCAGCTAGAGTATACCCACTGAATCAATTGCTGAAAGAGAAAATTACTTGAAAATCCCAATGATTCAATTGGCCTACTCTATTTCGAACCAGCAGATGAATTCAGACCATTGTGTTCAGCTCTCTTGAAAACTCTCAATTGCCTGTTTTAAGCTTTTGTTTTCCCCTTCTACTCTTTCTTGTTGTTGTTACACTACGGAAGAAAAAAACTCATGTTGACAAATCACAGCGCTACTCACTCTAATTCTATGATGAACTTTATGATGACTGGTGAAAAGAGTTAGCAAAATTGAGACTACAACAAAGAATGCCTTTGTTGCCCCCATGTTCCATAAACCAGATTAATCATACGAAGTCTTAAAGGCCCTGAGTAATGATAGTTTGTAGGTCCATCCTGGACCTGCGGCACGATGCTGTGAAATCAACAAAGGAAATCAAACAAATAGAGAGAAACAAGAAACAAATCTCTCCTGAGCACAAAGTCTTTTTTTTAAATGGTGTTCAGTGTGATAGATCATGAAACACCACTAAATGCTCTTCACAGCCATGAACATAGAGTTCACTTAGAACTCTACCAAATCAAATTTTTCTGTAATTAATATGTGTTCTACAAAATAATGTATCTTTGCTCCTTCAGCAATTATTACTGAACTTATTTTCATCTTATTTTACATTATTTTTCTCCATTCCCCTCTACAACCACAATAGGTACAATGTATATGTTTTAAGATCAGCCTCAAAGATAGGAATATCAATTAGGTAGCACAATGGGCTTCTCACAGCTATATTTCACTGCTATCCTAATAGATGGATCACAAATGGTTTCCCTGATGCTGTGCACTGCCTGGCATAAACCACAGAAACTTCTAGATTATTCTAAACTAGGTTGCATCAAAAAGTATAGGCTGTACAGGTTTTCAGATGTTCATCTCAGAGCATTTTTTCATCAACAAGTCCCCTTAAGGAACCTGATCAATCAGTTAACATACTCTAGATTTCTAATGGCTTGTTGTATACTTTGGCATCTGAAGCACTTTACACCAATTATCAAGTTGAAACATACTCAAAATAATATATTGGGGATAATGATACTAAGAATGAAAATGTTATCCTAAGAACATCCAGAATATGAATGGACACAAGTTTCTAATGTTTCAGGAAACTTCGTGCAAACTAGCAAATTAATTATCAAGGCTTACTTTGTCAATCTCTAGAAATTTTATCTTAGAACCTGTTGATACCAAGGCAGCTTTATCTTTGAAATTGATTCTAGGAAAAGAATCCAGTACTGCTTCTCACATCAATTTTATAGTTAAATTACAAAAGAGAGAGAGAGAGAGAAGATACAAATACAAAAAACAGTAGTATCATACAGTGCACTCTCTTCTGGTGCAACCTCCACATGCATGAATGCAAGGTCACACTAAGCATCATGTCCCATTATAGTCAATGGATGCAACAGGCACACACACGTTATATCCATTGGCTACAATGGGATGCAGCATTTGTGTTTTTTATTTTACACAGGAGTTCCTGGAATAGAACCCCAGTATATATGGTGGGCACACTATACATATATATCATTAGAGAGTCAACACTATTACTCTCAGTGTGAGACCCCCTCTATAGGCAAAATGATATGGACATGACATAGTGCCAGGGATGACCACTTTGAGAAGCACTGCATTAGAAGACACTGTTCCATCACAGGTGTTGAATGACAAGGGAGGCATCTTGTCCATCAATACAGGAGTACAATGCTTTATGCCAACACTTGTTGCTGAGTGAATATTTGATGGCAAACTAGCTCCTCTATTAGTCAATGTATGAAAACAGAAGTGGACATGAACCTTATGAAGTATGAAATCATACTGTAGATTTAATATGTGGGTTGTTAATGGAATATGACCAAAGCCACATAAATCTTTCTTTCAAGCTTCAGAAAAGTGTCAAATTATGGATGCATTATACACCAGGAATGTGAAAAATGTAGTTCTCTAGCTGTCGTTGGACTACAATTCCCGCTGGTTAGCCAGCATAGGCAGTGGTGAGAAAGGCTCAAAGTTACAGTCTAGTAATCTCTGGAAAGTTTCATGATTCCTACCCCCGCCACACACACACAACTCAGTGGAATTGACTATGTATAGACATGTGTAGGAGTATGTTATAAAACAAATTATAATTTCCAAGACAATCAGAAAAAGCAGAATTAGAGGATCAATTTACAGTACAATCCTATGCTTGTCCACTCAGAAAGAAGGTGAATTGCAAGACCAATCAGAGGAATGCATGAGCAACTGGTATTCATTCTGTGTTTGCTGCAAGCATTTTAACATGGATTATTTTTTCTTTTTCTGGAAGTGGCTTTGGGCTTGTTCGTGATCTTTTTAAATATTTTTAAAGCATGAATGGCAAAAGCTCTGACTAACCCAGGACTCTTTTTTCCCCCATTTTCCACAATTATTGAGTTTAGCAAAGTTGCAACAAAGCTAAGTGGCAAATCCTAGAGCTTATACAATGAAACAGAAAACAAACCTTTCCTTAACATACCAAAGCTATGTGTGAAAAGCAGATCATGAGCCAATTAACCTTTCTGAACATTACTCACACCTAGAACAGATTTAGAGTGGTATCTCCTGTAATGTGATCCAACATCTTATTGCCAAAGAGAACACAAAAGGGTATATGAGGAGACAGCTGTGTTAATCTGTTTCAGCCTAAAAACAGATGTGGGGCAGAGAGAAAAGGAACCTAGCAGCACCTGCAGGCATGAACGCTTGTGGATTTTCATCTACTTCCTCAGATGCATTGATGGTGTTAAGTGATCTCTGGCCATTTCCGCACTAGCCCGTTATAGCGCGATGATTCCACTGTCAACATCCTCTGGAATCCTGGGGTTTGCCAGCCGGCCCCTCCCGAAACTGCAAACCCCAGGATTCCAGAGGATGTTGACAGTGGAATCATCGCGCTATAACGGGCTAGTGCGGAAATGGCCTCTGTCTTAAAACCAACACCTTCTCTTACTCATTATGTCTAGATAGCATACTTACCTAAAAGGTGATACAAAATACTGTGTAGTAACATTTTCCCCTCTAACAACCTAAGATTTGTGAGCAACAGCATCGCCACGGCAAACTGAAGTGTCTGGCAGCGGAAAAGCAGTGTCTGCAACTTTTCATGAGCAGACTTCTTCACGGAATGGCACACAGTCCTCCTCTGTTGTGGTGACGCTTAAATGACAGTTATTTTCCGTTGTGAGTTAGCGCAGCTATTCTCGGAGCAGAGGAAACTCAAGACATTTTGCTACACTTTATTCAAATCTACGTAAACCACTTCAACCATGAGGTTAAAGAATTCCAGGAGCACATCTCCCAGTCCCAATAGTACAAAGATGATAATAACATATTAAATTACATTTCTCTGTCACATTATGACATCCCAAGTCCATGTCATGAGGCGGCTGCTTCACTCGAAGGATATAGCCGGCGTTCCCATTCAGAATTTGAATTCATCCCATGTCCGAGTAATAATAATAATAATAATTTATTTATATCCCACCTCTCCCAACGGATTGAGGCGGTTCTACAACAGTACATCAAATACATTAAAAGCAATTAAAACGTAACCCATCCTCCCCACCCACCAACCCCTCTAAAACCCCCTAAAACACATTAACTATTATGAAAAACAGTATTAAGCTTGACACACTGAAGAGTGGCTGCCTCCCTGTGAAATATAATTGTTTCACTACAACCCGCCTTCCGCCGTTCATTCCCACATGGTTTCTCACCCGTCTTTCTACCCTCCCCGGCTACAAAAGGGCAGCCTGACTATGCAAATCCCAAGCCCAGCTCCAGACCGTCCCTCCACCGTCTCATTGTCAAGCAGGGGATCCATTACAAGCCCCGCCTCTTTCCCAGCTGCTCTCCCAGCAGGTGTGAGAGCGCGTGAACACCAACCGCCGCACGGCCCGGCGCACGCGCACTGTTATTCTTTCTTCCTGGCTGGAATCGAGTCTGCCGAGAAGCAGAGCCCGAGTTTCTCTGGAGTGAGGATTCCCACCACGGCGCATGCGCCGAAGGTAGTCTCCTCAAGCAAGATGGCGGCAAGGAGGCTAGCAGGGGAGCCAAAGTAGGAAGGAAAGGGGGGCGGTGACGGCAGCAGGTAGAAGTGTGGCGAGGGCAAAGGCCGGAGAAGAGGGGCCGGTACTCACTGGGGCGAGAGCAGAGGTGAGCCGCGGAGGCTCCTCGCCCTCTGTCCTGCTCGGGAATGAGGAGTCGGGGTGGCGGGACGAGAGGAACCAGCGCCCCTCTCTCCCGCCGCCGCCGCCTGTGAGGAGGGGAGCGCTTCCCGCACAGCCTTTCCCCGCGCCCCGGATGTGTGGGCGGCCGCCTCCCTGTTCCTTGGTGGGGCCGGGTCCCCCAGCACTGTCCGCGACGGAGATAGCGGCAGGGTCCCGGGAGCGGCGGCGCTGCTGGGAGCGGAGAGAGAGGAGGCGGGCAGGTGAGTGTGTGGCGGGGGGTGTGAGCCCACCGACGGGCGCAGGCGGTGAAAGCAGCGCCGGTGGTTCGCTGCGCCTCCCCTTACCTTTTCTTGCAACCTTTTGCTGTGGCGTTGCCAGCCGGAGCGGGTCCGAGGTCCTGGCTTTTTAAAGAGGCGTTCCGTGTTTTAGAACCTCCCACCTCCACGGGGCAGCAGAAATATCATTGCCCATTGTCCTGGCTGGCTTCTTGACCGCCTCCTCCTGATATGGGAACCAGAGAACGTTAGAAGGCAGGGCTTTTCTTTTCTTTCCCTTTCCTTGTACATACGCCGTTTTTTTCCCCCCCAAGAGAGCCAAATTTGATAGCCGTCTGTGGCCGGTGGATTATGCTTTCCTGAGGTTTTGGTGGGGTTGGGGTCCCACCAGCTGCGAGCCAAGGGTCTGATTTCCTGCATATGGGCTTCCCATAGGCATTGGGTTGGCTGCTATAGAAAACAGGAAGCTGAACTAAGTAGGCTTTTGTTACAGTCCGCTCGGGCGCTTAGATTTTTCTTATGTGGATAGGGCTGCGAATTGGGGCTTAGATTGCCAGTTTTGGGACCAAAGGACTATGGGAAAGGAAAGTTGCATGGAGAGACTTGCAGAGAGTGCATTGCAGCTGGCATATGGTCCAGAACGTAGACCAGATGTCATCTACCTATGACATGTACTGGCAAAATGTCTAGAAATCTGATCAGTACATTTTGGTGGAGGACAGTCCCATGACTGGGAGTTATGTGGTTCGGATCGTAACAACTGCAGATTCCACAAAACTTAGTGTCTACCAGTTGTAGTGCAGCCAGTTTTACCAAAGTTAGCTTTTGCTTCTTGAAGAAGAGTTTGAAGTAGGGACCCAATTACTGCAGTTGGTGGCTTCTGAATATTTTTATGGTTGTGCTTGACATACAAGATAGTAAAAGAATTTTTCTCTCCTTGCCGCATTGAATCCATATATGATAACAGTTAAGACAGGGGTTTAATATGAATTAGAGCTATGTCAAGCATAGCTCAAGATGGAGCATCTGAAAGTTTCTTTACATCACAGCAGATTCTGGGATGAGTGTAGGAAGTTAATGTTTGCATCTTGTAGAGTAGGGGAGACTGTTTCGTGACCCTCCTTATACTGTTGAATTGTAAGTTCAAGCAGCTCTTAACCAACATAGCTGGTGTCCTAAGACACACATACGTGCATATGTCCCTTTTTCAGTGTTGGGATTCCCTTCCTCCCTCTGCATCACCCAGAGCCTGGCAAACTTACTGAACGACCTCTGAAGAACCCCCCCATCAAATCCTGCTTCACGGGGAGGGGGCAGGATCACAGAAGTGTCTCTCTTTAGCCGGAAGCAAAATTATGACATCACCTTTGAGATCTGCCGGAGTGCTCTAGTGGTCTCTGTGCTGCTGTAAATCATTTCATGTCTGTTCTGGGGATGTAGACAGATGTTACAGATGTTTCTGTGATCCTGCCTGCTCCCTACAAAGTTTGGAAGTTGTTGCCGAAATTCTGCGCGGTAAGGTTGCATGATTCTGATGCCTGACATAAGCAGGCTATGTTGTTTGGAAGGCCACCATACTAGCGGTTTATGTTATTGGATCTGGTGTGGACACTTTTGATGCAGATGAGTCTGTATAGTTAGAAGTATTATGGAGTTCAAGAAGATTGAACATTTTTCTGGCTGTGACCTAGAGGGCAACCTGTTAATAGTCTTTTGATAATTGTGAATAAAGATTAGTGAGAACTGGTTATTCTGAATTAAGCTTGACTGGAAAGAGTTTGGGGTATGCGATGACAGTCGTAAGGGTCTGTTCTTTCAGGAGTTCAGTGACTCCCTGGAATGTTCACCTTTGCAGGATTATTAATATTAGGAACCTGAGCCAATGAGTATACAATCTGCATATCAATGTATGTTATGATTATCTGATAACAAGATGATGAAAGGTGTGGTGAGCTTGTTAAATCACTAGATTGATTTGGCACTTAAAGATAGAAAGTTGGTTTTACACTTCCAGATTTAACTGATATTTAGGATCTCACAGAACTAGAAAGTATTTGCACTGTTATTAATCCTTCCATTGTTCATTTTGTCTTAGATACCACACTGCATGGAGGCAGGAGAAATCTAAATTTTCTTTTTGGTGAGTGGATTTTATTGTTTTGCTCTTGCTTGCATTTTCTGTAGAACAGTTATTACTGTGAATTATTCAAACAATGGTGTTGGCTGGAAATAATATGCTGTTTATCTTATTTACAGCATTTTTACCCTATCCCTCAACCAGAAAAGGCTCACAGGAATGGCTTGCACAGAGTCAGTAAAACCTAGTCAGCTTCTCCCCATAACTTTGGAATCTAAAAAAGACATGACACAAGATGAAAAAGGGATGGAGAGACTGAAGCAGGAAAACTAGTACAGTGGCCCCTCTGCTTTTGTGAGGGTTTGGGGCACAGAATCCTTGTGAAAGTGAAAAATCAGCTAATGACTCTATCCCCACAATCCCTTCCATTCCCTTTTGTAGCGTCTTCCTTCCCATTCCTTTTCCTCTGGCCCCAGTGTTCTCAGGGCAGAGTAAACAAGGTAAAAGGCTTACCAGTACTTTTCCCTCAGACAGAGAAGAGCAGAGTTCTGGGATTCTAGCTACTTCCAGTCACCATCTTGAGAGCAAAGAGAGCACCTGATCAATTAGCAGCCATTATACAGCAGAATGTGCAGCCACATGGCAGAGAGGACATGCCTCCAGAAGTAGGAATGGGCTTTGCTCACCCAAAAGTGGGAGGAAAAGTCCATTTTAAACACAAGCCTCAGGTGAGGAATTCAAGGGAATGGGAGGAGGAAAATGGGGTGGGGAGGAGACAAGCAGGTGCTTCACGAATAACCAGATCCATGAAGGGCAAACCCGTGAATGTGGAGGAAGGACTGTAGTCTTTAAGCAGGGCTCATGAAATGGCCATTCCTCAAATTTGATATCCTTCTTATAGCCTGTTGGAGTGGCAGCTACAAGTGACCTTTGAGAAAAGAGCTTAATGGAAGTAGTCTTTCAGCAGGGCTAGTGGAATGGCCTACCTCATTTTTCTTTGTTATAGCTAGAATTCCCATCTTGAAATTACAGAGTCACTCATAAACCAAAACTAGCACGTTGCATGTTGGCTCTTAATTGAAATTTAAGTCAGCTGTTGAAGGTTATGTGCATTTTCTCTTTTGGCTGCCTGCTTCACATTTATTATTTTATTATTAGCCATCTAAGTTGTTGTGGAGATCAAAGATGGATGTTCTACCCTATTTGTTCATTATAATGCAGAGAGAGGGGGGATTTGCTACGTTATTTCAACATGTCGGTTTACCTCTTTATGGCAGATTTGGTTGCAGTGTTGCCCCAAAAGGTAGGGAACCTTGAGGTCTACCTACAGTACCAATGTCTTCCTAAGAAGGTGGGGAATTACAGTTCCGAAGGAGGCCTGAGGAGGGAGGGGTAACTACAGGACCTTTTCACCTGTGTATACCAGTACTAACTGCAAGACACCAGTTATGAGTCAAAAGAATGTTTTTATAGGGGGAGTTCACAGATACACATGAACAATCATGCAGTCTCACAAACCACACAAGGCTAGTGGAGGTAAAGGAGTTTGGATAGCAAGAGATTTTGGGGTGAAGTGGGTGATAACTACGATTCCAGAAGTAGAAGATCATAGCAAGATGGCTCAAACAAATCTGAGTCAGCAGTGTGATGCAACAGCCAAGAAAGCCAACACGATTCTTGGTTGCATCAATAGGAGTATGGTGTCTAGATCGAGAGAGGTAATGGTACTACTCTATTCTGCATTGGTTAGACCTGTTTTGGAATACTATGTCTAGTTCTGGGCACCTCAATTCAGGAAGGATATTGACAAGCTGGAGCATGTCCAGAGGAGGGCGTCCAAAATGGTGAAGGGACTGGAAGCCATGCCTTGTGAGGAGCAGCTTAGGGAGCTGGGTATGTTTATTCTGCAGAAGAGAAGCTTAAGAGGGGACATGATAGCCATGTTTAAATATTTGAAGGGATGTTATGTTGAGGAGGGAGCGGACTTCTTTCCACTGCTCCAGAGACTAGGACAAGGAGCAGTGGATTCAAGCTGCATGAAAGGTGATTCCACCTGAACCTCAGGAAGAACTTCATGACAGTCAGAGCTGTCTGGCAGTGGAATATGCTGCCTCAGAGTGTGCTGGAGTCTCCTTTGGAGGTTTTTAACCAGAGACTGGATCTGTTGGGAATGCTTTGATGGGTGTTCCTGCATAGCAGGGGGTTGGACTCAATGGCCCCTGTGTTCTCTTCCAACTCCATGATTCTGTGATTCTATGGACAAGAGTTTGAGAGTAGCCGGGAAGCCAACAGAGTGACACACTTGCATGCATCCAAGGTATTACAGATTGTTGAGCTTGGAGCCAGATTTCAAGTACACTGTTTCTTGCCCTGAAGGGGAATGTGTTTATTGCTCTCTGGCAGGGCAACAAAAGAGGTCCGGAACAGACTAAGGCTCTTAACTTCAGCTGACAAAGCACTGATGAGAGTCATGAGAGTCTGTTAATGTCTGGGCAGATGAGGGAACAAAGGAGAGTTTCTGTGGGAAGAGGTTACAGGTTGATGACCATCAGTTGCTTCATTGGGACATTTACGATTGTGTACTTGAAGTTTGGGTCATTGTTTATCACAAGCCCATCAATGCTGGGGCTTTCCCGACTAATTCTTTTGAAGTTACAACCTGGCCATGCTGAGGTCATCTGTCTTAGCACATGGCTTCCAACTAGAGTCCTTGTCCACAGGCCCTCCAGCTGTAACTGTGTGATTCTCATATTAAAAATGATATTTCTCACCAATTAAATGATGTTTCTCATCAACTAGACTGTACCATGGAGTGGGGGTGTACAGCATGGTAACAGCAGCATCTGTCCAGATTGCTTCAGGAATCCTTCCATTTGTTGGAAGGCTTCTGTGTTGCCAACAGTCGTCTGCAGGACCCAAGTTAAGAGTTTTTACACAAGCGGTAGCTTTTCTGAAGGTATCAGTTGCTAACATGGAAACTTTCTTGACAAGGAGGTTCCTCATGCAGTCTGTGCTAAAAATTGCAGGTAGCCATGGAAAGTTGTCATTCTGGGGTGACCTTCCACTTGAAGGAGATAATGTGTAGACATGCCCTTGTAAACTGGCATATGAAACCATAAATTATTAGTAAGGGAAACCAAATTATAATTCATGCCCTAGTTAGTATTTGATGGTAACTGAAATTTATCTCTGGAATTAGTTCTGTAAAAGTGAGATGTGCATGCAAGTGTAGCTAGTTTCTGTTGTAGTCAGAGCTATGTATTGTTAGCATGTGGTATTTTCCATTATTCTACCAACCTGGTAGTTTGTATCTCCAACTGTATGTGGGGAATAGGATATGAAATTTGTTGTGTGTTTATAGTTTTTAAAGAAGTATCTTGAAGGTAAAATTACACAGCTGAGTAGTTTCCACAAATGGGTGAACAGTCTTACAGGTAAGGGAGATATTTTCACAGAGTTAAATATTGCTTGTAAAAATTTTCAGTATTACTGAGAAGTCTTTAAAAGTGAGTTAGTCAATCTTGATGACTCAGGGAATTTCAGTTCATTGACGAATATAGAGCTCCTTAGCATTTTATTACACTCAGCATCTGTTTTCTCTTGATATCCTGCTTTTCTTCCTCTTTACAGAAGACTCCTTTGCTGATAAGTTCATCCCAAGTAAATAGTTTCATAATCAAATACTTTATTTTGTACTAGAAGAATAACAGGGACATGAAATTCTGGGCATCTAGAATTATTCTTCATTTGCTGTTGAGAATGTTTCTGTTCCCAGAAATGTCATATGTGTCTTTAAGTCAGTAAGGCTGTGGTAGTAAGAATCAAAATATGTAGATATTGTTTGTAGTCTGTTGCATATGCAGGTAACATTGGAAAAACTTACGGTGCTTGTTATAAAAGAAGGATTTGCTCTCTCACATTTTAGTGTAGTTTTGCTTTGTATTGCTGTTCACATTTGTGTCTAATGTCATAGCATTTTATCCACACTGCTTCCATTTGCTGTTTTTTTGATACTGTTTGTTTACTTATTTGTTAAATTTGTTTCCTACCTTTCTGCCCCAAAATGGCACTCTAGATGTCTAACAATAATAAGTCAAACAAAAGCAAATTGGTTAAAAAAAAAAGCATCTGATACTTTGTGGGAACAGTCACAGGGACCTGGAAATCGAATAATTTCTGCACCGTGCTGATTCTCAGACTATGAGATCATGTATGTTTAGATCCTCTACATTGCCTGAACCTTTGGTATACTTCTCTGACTCGTGCACATCTTGGTGCTACCTATTGCCCAGCCATAATAACTTCATTTTCCCTTTAGCATCCTTTCCCTGTGTGCCAATGTTGCTTCTTTCCTTTCTTCCTCTATTCCTTTCCCATTCAAACGCTTTCTGTGCCTTCATTCACTCTCAATTAAGGGAACTTTTAGTATTCAAATTTAGTTTCGCTCTTTTTATTCAGCTATATTGGTCCTGTTTTGACTTGTAGTTTCAGATGTCTTCAACCTTGTCTTTCTGTAGGCCTGTTGCTAAAAATGCACTCCAAATTGTGCAATCTTCTCCTGGTGTTCCTGCTTTCCTAGGGGAGAGCAGTCCCCATTGTCCTGTCTTTTGAAAAACACTGGCATTTGAACCTGCTTCAGTTTAGTTCGAACTAGAAAAAAGCTGTACTATGTTTTTAAAAGAGAAGTTTGGTGTGCTCATGAATGCATTTCAAGAGTTTGAACTGTGAGAGATCTTGTCTAGGAGTTCAAGAGAGCTGAGAAGGTTATAATTTGTAAAAGGGAAGATCTCTGGGACCTCAGCCTTTGGAGGGAAGAGGCCTGAGAGATTTGAATTAATTCCCACATGGAAAATGCACAGGCCAAGGATATAAGAAAGATTTGCTCAGTTGAACAGTAGTCAGTCTGAAAAAAGACTTGTGAATTGCAAAAGTGAAAAGCAAAAATACTATTGGAGTTTTGCTCTGTATATGTGATGTCCACATGCTGCTATATGTAATGTTTTTGAAGAACCTGTGTCCCATAGTCTGCATATTGCCTGCTGGGTCACTACATATGGCCTAACAGGGCAGCTCTTGCTCCTTGAAGCCCACTCCTGAGGAAAGATGAGAGGAGACAAGATTGCACTGTTGGGAATTCTGACCCAAGACACCTAGAAGCCGTGGTTCCCAAAGATCCCCTTATCTTTGTGAGTGAGAAGGGCAAGAAGAGCCTGCTTTGTCAAGAATTGCCATGTCAGGAACAGAGGTGCCTGAAGTGGCACCTCTGTTTGGAGCGACTTCTGAATTGTGATTCAATAAGCTGAGCCGTGTCTAAGAAGGGAGCCTTTAAACTTCACCTTCCTACCATCTAATTCTGTGCTGATTAAGAAGCATTGGGCATGGAGTTGAGAAGTCTGGGTTATAGTTCACACTAAGCAATTAAACTTATTCTGTGACCGTGGACCCATCACTCTGTTTCACCTTGACCTGCCTTTCAGAGTTAGGATAAAGTAGGCAGAAGGATGCTGTGTAAGCTACCTTGAACTCATTAGAGGAAAGGCATGATGCAAATAGAATCAATCAGTCAATTGCCTGAGCAGTTAAAGGGTAAGAGAGACAGCTACGGTACTTAATTAAAATAGTATGGACGATGTGTAGCTGTTTTCATTCAGTATTAGCCCTGCTCCCCTCATTCATCAGTGGTGTATGGCCGTTTGCTACTTCACTTGAGGAAATATGTGCTCCTCCTCCCTTCGTGCTTCTTACTCCCTGTTCTAGCTTACAGCTTAATAAAAAGTGGAACATTATTAGGCGTATTGTTAAAACATCCGAGTTAAATTGTATATGACCTTTTTTTTAATCAATGTAGTATTCTGCAAAATAGAACAGCTTCGCTTTGCAATAAACTTTCCAGTACATTTGGAAGTCACTTAATGAACCCATACTCAGAAGCAAAAAATGCCTGCTGGAATTAAGTACAGAATTTAGGCCTTAGGTTTTATATCATAGTTAATATATCTGATTACTATGACTGCATTTCTAGCACCAACACAGTCGTTGATAATGGTTACTGTTAACAATGCAGTTTTATATGTATCTACTTAGGAGTAAGTCCTACTGATTTTCTTTGTTCCCTTCATCCCTTCTAGATGCTTATCCCCTAAAGAGATTTTCCGAAGGGCTTGGGAAGCCTTCTGATTAGTATAGACAATTCCTTCCATTCCATAACAGTCAAGACAAGCCTCCTGTGGAAGCGGCTTCACAAAACTATGTGGGGGAACTTTCTTTCCATGAACTTCCTTTCAGTCATTCATTTATTCTAATATCTAAGCCAAAGTATATCATTAAGGTTACAATAACTAATAGTAGGGAATTGTGGTCCTCCATTTGTCGCTAGATTAGAATTCACACCATCCATGATCATTGCTAGTATGGGTGGAGCTGAACAACAGCTGGAGATCCACATGTTCAAACAACCCCTACCCCATACTTTTTGCTATGCATTTCAGTACAGATGAAAGAAAGAAGCATTTTAATTGCATAGTATTGTTTCTATTATTCATTTGCTTAGCAACAACAAGATTTCATAAGAACGCTGCTGGGAGATGATTCTGGAGTATTGGGTTTTGGTGCTGTTGGTATGTGAATGACACCCAACTTTATTACACTTTCTGTCATAAGCCAAGGAAGCTATTTTGGTCCTAAACTAGTGCCTGTCATCAGTAACAGACTGGATGGTGGCAAACAAATTAAAACTTAATCCAGACAAGATGGAGGTACTCTTGGTCAGTTGAAAAGCAGATCGGGAAATAAGGATTCAGCATGAGATGGATGGAGTTATACTCCTGAGGATGCAGGTCTAAAGCCTGGGTGCACTACTGGATTCAACCCAGTCTTGAAGCTCAGGTTTCAGCAATGCCAAGAGTGCATTTGCCCTCTTGTGTGCTAGCTGTGCCTGTTCCTTGAAGTGTCAGATCTGGCCATGGTGACACATGCTTTAGCTCAGTGGTTCTCAACCTTCCTAAAGCCGCGACCCCTTAATACAGTTCCTCACGTTGTGGTGACCCCCAACCATAAAATCATGTTCGTTATTTTTTATTTATTTATTTAGTTAGTTAGTTATTTCCAACATCAAATAGATTGGAAACACTGCCCTAAATCACTGCTCTGGATAGACTTCTAATGCCTAAAAACTGGTAACCCTCTCCCCTTTTTTTAAGCACAGAAAATGTCCATCAATGCCAGAATTAAGGCAGCAGTTCTAGTTCTGAATGTTGGGTTTCCACAGTTCAAAAAGCCAGTCACTCCCAAAGGCGATGCCAAAACAGCCCACATTTTACACGAGGCACAGGGAGGAAAGGACGGGGAGAGAGGAAAGATGGCGGCGGCATAAGCAGATGGGTTTTGTTTCACTCCCTCCCTTCCTCCCTCCCTTAAAGGGGGTGCGGACGCTGAACATACAAAAAGCGAGGAATGCAAGACAGTCAGGGCGAAGAACACAACACGTGCATGTGGCAAGTGCCAAGGGTCCACGCACAACAAAAGCGAGAGGAGAAAGTCATCCTGGCTATTTCTGCACTAGACTGTTATAGCACTATTATTCCACTTTCACCGTCCTGTGGAATCCTGGGGTTTGCAGTTTGAACCCCAGCGCAGGGGTCTCAGAAGCACTGCTCCCATTGGCTGTGAGGCCACCTTCTTTTAAAAGGGGGGCAGGATTGAGGAGCGGCGACCCCTGTGAAATGGTCGTTCAACCCCCAAAGGGGTCCCGACCCCCAGGTTGAGAACCACTGCTTTAGCTATATCCTACTTGGATTTCTGTAGTGGGTTCTGTGTGGAGCTGCCTTTGAAGATTGTTTGGAAACTTTAGCTGGTCCAAAGAAACTTTTAATTGGGCCGGATACAATGTTGTTGTTATCTTTATCTTTATTGTACCCTGCTTTTTTCCTGGGTTGGAACACAGAGGGGCTTAGAGATTTAAAAAGATGTAGTTAACTCAGAAATACAAAAGCTAAAACATAATTAAAGAATTGAAAAAATTAAAACAATGGTAAAATACATAATTAAAACTCAATTACTCAAAGAACATAATACCTAGCACATTTCTGTTAGTCAAGCCACTTATATACCCGAATACCTGTCTAAATAAAAACATTTTTATATGATTACGGAAGGACAGTAGGGAGGGTGACAGCTTGAGTTCTCTAGAAAGGGAGTTCCAGAGCCTGGGGCAGCCACTGAGAAGCCCTCTCCCATCTTCCCACCAGATGTACCTGGTGTACCTGCAAGAGTGGTAGAATGGAGAGAAGGGCTTATCCAGCAGATCTCAAGGCCTGGGCTGGTTCATAGGGGAGAATATGGTCCTTCAAATAACTTGGACCTGTAGGGCTTTAAACATTATCACCAGCACTTTGAACTGTGCCAATAAACAGACAGCAGCCAGTGGAGCTGTTGCCACAGGGGAATTGTATGATCCCTGTAGCCAGATCCAGTTAACGGTCTGGCTGGAGCTCTTTGGACTAGTTGAAGTTTCCACACACTCTTCAAAGGCAGCCCCACATAGAGCACATTACAGTAATCCGACCAGGATGTAACCAAGACATGTGTCTCCATGGCCAAACCTGATATCTCAAGGAATGGGCATAGCTGGCTCACAACCCTCAACTGTGCTAATATACTCCTAGCTACTGCTGAATCCAGGGTTTCCAGGAGCACTCCTAGGATGCGAACCTGCATCTTCAGGGGAGTGTAACCCCGTCTAACACAGGCTGAATCTCTATTCTCTGGTCTGCCTTTTGACTGACTGGGAGCACTTCCATCTTGGCTGGATTAAATTTTAGTTTGTTCACCCTCATCCAGTCTGTTACTGGTCACAGGTATTGGGTTTTGGTCCTAAACAGCTTATTTGACTTGTGGTGGAAAGGAGTAATAAAGTTGAGTATCATTTGTGTACTGATGGAACTAAACTTGAAAACTCCGGACAACCTCTCTCAGTGGTTTTGTGTAGTTGTTGAATAGCATGGGGGACAGGACTGAACCTTGAGGAACCCACAAGCCGAAGGCCAAGGGTTTAAACAGGAGTCCCCCAGCACCATCTTCTGGGTTCAGTCCTCCAGGAAGTAATGAAACCACTGAAAAACAGTACCCCCAGGTCCCATCCTTGCAAGGCAACCCAGAAAGATACCATGATCGATGGTATTGAAAGCCACTGAGAAGTTCAGCAGAACCAACAGGGATGCACTCTCCCTTCTAGTTCTCAGTGTCGGGTGTCCACCAAGGTGACCAAAGCAATCTCTGTCCCATAGCCAGGCCTGAAACCAGATTCAAATGGATCTAGATAAACCTGTTTCATCCAGGAACTCTTGGAGCTAGGAAGCCACCACACACTCCAGAACTTTGCCCATTAGTGAAATTTGAGAGACTGGCTGATAATTATCCAAAATGTTGGGGTCCAGGGATGGCTTTTTTAATAATGATTTTATAACAAGGAGCACACAATTCCTTTGTTGCAACAGCTCCACTGGCTGCTGGTCCATTGCTGCACACGAGTCAAAGTGATACTTAACTATAAAGCCCTGGGCTCAACTTCAGGTTATTTGAAGAACTGTCTTCTTCCAGTGTGAACCTGGCCATATTTTGAGATCTTCATCTCAATATCCTTGTTTTTTTGTGCTTGTTTTTAAAAAAAGAGTTTGTTTTTAACTGGTTGTATTTTTTTTGCCAATTTAATCACTTTTTAATTTTTGTTCTTTGTGAATGTTTAATTTTTTTTTGTATGTTGTAAGCTGCTTTGACTCTCACACAGGAAAAAGGCAGGATATAAATAATATAATACTACCCTTTTAAAAACCTTTTGTTACAGTGGTTGAGACTACTTTTGATAGAGCGATGTGTCTTTTATTAATTTAATTCTAGTCCTTGTTACTGCTGACAAAAAAAAATCTGATACATTGGCCACTCATGAAAATAGCTCCAGTGTATTTACAATGATTACAATTGGAAGCTGCTGAAAGTTCTTCACAGTTGAAAGAATAAGTTAAACATATTTGTGTAGGGGTCACAATTGTAATTCCAAATTGTAATGTTCAGAATGTTAAGGTCTTTCTTTTTGATCTTTGCTGATAGGGCATTTGTCTGGCTGCAGGTGAGGGAACAGTTAGATGTATAACTATTCTGATACAACTAACTGTGTATGGTTTCAACTGTTTTGGGTATCAGATTGCACTGTTAAGCCAGTGTATCAGCATCAGTGATTAGAGGGTCTTTAACTACAGTCTGTTTTCTCTACTTCATCTGGAAGAAATGAGGTAGCAAAGTTCTCCTATGCTGCCACTGATCTTTTGGGTGCTCTGTGCCTGTCTTGGTCTTCTGACAGGTGGCTAATATTGCTTCTGCCAGGAACCTGGCTTGCTGTTAGTTCTACAAGTATACTTTGAGACGAGGAAACAACATTACCTGAATTTGGGCCTTGGACAGTGAAGCAGGTTTTCTGGAAAAATTAGACCTGGTACATTTTTCAGTGTTCTTTACAATGTCACCTGATTTAGCACATTCCAGTCAAACGCATTCCTATCTTTATGTGGAATTTTAAAAATCGGAATACAGTGGCCCGTCTACTTTCATGGCAGTTCCAGGTGCAGAACTCTTGCAAAAAAGGAAAAACTGCAAATAACTCCCCTAGATGACCCCCCTCCCATTCCCATGCCTTTTGCGAACCAGGGCCAGAAACAAGGAAAGGAGAGGAGAAAGAAGGCGCATGCACCTTCTCCCCATTTCCTTGCCTTTTGCCTTGGCGCATTCTCAGCACCAGGGCTAGAGGCAGGGGAATGGGAGAGGGGCTCCAGAGGGGAGAAGGAAGGCACACAAGAGCCTTCCCCTCCCCATTCCCTTGCCTTTTCCCTCAGTGTGAGTTCTCAGCACCAGGACCAGAGGCAAGGAAATGTGGGGGAGCTCCATAGGGGAGAGGGAAGGTATGTGCATGCCATGCTCATTTCCTTGTCTTTTGTCTGGATGCTTGCCTTATTTCTCTACAGCCGCAAAATACAAGGGAATGACAGCAGGAGAATTGGGAGTGGAGAGACACACACACCCTTTGCAAATAATCAGATTCACAAAGGTCAAACCTACGAATGTGGAGGAAGGACTATATTTGTAACAATGTACAAAGAGCATATGTTTCCCTTATATTTAACAAAAATGAGTGTATTTTAAAGGATACTGTTTTTTAGGATACATATCTAAAGAGAGGTGCACTTGATAAATCTTACATCAACAGTTGGACTTTGTTTCTCTGTGGTAGAACTATAGTAGTTCAGCTTCACTGACTCTTTCTCTTCAACTTATCAATTTTGCTTCAAGCTGAGAAAGATCTGATTCAGTACAATTAGTTGAACATTCTTGATGTATGTGAGTCTGTGGGTTCAGGCAGCTTAGGACATTTTGTCTTGAATTACTTGTATCTACCTGATTGAGAAGCAAGGGATTTTGCATATTAGAAACAAACTTAGCAGTGTATTCATCTGTTAGTCTGTTCCTCTGAGCACTAGGGTTTGTCAGTGCTTGTTTCCTATCCTGTATTTATTCCATCTGTCACATTTGATTTCAGTACAACAGACTGGATAAATATAGATAAATGTGTGTGTTTGTGGTGTGGAAAATTTTCCATGGAAAAATAATACTATCAAAAAAGCGGAGCATTTGACCTGATGTAGTGCATCTTGTGGAAGAACCAAACTATACATGTTTAAATTTCACTACATACTAACAATAATGCCATCAGTTCTTTGTTTTTCTTGGATGTTCTAAGAACTGGTTTTCTATTAGTTTATGTTCGACTTGTAGAATGTTAAATTAGTATGGAATTATTTCACAAAACTTTGGATGCCAGTTCAAGTGACAACCCACTAATTAAATGTCATTGTTCGACCTTGAGAACTGGACTTGGTTTGTCAAGCTTTTTCCCAAAAATGTTTCAAGTGCAATAAATTGAAAAGAGTGAGCTGAATGGGGAAAGAGTTCTTGTCATTCTCTTTAGCAGCGGATTTGTGTACTGCTTTATTTGCATGAAAAAGTAGATTTTTGTACATGTCTTTATACTGCTTTCAGTTTTACTGGGGAACAAAATGTCTTGACTTCTTTTAAAAAGAAGCTTAGTTTGGTTCACAAAATCTTTGGTAGTTTTGCATTAACTTGGTAAATATATGCAATAATGAAGATTCAAATCAGGTTTATTTTTATAGTTCCTAATTGTAATATAATGTATTAATTGGTTTTTTGAATTATTTGAATATACTTTTATTTATCAAGATTACATTGTTTCTAAGGAAATTTGCTGAACTTAACTAAAGTGAAGAGTTAAATATAATAGATTTATAATAGGTTTAATCTAAAGTT
The DNA here is from genome assembly GCA_948474755.1 of Ctenosaura bakeri. Classification (NCBI taxonomy): domain Eukaryota; kingdom Metazoa; phylum Chordata; class Lepidosauria; order Squamata; family Iguanidae; genus Ctenosaura; species Ctenosaura bakeri. Next base: position 391,053 of record CAOLHI010001153.1, on the reverse strand, counting down.
CACTTAGAACAGGTTCACTGAAATCATTGGGAGCTAACTATTATTAACTTTAAATCATTGAAATCAATGGAAGTTCTCCAAGTTTGAATCCACTCTGTCTTTTAAGGCAAATACATATTGACCATGTATGCCTATACATAGCTTGTCTAACAATAAGGGAGGAAAGTTGTCTTTGTTGTTGTGAGCCTTCAAGTTGTTTCTGACTTAAAGTGACTTTGAGGTGACCCCCATCACAGGGTTTTGTTGGCCACATTTGTTCAGAAGAGGTTTGCTCTTGCTTCCTCTTAAGCTGAAAGAGGCTGACATGCCCAGTGCCACATGGAGTTTCCATGGCCAAGCAGGGATTCAACCTTGGTCTCCCAGAGTCCTAGTCCAGTGCTCAAACTGGTATATTATACTTACTCTGAAAGCTGCCTATACTTTCACAGTTTATGAAAATTAAGATAATTCTTATATTTAAAGAATTATCAACTCCCCCTCCTTTTTTGCAGAGACAGAAGGCAGAGTTGTCCTTTCCCCTCACCAGAGTCTGTTTATGCTTGTAACCTTTGGCATATGCAGTCAGATATCCGTGGTCTTGGCCCTGAAAGTATAAAGATGTTACTTTTTTTCTTTAAAGAAATGCATAATTTCCATATTAGAACTCCTAAAATTAACATATGGAACAGGATTTTCGGCTCCCAAAAATTGGGATGTCATGTACAAATTGACATGCCTAGGAACACTAGGTCAAAATCCAAAATAATGCTCTGGTACAACCATAATTTGCTAACTGATAAACTGACGTGTAGAGATGAAACATAACTTATTCGGGAAGTTGCATTTGTAGGGGCACTTCACAAATGATTAAAAGGAAAAGGGGAGGGTGGAGGAATCTAATAGCATCTTTAAGTTCAGGTGTTTTTTTAGCATGAACTTTGATTTCAGTCCATTTCCTCAGATGCATTCAGTACATGCAATGTATCTGAAGGATTAAATCCACAAAAGCTCATGCTGAACTAAATCAGTCTTAAGGTGTGACTAGATTCCTCCCTCCCTTTTCCTTTTTATATTAAATCAGGCTATCATAGGTGTCTCTTTGAAAACTTCACAAATGATTAAATGTAAGTTTGTTGTTAGCACAGGACTTGGAACTCTAGGAGCACTTGGGAAAAAGTAATATATAATTTACATCCTTGAAAATCACTGTATATTCCTAACATATATTTTCAAAAAAAACTCATGAGGCATTTCAGACTTTTGCATTTAATTCCATTTTCATAGTCACTCCTTGAAGGAGGCTTTAATTTGTTGTGGTCAGGGCTTCACAGGTTTATGTGATGTCTGTATGCCCTGTGATGGCACCATTTTGGCTGGAAATTATTGTATAGATTTTGTTTTAGAAAATTCACTGAAATGTACAGAGAAATGTTTACTTTAAAACTATGCTACTGCAATCTGGAGGTTATCATACTGATGGAAGTGGGATTTGAGAGCCCTTGTGGTCTGCTTGCAACTGCATGGATTCACACAACTCATTTCTACTAGTCTGTTAATTCCGAGCTGGAAGGACAAATATCTACCATCTGTTGTTCAGTGGACCAGTGACGTCATTGCTGTACAGAGTTGAATATACATCTTGTCACTATCAGTTTCTCTTGGACACTTGTCCTTGGTTTGTCATTATGAATTGATACAGTTTCAGTCCTTCTTGGAAGTTGAAGTACTTAAATGTCTTCTACCTATTTCTCTTCTCACTGTCCTTCTTTTGCTTGTATATTTAAAAAAAAACTTGGAAATACTATTTTAAAAAAAAGTAAATTGAGGAATTTCCTTATTAAGAATAAATGTAATATTCCTGAGTTCATACTAAGTTATATATTGATTTGATCTGATTTTAATATTCTTCTGAATTCCATTAATTGAGCCATATCATTTTTGCATGAACCAATAAACTAATGGCTGCTCTCCTCAGATTTCTTGTAAAGCAGAGATATTCTTAATATTTGAGCAGGTATTAAAGTAAGGCAGGCTAAAAGGAATGAATTTTTATCTTTCACTGCTATATAAGTCATATATTCAAAAATTATTTGAATATATAGGCTATAGATAACATCTTGTGTTGTAATCCTACCTCCTAAAAAATGAAGTCATGACGATTTTCCTGCTTTCAAGATTATTTTTCTTTTGACTTTCAAAGCAAAACTGGTTGAAAAATATTGAAAAGTTCACTTTCCCCAACATACACTTCTGTTTAAAAGCCTATGAGTTATTGCTTATGTCGGTTCACTTGTGATGCCATTTTGCTATCATTGATTCACACTTTTTCAAGTTTTTTTATTTACAAGGTGAGGGCGTGATCCACATATGTTAAACTTGCGTTTCTGTGGGAAAATGAAGAATATTGAGATACTTACAAAATACACTGGCATTGTGAATTAACTGATGTGTAAATGAATGACTGCTTGGTGTTTCTTTATATGAAATATAAATACTTACACTGTATATTTTTTCCAAAACAGTATAATTTCTAAGAAGGACTGGTTTGAGTGCAAGACAAAACTCTGTCATCTGTGTTCACAGCAGACTAAAAGCAGGGCAGCTGAAAATGTCCTTGCAGAACTGACCTTTGGAAAATGTTGAACCAGCATCTTTGCTACCACTCACCCAGCCTTCAAGCACCTGCCCTCAGAGTTTCACCAGTTTCCCCTATCCACCTAGGGAAATGTTGACTATCTTGAGCTTCTGATACTGGGTTGGCTGCGGCCAGCAGTTCAAGTCAAAAGTGCAAGGAAGTTGTTTTGAACGAAGTCCTCTAGTTGATGTGCACATAATTGTATCATTGAAAGGAAGACAGAGGAGGTAATGAGAGTATGTCAGTAATTTTTTTGTCTCTTCAGAACCTGTAAGTGCTTATGCATATTATGTATGTGTGGGTCAGTGTCATATGGGAAGCAAGTATTAAATTTGCAAACCCTGCTGCTGAATAGCAAATGCTCAACTTTAGGGTCTCCATAACTGTGAGATTGGTGTATATGATTTCAGTTACCCATGATGTGGTGCTGTCCAAAACACGTACTTTGAATTTAATAGAAATAGAACAGAATTGAAGAAATAAAGCAAAATACTGTATACTACATACAATATTACATGGAAAATGGGAGATAATGTAAAATTGAAGCAAATGGCACCCTATTTGCTCATGGTATCATGCTGTGTCACGTCTTTGCTATCTCACATTTCCTTACTGTATATAGTACTACAGGCTCTCTAACGCTATCCAGTCTGTTAGTGGACCTCTTGGTTACTCTTTGGGATCTAATTTCAGTAGTGTCCTTATGCAGAATTCTCATGCTTGCACAGTAAAGTCCTTGTCCTTATCTGGTATAGTTCTTGGTAAAATCCTTCTGTTTGAGTCCTTGTGTTGTTTGTAATGGCCCTGACGTGCAAGAGTGGTGTTGCTGGCAATCCTCATACATCTAGGAGAACCCATAAAGTTCTTCCTTTACGTGCAAAGGTGAAAATCCTTAGCTTAATCAGGAAAGAAAATAAGTTGTACATTCAGATTGGTAAGATATATCATAAGAATGAATCTTCCATCCACGAAATTCTGAAGACAGAAAAAGAAGTTCATCCTAGTTTTGCTGTTGTACCTCAGATTGCAAAAGTTACCTCCATGGTGCATTATAGCTGATTACTTAAAATGGAGAAGGCAATAAATTTGTGGCTGGAAGACATCGACAGAAGATGGATCCCCTTTAATATCAATGCACCACAAAGCATTGAGCCTATACAAAAATACCAGCAGGGCATCCCCTCAAATGAGTTCCACCGAGCCCTTTCCTAGGGAGTAAGGGATAGTTGCCTAGATTTAGGAACAGGGTTGGACTTAAAAACAAACTGAATGGACCAGCTACCTCTGCCAATGAAGCAGCTGCTGCCATATTTCCAAAGTTGTTTAAGAAGTTGGTTGAGGAGAAAGGCTACCATCCAAAACAGGTGTTCAATTATGATGAAACTGCGCTCTTCTGGGGAAAAAAATCCACTAGAACCTAGATTCATAAAACTGGAAAGGTGACTTCAGGGCATCAAGCATGGAAGGACAGATTAACTCTGGTTCTATGTGGCAACTCTACAGAACATATGGTAAAACCAGAATAGAGTACAAAACCAAGAACCCACATGCTCTCAAAAATAAAACCAAACTTTATCTGCCTGTGTTTTGGAAGCACAGTAAGAAAGCATGGGTGACAGCCAGCTTGTTTACAGAAGGTTTTCACCACTGTTTCATGCTAGAATTTAAAAAAAATATTTACAGAGGAAGGGTAGAAATTTAAAGTTCTCTTAATGGTAGACAACGCATCTAGCCATCCTGAATCTGTTTGCTATGAAAATGTTGATGTTGTCTTCTTACCTCCCAATTCAGCCCCTAGAGCAGGGCATTATTCTTTTTGTCAAGGCCATATATACACACCTGGTATTTGACTGCATTCTATCAGCAGTTGAGGCAGACATCAATGCAGACCTAATGCAGTGCTAGAAATTCCTCACTGTTGCTGAGGCCATAACCTTCATCTAAGCTGCAGTGGATGAATTAAAACTTGAAACTGTAAATGCCTGCTGGAAAACTAGTGAAGTGAGGTTGTGGATGATTTTTAGGCCATCTCAGGGATCAATGGAGAAATTAGGAGAATCATCCAAGCAGCAAAGTGGACCAGTGGAGGAGGATTTTCTGATGAGGAAGTGGGGGAACTTATTGATGGCCATGAAGAAGTATTATCCAATGAGGAATCTGTTAGGACTATTTTAGAGGAAGAGGAAGAAGAAGAAATGGAAGCAGAACCAGTTAATGCAGACCTTAAAGAAATTTACCAGAGTGTTTCAAATTGCACAGACATTAAATGACGAAATTATGGAATATGATTCTTGGATGGAATGCAGCATTAAAGTCACCTGTATAACCTGTATAATCATGGAAGGATTACAACCTCTCCAGAACCACTGATTGCAGTGTTCTTCCACAAGGTCCAGCAGAAAAATCTTCAGACGATTCCCATCCATACAACATCGTCTACTCCTGAGATTGAGATCCAACCACTGATACTGTCCTGGTGCTATCATCTAGGTTGCCTTTTGGTAATCCTCCTTCTAATGATGATCTGCCTTCTGATGTGTCGTCAGAAGATTAATACTAGCCTAACACTACACCATTGAGATCCTAGCATAAGGTACTATTGACTTTCTGCATACAAAAACATTTTGGTTTTGGACCACATGTTAATTCTTATATTTTTTACAGTTGTACACTGGCTGTGGACTGCAACTAATGGCTACAAAGCCTTCTTTCTCTTAAGTGCTAGAGCTTTATCAAGTTTTCTTGAGTTGACTGTCAAGTTTCAGAGTCTCCTCTCCAAGATGCATACATGTCGCAATAGCTGAATCATTCATCTTATTGAAAAAAAATAGTGTTTGTATTATCCACATTTTTCAGTACACATGGCAAATCTGAAAATGTGTCTTCCGTGGTTATAGGGGACTTACTATATTAAAAAAATTAAATATACGCAAAGGTGAGATGGTAGTTTGGTATATCTGAGCTTGCTGTGATTTCAGCTTCCTTTGATACATTGAAAGCTTCACTTCTGACTTTCCCTCCTTGTAATGCTCAGTGCTGTCATATACTGTATATAAATTTCTGCTTTATTTTACTTTGACTTACCAGGAGAAAATACAAACTATGACTTTTTTCCTTTCTGTGGTGCCTATGAAATCTGTTAAGGCTGCAGACTTGCAATCCTAGACACTAGTCTTCAGTGCTTCACATTCCTTGGACCACACTTTTGCTGGCTAGGTAAGAAGGTGAATTGCCACTCTTGGAAGCAGCAGTTCACATTTTTAGATTGCAGGTTCTCTCCCTACGCTGTTGAATATCAAAAATACCTCCTTGTCAAAATTAGAGTTAAACTTCCAGCCACTTCTGTTTGAGAAGGGCATCTTGGAGACCCATGAAGCCCCCAGATTGTGCCACAAGTAGAAAACTAACTCCTGAACCTACCACAGTTATTCCCCCGCTGTAGTAACTGTAAATTGTAAATTTGCACACAGCATTAAAAGGCATGCAGTTCACAGATTGTACGATGGAAAATGTTACTCCTGTAGCATTGCAGTTTCAGTGTTTAAAACTGCTTTTAACTATTTCAAAACTGGATTCTAGGATTGTTCTTAGATTGCGTTTAGGAGTTTTTAAAGAGTATTTTAATGTGTTTTAAAAATATTTTTATCTTTATGTTATTTTAATTGGTTTTTATTTGTCCATCACCTTGTGGGCTGCGGGGGGCGGGGAGAGAGAAAGAAATACTTTAAATAAGTTGGAAAGGTTGTATATAGAAGAATTTAAATTGGCTCCACAGATTGTTTCTGATTTTAGTTTAGAAAGTGCTTTCCATTGTTCAACAAAAATATAGTAAAAGTTCCTCTAAATATATGAAGAATGCCTTTCTCTTTCCACAACAAGTAATAGCCCTCCTTTTTCTTCCTCAGGATCAGGGATAAAGGCTAGTAGCACAGTGATACTGTTTTCCATAAACCTAAGTCCTTTTGCAGATTAGTTTCTGAACACTGTAATTTACTATTAATTGTCCAGCAAGTACCCACACAGCAAGAACCAAAGTTTGATTTAAATAGACTCTCAAAATCACTCTATGGTTTCTCCCTTCCTAGCAGCAGCTCCCCTTCACAATCCAGAATGGTCTTTGCAAAATTTCTGATGTCAAAAGATGGAGTGAAAAAGAAATGCCATTTCCAAAGGGGGCATGGAAAATATCAACAGTTTTGCAGACGTGGGATCACAAAGGGAATGAAGCCGGAAAGTAGATAAATTGGAAATGGCCCTCTACATCCTTCCATCCAGTCAAGCAGCTTACAAAGCATTTTTTCTTTCCTCAAAAAAAAAAAAAAAAAACCCTCTCTGTACTATATCTGGAATGAAATGGCATTAGCTTATTGACTGGAGGAGGGTTACATATTTTCAGGGCGCATGTGTAGGCTAGGATGTCAAATATTCTTTAGGAGGAAGTGAAAGAGACAGCTTGTGGAGGAACAAGCTGGACAGTGAGAAACCAACACAGTATTGAGCAGCACCAAAGTGAAGTTGAAATGGTGTGGCCAACCCCTCCCCTCCACCATATCTTCAGTATTCATAGGAGAGGAGGAAAAGAAAGGAAAAGAAATTCTTGCTGATGTTGTTGAGACCCAGAATCTAAATCCTAAATGTGTGCTCTGTCTTTTTCTGCTGACATAATTTAGCTGCTGTAATGAAACCTTGTTTCCCTAAACATTCTTGGTTTCCAAAATCCAAAAGGTTTCTGTTCTGGCCAGTTGATCAAGTGGATTTCTTGAAGAGTATACTTCATTTTGGTTTATATGCTTTTCACAGGAGCCTAATAAAACTGTGTTACAACAGAGAGACAAACAGTATGTGAACCTGTGAAATAAATTTCTGAAAGTGGTTATGGTGGTTGCCTCTTTTCCTGGCATGACTTTGGCTGGTAATGACACTTCTGCAAAACACTAGTGGTAACCATGTTTCTCATGCCCCTTCAGAGGCAGGTAGCAAGTCATTAGATCCAATCACTGTATGCAGTACTGGGAAAAGGAGGGAAATAATTTGGGCCTCAAGATTCCAGATATGTAATAAACTGATCATACCAAAAGTTACCATCTGTACTCCAGAAGGGTTGGTATATTTACCAAGGAATGGCGGAGGATTCAGCCCTTAAGATAAAGTAGCTCCGCATTTCCAGTACAACTTATTTTGAGGATGTATATATCTGTATGTTGTGACTTGCTTCATGGCATCTTGCTTTCACTGATACTAATGAAAATTCAGAAATTCCAGCTCATTCTCTGAAGCAAATATTTCAGTTTTATTTTAACTATCATGTTTAAAGTTAGCCTTAGATTCAAATGGCAAGAATATTCAGACTTTCTAAGTGATTGCACACAGTAATTCATAACTGAACTGTCTTAGGTGCATATTGATAGGAAAAAGGGACTTGTATAGGTTGGAATCTTCTTGGGACTAATATGAAAATGATTGCATAAATGGTATGTACACTTGTGTAATTACATACTTGTGCAAGGACACTTTTTTTTTTGTTTGAATTAACTGTGCAGCCATTTGTTCTGCTGGTACAGGCATTGCCCCTCTCTTACTTTTGACTTGCTGAGGGGTAACTAATCAGTAGTGAGTGCAGAGTTGTGGTGCCCATTGTAAAATCAGTTGTGACCCTGTAGGATCCAATGCAACTATGTTAGCATATGTGTTTGCTACGCTAATATAGGATCTTGGCCACTGTTCACATTACTTTTGCCAGATAGACCCGTGTTGAGCTATTGCTTGTTTTAGAGAGACACCTAATCAGATTAGTGTGTGTTTTCACTCCCACAGTGATTAGCAAAATTTCACAGATCTGTTGTGTGAGTGAAGCTATAAGGACTTTTGGCCTTAAATTTATCATTTATACTATGAGGTAGCTTTCTGGGAAACAGATGACTCCATGGATAATCTGTTTTCTAAAATTGAAAGCTTTTAAGGGTTTTTTTGTTTTTGTTTTTTTTGAACAGTAACTGTTCCTTTGCTCAGACAGTTCTAATTACAATATAAGAATGAATTTGGTAGGTGATTATGTATAATACACAGTAACATGAAAAGAAATGACTTAAGTCAGCTGAGTTACAGATATTTATCTGCATGTTAACTTCAATGCTTGTATGATTGGGGGGGGGCGGTCCATACAGTATAGCAATCTACCACCCTTGCAGACAGGAAGCAGAACATACTGTTGGCATTAATTGCAGCTCCTTGAACTGTTTCTGGGCAAAACGATTTCCCAGACATATTTTTCTCTTAAGGCTAATTGCCTTCCTGTTGGATTCATAATAACCATTTGTGAATGTAAATATACGTTAAGACTGACAGTGCAATCCTATGCATGACAGACAGACAGACAGACACTTTATTTCGGTCATTGACCAATAAAACAATAATAAATACAGAATAAATACATAAAAAAAACTAACAAAAACAAATAGCAAAATTACAAACGGCTCTCATCAGCCACTATTGCTATTATTAACCATTTGAGAACGTATCTTACACATGATATAGAAAAACTTTGCTACTTTGAGCATAACAGTTTGCTCCTGATTATCCAGCAGATGGCGTAGATAGAAACCATCAGAATGTCCTGGGAAATGGGTTAATAGAGGAGTAATCAGCTCTTGACGAATGTCTCGGTAAAACTGACAATATAGGAGTACATGAGTTGTAGTTTCTACCACACCGGTATTGCAAGGGCAAAATCGCATATCATAAGGAATTTTCCTATATTTCCCTTCCAATATCGCTGTGGGAAGAACATTAAATCGAGCCAGTGTTAAGGCTCTCCTGAATTTGGGCACAGTGAAGCAGTATAAGTATGCGGCCGGTCTAGAGATCATCAGTTGATTATTGGCAACTGTATAGTTAGTAAAGGTAGCAATTTCTATTTGACCTTCTATATCTAGTATCCTTTGTTTTACAATAGCTTTTGCTTGATCTAATCTTAATCCTAGGATATAATTGCTCGAAAGTCCACAAAGGTTCAACTTCTGAAGCACAGCTGTTTCCCATGAGGATTTATACTTATCGACCAGAATTAACTGGGTCAGTCCATTCTGATTATTGTGTAGCTTTAGCCAATAGGTAAAGATGTTCAACCAGATACTTGATTCCAATTTACTGACTCCTGCCTCCCTTCGCAATACAGCATTTGGAACACATCGAGGAACCTGAAATATATTCCTCAGAAACTTTGTTTGGACTCTTTCTAGACAGATCGTGTTACTATACATCCCCAGCTGAGCTCCATATAACAGTTGAGCTCGGGCTTTAGATGTAAACAGTTTAATTGCAGCTGGGATGAACTGTGCTCCTTTACTGAAGTAATAATTTTGAATGGCTACAGCAACTCTCTGTGCATTACTGGACACGTAATCTGAGTGGGCATTTCTACTTCCTGAAGCTTGAAAAACTATCCCCAAATATTTAAAGATCTTAACCTGCTCAACTAATTGCCCTCCTAGGACCCAACTTCTTTGCTTAGGGTGTTTTGAAAAGGTAAGGATCTTAGTCTTGGTGTAATTTATTATTAATTCCTCTTCAGCACAGTACTGGATAAGTGATCTAAAGGCTCTCTTAAGGCCAACAGAGGTCAATGACAAGATTACTGCATCATCAGCATATAATAATAAATTAATATGCCTATGAGCTAATTTAGGGGGATGGAAGGAAGAGTTACTCAGATAAGGAATCAATGAGTTTATATAATAGTTAAATAAGAGTGGAGCCAGGACACATCCCTGTCTGACTCCTTTCTTTACTTGTACTTCCTTAGTGACATGTCCTTTATTGCCAAACCTGACCTTCAATCTGGTATTCTCATGAATTTTGATGAGCAACAGAAGTAAGCGCTTGTCTATTGTGGAATTTTTAAGTTTGAGCCATAATCTGGATCTAGATATTGAGTCAAATGCTGACTTAAAATCAATGAATGCTGCATAGAGAGATTGACCAACTTGATGAGTGTACTTCTCTACGAGATGTTGCAGTACCATTGCGTGATCTATTGTCGATCTACCTTCCCTAAAACCCGCTTGTTCATCCCTCAAAATATCCTCAGTTTCCATCCAGTCTATTAATTTAACCTGTAGATGTTTAGCATACATTTTACTAATCTGACTTAACAGACTGATTGGGCGAAAATTTACAGGATCATCTCTTTTACCTTTCTTATAAATTGGGATTATTATAGCTAAGCCCCAGTCTTTTGGAATCATAGCTGTACGGTCAATTACATTAAAAAGTGAGGTTAACACCGGGATCCACCAGTCTAGGTCATTTTTTATTATCTCATAGGGGATAAAATCAGCACCAGGTGCTTTCCCTGGTCTGAGTTGTTTAATTAAGTTCTTGATTTCTACACAAGAGACTGGAGGCCAGTATGGAAGGGAAGATATATCCAGCTCCAATTCAATCATGGAGTATTCCTTTTCAGCGTACATAGATCTAAAATGGTCTTCCCAGATATGGGCTGGAATCTGGGATGACGGACTATAAATATTTCTTGGGAAAGATGGTGCTACCACTCTCCAAAAGAGAGTGGAGTTATTTGTACTAGCTGCTGCTATCAGACGTTCCCAAGAAACTCGCATATTATCCCTTTTCTTCTGGCGGATCAGCTGTTTGTACTGTTTTTTCAGTCTCATGAGTTCTGATATTGAGCAAGAGTTAGTTTCCTCTTTATACAATTTGAAAAGCCGCTTTAAAGAATTCCAGGCTTCATGGCACTCTTGATCAAACCACTCATGTCGTGTTCTTAATTTTTGCCCAACGAAATTACGTTGGGGAACAGTTAACAAAGACTGAATTAAATTGATTAAGTTGTTAAAACTATCCAATACCTCATCATCTGACTTTGGGCTTACTATTAATGAGTGAAGGCATTTAGCTGGTTCCCTTCCCAGGAAATCTGTAAATATTTCCGCTTGATGTGGTGACCATTTGGCACGTATAGGACAGAGGTCATCAGACATCACTGTAATATGGTGTGTAGGTACATACATCCTATCGAAGGCCTTCATACACAACATAACAGGGAAATGATCACTCTCAGGACGGCTGACAACTGAGAACTTAGACAGGTAGGGTATTAAACTCATTGAGATGCCAACATAGTCTAAAAGGGAGGGCTTACGACCAATCCAGTGAGTGTACTCAGCTGGATAATCATCACTTGTAGACCCATTCAGAATCACCAAATTCAATTTGGAAAAAGTTTGCATTAAGCACAATCCTCTATAATCACTATATGTATCTTTAGACTGGCGGCACAGAAGGGGGGGTACAATTACAGGGGGTAAGTGTTGGCAATGAAATTTAGCAAAGAGCGATCTATCATCTGCTCCAGTTCTTGCATTAAAATCACCAGCCACTATGGTATGTGCTACAGGAAATGCTGCCAATATGTTTCCCACATATATGTTCAGTTTATCCCATACATGTTTTATCTGTGCACGAACATATAAAGGTGGAATATACACATTGATCAGTACAAGTTGGGTCTTATTGAACTGAAGCAAAACTGCCAGTGTATATTGGTCTAATGAAGGTAATCTAGTTACTTGTACCTGTAATAAGGTAGATATCAATATACCTAACCCCCCACAGAGCCTCCCACGTCCTGTGCCCGGTACAGCATCTAACGTAATTGTCTTATACCCTTCCATGAACAAGTGTTCCGCAGCCCATGTCTCCTGAAGAAAAATTATATGATATCTAGATATGTAAGCTGAGAACGAAGGGTCTCTACTTCTAGATTTCCATCCTGCAATATTCCAGGTAATAAAAGCCAGGGAGACAGCATTTCTTGAATGTCATTCAGCTTCATCCATCATGGGGGCTAATGCAGGCAATTCTTGTTGGCTCATGGCTCCTGCATTGCCTGTTACTGAATTATGGTAGCTTGGAGCAGGTGTCTGAATATCCTTTGACTTCGTTAAGGGGTCATTTAGGGACTGTTGACCTACTGTCTCTATTTTTTGTGAGTCATCACTCTCATCTCCTATCACTGTGGTCAGATCAATTAGATCTCCAACCGGCTGGCTAGATAAAAATGTAGTTGGGCTCTTCGAACTGGAGCACCTTCTTCTTTTTTTCCTCTTTATTGGATTTGAGGATTCAGGAGTTGTACATGTCGGTGGCCCACCAGAAGGACAGCTGGAAGATAATAGGTAGTTAATAGACACTGCAGCAGTAGATACTGACTGCAGCACAGTTTTAACTGCCTCTAGTTTGCACAATATGGTTTGTTGTTCCTCAGTGGAGAGAGTACCAAACATCTTGATAAGGTCTTCCTCATCCTCCATGGGATCATCTGTTATTTGCATTTTCCTGATGATTAAATCATTAATGTTATTTCTCTGGTGTAAACCTTCTCTTGGTCTTTGGGCTGCTGGGGTAGTCTGCTGTATCAAGGATTGCTTACTAGGCTCATAATCTTCGATGTTTATATCAGCCTCCTGTACATGTTTAGATCTCTTCCTATAGCTTAACAGCGGTTGTACAATATTATTATGAAAAACACGAGTAGGTATAATTAAGAATCTCCTTAGCAATTCCCTTCTTTCCAAAATTAATGCAGGAAGGGCAAAATGCTTACATGTCAATATTATTCTTTCAAAACCATGCCATCTGGGGAGCCAGGAGATTCCAGTTATCTCTCTAGAGTATATCCTTCGTTGGAGGAGTTGTGAGAGTGAATAAAGTACTACTCGTTTGTTGAACCATTTCCCCTCATTAAGAGGGTTGATTGCAACCTGAAGTAGAATCCTATGCCGCTGTAATGTTAATTCGTCCCTGTTATTTTTCTTACATGTGATATCTCGTACCACATGTGTGGGCTGGGGATATTCAGCAACCTCAGAGGTTGGCTTCACAGAGGGTTTTATTACATGCTTTCCCATTATGTCCTTGAGTTCATCTATTTTTCGATTGATATCTAGTAGCTTTTCAAAAATTGCAATAACTGTTTTGGCTGTTAAAAGGCAATTCTTAGCCACCAGTTCCAAGCCCGCATTTGACTTACTTGTGGTTTTTAAGGTATTCTCCCCTGTAATTTCTGAAGAGGCTTCTTCAACAGAATAAGAAAAATCATCTGCTTCCCATTCAGACGAGACATAGGATTTATCTATAAGGTTTGTATGTGTAGGTGAGGAGTACAAAAGGGAAGAGGGCTTGTTTTTTGGATCTTCATACTGGAAAAACTCCTCTAGCCTTTGTTGTCTAAGAGTAACTGCCGCCTCTGCAATTTCATTAGGCTCAGAACTCTCTCTCTGTGACTTCTCAGACTCACTCCCCATTTTAAACAACTCCTTTTTTCCTTTTGGGCTCTTTCTCTTCCTCTTTAGCCTTTTTCCCATTCCTGCCTTGTTGCAGTCGTTATTTATAGTTATTTATAGTTATCCGAGGCTTAACTCCAGCTATCTGTCTCCAATTAAGCCTGGATACACTAAAGTTTAACCAAGAAACTCCTACAACTGATAAGCCCTTTTAAAATCATTAAAATTAAAAAATCAAGAGCTCACTGAAACGCTGAGACGCTGCCTGCGGCCATCTTTTTCTTCCTTCCTACTCCTTTCCCAATCCTATGCATGTTTATTCAGAAGTTCCACAGTGACAAATTAGGCTTGTTTAGGAAGGCAGACTTAAACTGCATATTCTGTGGTTGATATCAGCCTCAGTTTTCATAGAATGATGTTCTCTTATGTGTGCATTGTGTTGAGGCACACGATATGGCTGTTCCATGAACACTACAAGCAATATCCTGTGTAAAGTCAATTTTATTAATTTGATCAGAAGTGCTAATATGCACTTGTGATAAAATTGAAAAACCTTTGTTCATGTGTCTATAAGCCTTTTTTTTTTTTGAGAGAAAGAAATGATAAAACACTTTAGTCAAACCTGTCATAAATGTGTAACTTGTATTAGTTATGTTTTATCATCCATAGATTACAACAACTATTTGGAATAAAAAGACCTGTAAAGTGCAGACATTTTTTTCTGCTGTAAAATATTCCCTTCCTGTATGGATTTTATATGTTTATATGAGTTATCGCAAGCACATAAGCTTGGGGGTCAGGATAGGACTTGAAGGTCATCTTGTGTAGCATCCTACCCTAAAGGAGAATTCTGGTGTTTGATGTGGAATAGATTAGACAGTTATGATCAATAATGCAAAGTAAATCTGAATTAAATTAGCCATCTCCCCTCTCATAGACACTGATTCTTGTTTATGGCTACTGTTACGTTTCTTATCATATTGATAATAAAAATGTACACATATTCTTGATAAATACTTTCATACTAGAAAGAGAAATCCTACATCTATATGAGAGAAATTGATGTTCCATGTCTTTCACTCTCTCCTCCCCCTTCACTATTATTTTCCCCCAATCCCATTCTGTTTTCTGTTTTCCCTCTTCTCTGTAAAGGTTGCGTCCTTTCCTGTTCTCATTGACAAGTTGTCCCTCCTTTCCTTCTTACTCGATTGTCCAGATTGCAAGTTGACAAGAGTCAGGGTAGATAGGAGAAAAGGAAGCTGTAGATGTGAACAAGAGTATATTACATTCTGTGATGTGAGCAGGGCCACTGGCTGGGTTGGGCTGGGTGCACACGTGACTGGAATGTGGCTGTATTAGCTCTGTCTCTAGTGCAGACATTGAATACAGGAAGGTACTGGATGTTGAAGGCTGAATGGAGGTGCAGTCAGCGTCGGAGATGGGGTAGGTGGATATTAACATTGTGCTCTTGTTAGAAATGAACTCTAAACGTTAGTATCTATAATGACTGTTACCCCATCTTACTATGGCATAATAAATGTTAGGAAATATAGGCTGCCCTTTCCTCTCTGCCTTCCCTTTTCTGCTTCTATAGAATGAAGCTGGGAACAGATTCTTAGGGTGATACATGTTTTTGACAGAATGGTAAAAGGAGACGATGGCGAGTTTCAGAGACGGTAGGAGAAAAGATGCTTTTATACCACAGAATTTGTTGTTTTAAAGGTTGGATATAGAAATGAGGGGAAAATTGTATCTTAGGAAACTGATAAAGGGCAACAAAGAATGAATCAGATTCATTGCTTAGAGGAATGAGAACTGAGCCCATTGAAATCCTCCCTTCTCCTCCTCCTCCCTCCTGTCACAGTAGCAGCAGCCGGAGAAAGGGACACAAAGCAGCAGAGGAGATGCCTTGATTTGAATCTAACAGCTCCACAATGCAAGGGCTGTAAGGGGAAGATGAGGAAGGTATTGTAGAGAATGGGTTATTACAATTTTGAAATGTTAAGATTTACTTATGGACAATATGCATGATATTGCAAAGCTGCAAAGACTCCCTGCTGAAAATGCCGCAAAATCCCAGTGCCTTTGTTAGAATGGTGTGTTTCTAGCATTTCTGCGGTTTACTGCAGCGGCTTTTGCTCTTTTCCTGAAAGAAAAATCTGCATAGAGACGAGAGGTTCCACTGCACTGCTGCACCCAGACATGCAATAAAGCTGTTGCCACCCCTAAAAAAAGCAAATGTTGGAATGTTAAATAAAAATTAAAGAAATGAAAGAAACCGGTATACATCATCCACCTGAACCTTTGGACCTGATCTTTAAAGGAGGTTCTGAGAGTTATTTAATCCTAGATGCTGCCAGTGTTCTTAATAAATTATGTATGAAGTAGTGGTTCCTTTCTTTTTCCTTGTCAGATGCAGTTTTAATATAATAATTAGGTCACCTTTGATTCATCACTGTGGAGAAAAAATGGCAATTTTATTTGAGCATCAGCAGAATTAGAAGTAATACAACTGTGTAATTATATTAAAATAAAATAGTTTTTGAATTAACATTAGATAATTAAAACAGCAGATTGTATTTTAAATAAGACTTGCCTTTTTGAGAATCAGCCAAACAGTTTTTAAAAGTGTTACATTTACTCTATTTCTGAAAGTGTGCTTCATATTTGCCAGTTTTTATGGGAGCATTTTTTGAGTTATTGCATATTTCAATATTGTGGATTATGTTTTAAATGTATTAACTCATTATCTTGCTTACTTATAGAGATCAAGCTTTAATTATACTTTGACTAGACCCTTTAAAATCATGGCTAACTTAAGTCATATGATCTTAGTGATTCTACTCTAACTGTGACTGAAGCTTGATCAAACCAATATAACATCAAAAACTGCACTTAGCAAAAATTCCTCTTTCTGCCTAGTATGCACAATTTTAGTGAAATTTTCAGTTTATTAGTGGATTGTGCAATTGTTGTCTTCAGTTGTTTATATTAGTGGATAATAAGCCTATGGATATTTGACCTCTTTTAAAATATTTGAAATATGTGCAATTGGATGGTGAAGAATTAAGATGCATCCTTTGTATTCCTGAGGGTTAACTCTAATTAAACCCAATTCAGGTTACTTCTGAACATATTCTATTGTCAGAAATAATGATCAGTCATATATGAAAAATGAATGCCACAAATATGAACCATATTAATTCAGACATAAGGACACAAATAAGTACAACTAAAAATGTGAATGACTTGGAAAGGAAACGTGAGGTGGGATTTCAGAAATCCATTTGCTGTTTAGAGATTATTATGCACCATTGATCAATTGCTGATGAGACTCCAAATGCTACCTATTTTCCACTGGTTTGTTATAAGAAGGCCATAGTGTTGGGTCATTCATGCTTCTGAACTAATGTTATTTTGTGTGATAAGTAGCTTAATACAATTCTTTGTTTTTCTGGTATGTGAATTAGGCCTCCTTAGGGAGAAACATGGCTGATTAGAACTTTCCACTGGATCATCTGTATACAGTACCAGTCACGCTTTTGATCTGGGCCAGCAGGCATAATATTGACTTGAACACTTCTACCATATTTCTCAGTGAACATATAGCCTGCGACTCAGCGGCTCTTTTTGTTGCTTCTATTTTTCATAACTGCAATTAAAGAAGCTCACTGTTTTCTTTGTTGATGTCAAGAGAGTTTGAGAAACACCAGATTCAATTGAAGTTGCCAATAAATTGGCCTTTGAACTAAATATTGTACATGGCCGCTTAAATTCAGTTCACTTGGCTTACGTGAACTTGTCCCTCTGCCTCCTATGTGAGCTCTCTAAGTCTTGTTTGAAGTAATACAGCCCAGCCAGCGGCTGCTGTGTGCCACTGAGAATCAGTAGAATTCTGTGTGGCTAGATAGTCTTCAAGGAGATAGTCTTTGTGTCTCACTATGTTGTGAGACACAAAGACCCTGCAGACACATCAACAATAACATATTTTGTGTTCCTCTGCTGAAGAAACAACACCATGGTTACGACTGAGATGTGCAATAGAAGACCCGATGCTGTGTCTGTTAGTCTGTGCTCTTCTTTCCTACCTTATAAAAGGTGGAGAGCTCACATGCAGAAGCAGTTGGATTGCACTGGATCCTCTGGAGGCTGAGTTTGCTCATTACAGTTGACAAATACATGCCTGTCTTTAAGAATAAATAAAGACTCCAAATATTTTAAGTAAATAAGAGCTGTATTAAGTGAGACAAAAGTCAGAAAAGCATGTGTGCTTGTGGAGTTTTGAATAAACTTTCAAAAATTGCAAATATAGATTACAAGAGTAAAAGCCACACTACAAGAGGTTTAACTGTAAGAAAACCAACATAGTAACTATTTACAATGATACAAACACTTTCAGAACACATTTTCCACATGAGATATTTTATTTTGGCTGTATTACACATGATAATGCAATGTCAGAGTTATTTTGCTAAAATATAGAGCTCATGTGTTTCATATTTTTGAATTCCCTTTGATAAAATAGAGTAAGTTAATGCAATTTGGTGCTACCATTTTCTAAATTTTGAAAGATGAAATAAGGACATCTTACTGAGATGTGTACCATTTCCTCATCATTTGTTGTATCTAAAATATGAGTATTTTTATAATGCTGGAATGGTAATTTTAATGATCAAAAATGACTTCTAAACATACACTTAAAAATAAGTGATAATTAGGAGTAGATTTCCCTTATTATTGCCCTTGGAGATGAATTTTATCTGCCAGTTCATATTGCAGCCCACAGAAAAGGGAATTTCATGTGTAGGTCTTAGATCTGGGTCATGTTTTCAGTTTTCCTCTCAGATGGAGATAGGTGATGTCCTACTGTATAACTAAGAAATCTGTTCAGTAAAAAAGTTTCATTTTGTTTTCCAAATAAACCAAATCAACATGATATAATGACAGACCAGCTAAGAGTTATCTGCAGTGGACTTTGTTCTGCTGCTTCCACCATACATACAAAGTTTGAGATTCTTAACTGAGTTATAACTAGGCCTCATAAATTTTATGTTGCTGCTGCCTTCGACTTCTTTCTGACCTACGGTAACCCTGAGGCGAACCTATCACAGGAATTTCTGGGGCCGAGACTGTGATGTGCCCAAGGACACTCATTCAGTTTTCATGGCCAATCATAGAATCAAACTCTGGTCTCCAGGGTTGTAGTCCTATGCTCAAACATGCTAGCTGAGCGCAAGTCTCTTTGCGTGTCTAACAAATTCCATGAACTGGATGATCTTGGATCAGAGTCGCAATTTTCATTTTTATTTATTATTATTTACTTTATTTTATTTATTATATTTGTAGGCCACCTTTCTCCTGGAATTGGGACCCAGGGCTGCTTTCAACAATAAATGCATATTAAAACACATTAAAAACATTAAACACATTAAAAATATTTAAAACAGTTAAAACATTAAAAGATATAAAATCATAAAAACTAAAACAATACTCACTTTAATCAAGTTTATAAATAAAGCTCCCCAGCTTGCAGAAGTGCCTGTTTATACAGAAATGTTTTTGCCTGCTGGCGAAAGGAAAGCAAGGAGGGGGCCTGCCTAGCCTCCTGTGGAAGAGCATTCCACAGGGTGGGAGCAGCCACTTAGAAGTCTCTGTCCCACCTTTTGTCTCCAAAAATATGGTTAGGAACTTTGGAAAATCACACAGAATGGTATGCAAGGTGGCACTGAGTGCTTTAGCAGAAGAGGAAGAAACAGCAACAGTTACTGTCTAGTTCCTTTGGAAGGTAGCTTCTCTGGATCTCAGTCCACAGATTGTGCTGAAATGTGGCTGTGAAAGGTTACTGCTTGCATAGGTAAACAAAGCCTAAGAAATTGTGGAAAACCTATAAAATACCTCTTTTGAATTTGGTCTTCAAATAGCACATCACTGGCGTATCAAGCATAAATAACAGCCAGGGCAAGCATGGAAATTGTGCTCCTACCTTTTTATCCCTACCCCACCCCCATCCCTACATTTATGGTGTTTTTGCATCTCTCTGGTATTGGAGCCTGGGGCATGCAGAACTCCACATGCAGGGATTTATAGTACACAATTCCAATCTTGCTCATGGAATATAAAACATAAAAAAGCAATCTGGCTGCAGCATATTGCATCAAGTGGAAACAATTAAGGCACAGATCATTGTGGCTAGTTCCATCTTCTCCAGGAGTGAATACAACTGGCACATAAGCCACTTGGGTGCAGCGAGGGATCCACACAAATCTGATCCTTCAGAAGGAGTACAAACATGTTCAGACCATTTCATTTTCATTGTGTTATTTACTAGATATTAGAACCTTTCTCTTGTCTGAATTCAGGCTCAGCTTGTTAGTACACATCCAGCCCATCACTCTATCCAGGCAATGGTTCCAGGCTTGTAGAAAAGAAAATACAGCCCTGATTCATGTGTATAGAATCATACTATACACTGATGGCGCAGTGGTTAAATGCCAGTACTGCAAGCCACAAGGTTGTGAGTTCGATCCTGCCCGGTTCCAAGGTTGACTCAGCCTTCCATCCTTTCGCAGGTCGGTAAAATGAGTACCCAGCTTGTTGGGGGCATGTATAGAAATGTTTCGAAATACATGCTATTTGTAAGTTGTTCGCCGCCTCGATCCGTATGGAGAGGCGGAATACAAATAAATAAATAAAAAATAAAAAAATAAAAAAAATTCCTGTGCCAGAATATTTAGCTGTTGATAGTTCTCAGTGAATACCAAAGTTATTTTTTTAATGAAAAATGTTAATAGATTTAATATATTTTCCCCCAATCAACTGCGAAGCTAGTATACCTATGCCAGCAATTTTGACACCTATGTTTGATTTTCAGGTTAAAGTTAAAACTCTGTCCAAAGTTTGTATGAAATCATCTCTGCTCTTTATGATCTGACACTCGAAAATGGCAAGTTAGTGGATTGATGGAGAAACTTCAGCGTCCATTGAGAACAGCAAGATGTTTTAAAG
This sequence comes from Ctenosaura bakeri, assembly GCA_948474755.1. Classification (NCBI taxonomy): domain Eukaryota; kingdom Metazoa; phylum Chordata; class Lepidosauria; order Squamata; family Iguanidae; genus Ctenosaura; species Ctenosaura bakeri. The sequence goes on along the minus strand of CAOLHI010001153.1, from coordinate 370,131 downwards.
TTGTCTCAGTTCACATTAACACATGTTTAGATTGTTACTCCTATTGTTGATTTTCTGCTACGCTTGTTTACAGTACAAGATTTTAACAGGGTTAATTCTTGCCTGTGTATTGGTTGACTCCAAAATATCCTTTGTGCTATGGTTCATAATTAAGATTAATTGCTGTGTTTGCCATTTACATGGTGCTCATTGTATCTCATAGCCACAGACTAGATTGCCCATGACCTTTATTCTTTTCTGTGCCATAACTGACTAAAGTACTCCCTATTCAGGGTAGCAGTGTTGACCATACAGCATCATAAAACAAAATCCAGAAGCCATAAAAGAGCGGCACTTTTATTGGCCAACCGAAATACACAAAATATATCATGCAAGCTGTTGAAGCTCCTCCAGCTTCTTCATCAGACAAAAGATGTTTTAAAATTGTAAAAAAGAAGCCCTACACACTTGAATGTTATCTCTCCCTGGTCCATATCGCATTCCTTCTGGAGACATTTTAGCAAAGCAACATTGATGAAGTAGTCACTTTCACTTCCGCTTGACTTTATTGTAGCTAAAGAAAACATTTATCTCCTTCACATACATAACTGCCTTCTTTTCCCCTTGTCATATTGAAACTCATAGTTCCTTATTATTGAAAGTGCTGATAGGAGACTGGGTATTTGTGCAGGCCACCATTATGTAATCTGAAACCTTGCTTGTCATGGCTAGTGAAAGCTAACTGAGATAAACCTGGGCAGTGTCTAACCAAAACTCTGGATGCCTTTGAAGCAGCCATGGCCTTTTCTTGTTTAAAGATGGCTGTAACCCCCCCCCTTTTTCAAGAAATTATCTATGGAAGATCTGTCTGATGGCAGATCTATGGCAAACTGTTTCTGTTTAAGAAAATTGATTGTATATATGTGTGTGTGTGTATACACATGCAGATATGTGTATGTGTGCCTGTCTGTCTGTCTATCTCAGAGAGGCATATTTAAGCAGGTTAAAGAAAAACCTGTTATCTAGGATCACCTAGAACAACTCTTTATATTTATAAATATATGTAAATAAATAAAAAGAGCTGTTCCAGGTGATCCTGGATAGCAGGTTTTTCTTTAACCTGCTTAAGTATGCCTCTCTGACTGATTGTGCTGGTTGCTGATACTTGTCTTCTGACTCATGGTGGCAGTGAATCTCTCATCTTACTGGATCTTTTCATTAACTTTCAATATTTAAACATATACTTGGATGTCAGTATCAAGTATTGTTTTCCAGTCATTCAGTTCCCGACTGGTCTGTTCAGTCACAGAGGGTGGTCATTAAGGAAACCACATTTGCTGTATGGGAATTGGAAAGTGTTCCAGGCTCACTGTTAGCTTTAATATAACAACTGTACTAAGTCATTTAGAAGGATGAGCTCTTGCTTTGTAGAGAGGCAATATCATTATACAGATCTATATTTCTTTTATCAAGATCTGGAAGTTGCTGCCCAGGAGGTGATTGTCTGATGGATAAGTGCAAATGCGCTGAATCTGAATCCAGACAAATGGGGAGTGTTGCTGGTGGGACACCTGTAGAGGCTTACTTGTGATTAACTGGAAGTGTGGATTCCAAATCTGAACAGGTGCAGAGCTTTGGAGTAGTTCTGAACCTGGCACAACTTTCTGAAAAGCAGGTGGCTATGAATGCTAGAGATGCTTTTTAACAGTTGCATTTATTGTGTAGTTTCTGTGCCGTTTTGATCAGAAGTAATCTGATCCAGGTTTTTATGGTTTTCAGCCTTGACCGTTGCAGTGTGATCTATTCAGATCAGCCCTTGATCCAAAAAGCTAATGTAAAATTCAGCTGGCCACCTCTTTATAAAAACTGGAGTGTGTAAACTGATTCACCTTTTATTTATACTGCAGTGTTTCCTGGCCCAGTGCTATCCCTCCACCCTCTTTCTTGAAAGCACCTCGCAATCTGGGATCCACATATCTTAATACTGTATCTGTATATTTGCTATCACTTTTCACTTGTTGCTCTGCAACAGTCTTTTCCTGAGGTGCAAGGTTACAACTTTATTTTGTGGGGAGGGTAGAAGTCTGACTTTTGGGATGTTCAGTTAGGGTGAGATGGCTAAGCTGAACATTAGTGGACAGTGTTGTATCTAAAATTATGTCTAAAATAAACAAAAAATTGTAAGCTCCTATAACTTTGTGGGGAAATAGAATGTAACATTTTCAATCAAGGTTACGCTTCATGTAATAACCTCATATTTTCCTTCAATATATTTTCTTCTAATAGCTAACTAAAACTAGCTAAGAGAGCATGTGAGTTTCTGTTCAAAATATAAAGAGGGCCAGATGCTCCCCAGCCTTAGTTTAAAAGTGTAAATAAACAAATTTATAGTCTGAACCTTGTCTTTACTAAACTGAAGTAATGGTGTCTCGTTACTTTTTGAATTTCTCACCAAACTGAACAAATTAACAGTTTAAAGAAAGCCCAAGTTCTTCTGTGCTATCCCAGTCTAGTATAGTACTTATTACACATCTATGGAATATATTTACCTTGATCTGCTGTGCAGCTTGGAAAGTTTTCATACATACCAACTCTGACTGTATTTTTTCATGTGTGTTCTGCAACCACATTTTCTCCTCTTGGTAGTTTCCAGTGTTTTAGGCTGACTGGGAGAAGATGTTGAAATGACCTGTGTTAATAGGGAACATAGGTGGGATTTATATAGTTTGTACTATCAGTTGAGTAGCACTACTTTAGCTAAATCCAGAATTTGGGTTCTCATACTCCTTTATTAATGTGTCTCATGTATACATTCTGTTTATCTGATCCCATATTTTGACAGCATAATACTTACCTGAATTTATTTGCTTTTGGATTACCGAGAGAGAAGTTAAAAGAGCAAAGCCCTGAAAGGGAAGCTTTAGAGAACTGCTCTGTATTCTTTGAGGAGGGATATAGTTTAAATGAACAATTTGAGCATGTTGCTGAAGGGTTTAGGGGAAAGTGTCATTGTTTGACAGAAAATGATTAGATGAGAATTGTATTATTGGCCCAGATAGAAGAAAATGTTTAGCTAAGCAATTAAAATTGAAAGAAAATGCCTATACACTCATGTATCAATATATCCCATTTTATCTTGATACTCAAAGCAGCTTTGAAATAAGTAATAAAATCCACTATTGAAGAATGTACATAAAAATGTAATGGCAGAAATAAAACTGCTAGCCTATGACTATTGTATTTTCAGTTGCCTAGCATAGCTAGGAACTTTGTTCTGTTAGGGGTAGTAACAACAATAAAACATCCCTGTGACAGTAGCACAGTTTAATCCTAATACAAACTTTAAAAGCTAGAATTTGCAGTTCCTTATAAAAACTAAAAGAAGTGAGGTATCATTTTCTTGGCGAGCTCATTCTGCAGATTCAAGACAGCATTTGAAAAGGCTGTACAGAGTTGATTGGAACTTCATTGTGATGACATGGAGTAAAGCTAATAAATCTTTAGTGTGACAGAGAAACTTGTACGAGAAGGTGTGTTGTTGTGTGTCTTCAAGTTGTTTCTGACCTGTGGTGACTCTAAGGCAAACATACCACAGTCCTTTCTTGGCAACATTTATATAGAAGTGGTTTGTCCTTGCCTTCATCTGAAGATGAGAGATTGTGACTTGCCAAGGCCATCCAGTGGATTTCCATGGCCAAACAAGGAGTCAGACTCTGGTCTCCAGAGTCACACTGCAAACCACTGGTGCTCCATATGAGAAGGTATCTTCTGAGATACTCAGATTTAATTCTTTGAAACGCAAAACCCAACACCTTACATTAGGCCCAAAGCTAACTGTATAGTCACTGTAGAGCTGGGTGTATTTGTTATCTTCCCTGCTGCATTGTATTGCATTGAATTGTTCTGTTCTTTGTCAGCTTAGAGTCTGAACTGTTTTCAAGTTCAGATCCATATATATTGTTAGAAAAATGGATCATTGAAGTTCTGAGCTGCATAATGTATAGCTCTGGAATGGTAATTCTGTAACCCAGATGCCATATGTTGTCCCCTGGGCCTTTCTTATGGTCCTTTCTGGCCTGAAAAAAATGGCAGAAGCTGCTCTCCCCACTCCTGGAAGTTTATAGGGACAGTGATTTTGCCTTAAAAGAAAGCTGCCCTTACCTTTTTTTCCCTTCCCCCCTTTCCTACTTCTGTTTTTCTTTGGGATTTTTAGGAGGCTGGTGAAACCATAGTGGTTTCTTGGGAAATTGGCCCCCAGACCTTGCCATTCCTGGTCTAGCAGAAGCTGGACTAGGCTCACAGTAATTCTTTTTCGCGAGATATTAGGCAACAAAGTTCTTTGCTAAATGGAATACAGCAAACAGGTTTCATTCACAAATATATTCACACTGAAGAACCTGTTTAAAATATTCATTCTGTCAGCTGATGTCTGCAGTTATGAAGGGCTCCACACTCCTGGCCTAGAAAACCTCTCATGTTCATAAGCCCCATTCCCTTGTTACTTACCTTTGGTGTTTCATCGCACAAGCAAAGGAGTGCAGAGGAGTACAAGTCCCCACAAAATGGAGAGTTATACATCTGTGAAGGACTGATTGCTGTTCACATGGAAGCTTTCTGTGTGAGCAAGATCCCTGATTTTCTAGGGTTATTGTTCATGTGCAGAGCCTCCATGTGAACAAGAACCCTCTTCTCTCCCCTGCATATTTCTAAGCGAGGAAACTGAAGATAGAGGGAAGCAGGACTTTAATGCTCCTCTCTCTGGTTATCTGATGAAGAACCAGGGTGAGTAATAAATGAATAGGACTTATACAAGCATGAGGGGTTTTCTAGGCTTGGGTACCCTCCAGATGTTGTTGGGCTCCAGCTTTCATTATTAAAGACAGTTGGCCATGCTAGCTGGGGCTTATAGGAGCTGGAGTATAACAAAAGCTGGAGTACAGTATGCCCTGCCCTTTGCCCCCGTGTAGGCATTTGAGATGTGCTGGAGATGTGCAGTAGGACTTCTTACTCAGAAACAGCCTCCTGCTTGGCACTATAACATAATTGGGGGAGTTGGTGCTCTGAAGCTTTTGAAAATGAAGTTCAGACATGCATTTAATGAAGATTGAAGCTGTAAAATTCTGCATTCTACATGTTGGTATTGTATTGAGTGAGAGATTATTTGTTTCATATTCTGAATCAGAAGCATTGAAATCTGATTGAGGAAACAGCAGGGTATTGCTTCAGTTCAAATTAACTTTGCTTAGAACTTATTGGTAGAAAGCACTTTTCATGATAATTTTTAAGTGTTGGCTTTAAATCAGTTTTTAAAAGACTGTGAGCTAAAAATGGTTTAATATGATTATATGTTCAGTAAAATTGTTTCTATGAGATATAAAAATCACCATATTAAATTCTTCAGATGGAAAATGGAGTAACATTTTCTAGTCAAAATTCTCTCATATTCAACACATTTGTTGGAACAAATGAATCAAAACAAATATTTATTCTTTATTTGCTTTAGGTCCTGGGGTAGCCCAGAATGGCTGCAGTGTCATATGATCAGTTGTTAAAACAAGTAGAGGCATTAAAAATGGAGAACTCAAATCTTCGACAAGAACTGGAAGATAATTCAAATCATCTAACAAAACTGGAAACTGAAGCTTCTAACATGAAGGTATAAAATCATTTGACTTCATTAGCATTAGGGTTGATGACCCATATCACACAAAAAAGTCTGTGGTTGTCAAAACCTGTACGTTTAGATCATTGCCTCACAGAATCCTAACTATGCTTTCTAAAGTTCACAGTAAGAATGTTAAATATTATTGTCTAACAAGAGAACAAAGGATTTTGTATAGGATGCTGATGGAATGTACTAAATCCTTATTCACTTATTCAGGAAATATGTTGAAACAACATGTGAAAAGAGGAATGTGCTAGCTTCTCCCTCTCTATCTCCAGTTCTTTCAGTTTCCTCACATAGAGAGCAACCATTCTGTGCAAGAAAGCTTCCTCACAGGGGTGTACTCCACACATTTGGTGACTTTGAGTTGCTGATCATCCAGAGAACATCCTTGCTGGCTTTCATTCATGAATTGTTCTCTTTGTTCTCTGTGAAGAGAACAGAACTTCAGATGGAAGGGGTGTGTAAATGCACTCCCTTCTTCACATTTTGATTTAATGTATTTCCTGAATGAATGAATGAATGAATGAATGAATAGGACTTCCATATGATGTGTGCGATATTTATATATGTGTGGCAATTTCGTAAGAAAAATCCTTGGTGGATTTACCAGATCAGAGTTGGGGAGCTGTTTTATTGCCTTAAGGACCAGACTTCACTCAATCATTATTCACATTGTTTGACCATATATATTTTTAAAAGAAACAGATGTGTGTGGTTTGGAATTTTGCCGTGGGGAAGCAATGTAAGAGGGCAATCTCTACCTGTCTCCAAACTCTTTTCCTTGTTTCAGAAAAGGCAGGTAAAAATTGTGACTGCATTTTTATTTGCTTTGGTTCTCCCTGCTCTCATATGCCCTGCCTAGAAAGGTGTGTGTAGTTGTAGGAGTGACAGCTCCTCTCTATTCCAGGGGAGTGATGGGTGGAGATGGTAGGCAGGTAGGCAGACATATCCCGTTAGTGGATTAGTGTGCCTGGAATCTTCATTCCTGCTTGACAGAAGAAGAAGTGAAGATGGTGTTATTCCGTACCTGCTGAACATTTCACTATCATTTATTTATTATTGTTATTGTATTATTGTCGTTGTTGTTATTTTGTAATTATTTTTCTACTTCTGTCAATTTGTAAACCACATTTCAGCAAAAGATATTAGTATGGGGAACAGTAAATGTAACACAATATGGTAATGTAGTTGCAAAGTGCAGTACAACAGTACAGTGCTATAAAACAGTATAATTACAAGCAGTATAATTACAAAAAATATTTCTGAGTACTGATACATTTTTTTCCTGTTGGTATCTGAAAGGCTTTGACTTGAAGACAGATCTTTAAATGATTTAAATGCTATATGCTAAGTCAAATTGGTTGGATAATCAAATAAGCATAATTCTTCCCTTCCAGAATAAAGACATGTATTGCTACTGACGTAATTTTAGGGCAGTCCAAGTTCTCTCTGAACAAACTAAGATACATGATATGACAAGAGGCTTATACAAGAAATGAGTGCTCATTTTTAACTTCAGAATATAACAGAACGGAAATACAGTGGAGTGTGTGGATGTGTCTTCAGGTCGCCTGTTGACTTATGGCAACCCCATGAATTTAAAAGGTTTTGCTAGGCAGGGAGCACCCAGAGGTGGTGTTGCCAGTTCCTTCCTCTGAAATATGGCATACAGTGCCTGGTATTTGTTGGTGGTCTCCCACCCAAGTACTAACCAAGGCTGACCCTGCTCAGTTTCAAAGATCAGACAGGATCATGTGTTTTTAAGGTATTTAGGCCTATGAAATACAGTAATACACAATGAATATAACTATTGGAGGGATAAGGAGGAGGGGGAGAGAGAGAGAGAGAGAGAAGGAGAAAGAGGAAAGAATATTATGATTTATTTCCAAGATCTTTCAGTCCCTGGCTTTGCAAGGTAACACTTGCCATTATGTCTCATCACTTTCAGTCTTTTCATACTGTTGAACAGAAAAGTCTGTCCTGATTGTATTCTTAGATGCAAAACTATGAATCCTTTATTAAAAAAAATCCCAAATCTGTTAAGAATATTGTAGTCTTCTAAGCTGAGAATTTTGAAAACCAAATGAAAGGAAGCCCCAAGAGGTCTCAGCTTGGATTTATTTACCTCCTCTTGTGCTGGGTTGTTTTCTGCCCCATGGCAGTAACGTAAGCATCATATCTGTATTATCACATCATGGTATAGCTAACTGTCAGGATAGAGTTTCAGGCAGTCCACAATAATTGTAGTGTATGAAAGGTAAGTAGAAATTCTTTAAAGCAACAGAATATATAAACCAGTAGAATATATTTGCATAAAGAATATATTATAGTCAGGATTTGACATTGTCCCTCTTAATCCACTTGCAAACATGATGAGTAGCCAGCCTTGTGACTGTGAACTTGCAGAGGTGATTAAAGGTTAGTTGCATGATGATCCCCATATGTTTCCTAGCTTTAAGGTTTTGAAAAGGACTGGGAGTGGTTTAGCAATTATGGAGTGAAAATAACCCAGAGCTCCTCAACCATGTGTGGCTGAATTAGGTTCCAGCCACCCACTGATAAGTTAACATGTACAGGGAAACTGCTCACTGGTGGAGAATTGAAAGCTAAGGCCCAATTTGGATGTTCTCTTTTCCCATTTCTTTTCTTCTAGAAAGAGAAGCGCTGTGGCATTTTGGCTGCCTCTCAGTAGAAGTGTTAAGACTTCTTTCACTGAGTATTGGCAAATACTGCTAGACTGCTTTTCCCTCTGGAAAGATTTCCCAGGATCACTGGGGTTTCTTTGTTCTCTTGTGCAAAGATTCTTCTTTTTTTTTTCTGCCAAGCTAGCAGAGTGGGAGAATAACTTGGTGACCACATTTTTGTGGTCATCAGTAAAGCCAGCAAAATAATTGTAGACCCATAGTTATTGTAAGTTCTGGTTCAGCATAAGAGAGTTCACCAAAGCCAGTTCTGCATATGAAATAAAATGGAACATCAAGTAATTGAGATACTCAAGGTATGCAAAACATTGGTAACAAAGTAACATGATATCAAGAGCTTGTAATGAGATGAGAATTCCCAGCAAGATGACATCAACATCCAAACAAATTGGCAGCCACCATGGTATGTAGGAAATGGAAGGTCATCTTGTAGCTTCAAGATACTGTAAAAAATGACATCATCATCTGATTGCTTAGTCAGCCTGTCAAAATGTCAATGTTCAGCATCAGGATTAAATATGACCAAGACAAGATCTAGAGTATAGCTGTGTGTAATGCAAGGAGGAGCTAAAATATTGGCGTAACGTATGCAGGCATGCACGCTATACACTTGACTGTGTCATAGAACTTTATGCATATAGTGCAGGAGAGGGGAAAGAATGAGCCTCCAGCTCCCCTTTTTGTGCTTCTCCATCACCTCAAGCCCCTGAGGAAGCAGTAAGCTTGTGCTTTCAAATCCCTATGACAGCAAAGCAACACTAATTTAAAAACAAAATATAGAAAGACCTTCTTTTTCTTAACCCAGCACTCTGTTCCGTAATCCAGTGATGAAAAGTTACATTGGAAAATTGTACCGGGGTAGCAGTTCATTGAAGTAGGGATGCTGTTAGTTACTTTAATTGGGAGACTCTTTGAAGCCTTTCCTTTCCTTAAATCAGCAATAGTGACAATATTAAAATTGAATTTAAAAAAATCAAGAGAAATCGAAGTTGGTGAAGCAGTTTACTGAAATGAGAAGCAATGAATTTTTTGCAAGTCTCTTCCTTAAGTAAGCAATTAAGCAAAAGTGTAAGAGAAAAAAGTTTCCCAAGCGTCAAAACACTTCTGGGCTAGTGAACTCTGGGTTGCTATGATATTTTCAGTAACAGTTGTAGAGTTCCAGCGGCTCAAAGGAGACTTACAGCTGCAGTTTGTGCTGCTGTAATTGCATGTGCTGCCCCAAGTAATCAAGTAAATAGTTTTGCATTAAAAATTCTGAAGTAAGTCAAAGTTTATTTTGTTGTACTTATATACCAGATATACTTGTATATAAATCAACCTCATGGATCAGTTGAGGGCAAGTTTTGGGGGCAAAATTACAGATTTTGCTATGACCCATGGATAAGTCAAGCGTAAAACCTAGGTGCCTGTAACTAACAAATCTGTTCCTCTCCTTTTAAAAATGCACTGGTAAGCTTTATTACAGAATTAATTTAATGAATTCAGTCCTAAGTAATACATAATGAAATATTTCATTATTTATTCAATATAATATTTAATGAAATGAAATTAATTTAATTAAATAAAAATGATGTGATGAACTAAATACTTTTTTTTAAAAGTGCAGCCCTCAACGAATCCCAAAAGATGTTGCTAGCTTTGGCACAGTTGCTAGCCTGTGATTTAGTGTAAAAATCTGAAAAGGAGCTTCTTAGTGTATTGAGCTTTCTGCACCTACTAAACTCTTCTCATGTATTTCTATTAGGCATGCAAAAACCTTTAAAGCAAAGGATGTTTTGTGGTAAGCATCCTTGCCCTGTCTCCATGTCTAGGCCTAAGTGTGGTACAGCTGAAAACCTGCACAGACCATGTGTATTTTCAGCAGACCATGTGTATTTTCAGCAAACCTGCATTCAGCTTTTGCCCCTCTCCCCCTGATATTTCCTTTCAAGTTAGTAGAAGCTTCTGAGCAGATAGGTAGAGTGTGTGGGAAGAGCAAACTGTAGCACAGTACTGATACATTGCTGCTGAGGTTTCTACAGAAGAGAGGAAGTTTGCCAGATCCCAAAGCCATTATTAACCTGCCCTGGATTGTCACAGGCTGTCTCTGGGCCCTCTCAGGGGCCCTGCCCTCCCTTCTATTTTTCTTCCTGTGTGAAAATGGTGAGTTGTAGCCAGGAAACCTCATGAAGGTACAGTTGATCATCCCCTCCAAAGATTGTTCAGTCCCCAAACATCCTTTCTTTAAGATTATTGACCAGTTTTTTAAAAAGTCAATTTCAAGCCTTAAAAATGCTGGAGCACAAAATAGCCTTTAAATGGTCCTGTCAGATTTTGAGAGACACATTTTCATGCCAGGGAGATCATGGGGCAAAATAGGGCTTGGTAGGCCACATGCAGTCCATGGTTCTCCACTTTGCTCACAAATTGGGTCAATATGCAATACCACTCTCTCTCACTCTGCTTTCACTTTCTAATTGTTCTCACTTCTGGATCTGTACAGAGATTTTTTTTCACATAACCATTCTAGTGAATCCTAAAAACTGCTTATAGGAGAAGGCAGTTTCTTATCCCCATGCCCCTGAAAAGTCTCTTCTAGGGATTAGGATGCCCTTTCAGATGGAAAGGACTATGGCCATTTCCACACTGCAGTGTTATAGTGCTATTATTCCACTTTCAACATCCCATGGAATTGTGGGATTTGTAGTTTAGTGAAGAGCATTTAGAATTCTCAGCCAAAGAGCTCTTGGGCCTCAGTAAACTACAAACTCCAGAATTCCACAGGATGTTGAAAGCGGAAGAATAGCACTTTAACAGTGCACTGTGAAAATGGCCTATGGCTCAGATCCCTGAGAACTCGATGCAGGCATATTCTATAGTGAACGTTCACAGAATGCAGGTGTATGTTAGTCTATATATTCAGCAGAAGGCTTTTAAAAAACAGTAAAAGCTCAGGGTTTTTTTCTCCTTCCACTCACCATTGAAGATAATCAAGTGAAAGGGAGAAAAGTAAAGAGAAATTTATGTGGATGGTCTGCTTGAGTCCCTGAGACTTTATAGTATCCTGGAGATGGGGTCAGAACCATAAGTTGCCTCAAATTCTCTCTTTGTTTTGCTGCACAGCCAGAATTCTAGTTAAGTCTTCAAGTTATAACTGAAAGAATACTTCATTTCCATTGCCTTATTGTTTGTCTGTTAGAACATAAATAGGATTTCTTTGAAAAAAAATGTAAGTATGGATATATATGGATGTTTTCCTTCTAGAAACACAGAATGCATTTTAGATTTGTTTTTTCCTTTTGCTCAATAAAAAACACATTAAGACACATCTGTTAGGTATTTCTTGAAAAAGGGGCCAAATTAAATGGATAAAGGGGAAAAATTCTATAGATAACCTTGCATTAAGGAAATTGCTGAGGGGTACTATTTTTAATTGTTTGCTTGCTTATGAATTCATTGTTGTATCTAAAAATAGTGTAGATGGGCAGAAGAATAAGTTTTTATGTTGTGGAATGTTTGCCTTATAGCCATGCTTTTCAGTTTGCTTTAGTTATTGATGGAGCTTCTATAATAGAAAACCTTGCAGATCTCTTATCTAGCTGCCTATTTCTATATAGGCCACTGAGCATTCAGAGCCTCAGAGCCTAGTGGCCTCGCTTAATTCAACAACCATTGTTATGTTCATTATGGTTTGAAGTTCTTTGATCATTGATTCACTTTAGTAAAGATTTTGTATATCATAATTTTATAGAAAGCTCTTAAATGTGATCCTTAACTGCTTTGGGAGTCAATTTTGGTATGTAGTGCTTGCAGAAATATCTATACCCTTCCTGTGATTTTTCCATATTTTGTTTTGTTAAAGCCAGGAACTGAAATTGATTTAATTGGCATTGTTACCACTTGCTGTATTGCAAGCTCCTTAACAGTTGAAGGTTCAAAATATTTTTCCAGTGCAAATGTTAAATATATAAAACAAAGTGGCACTGGATAGTTGAATGAATATTTACCTCTCCCACCCCCATAATACTTGGAAGAAGCACCTTTGGCAGCAACTACAGCTGTGAGTCTTAGGTAAGTCAACTTTGCGCATCTGGATCCTGCAGGGTTTCTTTGTATTCTTGGCAAATTTGCTCCAGCTGTGTTTCAGTCTTGCCACAGATTCTTGATGGGATTGAAGTTTGGGTTTGAGCTAGTCCATTCTCAGATAGGCTGAAGGAGCAATCCACAGAACTGTTGGGATCCAGCCAGGCGGGGGACCCATTCAAGCCTTTGCTTTCTCTTTTCTTTATTTCAATCTTTCAATTCATTTTTCCTCTTATTCACTTTAGTCTATTAAGTTAGTTAGTACTCAACATGGAAAACATTAATGTTTTTTGTTTTAAATGGCAGCACTGTTATCTTGGGTAGTGTGTTATTGTCCTACTTGAAGGTGAGACCTCTACCCCAGTCCCAGGTCCTTGTAGACTAAAGCCATTTCCACACTCGAGTGTTATAGAGTTGTTATCCCACTTTCAACACTCTATGGAATCCTGGGGTTTGCAGTTTCGGGAGGGGCCATACGACCCCTCCCGAAACTGCAAACCCCAGGATTCCATAGGATGTTGAAAGTGGGATAACAACGCTGTAACACTCAAGTGCGGAAATGGCCTGCAACAGGTTTTCCTCTATAATTGCCTTATAATTGGCCATATCCCCCTTGCCCTTAGTCATGACCACTTTACCATTCCCTGCCAAGGAGGAGCATTCTCACAACCTAATGCTGCAGAAATAACGCTTTATCATAGAGGTGTGTGTTTTGAGGGAAATAAAGAGCTGTTGGTGCTGCAGTATTTTACAGCAGGGCAACAAAAAAACAAAAACAAAACAGTTTTGGTTTCATCAGATGAGAGGACCTTCTTCCATCTATTGTTTTTCTCCCTCATGCCTTTTTTGCCAGAACCAAAGAGGTTATAATATAGATTTGTTTCAGCAGTGACTTGCTTCTTGGCACTGTTCTTTGAATCCAGATTTGTGAAGCGTCCAGATGATAATTGTGTGTGGAAGGTCTCTCCACAGTAGATCTTTCTAGCTCCTTTAGAATTACCATTAGCCTTTTAGTTGCCAATACTCTTTTTTGCTGGTCATTGAATTTTGATAGGTGGCCCTTCTCTGTGCTGAGTCACAGTTAAACCCATATTTTTTGGTTTTGTAATAATGGATTTAATGGGGCTCCAGAGGTTGTTACTAGTTGGAATGTGTTTTTAAACTGACCCATGCCTCGTGTTTCTGCAAAGCTTTATCATAGACTCATCTTCATTTCATCTTTTTCTTCATGATGCTGTGCATTCTCCAACAAATACTGCAGCCTCTCAGAAAAATATCTTTAATTTGAGAGTGTGTGGATCTGGAATTGCATACATTCAACTATTTCTATGATTTATGGAGGCAATGGGTTCCACCAGGGCTTATTCAGGTGTGTCACAGCAAAAGAAGTGAATATTTATGCAAACAGCAAAATGCCTAAAGGTTTTAATTACTATTGTGCTACAGTAAAATATATTTTGCACCTTCATGGTTTTAGGTATTTTGTGTACAATTCCAGTTAAATCTGTTTCAATTCCAGATGACACTACACAATGTGGGAAAGTCAAAGTGAAGTGAATACTTCTACAAAGCACTCTACTAGGATATTCATGTGTTTTTACGGGGCAGTGAGGGAAATTACAGAAATTGTTGGTGTAAATCTCTCTTTCCTCTTTATAATCAGTGTAAATAGTGCTAAAACATTTTGTTGAATTGTTGTTGTAGTTGAATTTGTAATCCTAAATCTGTTTGCTAAAGTATTGTATCAATTTCAACAAAAAGAATCTTGGTTTGGGGGGAATGTACAGTTCAGTTTGTTATAATCATTGCAGGAGTCTGGTACATCTCTTGGAATGGAAGATGTTACAAAATAGTACAATTTTATCTCGTTTTGGCCGGGTTTCATTGATATACTATGTTCTTTATTTTGTAGGAGGTACTGAAGCAGCTACAAGGAAGTATTGAAGACGAGGCAATGGCATCTTCTGGTCAGATAGATTTGCTGGAACGTCTTAAAGGTAAACTTGGAAGAAGGTTATAGATTTGTTAAACAAACTTTGTCCATCTAAAGAACTCTTTATGTGAGATCAGGGACGGCCAGTGGGCTTCCAGGTTACAAAGCATACAAACCAGAATATGAGCTATTTGCTACTTATCTGCCAAGAGTTTAGCCATCATCACAAATCCCAGTGATACTACTGGAAAACAGGATTATAAGAAGTGTTCTTGTTTCCTGAAAGAATTGCTCTTAAAGTGTAGGCTGTTGGGATTATTTTCCTTCTGGGAAATAAGGCACACATTTTTTGCACACCATTTTCCACAAGGAAATTTCTATTGTTTTTGTGCTGTGACAGAAACGTTCATACTGGGATTTGTGTTCAGGCAGACATAGTATTGCACATTACCTCTTTCAGCTTGAACAAAGTTGAATTCCTTTTTTCCTGAGAAGAAAGTGATATAACATTTTATCACATCTTGATTAAAGTGTGAAAGAATTGTGAAGGACCTGATCAGAGATCATACAGGAGTTCAGGACCACAGATGTCCAGTTGGCTATCCCTGTCATATATTAATAATAACCTCCACCAGTTCTGATTTAACTGTTTAACGTTCTGCTTTAGAATTTACTAGGCCATTTGTCACCCATTTCATCTGTTTATTATAGTAAGAAAAATCATGTAAGAAATTAAAGTATAAAAGGACTTTTTGTTAATATTTCTTAGACTTAATTGATCTAATTCTCTGTTTCCATTTAGAACTGAACTTGGACAGCAGTAACTTTCCAGGAGTGAAGTTAAGGCCAAAGATATCTATGCGTTCATATGGAAGCAGGGAAGGATCGGTCTCTAGTCGATCAGGAGAATGCAGTCCTGTTCCCATGGGATCATATCCCAGAAGAGGCTTTATGAATGGAAGCAGAGAGAGCACTGGTTATTTAGAAGAATTAGAGAAAGAAAGGTAAATTTTTCACCTCAGGTATGTCTTATACATCAGGTTAAGAACATATAAGCAGATATACTTGGATTTTAAAGGGATTTTCTCCTTTGTTTGTCGGGATGGGAAGGACAAAAGGGCAGTACCCTAAGGGCACCAGATCCTGCCTGATCTTGGAAGCTAAGCAGGGTCAGCCTCTGATGGATATAAGCAATATTTCAGAGACAAGGACTGGCAGAACGACCTCTGAATATTCCTTGTCTAAGAAACCCTGTGAAATTCATGGGGTTGCCATAAGTCAACAGGTGACTTGAAGGCACATACCCACACATGCTCAAAAAATAAGGCATGCTTAAAAAAATAAGATACATAATTTTATTTCTACAAATCTGGGAATCTGTGTTTACACTGAAGATGCACTCATGAAGCTCTATGTAGAAATTGGTTTAGTTGCATGTCAGGAAATGTGTGAGCTCCAGTTGTGCTCGTTTATCTCACCATAGAACAACAGAACTCAGTCCCTGTTAGAACCACTGCTAGGTGAATTTGTATGTGGTAGAAATAGTATTTAGTTGCAAATCTACTTTTTTCCTCTATTGGCGGTCGCAGAGATATGACTAGAATAGAATTTGTGTTCCCCCACCCCCAGTAATCTGTTGTGCTGAAAATCTGGAATCACTTTTGTTTAACAGACTTTGGAATTAGAATATTAACTGACAGCTATAAAGTATTATAAATATTTTAATAAGACTACTTAGGAGTATGTAATGCTTTATAGCTGTCAGTTAATTATTTTTATTCTAACCTGCAAATATCAAGTGTTTCAGCCAAACGTAAGCATGCATACATAGAAGGCACTTTTGTGCACGTGTGATGGAGTATAAATCATATTTTGTCTGGCTGTAACCTTGGATCCCCAGTGTCATAAAGACATGCATACATATAAAATCACATGACATGTCACTATGTGGGGGGTGCTCTGATCCTCAGTGCAGTCTTTTCTGATATGCATGACTGTTGAGGGAAGTTGAGAGGAATCAAACATGACTTGGTGCATTCTTTGCTTGCACATGGGGATCTTACTATCCAAGCTGTGTGTTGTAGCAACTGGACAGTCTTGTGGTATCTACTTTTGCCTTCTGTACAACAGTTATAAGATCTGCCAGCAAGAACTAGTCACAAAATAATGACTTGGGCAGACCTTACAATCTCATGTATGGAAAATTTGCATATTTATATTTATATATGCAAATATAAAAATCAATAGAATTTACATTTCATAATTCTTCCAAATAAAATCTCTTTCATTACATCTTCTGAGTAATTCTTTTTAATTTATCATAACCCGTAACTCTGATCATCCTGAAAACTTCCTCCCCAGCTATGTTACCTAGTTTACTTATCCCAAATCAGTCCCTCTTCAGTTTATTCTCATTTCCCTTTGGCTCCATCTTCAAAGACAAGGTGGAGAAAACCCCAATATTTATATTTCTATATACAGAAAAGCACAAGTTCTGACCTTTTGAAAGTCTTCTCCTCCTGCATGCCAACACAAACAACTTAGAAGAAATAGAAGAACTGGAATCCATGAAGGAAGGATTTTCCTCCTATGTACCTGAACTTAAAAGAACTTTCTCTTCACCTTAATATAGAACAATAAAGATGAATAAATAGCATAAAGAAGTCATAACTATGATAGTGTTACAGGAGAAAGCACAGCAGCAGTTTTAATAGCTTGGGGCAGGGGGGAAAGGAAAAAGAGCCGAGTGCAGTGTTTCCTGGTCTTGGGGAAAAGAGTGAAAGAACTCCAGAAAAAAGAAACATAGTCAATGATATACATTTAAAAAATAGCTGTTACAGTTTCCCCCTCCCCCACTGGCAGCTCCCACTAGGATCCTTTGGGCTGTTAGGTCATAAACAACCCCCCCCCCCATATGCTCGAGTTCATAGCATGAATGATGCTGATGTTTTACAACATAAAATATAGCATGTAAAGAGAGAATAAACATGGCTCTAAAGAGTGCATTAAATTAGCTATACATAATTATCCAGTGCTGTAACCATGTTATAAACCCTATCCTTCCTTTAAGGAAATCAAGTATACATGGAGAATTTTCCATTTTATTCTCACAACAATGCTAGACAGACAGACAAGACAGAAATTTTTGTTTGCAGAGGTAGCCCAGTGTTGGTCTAAATTTGCATTGGTGTCATTCTGAAGATCATTTTGAATTTTTTCATTCTTCAGTCTTACTACTTATCTTTATGTCTTCATCAACAAGTAATTAAACCCCACAATTACTGATTCTTTTTGTGGGCTTCTATTAGGTTTACCACATTACACAATGGTACTAAATCAGAGGTGGACAACTTCCTGGAATTGGGTGGCTGCACTGGACCCCTAGAACCTGTGGGGGCTGAATTGTTTCTGCCATTGCTGCTGCCAAAATTGAGCAGTAACTCCTAAAGAAATCTGGCAGAAATTTGCAACCGTCTGCTCTCTCTTAGACAGGTAGAGACCAATTAAAAAGTAGCGCAGAGTGGCTCCAGAAGACAGGAAGTGATGTTTCCTGTCTGAAACAAGGAAGCTGGGGGTAGGAAGTAAGTGGAGACTAGGTTTTAGCAGCAGCAACAGAATTGGAGTGAGTATTTAGATTTAATCAGATGTATCTTTCAAGTGAGGAGACAGCTGGGTTTTGACAAGGGGAGTAAAGCAACACAGAGTTGAAAAACAGGTTCCATGTGAAAAATGGTATCTATATAGGTATTTACTGAAGTCATCCCAAAATATAGAGTGGATTCATAGTGGGATCGTAACAGGAAACAATTTGTATTCTTTGTTTCTTGCTTCTTTAAAAAAAAATTAAGAACAGTTCCTTTAGTACTTAAATCAGTTGTAATGATGTGATGTTATAATTCGTATAACTTTGTGTCAGATGAATATTGAAGCCTGAATGCTGAAAAAATTGAAAACATAGCTATATAGTAAGGGCTTAAAATATTTATTGGTTGAGCAAGAGATGGAAGGGCAGGATCCAGTTTCACTGAGGAGTTGTGTGAAATGCAGAGCCTTTCATTTTCAGCTAGAAACAGTACAGCAGAGATTTTTTTTTAAATGATGAGGAACTATACTACTCTTGCTGTTACCTGGCATGAAATAACTTATTGTTTTCAAACCCATTTCTATATCTCCTTCTCCTACTTTGGAGGTTTTTAAGCAGAGGCTGGACGGCCATCTGTTGGGAATGCTTTGATGTGTGTTCCTGCATAGCGGGGGTTTGGACTCAATGGCCCCTGTGGTCTCTTCCAACTCTGTGATTCTGTGATTTGTCTCATATGGAGGAGTTGTATTTGTAACTGGCTGTTGAGTTTGAAGAAACAGCTACAATGTTTTTTAAAAACAAGTTTTCCAAGACAATATGGGATTGTAAAGTTATGAATGTACATACTTAATTTTTTAATATTTTGTCTTGCACATTAATAGGATTTATTAATAAAGGTATTGAAATGGTGGGAAAAGAACACAGACAACCCAAAAAGAGTATCTGTGTTAACTGATTTATCTCAACGTTTGCCCACTGTGTAACATAGTACTTTGTATTCCACATCTGTTCCACATAATACTTCAAGTTCTATAACTTTTCTGTGAGTACCGATTCCAGTTTTGTGAAAACCATCTATACACATCAGGGAGGTATCAGCATGCTTGAGAGAATATAAAAGTTTGTAGAACTAAATAATCTTTCAGAAAATGAAGTAGAGCAATATACCACTAATCTTGGGTTATTAGTAAATTACTTGGGTAATGATTGTAAGCATATGTTAGGGACAATAACCCATTCATCAGGATAGTGTTTCTCTGAGAGAGGACAAAAAGGTAGTTTTTGTGGTTTGGGATTTCCTCTTCCATGGAACTAACAGCTAGGTCTTGCTCCTGCTCCTTGCTGTTACTGTTATTATTTTAATGCTTCCTTGTGACCCAGTTTATGCACAATCATCCTTGCTAAACTTTGGCACATATGATGTGGCTTGTATTTAGTGTATCCAACTATCTGATTCACTTGATGTGTAGCTGTACTAGTAGTTAATAAACAGTGTCCTATATCACTGAAAAGTCTGTATTGAAGTCCCAGTGTCCCAGACCTAGTTAACTGTTTGGTTGGGGATGCTTCTTAAGGAGATAAGAAATAAAGGTCCTTTCTACAACAAAGACTGTCACTATAGCAAAGGAAGAAGAAACCTAAATTTCTGTTTTCTGTCCAGTCCAAAAGAATGTCACCAGATCCTTCTTACAGTTTCAAACTAAGATAAAATTGTGCTTCCAAACAGCCAGCAAGAAAAATGTTGCCTCCAGCTACATTTCCTCATCTGGAACCAGCGGAAGGCCAGTCTTTCTCACAGCAGTAGCTTTCCTGAACAACAGCACGGGAGTTGCTTTACACATGTCTAGGACAAAACCACAGGATTTCCTGACAGTCAACACCTATTGACATTCATGTCTATATGCTTAGTCCCAGCAATGAATATCTATTTAGGCATTTCCTCAATATTTTTCTTAGTTCCAAAAGAAAGAAAAAAACAGTGAGCTTTGAGTCATTCTGAATCTGTACCAGCCTAATTAACTGCATGAACAAATAATAGTCCAAGATGAAAATCAGAATCTATAATGAAATTGACTCTCACCAGCAGAATTCGTAGCCTGCAATCAGTCTTGGAGATACGTATCTGTACATCATCATCAGGGAATCCCACTGGATATAACTACAAATAACATGGCACTGAAAAATGTGTGTAAAGAGGCAAGGGGCTACATGGTTGATGTTGCTCAACAAACTGGCTACGTTGTCCTCAAGATGCTCCTAATTTGTGTGTCAGCTCTTCGTGGCAGACTGGCTGGACCATTCATCTTATAAGGAAGTCAAGTGCATTCATAACCTTCACATATTCAGGCCTCTAACCGAAAAGTTAGAACCCCACCAGTGAACATTTTTGCTATTTAGGAACCCTGCAGATTGAAAGATTCTTCTTGAGGTTCTCTTGCCACACAGAAACAAATTCCCTACAAAATGGGCTCCCCTGTGAGTTCCCACTAGTTCCACTTTTATTCATTCAGAAGATCAGAAGGACCACAACAAATGTGATTCCCAGTGGTCCAGATGCTCATGATTTCCATTGCTACTGAATATGTCACTCCAAGACTACTAGAGATTGCCCAAAAGGACATTTTACTCCATGATCAGGTCCTCCAATCTCAACTGGAATTCTTCCAGTTAACTCAAGATGAAAGAAGATGGTTGGCACAAATAGCATATCCAGAAGTGGTCGTAGAAGCCTTGTTCTTGTTTAGAAGATGTTAGGATATGCAGCATGGTCATTCCTAACATAATCAGAAAGACAGCTGTATGGCCAAGAGTACAGAGTAAAAGATGTGCTCGTATAAGGATCTAAGCACAGTATCATCAAAAGACAAATATCAGTATTAAATAGTATTTTGTGGTACAGAAATAAGAACTTTTACATCGTCTCACGACCTGAAGAGGTTTCAGAGGTTTTGCACTTGTTAAGTCTGATAGTATACTGTTCTCTGACTGCAAATCTCAAGTGGGTTCTGACTGTCTGATTCCATCGCAGAGTATTTGTTAACATTGCTTACTCTCAAGACAGTATTCCTCATGGCATAACCTTTGGGCACTGAGCCTTTGAAGTAGGTGCACTGTTAGCAGATCTGCAGACCATCTTTTTTTTTTTTTAAATGAGATGTGATACTCCTTGGCCACTGCAAATTGCAGATCTGGAGGTTGCAGATATGGAGGACCCACTGTACTTTGATGTGAGACTACCAGTGAATACCTGGGATGTGTGTGTATGCCTTCAAGTCCCCTGCTAACTTATGGCTGACCCTGCTTAGCTTCTAAGGTCAGGCGGAATCTGGTGCCTTTAGAGTATTTAGGCCTGATAATATTATAAAGAATAAATAAAATTTAAGATATTTAACATTGAATATGTGTGTCCTTCTACAGCATTTAAATTAATTCTGATTTAACCATTAGCTTTTATGTTTATTTTCACAGTATTCTTACATAGAATGACAGCAGTAGTGCAATAGAAAATTCTTAAATATATTCATTTAGAAATAGATTGAAAATGCATGGCACTTTTTTCTCTCCTGAGTGTACAAACTGAGCTATGTGCAGAATGTCTTCTTATTGATAGGCATCAGGTCGGGAGTCAGGAAAGGACACTTAGACAGCTGAACCAGATATCTCATGCATAGACTCCACATGTATATAAAAAAAAAATACCCAAGTTCTCTCAGCTAATGAAGCATGATTGTTGTTTGTTCATATATAGATCTCTCTTGCTTGCTGAACTTGAAAAGGAAGAAAAAGAAAAAGACTGGTATTATGCACAACTTCAGAATCTGACTAAGAGAATAGATAGCCTTCCTCTTACTGAAAATGTAAGTATTAATAATAGCAGCATTCTGTCTCATACAGCAAGTATCATTCTAGGATTCTCTTTTTTTGCAGTCTTTTAAAAGTAAATGGCTTTAACATTTATGCAAAGGATCACACACTATTACTGTGAATTTTGTCTAGAAGTAAAAACTTAAGTATGTCTATCAGTATTAGAACTAATCTACTTTTAGAATATGGTAATTCTCTTTGTTTTCTTAGTAACATTGCTTCTTAGAACTATCTGTAGAGGAAATTGAGAGTCCAGGTTATTATTAAGCTTGAGGAACTCCAGATGATATCAGACTGAGATGGTAAACCTCAAACCACAAAACTGATTTGTAAATCTCATTGCCAGCACAAGTTGTATTCTGTGGTACTGAAAAGATTCAAAGTTGCATGTACTCTACATGCATGTGTCCTTTTTTAAAATAATATGGTATAGTGCGTGGCTTATTGATAGCCGTGTAAAAGATGCTGATCTTAATTGTTTAAAATCTTTTGTTAAAATTTTCTTTGTGTCTGGGATCACAACACTTGTTTGTTTAAATTACTGTATCACACTCAATATAACACAGGTGCTCAGTGTTAAAACTAAATCCTGTAAACTGCAGTTTTATCTTTCCAACATTTTCCAAGATCTTCAGATTAAAGAAAGATGAGAAGAGGGAATCGTGTGAATCATGAGTAGATACTTTCTCTGCAATGTCACCAGTATTTTTCCCTGCAGAGAAGGGAGGAACATCCTGAACATTTGGGTTGCTTGTCCTACTCGCTCCAATAGGCAGGAAAAAGAAAGAGCTTCTGTTATCCCCATGTAGGGGAGCAGCCCTCAGAAGGTCAGTCTTTTTCCTGCCTATCACTGATTGGACTGTGTACCATAACACTTCAACTCATCACTGCAGCTGCTTCAAGCCTCTCTATTTGGTCTCTGTTTTGGTCTCTTTCTTGTCTTGCTCCCTCCCTGGTTTGTTTTTTTTAAATCCCCTTTTTCTCTCTTTCAAGTTTCTGCATCCTTGTCTTGCCTCCCCATTCCTCCCCCCAGTCTTTCTCCCAGGAACATGGAAGGAAGACACCAGTGAGAATCCCAGGAAAAAATGTGCAAAATGCCTGCACAAACAGCAGCTCTCTCCTCCTGATTGCAGTGGAGTGAAGCAAGTACCTGCAGAGGGTGCAAACGCTTGTGGAGAGGCACTTGTGGGAGTGGCCAGAGTAGGGGAAATCCTTCCATGTTACTGCCATCATCCAGTCTGAATCAGGCCAGGGCCATGGAAGCTTGCCACCACAACATCAGTTCAACTGTGGAGCTGGGAAAGAACCCTTGCCTGATTTAGTGGGCTTGCCACCCTTGCTCTTGCCATAGCAGGTGCACTAGCACTGCTGGGAGACTCAGAAGCCACTGGGAGGGCAAATAGAGGGTGGGTGAATGCTCAACCTCTCTCTCTCCTTTCTACCCCAGCAACATGGCACCCCAGATAGGGAGAGAGACCATTTTTCAGCCTGGGAGGTGCACGGCAGCAACAATAGGGTCCACACTGACTCCATTTTAAGCAATCACACAGAGGACATGTGGGAGGGATCTGAAACCTCCTCTTCTCACACAAATAGGCCCACATAGGGCCTAACAAAAATGGAGCAGACCTTGGCCTCCAAATCCAAGACAGCATGCTGGCTGCTGCTTCACCCTAGGAAGTAGAGAAAGTGCCATCCTGACTCCTTCTGGGGAAACAGGTGCTTCTCCATGCAGTCCTCTGAGGTGGAATACAAGAATGAGGTGTCATACATTGCCTCTTCTGAGGCTGAGAGTGAACTTTCCTCAGAAGATGCGGGGAGAAACACTCAACTCCAAATTCTGTATGTCTTTTTTGCACTGAAGATTTTCTTGTGCTCTTAAGGAAAGCAGTTAGAACTTTAGGCCTTACCCTTCCATCAGGTCAGCTCCCCCTCCCAACCCAGACCCTTTCTCAGGGAAGCGGAGAGCTTTGTCCCATGACCTTGCGTCCTTGGATATGTCTTTCCCTGCTAATTTTATGCAAGTAGTAAGGGAGGAGTGGAGTAAGCCAGCATCAGACAGACCTAACCCTAGCGCTGCCAAGAAGCTTTGTAGCCTCTCTAAAGATATAATTGCTAAGCTTCAGATCCCATTTGTCAGTGCTCTTCTATCCACTCTCATGTCATCTGCTACATTTTGCAGAGATGGTGAAGGTGCCTTAAAGGTCTCTGAGGATATGAGAGTGGAGGCAGACCTCAAAAGAGCATACAACACAGCCTCCTTAGCCATTAAGGCAGCTGCCCCTGTTTCTGTGATGGCCCCTGTGGTCTCTTCCATCTCTATTATTCTGTGCTTCTAAGGCATCCAGAGAGCTATTCAAGGACATTCCCCTCAACAAGAACAAGGTCAGACAGTGGATGAACAAGCTAATGGAGATAACTTTCACAGCAGATGGCACTCTGGATGGAGTCCAGTTCAGTGCTAGGGCCCAGGTTACTCCACTAGTAGTTGGGCACCAGCTCTGGTTCAAGAGCTGGAATGTGGATGCAACGTCTAAGCAGAACTTGGTGTTCACTCCCTTTTTAGAGACTGAACTTTTTGAGGAGTCCCTGGAGCTTGTCCTTGTGGAGAACACAGACAAAAAGAAAGCTTTGGTTCCAAGGAGAAAAAGAGAGGATAGAAAGCACTACAGACAGGGCCATTCTTTTTTTCATGCTCCCAGATCTCATTTCACTGCCCCTTCTAGCTCTTTCAGTCCAGAGAGTTGAGAGGCTATGGGCCACAGTGAGGAGAGCAGAGATTCCAAATCAAGCAGCAGTCAGCAACTGCATTGGCAGATCCCAGTCCAACAGGAGTACGGGTCAGCAAAATAATCAAAAGGCATGACACTGTTCCTCCAGTAGGGGCAGACTTTGGGAACTCATGCAAGTGTGAGAGACCTCCACCTCTGAACAATGGGTGCTGGACACTCTCAGATGTGGGTACCAGGTATTGGCATCCCATCTCCCAGTTCCAGGAGTCTCCCAAAACACTGCTTCCTACTGGAAGCCATCCCCCATATGCTTCAGATAGAGACACTAGAAAACATGTTCCTCTCTCCAAGGTGCGGAGGCTGCTACCCCATCTTTCTTGTGTCCAATAAGAACAGCACATAAAAGTCATCCAGAACCTCAGACCACTTTGTAAGGAAAAGATGGTTCAATTTGGGAATGTTGAAGCATGTACTAAAGGCATTTATCTGGGGGACTTCTTGTCATCACTTGACCTCCATGAGGTGTGCCTTCATGTCCCAATACAGTATCATTGCAAGTTCCTTCACTTAGCATACAGAAAGCACTACTTAAGTACATGGTGTTTGGACTGTCATTGGCACACAAGTGTTCACCAGTCATGGTGGCACAGATAGCACATTGGAGGAAGGTACCTGCATATTTACCCTTACCTGGATGGTCTGCTGGTATGCTCAGCCTCACTGCAGCAAGGTCAGCGGGATGCGCAACTGGTCCTTGAATTGCTGCACAGGCACAGGTTCCTGGTGAATCTCGAGAAGTCTTCTCACTCCCTCTCAGAAGATGCAACACCTCAGGGCCATGATCAGCAGTAGGCCAGAGACAGTCTGACTTAGGACTTGATCAAGAGAATGCCTCTTATGAACCTGTCTCATCTGGTCCACTTGCAAGGGCTGATGATCTCCACAGCAGAGTGGCTTCCCTGGGCCCACTTCCACATCAGACCTCTACAGTGGCTCCTATTCTCCCATCAGGAGGTGATCACCATGAGAAGACAATACTGAAGGTTCCTCAACAGGTCCACAGCTCCTTCAGCTGGTGGACTTCAACCCCAATCAACAGGAGATGACTCATTTGGGGACCAGAGGAAATGCCAATAACTACAGGTGCCAGCCTTAGGGGCTGGGGAACCCACTGCAGGCCTCACAAGGCTTGAGGTAGGTGGGACAAGAAGGAACTGAGCCACAATATCAACTGGCTGAAACTCAGGGTATTCAGGCTGGCTATCTTGGCATTTGCAGACATCTTTCGTGACAAAGTAATTCTTGTTAGGAGAGACATCACCACAAAGGCTCACTGAACTGTGAGGGCAGAATAAGTTTGTGTTATCTGATGGCAGAGATGCAGAAATGGCTGAACCGGACAGAAGACAGTCTGTTATCTCTGAAGGCAGAGCACCTACAAGGCCCCGTGAACTCAACAGCAGACTGGCTGAACCAGATCAATATCAACCAGGGAGACTGGAGTCCACCTGGAGGTGTTCCTGCAGATTACAAGGGCATTCAGCCAACCTGATGTTGACCTTTTTGCCTCCTCAGCAAGCTCCAAAGTGCAAAGGTTCATCTTCAGGTATCAGTCAGAGAGAACCAAGAGCATGGACACTGTCACTCTGTCTTGGCCACCAGGATTTCTGTATTCCTTTCCCCTGTGTCCTTGCTACCCAGATTAATGAGGAAGAGTCAAAGGGAGAAGTCCACAATGATCTTGATTGCACCAGCATGGTTCTTCAAGATCATGCACATGTCATCAGACTCCATGTCCTGTCAGCCCATATGGATCTTGGCGTGCAAGGGCAGGTCTGCCATCCTGACTCAGAGTCCCTAAGCTCCACCCCTGGAAATTGAATACAGCATGCTAAGTGACTGTGGGTATTCCGACAAGGTCATGAATACCATCTCTGGACAAGTATCCATCAACAGAATCTATGAATACACCTTTAGGGTATTTCACAGATGGCGTAGGTGGAAGCATGCAGACTTCCTTCATTTCTCCATTACATCTCTGCTAGAGTTCCCCCAAGATGGCACGGACTGTGGGCTCAGGCCCAACACAGTCAAGAGACAGGTTGCTGCCATCACATTGATGCACACAAGTAAGCAGCAGTAGTTTCCTCCTATCTGCATATGCACAAGTTCCTAAAAAGCCTGTCAAACTTGACTTCACTTATGGTACATCACTTTCCATCATGGAACCTGCACACAGTGCTAAACAGTGACACCTCTTGAGCCTCTGAGGGAGGCATCCCTAAACACCTGTCCTGGAAGGTGCTGCTGCTCACCACAGTTACCTCAGTACACAGATTATCAGAACTGGGTGGATTGTCTGTGTGTGGAGAGCTCTGCATCATCAGCCCTGACTTTGTGGTTCTCCAGCTGGACCCTACATTTGTCCCTATGTTGAACTCAACTTTCCACAGAGTTTAGAAAGTGGTCTTCTGTTCTTTCTGCTCACGGTCCTCCAAAGAAGGGTGAAAGATCTGGCATACTCTGGACATGTTCAGGGCCATCCAGATCTTCCTAAAAAGAAGCAGCAGCTTCTAGGCTTCTGGCACACTGTTCATCTTGCTCCAGCCACACTTGAAGGGTAAGAAGGTCTCCACATCACCCTGAGCAGTTAGATCAAGTTCTGCATTACAGTCTGCTGTGAGACTAGAAATTCCACTCTGCCTGGAGCACATCCACAATGGCAGCTTTGGTCACTACATCTGTCACATGAAATTGATCCTCCACATTATAAACTAGATGCCATTGAGTGAACTATGGAGGCTCTTATAGCAGGTGGTTACCTAGGACAGTGGGATGCCAGCACTGCCCACCCTATTTAGGGAAGCTCTGGAAAGTCCCAAATAGTCAGGATTTTCCTTTTTGCTAAGAAAAGGAATGTTGGTCTTAACTGTGATACATTCATTTCTGACAGATAAGGGATGAACTTTTTCCCATACTATGGGGTGCTGGTGTAAGTAGATGCCAGTGTACCTAGTTCTCCCCTAGGAAGATTGGGTTATATTGCAAACTGTGGTGTTTCTTCGTTGTTGACCAGTTATATCGCTGTCTGCAGTTGTTGATCATTGTTAATAATGTGTTAATAAATTGTTAAAAATTTTCTCTCTCTGGAGCTTTGTCTCTGGCTGTGTTAGTGACTGGTCTTCTGGGAGTTGCTCTGCCAGGTGGAAATACAAGAAGATCTTTCTTTTTCCTGCTGGTTGAAGTGAGTGAGAGGAGCAACCCAAACCCAGATATTCAGGGTGTTCATCCATTATCTGCTGAAACTCAACTATCATTTTCCTCCATCCTCCCAAAAGGTTGCAAAAATGAAAGGGAAGGAGGGCTTAACAGTAGGTAGATATGTGAGTGATACATTATTGTCTTGAGGGGAGGGAAATTACAAGGCCAGTGCAGGGCCCACAAATGAAGTATTCTGATATTTATAGATTTTCTTTGATGAATGGCTTTCTTTGTTATATTCACTTTAAAACTGTAGTAAATAGGTTTATCTTTCTAAACTCAATAATAATAATAATAATAATAATAATAATAATAATAATAATAATAATAATAATAATAATATATATTATTATTATTATTATTATTATTATTATTATTATTATTATTATTATTATTATTATTATTATTTGTATCCTGCCTCTCCACATGGATCGAGGCGGACAGCATGAAATACATTATACATTAATATAATATGATGTTCCCAACAACCTTCTGGCTTGAAAAAGGGACTTCTGTTATGTGTAAAATAGCCTGAAAGTCCAAAAACAGTGAAATTTGGGCTTTTTTGGTTCACAAAGGATTTTAAAGTAAAAAAAAAAGCCTTCCATGGTCCCTAGAAGTCACAACAGAGAGAGCAGACTAAAAAAAATCCCGTGGGTCCAGAGCCCCGTGCAGTTTGCTCACTCCTGCTTTATTTAGATACTGCAAATAGAATGTCAGCAGTGTAACTGATTGGCATTGCTCTTTTTTGTTCTTTTGTTTTGTTTTATTTTACTTTTGGTTTCAGTTCTCCTTGCAGACAGACATGACTAGAAGACAACTAGAATATGAAGCAAGGCAAATCAGAGCTGCCATGGAAGAGCAGCTTGGTACTTGCCAGGACATGGAGAAGAGGGCACAGGTAATCATGTATGAAGGTTTTCAAAAAATTAAAGAAACAGCAGAACAAATACAGTCCAAAACAATAGAAACAGCAGCATGGATATTTAGCTCTGGGTTTGAGAGACCTTCCCTCCACTGCAGCCATCTGGACTGTCCCAGTGGAATGAGGGTCTTCTCGGTAGCTGCCCCTAGACTCTAAAACACCCTTTCTGGGGAGGCTAGAATGACGCTTCCTTGTTGTCCTTCCGTTGGCAGGCTAAAACCTTTCTTTTCAGGCATGCTTTTAAAACAGAAATTGTTAAAGAATGTGCTATGGGGTGCTGTATTATTTCAACTGAACTATTTTTATGAGCTTTTTATCTTTTTAATCGTGTTTTATTCTATTAACTTGTGGTGTGAGTTGTTTTAATAGTGAAAATAGTTGGATTCTGTTTTAATGTTCATTTTTTCTATGTTTTTAATTGTAGTCGTTTGAGTGGTGAGCCACTTTGAGTCCCAATTTTGGGAAAAAGTGGCATATTAATAATATTAATATTAATAATAGAATATAATAATGATTCCACAAGACGCAAAAAACTAGGACTTTAAAAACTGCACCCTTTTTTACTTAAGCAAAAATCAAATACCTTGCTTAGTTTACCTTTTTCTTTTTCTGCTTTTCCTCAAAGTCTAATCTATTGCAGTTTCTTCGGATAATATTCCTACAACTCAAACTGACATGCACTTTTCCCTCCTGATTGGTATCCTTTTCCCCAGTCTTCTTGCCAAAGAGACAGGCTGAGAGACCTAAGTTCTCTACTTACATCCTATGGTTAGGGGATCCTAAGTTCAGGTAGTCATAAAAACTTACGATTAAATTACCAGTATTTGCTTTTCCCCATTGTAGGGAAAACCTAAATTGATCATGCAAGAATGCAGAAATCAGTGTGAGCATCATATCTCTCCTCATTTATCTCTTGAGAAAATCACACAGTCGTGAAAGGGTATAGTTTCTGAGAAGGCTGTCATATCCTCTTCCTGACTCTTTGGTCTTGGTTCTACAGTTTTAGTGATGCAGGGAAGGTGTCCTTGGTTACCTTATTCTAGAGGAGTCCTTCCATAACTGTGTGAAGGGCAGTTAACATCCACAGAGCCATTTAACATGAAATCCTCATTACTGTCTAGCTATACAGATCACAGGAATGTTTGAGAAATAATAAAAATGCATCTGAGTGCAAGTACCTCTTAAAATTCACTAAAAATAAAAGAATATCATAGCTAACACTAGCCAAATAGGTTCAGAGGTATAAAAACAGTTTGATTTAATGCTATCATAATTGCAGTCCTCAGTTGAATGGATTTTTCTCTTTGCAGTACACCATTTGTTTAGAACACTTTCGGAAGCATCAGTGGTTTACTTTACAAAAAATAATAAACACAGGGAACTAGAATCATAAGGGGATAGTATAAATAGACATGAGTTTTCTGGATTCCTTAAATACTGCTATCTGAAGTAAATTTTTTCAGGTGTGATGTTAGTATGCAGATTTTAAAAATCTTGCTAATATGACATGCCTTATCAACTACCTCAAAGATTTGTACTTTAAAATCAGTGGTCATCAGTATACCTTGTGAATACTCTCTTCTCATTGTATATAAGATTTGTTTATTTATTCCCCTGACTGTAACTTAATCCTGCAATGAGAAAATGTGCAAAAACTTGTCCATAATTGAGACTTGCAACAAGACCCATTTCGGCTTAATTTTTTACTGTGACCCTTAATCATTCAGGTCTCAAGAACTGAGAGTATTAAACTCTGTGGCCTAATCCTAATGATATATACTTTTTTTTCTGGGAAATCCCTCTGAATTCAATCTGTGCACATGCAAATGTGCATAAGATTAAAACCATGAGCTGGTACCGTATTTTTACTTGACATTTTCATACTGTTCTATGTTGTTTGCTTGTTTGTTCTTATAACTTAATGGGAAATAATAAAAATAATTATAAAAAAAGATTAAAGCCATAGGAATGAACTTTTTACATGTGTTACTATGTACCATACTGAAACATCTTTTTTTGAAAAGCAAAACTGCTTGTGAAGTGGGAAAAATTGAAAGAAGAGGGGATACTTGATTCTTTTCACAACTACTGTTCCCTCACTCTGAATTCCTTTTCTATTCCACTTGTGTTTTTGCAATAATTTGAAACCATTTGAGTTTATATTTGGAAGATTGAAACAGGAATTAAATTGTTTGAGGATATGAGATCTTAATGCTAGGGACAATGATAACCATTTGGAATGCAGTGTAATCTGTCAATGCCTATCATACCTTTTTACTTCATGGTATATGTTGAATAATATAATATCTAAAAAATGAATCATTATACAGTACCAGCAGTTCTGTATGCTTTCCACTTATTTTTTTTATATGATGCGAACAGCTCTGTTCTGTTGATTATATCTTGACATTCCTCCCTGCTCAGCCAGTAACCATTTGATACTTCATGTTATTTCAGGTGAGAGTGAGTAGAATTCAACAAATTGAGAAAGATATTCTGCGTATAAGACAGCTCCTGCAGTCTCAGGTTGCTGAAGCAGAGGTAAGTCTTTATTTTCTTTCTTTTTATTTAGATACAAGGATACTTAAAAAAGATTTTATTGGAAATAATATTCTGTATAAATAAACAACCGTTTATTATGGTCCCTGGCTTGTAACTTATCTATAGCTGAACAATATTATGTTATTTCAGCCAAGAAAGTAGTTTGTCTCTGTGTTGAAAGCATTGCTTCACCCTATTCTCAGTATGAAATTATTCAAAGCACATCAGAACATGATCAGTCACAATAAATCTATAAAATTATTGTAAAAATTGCCTCTTGTTGTTAGTTTCCTCCATGAAGATGGATATATTAGTCCCCAGAGTCAGGTTTTATCACAGAATTCATGAAGTACCATATCAGTAAAATGACTGTTTTGCACCACTGTGACTTTAAAAGTTATGAATATTATGTAGAAGTTTCAGCCACCTTCCATGTATGGATTGTTTTTAAGACCAAAAAAAAAAATTGGCTAGGATAAAAATTGTCCCTACAAATTTATTGTTTACATCTCAATTGCACTTTCTGCAAACAAGGAGGACTCACAGCTACTCAGAACAAATGTTCCATCTCATGTGAACATGTTTTCTTTGGCTTTGGATATTGAGGGGTAGCCATGATATATATGTTTATGTGTGTGCATGTGCATTCAAGTTGCTTATCAACTTAGTGCAACGCCATGAATTTCGTAGGGTTTTCTTAGGTGACGAACACTTAGAGTGGCTTGTAAACATTCCTGCACATATGGGGCAGTTTCACAATGTGCAATATATTGGAATTCTGATTGAGGTCAGAAGATACTTGAGATTAAGACATTCAATGGAAGTTTTGTTTGCCTGGGTAAGAATAAAAGCTGCATGAGTCTTCTGCGTTCAAAAGGGAAAAATCATTGTTCAGTAATCCCAAGTTTTGTCATGAGACCATTAGAGGAATAGTATTACTGGCATATGTTTACCGTTTCTCCTTTATTTACTATTTAAATATTTCTTACATCAGAGTTCCACACTGTACTTATGAACATGAAGAAGCTTAAATAGAAACCCGTAAATATTTGGAGGAAGATTCTAAGAACAAAATAAATGCTCAGAATTAAAGCACTCACATTTGTGCATGTACAAATATTAGCTGGTTATTTTAGGAAGATGTTTGATTCTTCACATCAGCTGTGTTTACTGGAGTAGATGAAAAAGGCTAGGATCCTTTGCTGGTTATTGCATTATCGTTCGTGTTTGAAAATGCTAATGGTTTTGTATTGGGACTGCTAATATAATATTCATTAGAGCACTTGGTTCTTTGCACCGAGGTAGACCATCAGTTTCTCTTGTCTACACTGCCTGGCCTTGTCACTCCAGTTTCTTTAACCGAGAATCATTCCCAGCCTCATTTAGAGATACCAAGGCTTCAGCTTGAGGTCATCTGCTTGCAGAGCGTGTACTACTTTGTACTGTGGTCTTTCTTTACTTGAAACCATGGTTAGAGAATTAAGAATGTCCCATGTGCTCCTGTTTGCATAGTTCTTATCCACTGCCACACATGTAACCATGACTTGTCCTTCTAGAGACTAGCACTTAATTTTTATGCTTTCAAAGCATACTGTTTTTGAAACCATTATCTAAAATATACTTTCATATATAAATTATGAATATTATCACCTTTAAATTGATATTTTCCATTTATATTTATTAAGGAGTTTAAAATGTTTACTCTACATTCACTTTTTAACAGAATTGGCCTACAGATGCCACTTAATAAAGATACCACAATGAGTAAGAATTTAGATTCCTCTTGTCGCTCTTATTTGATTATGGATGCAAAGGCATACTTAGTATGATTTGCATGATAGACTAGGCTAAGAAATCATTTCAGATTTCTTACTCTTGAAACGTTTTAGGTGCCTTCTCTACGTAAGGGTTGTATAAAAAGCCAGTTGCTAAAACTAACAGCATATTCTTAGTAATTTTTTTTTCTAGTCTAAGATTCTGTGGTCAGCATTTCTCAAACTGTGTAAGATTCTGTTTCCCATGAACATTCTTAAAAATTTTATTTATTACTTTTATTTATTTATCAATTTTATTTATTCATTTATCTTTTTCGTCAGAGGTATAATTATCTGCCATAATATTATGCAAATAAGAAATTTATTTCATCCCCAAAACCTCTTTTACTTTAATCTTACATGATAATCCTACCTTCAGTCATCTTATGTTGGGGTATTTATCTTTGAGTGTTATCTTGCTTTTTAGGCTCATCTTTCTCTTCTATCTCTAGCATTTCTAAAGTGTGTCCTTATTATCTGTTTCTGCCAAAACTCATTCAGAGTTTACTTCTCTCTAGTGTTTTTGGTCCCTGATTGTCTATGTGCTGATATTATATTCAAGAGCCTTTCCCCAGATCCATCTTCTTAGGGGCAGCAGGTGGTAACTTCTCAGTGGTTGTGCCCTGTTTGTGAACTGTTTGTAGCCTAATTCAATCTCATTTTGCACTGGGCAAAAATCATTATTTGAAATTGTAACCATTGAATAATTGTCATGCTGTTCCTTTTGTCTACTGATTTTAGATTTGATTATATTTCTCTGTTCATTGTGTTGCCTGTCAGTAAGCTGCTGTGGAAAATGTTTTAAAGAGCAGTATATTAACTGCTTTAAACAAATACTGTAAAGTTTTCTTCATCAGTCTTCCAGTCTTTAAACTTCTTGTTTCTGTTCCCACCTCTTCTATTGATTTAATTTTACTTTAATTTAATTTGATCTAATTGTTTTAATCAAGTTGCATCTATATATGGCTTATGGCTTAGGTTATTCAATGCCCCAGTGTTTTAGACTTCCATGTGCAATCTAGTTGTAGTCTTTAGCTTTAGTCATAAGCTCATAAAGCACTGGATTCCTTCAGACGGATCAGTGCAGTTTATGTGCGCAGCATACCTGTCTGTATTGCTGTATATACAAGAGCCTTGGATTTTTTAGAACCCTATCCTGTAAGTCGAATTTCCCCAAACTGATGCCCTCCAGATTTGTTAGGAGAACGTATCTTCATTTCTGATTGCAAATGCTAGTTAAGCCTGAAGAGAGGTTGCATTTGCTGCAAGGCTGCCTTCCCCAACCTGGGGCCCTCCAGATGTGGTGGGCTACACTTTCCATCAACCCCCAGACAGAATGACCAGTGTTCTAGAATGATGGGGAAAGCTATAGGGTGTGTGTGTATTCAGCTCTGATACGATGAGGATTTATCAATCAGATCTGAATATACATAATCAACATTGTTGTTGTTATCATTTATTTATTTTGTATATTCCCTGTCCTGTATGCCTGTTGTATGTATTAAAGTAACTTAAAAAAAACTTGTTGCCTTTATATGTGAAGATGTTACAAAAATAGTTTTTATTTTCTATGTATAATGCTTTTATAAGGAGAAAAAATGCTCTTTTCCTTTTACCTTGTACACTTCATTCATTCATTTGTTGAATTAGAGAATTATTGGGCTAGGGGCAAGCCATTTCTTCAAATTTCTTTTATGTTAAGATAGATGCTGTAGCATAGGTCATGATATAACTGATACATGGAAATATGCCATTAGTATGAAAGTAGCATACTACATGCATTTTGAGCTGTCAACTCAGAAGGTGCTTCTGTTTGATTGCAAAGCATAAGTAATATTTTAACTGTTCCACTCATAGCCTCCAGTAAATGCACAGATCATGTGACATTGCAGAGGAGACAGTTGTTTGCTCCAATTCTGTTATATTTCTGATAGTGATGTGAGCACAGCTGGTGGAGGATGGTGTTTTGTGTCTCACAGCAAATCCTTTGTCTTCTAGGGCTATAATCCTCAGAGGACATGCCTCACTTTCATCCTGCAATTTTGCTAAGACAGTCGGTCTCGGTTGCTAATTTTTGAGGGTAGAGGTTATGAAATACAAAGCACAGTTCAATGGCTTTGTGAAGCTACAGCACTGACGCATTCACAATTTTTAGAAAGCTTTGCATGATAAAGTGCACTCCATTTCTATACATAATGTCATAAATTCTTACATTAATAGAGGGCACCTCGAGCAAGCATGATGCAGGCTTGCATGAAGCTGAGAGGCAAAATGAAGGTCAAGGAGCAGCAGAAATCAACGTGGCAACTGCTGGCAGTAGCCAGGTAAAGTCAGCATTTTCTTTATAAGTAATGCTTAAATGTACGATGCTTTTGAAGGTGTGATTTAGCAAGTCTGCTACGACAATGAAAATGTGTTTGGATGGATTCCTTCATATATGTTAAATCAGGAAAGTCATGCTGCCAGAGGAGATGGCAGCTCTTTAATCTGCCACAAAGGATTTTCTAAATAGATAGACTTTAAGTATTCCACATTGTGAGCCCAATACAGCTCTTGCTCAGATGGCTTTTATATTTAGATGGAAAAGGAGCAAATAAATCCTTCAGATTGACCTTGCCAGATATTTTAATGTTAAACTCTGATTAGTGAAAGGAATTTCATTTTACATAATTTTAAAATTACTATTAAAGATGGTACTGAAATAAAAAAATCATGTTAGAAATAAATTGCTTTTTTGATAAAAGGCAGCGTTGTTTAAACCATGGAATAATTTCTTGAATCTGTATTTATATTGAAGGTGGATATATTTTTCTAATTGACTGCTGATACTGTTTTGCTGTATGCCCTGATCTGGATGTTATCCAGCCCATATGCGGAACACTGTAAATATTCATTCAGATAGAGAGTATTCTGAAACTCAGTATATGCTTTCTTGAGCACCATCACATGTCAGTATGCTATAGAATCTCTAAATTACTATGGCTATAATTATTGTATTCTTAAACCATTACATTTTTCCTAAATTTTTTGTTTGGCTATGAAATATTTTTCATCCCTTAAAGAAATTGGCTTCAAATAATGTGTAAAATTTAACTTAGTTTAGTTGATTTGCTCTTACCCTATAGTCAGCCTTGTCTAATGTAACTGAGATTTCTCAAAAGTTAAGTGGCAGTAAAGCCTAAATGACGGTCTTAATTAAATATTTTTTTTTGATTAATTTTACTTGCTTTTTCTGAGCAGTAAACCAGGGACTGGAAATATTCTTCTGATTTAAAAATAATAAAAGCTGGAAAGTTTTGTTTGTAGGAATGTTATTATGATTAAGCTGTGTCAGACATTGTTAAATTGTGTGATCTTACTTTTGATGAATGTAGTCTGCTTCATGAGAAGAGAATAAAAAAGTGTCATTAGACAGAGAGCTTCATAGGAGTTTTAAAAGATTGCTGTTTGAATAGAACAGTTCAAAATTTTTGTGATAAAAATGTTTTTTAAAGTGTTGAATTTATTTGTCTCCTAAAGATTTATAGATATGAGGGTCTATTTTTGTTTTGTTTTGTCTGTTTTTCTGTGAGATGTTTGGGATTGCTTATTTTTTATGTAAGTACAGAGAGAAAACATAATGAATTGGACACTAGTATTTTCATTCTGGAATGCACTTACCTCATTTCACTTTAGTGCATCTTGACAATAAAAATAACCAAAATATTTTAAAAAGCCTTTGAAGTATTAGTTATTTCACATAGTGTCTACAGTCTAATGAACAATTGTGTGTTTTGAGATGTCTCCATAATTAGGAGCAGTTGTTGGGAGGCATCTGTATTTGCTTTGGAGAAAGCACCATTGACCGAAATGTAGCTTTTTCGAGGTTAGCTGAAAGAAGTTTTTTTTTTTTTAGTTAGGAGGAGAAAAAATTAAATGCATACATGTAAAACATCCTGATATCCTAAGAGCTTGTCCTGTGAATTAAGACACCTTTGAATAGGGTGGGCTGTGGCATGAGGTACAGAAGGGAAAAGGAGGAACACTAAAAATCGGGGGTGAAATAGAATTTCTGCTCATGGTAGGTCTTTGTCTAATATTCACAACTGCCAGCAGTCAGTCATACCTTCTGAGGCAGAATTTGGATGTGCTGCCAAAGAAGGGGGAAAGTGGCAAGGTCACTTTCTTCTTACTGTCTTCTTTTGGTGTCTTTGGAACCAAGCCAATAGCATTGCTTGATAAATATAGTTCAGCTTAATTTAGGCTTTTTTGACAAATGCTAGGATTTGTGGCAGGAGAAACTGACTGATCATCAGCATATTGGGTGCTTTTAAGCTCTACAGCTTATCCAAAGCAAGTTTGATAATGAAGGTTTCAATAAGGGGATCCATGGGCTCACCATTCTGCTTGCAAAACTTCAGTCTCAGTTACTTCTTGAAGAACATTCAAAGATAACTTTTCTCTTGCACTCTCAAATGCCATTTCTGCACTATACTGTTATAGTGTTATTATTCCACTTTCAACATCCTGTGGAATTCTGGGCTTTGTAGTTTACTGAGGCCAAAGTGCTCTCTGGCTGAGAATTCTAAATGCCCCTTCCTTAAACTACAAATTCTAGGATTCTGCAGGATGTTAAAAGTGGACTAATAGCACTATAATAGTATAGGGCAGAAGTGGCCATAATCGCTGTCTTCGCCATCTCCTGTTTTTTCCTCCCATTGAGTTCTGCTGCATCTCCTTTGTGATACCTTCTCCTCTGTCCTTGCTTCAGTATTCCCTTCTCTTCTAAACAGTATTATATAAGGTAGGAGTCCCAGCCCTATTGATGTGTTCACATTTGGAATTTTGAAAAAGTTAATGATTGCAGGATCTCCCAGGTTGTTTCTCTTCTTTGTGCTGCTTCCCCCTCTTTCTTTGGTTTTCCATGGGTCTGTGTAAAAGTTTAGCCCCCCCCCAATTTTTTTTTTAAAAAAATCCCCTTCAATTTGCATGCTTTTTATGTGGAGTCTCCATCAAATCAGGGTGAAATTAAAGCTTTTATTTGTGTTATTATAATAAGGCATAACAGTAAGAATTAAAAAATAGATCTGGTACATGCTGATACCTTTATAGCCAAAACATAGATCCAAGGCACAGCATGTCATGGAGCTATATGATTTTTACATGAGATATGGACTAACCTCATTAGAACACTTCTGTTGTCTCAGAGGTGATCTAGGCATCTCTTGGAAAAATCAAGAAGATCCATAGGGTTCTCTGGCTCATATCTATATTTTTGCACAGTGACTGCCATAAAAAGAAGCAGGTGCTTTATTTTATTTTCATGGTTGGTTTTTATGGAGAAATGAGAAAACTCTGCATGTTCAAGAGGATCCATCTAGTTCTACCTAATACCGTACATCTTTGGCCCAGATCCCAGGAAAAAGTCCCCATATCCTTGCACTTTGCAGACCAGGAAAAACCCAGGTTCAGACGTTGTTTTTTGTCATGGAATTATACTGACATTGACCTAGTCAGAGTTTGACTCTATCAGTATATCATTTTTTAGCCATGCCTCCTTTCTGATTCTTCCCTCCCCCACCATTTGCTCCTCTGTGCTCTTCTCTGTTCTGTTTCTCTTGCACACGCTATCTGGCATACACACATCTTTCTTCCACAAGAGTATAGGCAGTGATTCACTTGCTATCTTTATTTTTCTTCTCAGAGTTGACACACTTTCCTTCTGGTAGTATCTGATTGGAACTATTCCTCTCATCGGTGGGATTGAGCACATAACTTCCACAACATAGGGACATGTAATGGAAAACAGACTGAAAACTGCCATTATAATTTATAGTCTGATAAATTATCATATAATAAGGGAAGAGAAGAACTTCATGAATGCTCCAATAAGTCAATGGATGCCAATGCATCCATGGGCATAGAAGAAGGCACCTAAGGGAAAAGCAAGACATGAGCACAGTGGACCCTCCATATTTATGGGGTTCCATTCCAGCAACCCCCCAGGAATAAGAAAAATTGTGGATCCTTATATCCCATAGTATTAAATGGTGGCAATTGCACACACATGTTTCAGTGCATCTGTGTTCACATCACTACCATATTAGGTATAGGATGCAATAGTCCTTGTAAAATGGAATTCACAGATGGGGAGGTTGGTTGTATGGAGGGTCCACCGTATCAGTTGTTTTTGAAGTAAGAGGGAAGCTTCAAAAGGGGACAGTTCTGTCTTTCACTCCTGGTTACTTTCTGTTACTCTGATTAAGAAATAGAAATAGGGATGTAGAAAAAGTGAAACACAAATTATCTGGCTTCTGTGCTGGAGGAAAATATGAATTATAGAAATTAGGGGTTTTCAGAATGTGTCTGTAAAAGCACCAGTTAACATCTCCATGGAAAAGGATATCAGAGGATACCATTTTAGATGCATTTTAGGATGTGTCTATAAATCAATCCCCAGAAGATTTTACAGTCTCTCTCAGGATCAACCCTATGAAAGCAATTAACCAGTTCAGACAGAAAATGTATGTTTGGATTTTCTTAAGGAACAACTTTAGAAACGAACACCAAAAGTAGAGCTTTTAGTAAGTTTGTTGATATGACCAACATTGGTACCCCTGCTTAAATTGAAAGACTAGGAATAATAAAATCCCTGGGACTTGAGAATCTACGAAGACCTACCTAGCTATGCATGTGATCATTTAAGTTCCTTTCTGTGCAAGGTTGGAAGGAGAAATCAGTTGAATTGGTACATACACAAAGTGAGCAAATTTTGAGTTCCTCACCATTAGGAGTATTTTGCACAAAAGGGCACCTTCATTCTCTTTCGGTTAATTACTTAAAACCCAAATGATAATTTAAAATTCTTAAGTGGTTAATAATAAGTGCAATGTCACTGTATTCTTAAGGATTCCCCAGCTGAAATTTGGCAGTATTCTTATCATCTGAGAAGAGAGAGAGTAACTTGTATGACTACATATCTCTGATTTGAATGCATTGTGCTACCATCCCTTTTTAATAAGTGCAGGAGAAAACACTTAATGGTGAAAGGTTGTTTGGAAATTTGATGGTTGAGTGCAGCTGTTAGATGTAAGTGTTTTGGATACCCTAGGGATGATGTTGAAAAGAATGAAATTTTTCCCATAAAAATGCTTTCACATGAGAGAAATGCCTCTTTTCTTCTCCTGTGTAATTTCTGTTTAACTTCTTACAGATTGCTTCCATATTAATTATCCTCATCCATGATAAGAATTCTAGGACATGAGATTTTTATTGACTTGACCC
The DNA here is from genome assembly GCA_948474755.1 of Ctenosaura bakeri. Lineage (NCBI taxonomy): Eukaryota > Metazoa > Chordata > Lepidosauria > Squamata > Iguanidae > Ctenosaura > Ctenosaura bakeri. Next base: position 329,804 of record CAOLHI010001153.1, on the reverse strand, counting down.
ACTAGCTCAGTTTAACCATGACTTTCAAACTGTGTTGAATCACAAAATGCTGAAATTTTTAAATGACTTTGATATACAAACACTTCTGTCATCTAATGGTTACTTAAACTTCTAGGGTTCAGCTGCTCGGATGGACCATGAGACATCCAGTGTTATGAGTTCTAGCAGTAGTTACTCTGTTCCTCGAAGATTGACAAGCCACCTGGGTACCAAGGTAACCAAATATTAAGTAACTATCTGTTACTATCTGTTATGTACAATTTTTTAAAAACATATTTTGTAGAAAGATTTATCACACAGAGAGATTCCAAGACACAGCTTATGTATCTCAGTTTACAAACAACACTACCTTTTCAGCTCGTAGGAGAATAAAAAGAGAGAGAAGTGATTTTTTTTTAAATTAAAAGGTAAATAAAACAAGGAAAAAATGCTTAAAACTTAGCTTGGTTTGGTTTCTTTGTAGGAGCATATAACAGTTTGTCAGCAATAGAACCCTCAGGGCCAATATGTTCCCAATTACAGAAGAACTTTTGAAAAAGTATGAACAATTTAACAGTCACATGAATAATGGTTCTTTAAATTATTTCATTTATTTTAGTATCGTTTAATTTTATTTACATTTTTTTATTATTTAAACTATTATGGAACATTTAAATGAACATTTGATAATTAAATGAATATATGCATAGATAAATGAATACACACACACACACACACAAATGTATCAACAAAACAAGATTTTCATAAGCCTTCAGATCTATTTGCTAAAATTCATACGCCTACATCCAACATAATACAGGTGTACTGAAAATCCCCACTAGTATACTGTTGTGCAACCACCTGCCCAGCAAAAATTCTGATGGTTACCACCCTTGTGCTAACTCTAAAAAATGAACTACTGCTAGCAGAACAGATCTCTGTATATATGCGCAAGGCCACACCTGCCATGCAAGTACATATACGCTATGTAATCTGATGTACTTCATTAATCACTTTTAATACAATTCAGCTCAGTGTATTAATACTAAAAATACCAGCACCAAAAGCACAACAACATGAAAGCTGCAGCAGAAATCCACTGACATTCTTAAAATCAGCAGGCTGATAGACATTAAAAACTTCTGAATCATATATCCCAGAAATGTCCATTCCTTTTTCCTGTGTATTTCTTTGTCTTTCTCTTGTTCTTGCTCAGTTTGTTTTAACTCCCTTCTCTTCTTCCACTTGTGTGCCATGAATATCTTTTATTATCATGCCTTCTACTTCTGAGTCTAAACTTTCTAGAAGCTTTTGTGTTTCTTTTATTATTGTGATTGTGTAATAGTAACTACCAGTTTAAATGGAAAACCCATCTTGTGAGAGATTTTTCTTGAATCAATCATTGAGTAAAAAAAAATCTTCCGTTAATATAATTTTTAACAAATCTACTAATATAGGCATTCTTCAGTTAGCAAAGCTTCTGAGAAATAAGCTTCTTTTTCCAAAGTGTTTTTATGCCTGCACAGCCCTTCATCCTAGCTAGAAGTTTTTTTAACAGCACCGGCACTGGGAAGATGGTGAAAGAGGGTGAAGAATCACAGACTTTTGCTGGCAGAATGTTTGCCATAAATAATGCAATAAAACTTGAGCTGAGAAAGAATGTGATTCTGTTCTAGCTAATCCTGTTGTAGCTATCTGTGTCAGCCTATGAAAGGCATAGTTAACAGCAGCTGCCTCCAGAATTCTTTATTGAGCATGTGTGAACAGCAAAGCAGAAAAAAGAAGAGAGAAAATAAACCAACCTCACCAGCTACTCCCAGCACATTAAAAGGGGCTAAGTCTATAAACTTCACCACCAAAATGAAAATCATAAGAGAGGTGGAGGTTGGTAGAAGACAAAAATCATCCCTGGATGTACTTTGGAAGAAGCCTTGAAGTGATCTCTAGAAGATTCCAAATGTTTTTGTTTAGTCATGCAAGGCTCACTTGCAGTTTAGGGAGAGGCCTTGCTGCAAAACCCAGGATTCCATTGGATGTTGAAAGTGGAATCATAGCGCTGTAAGAGTCTTATGTAGAAATGGCCCTGATTGTTTCATTTCACATATGCATATCTTTAATTTGAATGAAGAGTGCTGAAACATGTTCAAGCTACTCTTCTTTTTTGTGATGTAGGAACCTATCTCTATTCTTTCCATGTTATTTCTGGCTCTGGTTGCAAAGCTTCTATTAAAGAAGTAATACCCAAGAATACATCTACTTCATTACCTGAGGTATACCAGTATCATAATTTTTTCTTCGTGGTCTCTGTGCCTCATACATTAGGAGCTTTCGCACCTGCGCAGTAGCGTACAGAAAATTCTAGAGCTTAGTAGTTTGGCGGGAACCCCTCCCCCATGCCAGTACTGCGCATGCTCAGCCTGCTGAGCAACGGTCACTCCTCAGTTCTTTCTTGTCCTCCATTGCGTACAGAAGGTTCTTTAGTGGCTTGTGCTTTTCGTCGTTTTTCTTCTGGCTTTTGACCTTGGCTTCTTGTTTTCTGGACATACGGACTTGGATTTCGGACTCTGTTATCGGTATTTCGACCCCTTCTCTCCCCTTCTTCGCTCTTCTTCTTCGTACTTGCGACTCTTCTTCGCTGTCTTCGAACTGTCTTCTCCGTCTTTCCCGGACACTCGTCTATGTCGGCCTTCTTCAAAAAGTACGTCACCTATGGTCGGAAAGTCGCCCTAGCTGAAAAAGATCGCCAGTGTCTCTTCTGCTTGGGTGAGACCCACAGTGTGCAAACCTGTCCTGTTTACCCACCAAACACTCCGCAACTGCTCGGTAAGGCTTAAGTCTCACTGTTGGGAGAATCCTTGAGAGCGAGGGATGAGGCACCCGTTGTGATGTCAGAGAAGGCAAAATCGGCGTCCTTTACACCGTTGGTGTCAGCGGCTGCCGCACCATCCACCTCGTTGGTACCAGGCTCGGTACCGACGTTGAAGCTGCCAAAGATCCCGAAACTGTCCACAGCCTAGGCTCAGGAGACACCTGCGGGCTCGCAGGCTTCAACTTCTTCCAGGCCTCTAACAGTGGCCCAGTGGAAATGCCCATCTTCTAAGGAGAAGAAGAGAAAGAAGGAGAAGAGACGCTCCCCTGTCGAGGAGACTCGCCCTCTCACACCTCCACTGACCCTGCTCGTTGAGGAAATGGCAGAGCACTCAGACACACAGGAGGTTCTTGAGGTGTCAGACGAGGAGCCGGCCGTGGAGGCCGTGCACCCGGAACCGACTGATGTAGCTGTTGAGGATACCCCGATGAGTCACCGCGAACCGGTGGACTGTCGGGAGGAGGCCACGGCCAGACATCGGCCCTTGCACAGCCAACAGCCAACCTCTCAGAGGAGCCAACCCCGCTCTTGGTCCCGCTCTCCTGAACAGAGAGTCAGGCCTCCATCTCCTCGCCATCGGGAGGTGCGCCTAGACAGGGCCCACTCTTGGGACTCTGTATTCACCTCCGCCTCCTACCTCGGTAGGTACGGGCGAGAACACCTTTGGCGAGAGTACCCTGGGTCGTATCACTCCTACTCCCCGTCATACATGGATAGGTACCATGTGGACCCACGGTACTGGTCACCTCGCCGGTGATCCTGCTCACCATCGCGGGAAGCGCACCGCCATTATGAGAGGGTGCCTGCTAGATCGCCCTCCCGGCACTACCAGAGCTCCAGAGATCCCTCACCTCGCTACAGGGCAGTGTTACTGCCCCCCAGGGTGACGTCGACCACGACTCGTGCTGTGTCGGAAACCACCACAACGCAGGCCGGGGAGCCTACCACTAAAACCACACAGGCAACCCACCCTTGGTCCTCGACAGTGCTCGCTAAGGTGACACCTACCGTGACCACGGCATCATCTGCAAAACCGGCACCGACGGCAACCACCGCATCCACCCTGGAAGTGGAGAAAACGGCAGAAAGATCCTCGTCTCCCTCCTCTCAGTTCTATGAGACGGAGTCGGACTCGTAAGACTCAACACCGTCTTCCCATGAATCGCCTCCGCTTAACTTCAGAGAGCCGGCCACAGATTCCGCTCCTGAGGACGTCCGCCAGTTCTCAGCTATCCTCCTCCGCATGGCCATGGCGTTGGGCTTGAAGGTGGCAGATCCAGCTCCAGCGGCGCAGGATCCCGTCTTCAAATACCTGGAGACGCGTCCACCATCCACCGCGCCGCTGCCCTTCCTGCCTACGCTGTTGGATGCTCTGAAGCACCCATGGGCCAAACCAGCATCAGCCAAACCTATACTAAACAGGTTGGAACACCTGTATAAGACACAAAATGAGAATGCGGAATTCCTTTTTAGCCACGCGGAATGCCTTTTTAGCCACCCGGTCCCTAACTCGATCGTTGTGGAGTCGGCCCAGACCAAAGGCAGTACCAGGCACACACGACCCCGCCAGACCACGAGGGCCGGAAACTTGACAACTTTGGGCGACGGTTCTATTCGGCATCCTCTCTGGTTGTTAGAGTACTGAATACCATGGCCTGCCTTGCCGCATACCACAGGAACATCCTCGACTGGCTCGCTCCGCTTCTGGCTGATCTTCCCGATGAATCCTGGGCAAGCGCCACTCAGTTATACAACAAAACGGTGGCGCTTGCGACCCAACAGCTCACCTCCTTGAGGCACACCGTGGAGGCTACCTCGAGGGTGATGGTTGGGTCGGTTGCCCTTCGTCGACATGCATGGTTGTGGTCGTCAGGGCTTCAAGAGGACAGCCGCAAGAGGATCGAAGACCTCCCCTTTGATGACCAGGGGCTCTTCCACTCCTCTACGGATGAGGCCATGGACCAAATCATCAAGGCCCGTCTAACGGCCAAAAAGATGGGCATCAACCAACCGCAGCCTCGCCACAGCTTTGGTTCGCGTCAGTCGTGGCATAGATCCTCCTCCTCTACATATCAGCAGTCCACGAGCTCCACTGCTTCCTGGCCTTCTACTTCGTCCGCCACTCGAAGACCTCTTTGGAGATGCCCGTCTTCTTCCAAGAAGTCTTCATCGGGGACAAAGTCCCGGTTTTGACCACCTTCGCAGGTCACCACTGATACCATCGTTCAGCTTGCCAGCATCCCCAGAAGATCGACTGAGCTTGGCCAGACACCTCGCCGAGTGGCGGAGAGTCACCATGGACTCTTGGGTGCTTACCATCGTCCATCTTGGGTACGCCATAGAGTTTCAAAGTATACCACCACGAGGCATCTATTACTCCACCCCGGCCAGCTCGGTCCTGTTGGAAGAGATCCAGTCCCTTCTGCAAAAAGGGGCGATCGAGGAACTTCCATCCTCAGCCAAAAACACTGGCTCCTTCCCCCGGAACTTTACGGTACCGAAGGCGGACGGAACCCTGCGGCCCATTCTAGACCTCAGAGGAGTGAACGAATGCATCCACCCCAAGAGGTTCAAAATGCTTACGCTGCCCTCGATCATGCCCTTCCTCCGTCGAGGAGACTGGTTCGCCTCCTTCGATCTTCGGGATGCTTACTTCCACATCGTCATTTGCCCGCAGCACCGTCGATACCTGTGATTCGCAGTTGACGACACCTGCTACTAGTACAGGGTGTTATCCTTTCAGCTCTCCACCGCACCCAGGGTCTTCACCAAATGCATGGCCCCAGTGGTATCATACCTGCGGACGAAGAGCGTCTCTGTCTACCCCTACCTGGACGATTGGCTCTTGGTGGTGTCCTGCAGACAAAAACTATACAAGGACATACATTGGACACTCACTCTTCTCACCCGTCTCAGGCTTTGGGTCAACCCGAAGAAGTCCCACCTCAAACCCTCCAGGGTCCTCGATTTCATAGGGGCGACCCTGGACTTGGTGTCAGCGAGGGCGTACCTACCAATGGACCGAGCGAGAACGCTCTGCCTGGTGGCGTCGAGCATCCTCCATGCTCCGACGGTGACAGTGAGGAGGATTCAGCAACTCCTCGGTTACATGTCCTCTACAACTGCCGAGATTTACCTCTCCAGGCTGTGCGCATGACCACTCCAGCACTGGTTCGTGCGAGTTTTCAACCCACTTCTCGATGACCAGGGATGTCTACTTCACCTACCTCATCATGTGCGCCAGTCCCTGCTCTAGTGGCGGTCTTACAACCACCTCCTGACGGGCATGCCGTTCCGAGAGGAGAACCCGTCAGTCACAGTAACGACAGATGCCTCCCTCTTCGGGTGGGGAGCGCACTGCGACGACCTCAGAGTCCGCGGCTGGTGGATCAACCACGAGACCACTCTTCACATAAATGCCCTCGAGCTCCTGGCCATCTGGAAGGCTCTCAGGGCCTTCCAACACCTCGTTACTGACCGGACAGTGCTGATCCTCACGGACAACACGATGGTGATTTGTTATGTCAACAGACAGGGAGGGACTCATTCGACTGCCCTCCTCAATATAGCCCTCGACCTATGGGACTAGTGCATCTCTCAGGATCCACCCAGTGGCAGTTCACCTGGCCGGGCAGGAGAACACCATGGCAGACGCACCCAGCAGGGACACCTCATCCCACCACGAATGGTCCCTTTCCAGTGAGGCTTTTCAGATGATTCAGGATCGATGGGGCGAGCCAGAGATCGACCTCTTCGCTACCAGCGAGAACACGAAGTGTCGTCGATGCTGCTCGAGGGCCGGCCGGGATCGCCACTCCATTGGCGATACCTTCCAGTTCGGATGGAATGAGGGCTACCTCTACGCGTTTCCTCCGTTCTCCCCCTGGGTCAAGTGATATCGAAGATCCTCGTGGACCAAGCCGATGTCATCCTCGTCGCCCCGTACTGGCCGAGGCAGCATTGGTTCGCCCCCCTGCTCCAGGCCGCTCGGGGGCAGATCCTTCGGTTCCCGACGATACCGGACCTCCTCTCACACTCCAACGGCCTTGTGCTTCATCCGGATTTGCCACTCCTGGTCCTCCGTGCTTGGAGGATATCGCCATAGCGGACCCTGTCATTGGGAACGTCTTGACCGCAGCCAGGAAGGAATCGACACGCCGCAACTACCACTACAAGTGGAGGCATTTTGTCACCTTTGCAAAAACACGATGGGAGCCGGTGTCGCCTGCAAACCTGCCAACAGTGCTCCACTCCCTTCTGCATCTCCACGAACAAGGCTTAGCCTTCTCTTCCCTGAAGGTTTACCTCGCCGCGATTGTGGCCTACCAACCTCCACGATCGCCATCAGAAGCCTTCTTCTGTGACGGTACCGTAAAGCAGTTTTTAAAGGGCCTTCAGCATCTCTACCCACCGGTATCGCCACCGTTACCACCGTGGTCGCTCTCTTTGGTGCTGTCGCAGCTGACAAAGCCGCCCTTTGAACCTATGGCAACCGCAGATGACAGGCTGCTCTCCATAAAAACGGCCTTCCTGGTAGCTGTCACCTCTGCCAGACGGGCAGGAGAATTGACAGCCCTTCGGACTGACGAACCGTACCTGGTAGTTCACAGGGACAAGGTAGTTCTTCGGCTTGATGTCTCCTTCCTGCCAAAGGTGGTGTCTAACTTCCATCTTGGCCAGGATATCATCTTGCTGACCTTCTACCCGAACCCGACAACACCAGTGGAGCGATCTCTTCACTCCCTGGATGTTCATCGGGCCCTGGCCTTCTACATCGATAGGACTGCCTCCTTTCGACAGACTCCGTGCCTCTTTGTGTGTTATGGCAGGCATCGAAGAGGCCTTAAGGTGTCCACCCAGCGCTTCTCAAAATGGGTGGTACAGCTTATACAGCTGGCATATGAGCTCGCCAGACAACCTCTGCCAGCCTTCCTTCGGGCCCATTCCACAAGAGCCGTGGCGATATCTGCAGCCCTCCTGCGAGGAGTTGACTTGCATGAACTCTGCCCTGTGGCGACCTGGTCCCAGCCATCAACCTTCGTGCACCACTACAGGCTCGACTGCCGGTCCCGTCGAGATGCTCATTTTGGACGTGCTGTGCTGGCTTCTGTACTCTAGGACCTGAGTCACCGTCCTACCGGTAAGCTACACAGTCTCCTAATGTATGAGGCACAGAGACCACGAGAAGAAGAACAGGTTGCTTACCTGTAACTGTAGTTCTTTGAGTGGTCATCTGTGCCCTCATACATGCCCGCCCTTCCTTCCCCTCTTTTTCAGGTCCCTTACTGGGCGGACCACAGAACTGAGGAGTGACCGTTGCTCGGCGGGCTGAGCATGCGCAGCACCGGCATGGGGGAGGGGTTCCTGCCAAGCTACTAAGCTCTAGAATTTTCCATACGCTACCGCGCAGGCACAAAAGCTCCTAATGTATGAGAGCACAGATGACCACTCGAAGAACTACAGTTACAGGTAAGCAACCTGTTCTTTTTTGTCGTTCAGATTTTCTTTTTGAGTTCTAAAATCATCCAATACTATGTTTGTTACATTTTCTGAGAGAAGCTTAACCAAAACATCAGAAGCTGTCTTTCTAATATAATTTATTTTCTTCATAGTCTACTGTGAATTCCTGGATGTATTTTCTGTTAGACTTTCCTGTTCATATTCCAATCCAGTTCATTCTCAAAACAAACCGAGAGGGTATTCTTTGAAGTTATATTCTACTACCTTATCCTCAAGCCCTCTAGTTCTAAATTTTTTACATTGCATATTATTGTCTTGTTTCTCTACTTGGTTACTTTTTACATCCGTATTTAAGCCAGGTCTTAGAAAGGTTTACAGCAAGAAACTAAATTTTTGAAGACTGAACTGAAACTTATAAGCTGAAAAAGCTACAATGAGGGACCATGAAGATTCTTAAATCAACACATAAAAATGCATATATTAATCTACAGTTTATTTTGAGTTTTATTGGTATCAGTAATAATAGTTGAATATATAGTCTGGAATTTGATCCATAAAGTTAATGTAGATATCATGGTGAGTAGGTGGCAGGATTGCGTATTCCCTTCCATAAGCCACTGTCTTTTGGAGTGCAAGTCATCACTAACTCTGGTTATAACTATAGTGACAGTGTATTGATGTTGAGTTAGAGTTAGCCAGGAATCATGTATAACCTGGACCCTAAAAGTCCAGATGAGGACACTTAAAGGGTGCTTCTCATGTTGCTGCTTATGATCTTATGATCTAAAGATATCCAGTGATATTGGCAGAATTTCACAATCAGAATGTCACTTTGAATCACTTTTTATAGCTTCGTGTTTAAAGAATGGTTGTGGAAACTTGAGTGGTATAACTGCAAATAGACTCACTTCAGTAGAAGACTAATTCTGCTCCCTTACTATGCCTTTTTCAGTTTTATTCAAAAATATTTTAATTCCTATCTTTTCAACATCAAAACCTTAATACACCCCTGTGCATAAGTAAACATAATTAACAAAAAAGAAAAATGACAAGTAAAATACCTTTTCTACAGTTGAATTATCTTGTTAGTGCTCTGCGATTTCATTCTTGAATTTAAAGTCTTCAGTATTTGTACTCTAATGTTTTGCTTATATTTCTTATTCCAAAATGCCACAAGTCTGTTAATAACATAAATATTCTTTGGAGAAGACAGATTATGATATTATCTCTTTGCAGGAAGTCCGTATAGCCCATAAAGATCTTAGGTTCCTTAGGAATCCTCGGCTGGGGCAATGTTTCACGGCAGCATACTCAAAAAAAAAAAAAAGAGGAGTAGTGATCTATATAAAGAATAAGTATAATGTAACGGAAATTTACTCAGATCCAGAAGGCCACTATTTGATGCTGGAATTAAAGATTCAGGATTTTGCTATCTTGATTGTAGCGATATATGCGCCCTTGGACAATAAAGGAAAATTTTATAGCGTAATTAAGAAAAAGATTGATGACTATGTCCAAGAAAAATCTCAAGAAAATATTTTGCTTTTAGGAGATCTTAATGGTGTCCTCAATCCTGTAGAGGACAGATCAAACATGGGAAAATCGAAAAGGACACAGGGTAAACTTCCAAGAAATTTCTTTCATTTAATGGATGAACACAGTTTAATAGATGTATGGACGTTTAAACATGGAGCAGAAAAAGGTTTCACATTTTTTTCAGATAGATATAAAACTTCGTCAAGAATAGATTACTTTTTAATCTCCAAATTGCTACACAATATGGTGAACAAGATGGAAATATTACCCAAAATAACCTCGGATCATAATCCAATTCTTCTTTGTCTAAAATTTCGACAACACAAACAATCTAATTGGAAACTTAATGAAAACCTAATTAGAGATGATGCTACGGTTGCTAAATTGAAATACATCTTACAAAGGTTTTTTGACGAAAATACTAACGAGGACATCCAGCTGAAGACTGTATGGGATGCTGCCAAGGCAGTTATCCGTGGACATTTGATAAGTATGGGAGCATACAAGAAGAAAACCGATAACCAACAACTCTTTAACCTATTGGATAGATTAAAAGAAAAGGAAAAGGAATTCAGAGTTGATACTTCAAATAATGATCTAAGGCTTGAGATTAAAACATTGCAGAATCAGATCGCCACGAAGAATATTGATGAGGTCGAAAGAAAATTAAGATATTGCCGACTAAACCATATTGAGCACGCTAATAAAACGGGCAGATGGCTAGCCCATAAGCTGCAGAAAGAAAGGGAAAAAAGAAGAATTCTTAAGATACAGAAAGACCAGAAGGAGACAACTGTGCTTAGAGAGATAAAACAAGTTTTTCAGAAATATTATGCTCAGCTTTATGGAAGAGATAAGAGTCATGAAGGAGAACTTCGAAATGCTAAACTTTATTTAGATCAGCATAAGACTGTACAGATATCAGAGGATCAAAAAACCCGGTTGAACAAGGAAATTACAATCAACGAAGTGAAGGAGGCTATTCGTAAAATGAAAGTTTCTAAAGCTCCTGGCCCAGATGGCTATACTGCCCAATTTTACAAAACGTTTGAGGATGATATTGTACCTGTACTAACAAAAGTTTTTAATGAGAGTAAAGTAAAAGGCATTCCTGAAACATGGGAAAAAGCAAATATTGTGCTGATTCCCAAGGAAGATAGAGATCTTACCTTACCGGAGAATTACAGACCTATCTCACTTCTCAACGTAGATTATAAGATCTTTACAATGGCACTTGCAGAGAGGTTTAAGAAAGTACTGAATGAGATAATACATCCAGACCAAAGCGGTTTCTTACCTAATCGACACATTAGACAAAACATCAGAATCTTGTTAAATGCAATAGAACATTATGATAAGAGAAAAGATAAACAATTAGCTGCTTTGTTTCTAGACGCTGAAAAAGCCTTTGATAACATCCGATGGCCTTTCATGCTGCTTACACTCCAGAAGATGGGTTGCGGAGACAACTTTATTTCGTGGATCCAGGCTATTTATAAGAAACAAACTGCAAAAATTATTGTGAATGGGGAATCGACTGAAGCCATCCATATTGAGAAAGGGACTAGACAAGGTTGCCCAATGTCACCTTTGTTATTTATTGCTGTCCTTGAAACCTTAAATATAACCGTAAGAGACAATTCGATTATAAGAGGAATTAAATTAAAAGGACAGGAGTTTAAACTCCGAGCATTCGCGGATGATCTTGTCTTCTTTATTGAAGAGCCGATTTCAGGAATTAGTGAACTCATGAAGGATATACAAGCATTTGGTGAAGCCGCCGGTTTAAAAATCAATAAGACCAAAACCTATTTCTTGGTAAAGAATATGAATGATCGAGAGAAGGAAAAATTGGTACGCTTAACAGGATGTGAGATACAAAAGAAAATTAAATATTTAGGCATATGGATTACAGATAAAAACAAAGATTTATTTGAGAACAATTACAACAAAATTTGGAAAGAGATTACTTTGGATTTAAGAAGATGGACTAAATTGAAGTTATCATTTCTTGGCAGAATTGCTTCCATTAAAATGAATATATTACCTAAAATCAACTTTTTGTTTCAAAATCTACAGATTATGACTAGCGATAAAGTTTTCAAATCATGGAACAAAGAAATTTCTAATTATATTTGGGCAGGAAGAAAGCCAAAAGTAAGATGGAAATTGCTCTCTGAAAGATCTGAAAAAGGCGGCTTTGGGCTACCTGATATTAGATTGTATTATTATGCAAACGCTATGGTCTGGCTCCGAGATTGGATACTGTTAGAAGATAATAGGCTATTAGCACTAGAAGGTGCTAATATGCGCTTCGGTTTTCATGCTTACCTTTGGTATAACAAAGATAAGATCGATCCGGATTTTAGTAACCATTTTGTGAGGAAGGCCTTAATTAGAGTTTGGAAAATAATAAAGAAAACTACCTATTTTAAAATTCCGTTGTGGGTATCGCCCCAAGAAGCCTTTTTTGGACACTGGACTGAAAAACCAAAAGGTGAATGACTTAGATATAAAGATTTATTGTCGATTAAAACCCCGGATGAGATTAGATTGAAGACGCGTGATGAGCTGCACAATGATGGCATCCCACTGAATTGGTTCCCATATCTTCAGATAAAAGAAAGATTTAAAATGGACTATAAATTGGAAGGGTTTGCGTCTCAAAAGACATATAATGAGATCGAAAAAATACTTTTTGTAAAAACCAAACAGAAAGCGTCTTTATTTTATACTTATTTAAATTCAAAAAAACTGGAGGATGAGGAGGTTAAAGAAGTGATGATTAAATGGGCCCAAAACCTACAACGCAATATTTCGTTAGATGAATGGGAGGCATCATGGAAAAACACCATGCAGTTTACTACCTTGCAAGAAATTAAAGAAAATTACTTTAAAATGATGTACAGGATTTATTTGACACCTGATAAAATTAATCGAATGTATCAAACAGGAAACAATAAGTGTTGGAAATGTACTGAAAATATTGGTAGTTTTTTCCATATGTGGTGGTCATGCCCGTATACAAAGAAATTCTGGACTAAAATACATCAAGCTATGGAAGAAATATACAAAATATCATTTCCTATGGATCCGACTTTCTTCCTCTTAAACATGACAAATATTTTTAATGCAAAATTCCAAGCTAAAAACAAAAGGACTTTGTTATTTTTGGTTACAGCGGCAAGAATTGTTTTCGCAAGGTTATGGAAAATGCCGGACATTCCTGATTTACAGTTATGGTTTCAAAAATTATTTGATTATAAACAACTCGATCTACTCTCAGCCAGATTAAAGGGGAAACAATAAAAGTTAATTGAACAGGATTGGAAACTAATTACAAAGTATGTGACTTCAAAAGGATATACTATGTAAGATCTTTTTATCATTATTTTCTTTTTCTATTGAACCTCTATTTTACGAGTATATAGTTATATATTGTATTGTATTGATTGTATTGGTTATAGGTGGGTGGTGAACATAAGATGCCATATATAATTGTACACAAAAAATGACACAAAGACGGAATTGAACTTAAAAAAAAATGTTCATTTATTTATTTATGTAAATTATTTTCAATATATCTTTATAGACCAGAAATACATGTTAATGCATCACAAAGAATTGGGGAGCTTTAGATAGTTGAGATTAGCTGTTTTAGGAACTCTTAAGGGAGGCAAGGAAGTTACGGTTTTGTACACTTAGGCTTAAAGGAAATAATACATTTCCTTTCTGTTTATTGTATGTTATCAAATATTTAGGATGTTCAACACCGATATGATAATGTATATAAGTGGTTTTTCTTTTCACGTGTATAATATGGATACTTGTGTTCGATTTTATAGTATTTGTTCTATGTTTTTAAAAAAATATAATAAAAAAAAATAACATAAATATTCTAAGCTCTTACATATGTAATATCAATAAGATCATCCAAGATATTTACTCCTCATATTTTATTGAGAAAGTCTTAAGAAGCAAGAGTTTGAATAGCAATCTGGTTTTGTACTGTTAACTTCCTAGCAGTTACAGTCATATTAAATATCAATATTTTTTAACATCGTACTAATAAGAAAGTAAGAATATCTTAGCAGAAAAGGTAAAAAATAGTTCCCAAAATTTGAGATTAACTCATTCAGCACTTTTCCAAAGATATCTTATGCTAGGGTGATCCCATTGAACAGTCCTCCCTCCACATTTGTGGGTTTGACTGTCACAAATTTGATTATGCACAAGGTGCACACATGCCTTCCTCATTTTTCTTCCTCCCATTCCCTTGCATTTTGCCAGGTGCAGAGAAGGAAGGCAAACACACCCGGGCAAAAGGCAAGGGAATGGAGGGGAGGCATGTATCCCCCTCCCATTCCCTTGCTTTTGGTTCCAGCACAGAGAACATGCACGAAGACAAAAGGCAAGGGAATGGGGAAGGAAAAGCACATACGCACCTTCCTTCTTCATGCACAGTACTCCCCCTCACATTCCTTTGTTTTTTTATCCCAGTATAGAAACTGCACGCCAAGGCAAAAGGGTAGGGAATGGGAGAAAACCTGGAATGGAATAGAAGGGGGAGCATGGGGGAAGTTCACGGTTTTTCCACTTTCACAAGGATTCTGTGACCCATACCCTGGGGAAAGTGGAGGAACCACTCTGTGCGTGTGTGTGCGCGCGTGTGTGTATGTAATAATAATAATAGTTATTATTATTATTACTTTATTTATATACCACCTTTTTCCTGATAATGGGATTCAAGGCAGCTGACCTATTTAAAACAATACAAATTAAAAACAATACAAAAGCATTAATAAAAGTATAAATACAAGATTTAAAAAACAATTGAACAATTTATGAAGGTAAAACACTAAACATTAAAAATATTAAAATCATAAAAATCTTTCATTAAAAGACTATATACAAACCTTAGAAACATCTCCACATAGAATTAAAAGTCAACTCTAGTCAGTTGCTAAAAGCCTGATGGCGTAAAAATGTTTTGACCTGCCAATGGAAAGACAGCAAGGATGGGGTCATCCTAGCCCTCCAGAAAGGGAGTTCCAAAGTGTGAGGAGCAACCACCAAGAAGTTTTTCTCCCTTGTTTCCACTGAACAAGCTTGAAAAGGTGGTAGGACAAAGTGAAAGGCCTCTCCAGACAAACTTAGGACTCTGATGGGCTCATAGAGGGAGATATGGTCCTTCAGATAACCTGGACCCAAGCCACATAGGGCTTTAGAAATCAAAAACGATGCTTTGACTTCCGACCCATGGCGGACGTGAGTGGTAGCTCGGAGTGAAGCTCTCCAACTCCGAACTACCACCAGTTTCATTCCAACCGGCTTTATCAAGATCAAAGACGGCTAGACACCCGCCCGGTAAAGGGGGTGTGGAAGAGACCCGTAGGGGATCCCAGGACTGACATCGAGCTCTTTCTGTGAGGAAAGATCGGAGGTGCCAGGGATCGTAGGGCCATGACGGACCCAGCTAGATCGTCACTGCAGCGGCACAAGCACCGCCGATGACTTTTAAAATTAGAAAACTCGACTTGAAAATAGTAAGCAACCTGATCTAGATTGTTATTTTGTTAAAATCGCAATAATTTCAGACTTGCAATGTTGGGCAGAAGCGGGCATACGAAGCGGCTCGGCTTACAGGTAACAGTGAGCACACAGTGGCTATTTCTTAAGGAGGACCTTTTTAAGGTGGATTTTAAAGGGACAAGACTGACTTTACTAACTGACATTGATATCCCCAAATGGATAAATTTTCTAGGAGATTCTTTTTTAAGATAAGCATAAATAAAAAGGATTGAGATATTAAGACTTGCTAGTTGGATGTAAATGGGATATATGTGGATATTTTTGATGAAGAGGCTTTTTTAGACTATCCTCGCTATGAAGTTTTTCTTTTTTCTTTTTTTTCTTTTCCATAAGTTTTTCTTTTTTATTATTATTATTATTAAAAAATAAATTTTATTTAGATTCACATACAAAGAAAAAAAAGAAACATAACATAACATATAAACAAATATACATTCATACAAAACATACCATACAAAAAACAAAATATATTAAACAAAATCACATACCAACATACAAAAAATTATACTGCATACTTACTTAGATTACACACTTACATAAAACCATACTTACATCCTTTGTTACTTTATCATCTTCTCATTTCATACACACATTGACTTCTTTCTTTAATCCATTGGATAATAACAGCCTATCTCTTCTCTTCTATCCTGCTTTATCATCTAAACATCCTCTAATCTTTATTGCAATAACTGTACCCTGACTTTTACATGCTTATCCCCCTTCTTGCCAAAAAAAAAACATCTAGTTACCGTATAATTTTAAATTTTTCTATATCTTAAATGTCATATATCCAAATACCCATCTTACATCTATCACCCATAACTATCAAACATCAAATAACTACTATAATCCATACATTAGATATTATCCATATATCTTAATCATATAATCCCAAAGTTGCTAATTTCCCCCAATACTCCTCCCATAAGGGGTCTAAGATTTTCCATTCCTCTTTAAATACATCATTAGTTCTATTTTCCAAACATTTTGTCAATTTGTCCATCTCTATCAATTCATACAATTTTTTTATCCAATCCTCCATTGTTGGTGCACTCATATCTTTCCATCTCTTAGCAAAGACGATCCTAGCTGCACATGTCATGTAACATATGATTTTTGAATACCTCCTTCTTACTTTTACATCAATTTTCTCAAAAATATTTAGTAAAAAGATTTCTGGAAGCATTGGAAATTTAAATTTTAAATATTTCATCATCTGTTCATGCACTTTTATCCAGAACCCTTTTGCCTTCTCACACGTCCACCAACAATGGAAGAAGGAACCCGTATTTTGGCACTTCCAACATTTAGCTGTTGACTTCATTCTCTTCATCCTAGCAATCTGCGCAGGGGTTAAGTACCAACTATAAAAGATTTTTAAAAAGTTCTCCTTCAAATTATAGCTTCTTGTATATTCATGATTTAAACTCCATGCACGTTCCCATTGTTGCAATGTTATAGAATGTCCTATATCACTAGCTCATTTTATCATATTATCCTTTACAATTTCCTTTTCCATTTCTAAATTTAGCAATATCTTATAAATTTTGCTCACTGTACATTTTACATCCACTCTCATCAATTTATCTAATTCTATCTCTTCTAAAGTTATTCCCCATTCCTTATTATCTATTTTATATTTTTCGACCAGTTGCCTATGGAGAAACCAATGTGACCTATATCCCTCTTCAATTAATTCTTCTCTACTTTTTAATCTAATATTATTCCCTTCTCTTTTAATTATATCCTTATACATAACCCATTTCCCCAATTGATTCTTTTCTAACCAATGAAATGCTTCATGTGGGGATACCCAACCAGGCATTTTTGTATATAATTTATTTCTTACTCTTATCCAAATCCTTATAATTGATCTCCTAACATAGTGGTCCATAAATTCTCTATTTATCTTATGTTTATCATACCATAGGTTAGCGTGCCAGCCAAAATACAAATTAAATCCTTCTAAATTTAATAGTTTTCGATTTTCCAATGTCACCCAATCTTTAACCCAATTTATTACAGAAGCTTCATAATATATTTTCAGGTCCGGTAACACTAAACCTCCTCTTTCTTTTGTATCTTTTAGATGTTTAATTTTAATTCTTGATCTTCTCCCATTCCAAATAAATTTATTCATATCCTGCTCCCATTTTTTAAATGGTTTCTCATTATGTATTATAGGTAAACATTGAAATAAAAATATCATTTTTGGGAGAATATTCATTTTAATGGGTGAAATTTTACCTAATAAGGAAGATTCAAATTACTCCATTTTTTCATATCCTTCGTAATTTCACACCAAATCTTTTTATAATTATTATCAAATAGATCTACGTTATTTTTTGTTATTATTATCCCTAAATGCCTTATCTTCCTGGTTATTTTAAATCCTGAAATTTCTGTCAAATCATTTTCTTGCTTTACCGTTATATTTTTGATCATTATCTGAATTTCTCCTTATTGACCCTAAACCCGGCTATATCCCCAAATTGTTGTAATATTTCCATCAATTTTTTAATACTGTTCATTGGGTCCTCCAAAATTATAACTAAATCATCTGTGTATGCTTGAATTTTTATCTCATGTTCTTTTATTCTAATTCCTTTTATTAACTTCTCTTCTCTGATATTATTTACTTATTACTTATTTTCCATAAGTTTTTCAAAATTGCATAGCTTTCTTTGGATTATCTTTACATCTTTTAGTATCTGGATGGACTTTATTTGGATTTGGATCTAAATAATGGATTTTTAATGAAATTAGAAATTCAGAACTTTTTTTCCCCTTTTGATTGCTGGTTTTTAACACTGGGATTTTGCAATGTGAATAAGGACTGTATGGATTATATGGCTTTCATCCCCTTGAGTTTTTGAATGCTGTAAGAAGATCTTTGGTTGGAATTATTTTAGACTTGGGATTATATTGTGTGGATGTTGGACAGAGAAATTATGATGTTTGGAATTTAGATTGGGAATTGAGTAACTGAGAACTGTGTAACTGTAGAACTTTGGATTGTTGAAGAGAATCCATTTATAATCAATTTTGGTTTGGAATAGAAGCTTCAAGTGACCTTGAGACTGATTACTCAAGCTATTTTAAATAACAAATTGGGTTACTTTGAAATTCATAGACTGAGTTCATTTCCCTCTTTGTTCTATAAGAAAGACTACCATTACTGTTGTTGTGGCTGTGCTGGAAGGACTGAGAAGAGATTCCCACCCCCACACAGTGAAGTGGCTTGGAATTCAGCTATCAACAGTCAGTGAGAAAGCATACGGTCAAGGCTGTGAAACAGTGAGGAAGTTATAACACTGGGAGGGAGGGGGACAGAGTGGCCTGGTCTCAGACACAGCCTTTTAGGGAAAATCTAAGAGACAATTGGAACTGATTTTATCAAGATAATATAGAGTACTTTTGTATATAATATTTGTTTATAATTTATATATTTTGCATTTCCAGTAAGGATTCCTAAAGTGTAATGTACTTATGGGATGAGATAAAATTTATTTGATCAATTCTATTTGGGGAAATTGATTTTATTATACATTCTATTATACATTGAAGTAATTGTAGTCTTATCTTGTGTTATTATTCACTACATTATATTTTTTTCTGTTAAGTGAAGAGTTTACAGATACAGAGAATATTGATACTGATATTGACATTGACATTGTTATAGAAATTAGTATATATAGTTTTTATAGCATTCACAGATTTGAAGAGTAAAGGAGGAGACACATAGAGTTCCAGCTTTTGGAAACTGATAAGAAACTTGGAGATTAAGATGGATCAAAGAACAAGAAGAGGGGCTGCTGCTGCAGCAACGACAACTTCACAGACATCCAGGAGAACATCAACAGATATACCCCAGAGGCCACAAGATATGATGCTACAGATGATGAAGGAGTTGAAGAGCATCAGAGAAGATATTCGACAGGACTTAAAAGAAACAAGAAAAGAGATGAGAGCTGACATGAAACAAGAAATAGATAAATTGGGGAAGAAACTGGAAAACATAAAAAAAGATGTGATTAAGCTTAAAACTGAGACTAAAGAAATAAAGCAGCAAGTAAAACATGTGGAAAAGGAGATGACAGATCTGAAAGGGAAACAGAAGGAGGAGAAATCCCAAATTACTCTGCAGGAGTTGAGATATCAAGAAAGATGTCTCCATCTTAGGGTGGGGGGCTGAATCTTCAGGAGAGAATTTGTTTGAAAAGATGGTCCTGGCCTTGGCAGAGTTCATTGATATTGAAGAAGAAAAGATAGAAGCTTGTATTGACAGAATGTTCAGAGTTTCATCTAGGATTGCAAGAGAGAGGAATCTCCCAAGAGACATCATTATAACTTTCACAAGAACAATGATAAGGGATAAGATATTACAGTGAAGTTACGATGATACATTGAAGATTGAAGATAGAGATGTCAGAATTTTTAAAGATATACCTTATCAAATCTTAAAGAAGCGACAATATAAACCATTGGCAAATCTTTTGGTCAAGTTACAAATTAACTACAGATGGGACAAGACTGAGGGGCTTTCTTTCACACACAAACAGCAGAGATATAAGATCAACTCAATACACAAAGCAAGAGAGATGATGGAGAGACTAAAAAGGGATCTACAAAAGGCGACTTTGATGCAGGAGGAAGACCCGGAACAGAAACCTTCTGAGGAAGTAAGAGAACAACTCCAGGAGGAAGAAGATATCGAAGTTACAGAAGAAGGAGTTTTGTCTCAAGATGAGGGGAAAGGGGAAGGAGACTCACTCAAAGATTAAACATCTAAATAAATTAGTAATATAACTGGACAAAATGGAGTTAAAAGTATATTCTTGGAATGTTAAAGGATTTAACTCTAAATACAAAAGAAGACAAATATTTCATTATTTGGAAAAACAAAATCTGGACATAATATGTTTACAAGAAGCTTGAATTAGAACTCAAGACTTGAAATATGTTCGAAATTTGAAATTGGGCAGCTGCTTCGCGGTTACAATAGATAAAAAGAAAAGGGGAGTTCTGATATACGTAAATTCAAGATATGGTGCATAACAAATTTTTCAACATAAAAATGGGCAATATATAGGAGTTGAAGTAGATTTGAAACAGGAGAAAATATGAATAGTTGGAATATATGCACCAAATGGAGCTAAAGGTGAATTTTTCCCCACAATACACAAAGAAATACAAAAGTACCTAGATGCGACAAGGAATTCGAATATTGTTGTCTTGGGTAACTTCAACGGAGTCATTAGTCCAAAGGCGGATAGAACAACACAAAAATTAACTCCTCGTAATAATGGTAAACTTCCTAAGAGCTTCTTCAATATGATGAATGATTTAAACTTATATGATACTTGGAGGTATAAAAATGGAGAACTAGATGGACATACATTTTATTCTGACCGGCATAAGTCAATGTCAAGGATAGATATGATGTTGTTTTCAACAAATGTTGTTGAAAGCTACAGACATAGACATTCTCCCTAATATGTGCTCTGATCATAATCCAATACAAGTTAAAAGCCAAAGAGAGGGAAAGAACATGGAGATTGAATAATGAGATTTTGAACAAGGAAAGGTACATTATCAAAGCGAAAAAGGAATTACGGAACTACTTCAGTGAAAATATGATGCCAGAAATGTCAATGAAAACCATTTGGGATGCAAGTAAAGCAGTGATGCGAGGCAATTTTATTAGATGGTCAACTGAGATTAGAAAAGCTAAGAATTATACTGAACAACAAATTTTGGGAAAAATGAAGGAAGTCGAAAAACAGATGAGACAAAAACCTGAAGATCAAAAGATTAGATTACAGATGAAGTTGCATCAAGCTGAACTGAATCAACTAAATTTGAATGAAATAGAACAATAGATTCGGAGAGTCAGACATAACTATTTTGAACAAACTAATAAACCTTCGAAATTTTTGGCAAATTTGCTTTGCAAAAGAAGGACTAGAAATATTATAGCGGAGATTAAAATAGGAGAAGAAAGAATTACAAAACAAGAGGGAATAAAGCAAGCATTTCATAAATACTACGTGAAGCTGATGAGTAAGATTTCTAAAATGAAAAAACAAAATAAAGTGGAAGAGTACTTGGATAAAATGAACAAAAAGATTTACAGAGGAGCATAGACTGGTACTGAATAAACCTATCTCTGTGATGGAAATTGTTGAACCCATCAGGAATTTGAAAAATGATAAAACTGCCGGACCAGATGGATTTACTGCAAAATATTACAAGATTTTGGAACATGAAATTTCAATACCCCTCCAAAGCACTATCAATGAGATAGCAAAGGAAGGAATACCAGACACCTGGGAAGAAGCCAATGTGGTGTTGATTCCCAAAGAAGGCAGAGACTTAACAAATGTGAAGAACTATCGACCGATATCGCTTTTGAATACAGATTACAAGATTTTTGCTTCAATCCTGTCAACGAGATTAAAGAAAGTGTTGATAGAGATAATTGATGAAGATCAGAATGGATTTCTACCAAAAAGAACTCTAAAAAACAATATAAGGATGGTTTTGGCTATAACTGAATACTGTGAGAAGCATAACGAATGGAAAATGGCTATGGTATTTGTGAATGCGGAGAAAGCATTTGATATGATCAGTTGGCCATTTATGAAGACGGTGATAAAGCAGATGCAAGCAGGAAATAAATCTGCATCCTGGATTGAAGCAATCTATATTCAACAACATGCTTGATTGGTCATAAATGGAGAAAAAACAAAACCGATTGAATTGCATAGAGGGACAGAACAAGGTTGTCCCTTGTCCCCTCTTCTATTTTTTCTGACAGTGGAAATACTCAATAATGCTATAAGAGAGAATAAAGCTATAATAGGAGTTCAAGTTAAGAAGTATCAATATAAGTTGAAAGCATTCACTGATGATTTGTTTTTGTTTTTACATGATCCAGGGAGAAGTATTAAAGAGTTGATTAGAACACTTCAAGAATATGGAGAATACGCTGGATTTCGAGTTAACAAAGAAAAAACAGCCCTGCTAATGAAAAACATAACTGAGAAAGAAGAGATGGTATTAGCAAAATTAACAGGATTTAGCAGAGTACAAAAGACAAGGTATCTGGGTGTCTGGATAGCTAAAAGAAACAATGAATTATTTCAAAATAATTATGACAAAAAATGGAAAGAAATAACGAAAGACTTGGAAAGTTAGACTTCAATGCGACTATCAATGATGGGAAGGATAGCAGCAATAAAAATGAATGTACTTCCCAAAAGGAACTTTCTGTTTCAAAATCTTCCCATAATAACAATAAGCCCTTTATACAATGGAGCAGAGAGTTAACCAAATTTATATGACAAGGGAAAAAACCTAGAATAAAATGGAAAATTTTGGTGGACCAAAAGACTAGAGGTGGAATGGGAGTACCAGATTTTCAGATATATTACAAAGCCGCAGCCTTTACATGGATAAAGTATTGGATAGATTTACAGGATACAAGAACGTTGACATTGGAAGGTGCGGATTTGAGGATGGGGTGGCATGCCTATATGTTCTATGATAAAGCTAGAATTGATAAAGATTTCACTCATCACTATATCAGGAAATCTCTTTTGAGAATTTGGAAAGAATATAACAATAAGAACATAAGGCAGCTCCCCATATGGGTCTCCCCTCAAGAAGCTTTCTTTGGTAGATGGACAGAGACAGACAAATGGCTTCGATTTGAAGACATATTGGAAAGGTCAACTTTAAATAACTATAAGATTAAAACAAGAGAAAAATTGGAATCGGAAGGAATAACATTAAGTTGGTTTCCATATAGGCAGTTAACTGAAAGGTTCCAAATGGATTTAAAGACTTATGGAATAGACCCAAAAGAGACAACGGGGAATGATTAAACGACTGTTTGAGAATTCTCCCCATTTACTATCTTATATATATCAAGAAATATTACAACAAGAAAGACAAGAAGAAACAATTAAGTCAGTAATGATTTCGTGGGCTCAAAATATAGGACATTCAATTCAATTAGAATTCTGGGAAGAAAGCTGGAAAAAGACACAAAAATTTAAGAACTACTACAAGCTGTTCCATAGATGGTACATGACACCATAGATGGTACATGACACCAAATAAGTTGAAAAAGATTTACAATACTGTAATGTTGGAAATGTCAGAAAGAGGTTGGTACAATATATCATATGTGGCGGACATGTCCCAGAGCCAAGAAATACTGGACTGATGTACATAATAAAATTTGTGATTTATTAAAAATACAATTTGTTAAAATACCGGAACTTTACTTGTTAAATATGACAAATGTATTTGATGGTACTGATACTAAGAAATATTGGAGAATAATTCTGTGTATGATAACGACAGCTAGGATAGAGTACGCTAAGCTTTGGAAAACTCAACAGATACCAACTATAGAACAGTGGTGGGGAACATTTATAGAAAACAGAAATGCAGATATTTTGTCACAGAGATTAAAAGGGAAATCAGAAAAGGAGATTAAAAAGGAATGGCAGATAGTAATGAATAGCTGGGTGATGTTGAATGAAAATGAGTAATTCATGACTAGGATTTGAAACGAGGAAGCTACTGTTGTAAGTCATGGAACTGTAATGAAGAGATTGAAATGCAAGAACTGACATGTAACAATATCATTAAAATGCCGTACAAATAGAGATAGAAGTATTAAAAGGTATTGAAAATACATTCTAGATCGGTGTGGAAGATCAAAAATACGTCATGTACTATTACAGTAACAAATTGTTTGTTTTATATGTGAAATTGAATAAAATGATTTTAAAAAAGAAAAAAGAAATCAAAAACGATGCTTTGGATTGTGCTCAGAAATGAACTGGCAGCCAATGGAAATTTTGCAACAAGGAAGTCGTATGTCCCCTGTAGCCAGCCCCAGTTAACAACCTGACTGCAGCTCTTTGAGCCAATTGAAGATTCTGAGCAATTTTCACAGCAGCCCCAGGTAGAATGCATTACAGTAATCCAAAGAAAATATAACTAAGGCATGTACCATGAAATCACCTAACCTAACCTAGACAACTTACTGGGAGCTCTAAATGAAATTAGACTGTTGTGACATGTCATTTGAAACACCACATATAGCTCTGTAGCATAAATTCCTAGCCTTCTTATTAATCTTATTATACAAATATATTAAAAGAACTGATATTTATTATTGATCAACTGTTTTTCCTATTCTGGTGAGCAGTCCATTCTGTATGAATAGTCTTTACGTTAAGCTGCCTTTGAAATATTTTTTGGGAATTCAGTCAACCCTCCACATTTGCGGGTTTGACTTTCATGGATTTGATTATTTGTGAGTTTGTCCAACCTCTGCCCGCCCACCTCACTTGCTTTTTTCCCCTTGGGAATCTTCCCTCTTGGTGGCTCCGATCAGGCCACACAGCCCTTTAAAAACCTGCCTCTGGTCCTCCACCACAGTCAGCTAAGGATAGCCCACTGCCTGATTTCTCAGCACCACAAACCCTCTCCTCGTGCCCCCACACTCGAAGATGGAGATAGGCAGAAGAGAGGAAGCATAGGGTCAACATGCCTTCCCTCCTCTTCCCTCTGACCTGGTTTGGAGCCTGGGTGTCCATTCTCCCCACCATGCCTTGGCCCCCTTCACACATGCCTTGGCCCCCTTTCATATTTGTGATTTTTCCACTTTTGCAAGGGTCCTTTGCCCCTAACTCTAGCAAATGTGGAGCACCAGTTGTTCTAAGATCTTTTCAGTTGCCTAGAAAATTTATACTGACATGTATATCAGGTTTTTCTGTCATGTACAAAATCTAGTAAATATTTCTAGTTTTTAGTAATTGCTTCAGCATTATGGAATTGACAATCAATTCAGTAGCCCTCTTGTTGAGATGAGTTTTCTCATGATGTGACATTGGATAGTTGGAAAAGAATGTCACTATTCTTTTCTGAAAATATACGGCTGTTTTTGAGGGCTTATTTCATTATTTCATTTATGGAAAAAGTTTAACACTTGGCAGTACTACATACTCCACTTACTTTGGTTCTACAGATTTTACTTGCATTATTTAACAGTCACTTAGTAATTTGAGAATTTTTAATACCTAGATTTTTGCATACTTTAATCGGACTAATTGGATTCTGGTTTTACTATTGTTTACTATTGTATGTGCAAAACATTTAGAATGTTAGCAAATATGTAGAAGTAACCTTTACATGAAAATATTATTCATATATTTATTAATATCTTCTTCATTAAATGTTTGAAAAATTTCTAGCATTTAAGCAATAATTAAGCAAAAATTTTTTAATGTTTCTGACTTCTAGATGCCACTAGTTCTTTTTTTATGTTGCTGTTAAATGAACTTCATTTTATAAAGAGCCAACAGTAAGTATTCTTCACAATGATTGGAAGTCAGATCAAAATATTCCTGGTGACATACCAAAGCTACTTATTTGTTTCCACTTTAATACAGTTTGGTAACATTATTGTAATAATGTTTGTTTTTCAGGTTGAAATGGTGTATTCATTGTTGTCAATGCTGGGCACTCATGATAAAGATGACATGTCGCGAACTTTGCTGGCCATGTCTAGTTCCCAAGACAGCTGTATAGCTATGCGTCAGTCTGGATGTCTTCCCCTCCTTATCCAGCTTCTACATGGTAATGATAAAGACTCTGTGTTGTTGGGAAATTCCCGGGGCAGTAAAGAAGCCCGTGCCAGAGCCAGTGCAGCACTGCATAACATCATTCATTCCCAGCCTGATGATAAGCGAGGCCGGCGTGAAATTCGTGTCCTCCATCTCTTAGAACAAATTCGAGCTTACTGTGAAACATGTTGGGAATGGCAGGAAGCACACGATCAGGGCATGGACCAAGACAAAAATCCAAGTATGTTGAAAATGGTTAACATTTTGAATAAGTTTCAGAACCAGTGTAAAATTTTGTTTAATGCTACAGCTTTGAATTCTGATCTTATGCAGGACAGTTATATGCAAGCTATAAGAGAAGTGTGATTTGTGGTGCTCAAAACTGTTTATTTCAGTTACTGCCATTTTTATTCTTTTAATGTTATTCTGCTCTATTTCTCTAAATATTAATCTCTCATTCTTAAATTAATTAGATTTTTAGAATCCCTCAACAAATTTTTTAGGTCAATTTTGATATTATGCTGTTAAGAAGTAGGACAACAGTGCATGACCAATTTCCTAACAGCACGTTAGTACAAGGGATATAGACAAAGTCACTTCATATAGGAATTGTCAGAGATCAAATTTCTCAAAAATCCCTACTAAGAATACAAAAAAAAAAAAGAGGCAAAGATAAATACTTGAATGAAATTAAACATATGTATGTATGTATGTAACTACAGTTGGCCCTCCACATCTGTAAGTTTAACATTCATGGTTTTGATTATTTACAGATTATTTGCCACTGCCTCCATTCCTGCCCTACACCATTTTTAATGGGGACTTACAAGTCTCACCTCATGTTCACAGTCTCTCTGCAAGTCTTGAGAGTCTGCGAACATGAGGTGTTAAAAATTGTTTAGGACAGTAGCAGAGGTAGTGGCAAGCTCTGCCAGCCACCCACTTCTACCTTGCAAAGGAAATGCACTACCTTGAAGCCAGAATTGGACAGCTGGCATGCTCCCCATTGTGCATTCAATCATCTTGTGTACTATTCTTTTGAATCCCCGGTGGACTGAATCTGCTCCCCTCTTCTTTTTTGTGTGTAGTAAATATTTTTTGAGGGGCATGTAGGTATTCATGTTTTTTCCCACTTTTCCAGCCTTTGACCAGATCAAAAAAAGTATGAGTTATTATGAACGACATTTTATCCTGTTACACCCTGTTTGATGACTCCTACTTGGTTTATCCTGCAGGTTAAATGGACTGCAGCTCAAAGGCTCATGGTTTGTTTAGCTGCATTTCTTAAAAGCAAGAATGATCATCCTAGAGCCCTAGAAGTATATAGGCAGACTGTGCTCTGTTATGTCGAGATTTGATGAGAAAAGAGCCTTCATGATTGTTCTTGCTATCAAATTTGCTGCTGAACACTAAACAATCTACACATTTTATACAATATTCAAGGAAAAGCTTTGTTAGTAATCTAAACAAGATACGAAGGAGTGAATGATGTCTGTTTTCATGGTCCCCATACTTATATTGTGAAAGGTGTATTTGATTTCTTCTGAATATCCAAAATCAGCACTAGATCAAACAACATCCCTAAGAGTACAAGCCTACACTTTTAATGAGTGTATAATTTCATTAGAAGTGGGAGAAATTATGACCCCCACTTTCCCTATTTGCCCGTCATCACCGTTTTCATATTCATATTCAGTCCCAAAGTTTTAGCCATAATCTCACCCAGACATTCACTCAAGGGATTCACTGCCTCTCCTATGACTTTTGTAAATGATCCTTTAAACTACAAATAAAAAAAAGAAAGCTGACTGTTAATACTATTCAAGATCTATCATTGTCTTTTGATATGGTGAAGTGTGAGATGCTATGGCCATGTGATCCACTTTCTGTGCATAGAATTGTTTAGGGATAGTTCTTCTCATGCTAGTTAGTCGAATTCTAAGAAGTGATGATAGTAACCTGTTGACCATGAAAGGTGAAAATGGTTAGTCACTCCTGTGAACCTTTGCAACATGTATCCATTTCATTTATTTACAGGGTCTCTAGCATGTCCACTGAAATCAAGTGCAGAGGGAATGCTATTGAAAACTGTTCTTGTGCTTTATGCAGACAGGCTTTAGACATTCTGTTTTTAATCTGGAAGAGACTGTAGAGTTAAATTAGACTGCATTTGTTTAAAAGGAGTTTTCCTTGTTGTGACACAGTGCCAGCTCCAGTGGACCATCAGATCTGTCCTGCTGTATGTGTCCTGATGAAGCTTTCATTTGATGAAGAGCACAGGCATGCAATGAATGAACTTGGTAAGATACAAAGGATTGTACTGCAAGGAAATCTTTTTCTTCCTATCCATAGAGGGAGTCTGTCAGCTAATATTCTATAAGGTTCTATATTTCATTATCTTTCCACCTGTGTAATTAAATATGTTGTCCTTTCTGGGAGTGTACATCAAATAAAGTAGATCTCCCCTCATTCCATTCCATAAAAGAGAAATGCTCGTTAGGCAAATGACAGAGTTCTGAAGTAAGGTCTGAATATTTGTGTAGTAAGTGCTCTTCTAGCTTTACCAGTATTGGCAGAATTTATGTTGATTCATTGCAGTTGTCCCAGCTAATTCTGCTCTGCCTACCTTCTGGGAGGCTGTCTCTAATGTCAGAATCATAAGCACTGAAGCTAAATCCTTTTGAAATCAATGACAGCAATACATCATTTACAAGAAAGATAATCCATAAAATTATGTTTAGAAGTGTCATAAAATTCATTTTTATCCAGCGTTTTGGAACTAGTGAGTATAATTTACTCAGTGTGTGATATGGGGAGTGCTGTTGGTTCAAGCAATGTGCTCTAGAAATGTGCAGACTCCAGAAAAGCCATTTTAATTTGCTCCTGCAAAATCTTGTCACACTTTAAAGTTAATGAATTTATGTAATACCTGTAATAAATGTTCATAGTTAAGAACCTCCATCAGATGCCTATGTACATCTTGAAACTAGCTAGACTGTTTCAGATGACCTGGTGTGAATGGCACACATTTTTCCATAGCTGACCATGGGCACACAACCTTTGGGGTGGGTAGGCATAAAGACCCTCCACTTGGGATCATTTCTGCTCCTGGGTTAGAAATTATGGAGGCTCCCTTTCAGACTACACAAAAACTTTCCTAATTTAACAGGGATTTGTTGGGTGCTGATTATCAGGGAAATGCAGGAAACTCTGAATGTTGCTTTTGAAAACATCCTAACTGAACTAGGACACAGAGAAAGAAAGGCTTCCCACATCTCTCTGTTATCTTTAGCCTGCCTTGAAAAGCTTTAGGACATATACGGTCACCCCTCATCTGGAAAACATCTTTGTAGGTTTAAGTTAGGCTGAGAGATAACCACTGCTCAAGGTTACCCATCAAGTTTCATGGCTAAGCAAGAATTTGAACTCATGTCACCCAGGTAAAATGTTTTAACACTGTCAGCTATCCTGACCAGGCTTTAGGAGAGTGCCCACCTGCTGTTGAAACATCTGCCAGAGTGGAAGTATGTTGGAGACTAACAAGAATGCCCGATTGCAATTAGGATCTTTGTGCTTTCTGTCACTTGTCTTACATCTCTTTAGAAAAACAGCATCCAAGATCATATCAACATGATCGTATCAACAAATTGTGGTAATGATATCCACAGTTAGGATGACAAATTGTTGGATTTTCTTCCATTTTCACACATCTGATTATAATTTTGAAAAAGTATTATGAATATGTTTCAGTGCTAAATCACTGTCTATTATCAATAATGGGCTTGATGAAGGCAAACAAATGGAAGCTTAATCCAGACAAAGCACAGAGTTTCTTGTTCAAGTTGAAAGCCTAATCAGGAAATGGGGATTCAACCTGTGCTGGACAGGGTTACACTCCCTTGAAATTTCAGGTTTGTATCTTGAGTGTATTCTTGGATTCATTCCTGGATGCCCAGGCTTTGGCGGTGGCCAGAAGTGTGTTAATAACAGTTAAAACTAATGGAGTGATTTGTAACTGGGTATTTTAATTGAATGTGCTATTTAATTTTTTAAAACTTTTGTACTTCATACTATTTTAACTGTTCTGTTTTAATTTATAAAGTAAGCCATTTCGAATCCCGTTTGGGAGAGAAGCAGTGGGATATAAATAAAATAAAATAGATATTGTACCAGTACATCATATTTATTATTAGTTAATTGACCCAACAACACAGTCATGTGTGTATTTACACATTTGAGTGTGTTAATTTGGATATGCAAAGGATAGGAACCTTACTTAGATTAAGAAGATGTAATTTTACTTTAGGTTGTCTCTCCATACAGATTCATATTTTGACTTTATAGAGAATATTGTTGCTCCTGATTTCAGAGCATACATTGAGGCAGGCATTTTGACATCTGATTCATATAGTGAGGCTATATAGTTGCATATATGCAGGAAAAATAAAATCAGTGATGCTGCACACATACAGTTCTTTTCTTTGAGTTCTATTCACTTGTAACATTTAAATATTAGACTTAAAAAACATTGGCACTTCCAGCATTTACAGCATGGACAGAGAATATATAGCTAGATACTATTGGGCTCTAGCTCCTTTCAGTCTCAGCCAGCATAGCCAGTGACTGGGAGTAATGATTGGTTCAGTACAATGGCATCCCATGGGTCATGGGTTCTCTCCCCCAGCTTTTTAAAAATTTATTTTTAATCTAACCTGGATAATGGAACATAACACTGATAAGAGGTTGTGTCTGAATTCAGATTAGGTTGGTTTGCTTTCATTTTCATAGGCCGCTTAATACACTTGTCTTGAAATGCCCCTTATTATGTAAGACAAATTTTCAGTTGTAATGAGAGTTTGTAATTATTCCCATGCTTTGTCTCTGGCATTCTGGGGAATCAATACATTGGTTGAGAATAATAATGATTTCTAATAAACATTTCATTTACTTTCACAGGGGGACTACAGGCCATTGCAGAACTGCTTCAGGTAGATTGTGAAATGTATGGGCTTACAAATGATCACTATAGTGTCACATTAAGACGATATGCTGGAATGGCTCTAACAAATTTAACATTTGGAGATGTGGCAAATAAGGTAGGTTTTTGAACATGGTCTTTTCTTATTAATGTATGTAATATTAGGTATTTGTAATTTTTGCTGTTCAACATACAAAAGGGCTGCTGATAGGAAATTTAAGCAGTGCATTTGGAATAGTGGAGAAAGGTGTTTTATTTCATCTGTTTGGGTTTGTTTGTTTGTTTGTTTAACAAAGCATGCTATTATCCTTGGCAAATATAAAGATAATTCTTGATAATTCAGATCTGCTGAACATTTGAAGAGTGCTTGGTATCAGAATTTTTTAATATTTTGTATCACTTAAATTGTCATATTGGTGGTAGAAGTAGCAACAGGGTAGAGTCGCACTGGGAAAAAAGAGAAACAATAGGACTCCTTTTTTCTTTATCCATCTAGCTCCATGCCCTTCCTATAACTACTACATGAAACCAATGCTAACCATTAGGAACATTTCCCCAGAGGAAGAGAACCCCCACCACTCAGCAAACATTGTTAAATGTGCCTGACCTCCAACCCAACCCCAGTAGCCATTTCCAGGGAAAGAGGATTTCCCTGAGGCAGCCCTAGTATAGCAAAAAATGGCTGCCAGCAGAACTGAGAAGCAGGGAGACAGAGTTTTAATCTATGAAGAGAGGCTCAGAAGAAGCTGCTGCCAAAAGCATCTTCTTGAGTGACTGAAAACGCCATCTCAAGAATATACTGACACCAAATCATTTAGACTTCAACTCAATAAAAATTTCCAGTGGGAAAAGAATTTCACTCTGGCCTAAAATCTGTGTTGAGTAATTGCCAGCAGGGATGACCAAGCAGGGAGCAGACTATTTGTGTACCACATCTTTGGAGCAACAGCTTGGTCCAATATTTATTTTGTTTCATTCTATTTATATCTTTTTTTTTCCCCAAATAGTATTTAAACAGCTCGCAGTATAATTAAAGCAGAGGAGTTACAATTGTATGGAGTATAAAAGTTTAAAAAGTATTAAATGGTACATTCAATTAAAACATTAATTTTACTATTTACATGAGTTACCTGTAACAAATTACATTAGTTAATATAGACCTAAAGACTGATTCTGTCCAAGCCCTATTACTAACTCCCATCTCTTAAGCAGCCTGAATCCTTATGAAGAGAAGTTGTACACAACCACGTTAATTCATGCTCTAATTACCTACAGATTAGATTATTGTTATATCTGGGGCTGTCTTCAAGATCTTTTGGAAATGTCAGTAGGTCCAGAATGCAGCTACCAGAGTTTTGACAGTGGCAAAGATATAGTCATCTTATTTTGATTTGTAATCATTATATGGGGTACTTTCAGGGTCAGTTCAGGATGTTGGTCTTGCTTGAGACAGGGGTGTCTTTGGAAGTGTCTCCTCCCATACAAACTTACTGAAGAACACCTTTCTACTGCAACGAGCAACCTCCTCACTTGTCCATAGGCGTAATGATTGTACTGGGATAGGGCCTTCTCAGTTGTAATGCACAGACTGTGGAAGAACTTGCTTAGAGAAGTCTTCTTGATGTGCAATGAAGACTGTTTTGTGTCAGGATATATTTATCTAATGTGGCCTGTTTTATGATTGTTTAAAACTATTGCTACTTAATATTTTGTTTTGCTTTTTTAATTGTGTGCTTATTGTATTGCTTCATTAGCTATCCTAAGTTCATTTAATGCAGAAAGCATGGACAGAAACAATAAATGGCTCATTGTTCTTTGTCCTTTTATTCTGCCATTAAAGATACTGACATGTGAACATTTCCCATAATTATACTGATCAATCAGTTGTTTATAGAATCTTTTTTCTTTTCTTTTAAACAGGCAACACTGTGTTCTATGAAGGGTTGCATGAGGGCTCTTGTAGCCCAATTAAAATCTGAAAGTGAAGATTTGCAACAGGTATATTTTATTTCCTGTTGAAACATTTCTGCTACTATTTATTTTCACATGTGTTCTGCAGCATTTATTCTTGGTGGACTTTCTTACTCTGTATAGCCTTGCTTTTATTTCATATTTTCTCTTTTATTTTCTTAATGTTTTCTATACCAGTACTAAGCAGTTTGGTTCTCTCCAGAATTTTTTGCTACAAAACCCATAATCGTTTATATTTGGCCATACTGGTCAGGTTTTATGGGAACTATAGTCCCAGACATCTTGAGAGCACTAAATTACATATCTCTATTCTGTTCGCATTCAGAGACTTCAAAATCCAACCAAGGCAGTGTACATTCACTAATGTAATCTTACCTTTATCTTTTGCTGGCTAAAGTTTCCCTGTTAATTTGGGAATCCCAATCAAGGGGCACCTTAATAGAATTATATACATTTCCATGTTAAGAAAAAGCCCACATATCTTCTGCTGTTCTGTTTGATCCATCATCTGATAACATTGAATTAGGGAATCTTGCATTTTGAAATATGGATGGATTATCGATTAGTTATCTGCTGGCCCATAGAATTGCTTTGTAGTATTTAGCAAATAACAAATGTAGGGAATGAAAAGATAAAAGTTAAACCACATTAATTTTATAAAAAAAATTTTTACAGGTCATTGCAAGTGTTTTGAGAAACCTATCTTGGAGAGCAGATGTGAACAGTAAGAAGACATTACGTGAAGTTGGAAGTGTAAAAGCCTTGATGGAATGTGCTTTGGAAGTTAAAAAGGTAAAATCTGCAGAAGAATATTTAAAGTATTTATATATCTAGAATATTTTTCCATTTTCTTGTTCAAAAACTAAAAGTATAGACCTAATATAACTGCCAACAGAAAACAAGAATGTCTGTAGCTCAGTGATATAGTACATAAGCATTTGCATACACAAGGTTGTAAGTTGAGAACCTGACATTTCCAAATATTTTTGAAAAACTTCTTGAAATGCTGGAGAGGAACTTTCCAGAGAGTGCAGATAATACCAAGCTAGATGGACAGTTTTATCTGGCTCGTTATAAGGCAGCTTCCTAATTTCGTAAGATTTCCATCATTGGGATGAATAAAGGAATAAAGGAGAAATATCCAGAAATTTCATGTAGCTTCATGTGCCCGCCTCTTCTCTGGAAGGTTTTGGGACTTTGAGGGAAAAAATGGGAATTAGGGACCTACAAGAAAGAAGAGAAATGGCTATAAAATTGCCTCCTCTGTGTTTCAGTGACAGAAGACTTCTGCAGACAAAACAGTAGTAAACTATGTTAGTTACACTTTGGTCCTGACAAAATTTCCTGAACAAATTAATAGATTTCAGTGAAATCTACCTGACCAAATTACAATACAAATTTTGCATCTTTCATTAGATGGAAGTCCCATTGAGTCAGTCTGGTTCATTGAGTCAGTCTGGTTTATTTCCTAGTACGTATGTTTAGGACTGCACTGTCATTCTGGTATACAATTTTGTAAGAGTGAAGTTGTCAAAAGATAGGGGAAAAAATAGCTTGTTTTGTTTTCCATGTGTTCTTTACCGGGCCTTATCCCATCTTACAGTTTTAAGACCATAGTATCAAAGTTGTTATGAACTTAAGACTGTACTCCAGAACTCAAATCCAGTGTTTGTTGTCTCTGTATAGGAATCTACTCTAAAAAGTGTACTGAGTGCCTTATGGAATTTGTCAGCACATTGCACTGAAAATAAAGCTGATATCTGTGCTGTGGATGGTGCTCTTGCCTTTTTAGTTGGCACACTCACTTACCGGAGCCAAACAAATACATTAGCCATCATTGAAAGTGGAGGGGGAATACTGCGTAATGTCTCTAGCTTGATTGCGACAAATGAGGACCACAGGTAGGTATATTATCCAGTAATGTTATTTTATTACTTATTTATGTAAATTCTTGAGTCCCCTTGTCAGGCAAAATAGTTTTCAGAGCATTTTACGGTTAACAAAACAAAAAAAAAAGGTATATACCCTAAGGTTTACAGTCTAAAATGCATGATACAAAAGAGATAAGGGGTGTGGAAGAAGAAGCCAAAAAGCAAAATCAGCATCAGATCTTAAAATCAGTGAAATCTGTATGTGGACCAGCTATTATGGAAGCTGTTCATAGAGAGAGGAAGCAAAAGGAACTAGTCTCTAATGATGATGAATTGTCTGTGCTTCATTTTCTTTCTGTTGCAGCCTAGTGGAATTTATGTTCCCCAGTGACCACAGACGATCTGTCAGCAAAGTTGATAGGGTGGCCATGCTTCCAGTGCTGCCAGGTCTACTTATAAAATGTGCTGTAAACTAATAATTGTGTGAAAAGTACTAGTTCAGCTGATATTTACTTGACAACT
Source organism: Ctenosaura bakeri (assembly GCA_948474755.1). Taxonomy (NCBI): domain Eukaryota; kingdom Metazoa; phylum Chordata; class Lepidosauria; order Squamata; family Iguanidae; genus Ctenosaura; species Ctenosaura bakeri. The sequence goes on along the minus strand of CAOLHI010001153.1, from coordinate 294,377 downwards.
CACAAATTATATTAGGCAGGTATTATGATTATGCTTAAAATCCCAGTATGCTCACTTACTTATGTTTTATTTTTAAAATACCAGTGCTCAGATACCTACAGTCTGAAAAGTTCATGTGGAAGAAAAAGCAAAATATTATTGTCACTTGTGCTAGTTGTACTGAAGCACTCATATCTTTAATTAATTAGTTGTTTAATCAACCAAGTTTTTTTACTCTACATGGTTAAATTTCTTACTAGAATCCAAAGGGCAGCATATTTCAGATACTTATATATTGATGTATATACAAACTGCAGCTCCCAGCACTTTCTGAAAATCCATTTCTGAAGGTACTGAAAACCATTTAGACTAGGATTATATAAGTGGAAGAGCTTCTGCCAAATAATAGTCCCTCCTGTGTCTACACAAAGTAGGAATACAAAGTGAATCTCTCTGCCTTGCTTGCTTACTGCCCTTGGAAGAGATTTAGGCAAAAATGTTTGGAAGAAGGGAGTTTTGGGAGAAAAACACAAACCGGGGTGAAGCGGGTTTCCAGTCTCCACTTGCCCACTTTGTTCTTTTAAAAATGTCAAAATGCCTACCTCACTTCATCAGCTGAGACGTGTATTTTCTTAGTGGATAGACAATCCTGGATAGGTTTAAGGACGATATTTACCCATGGAAAATTAGCATTGGGAAAATTAAAATTGACGGTCCCAGATAGGTTTAAGGACAGTGTTACCACTGGAAAATTACCATAGCTAACTAAAAATAGATGCTAATTATGCTTCTTTTGTATTTGTTCCCTTAACTCTAGGCAAATTCTAAGAGAGAACAGTTGTTTGCAAACCTTGTTACATCACTTGAAGTCTCACAGTTTGACAATAGTCAGTAATGCATGTGGAACGCTGTGGAACCTCTCTGCACGGAATGCAAAGGACCAGGAAGCATTATGGGACATGGGAGCAGTTAGCATGCTCAAAAATCTTATACATTCAAAGCACAAGATGATAGCCATGGGCAGTGCTGCAGCTCTAAGAAACCTAATGGCAAACAGACCTGCAAAATATAAAGATGCTAACATCATGTCCCCAGGCTCAAGCTTACCATCTCTTCACGTCAGAAAGCAAAAAGCACTTGAAGCAGAGTTAGATGCTCAACATTTATCTGAGACTTTTGACAACATTGATAACTTAAGTCCCAAAACATCTCACCGCAACAAGCAAAGACATAAACAGAATCTCTACAGTGAATATGTGTTGGATGGTAATAGACATGAAGATGGAGTTTGCAGGTCAGAAAATTTTAATAGTGGTAGTGTGCTTTCACCATATTTAAACACAACAGTGTTGCCTGGCTCTTCCTCTTCAAGCAGAGGAAATGCAGAAGGTTCTCGGTCTGAAAAGGACAGGAATTTGGATCGAGAGCGTGCTGTTGGGTTAAGCAGCTATCATTCCACAACAGAGAATTCTGGAAATGCCTCTAAACGAATAGGAATGCAGATCACCACTGCTGCAGCCCAAATTTCCAAAGTAATGGAAGAAGTGACAGGTATGCATATTCCACCAGAAGAGAGAAGCAATGGATCTGTAAGTGAAATGCACTGTTTGTCAGAAGACAGGAGTGCTTTAAGAAGAACATCTGCTGCTCATTCTCACACAAATTCTTACAGCTTCCCAAAATCTGAGAACAGAACATGCCCTGTACCTTATGCAAAAGTGGAATATAAGAGAGCTTCTAATGATAGCTTGAACAGTGTCAGTAGCAGTGACGGGTATGGTAAAAGAGGACAAATGAAGCCTATTGAATCTTACTCAGAAGATGAAGAGAGTAAATTTTGCAGTTATGGACAGTATCCTGCAGATTTAGCCCATAAAATACACAGTGCTAATCATATGGATGACAATGATGGAGAACTAGATACTCCAATAAATTATAGCCTGAAATATTCTGATGAACAGTTAAATTCTGGAAGGCAGAGCCCATCACAGAATGAAAGATGGGCAAGACCCAAGCATATAATAGAGGAAGAAATAAAGCAGAGTGAACAAAGGCAGTCCAGAAATCAAAGTGGAGCATATCCTGTATATACTGAGGGTGGTGACAATAAACATATGAGCTACCAGTCAGCTTTTGGACAGTCTGAGTGTGTGTCTCCTTTCAGATCAAGAGATTCCAGCACTTCAGAACAGAACAGAACGGGCTGCAGCCATGGAATAAATCAAAAAGTGAACCAGTCTTTACGTCAGGTGGATGATTATGAGGATGACAAGCCAACTAATTATAGTGAACGTTACTCTGAGGAGGAACAGCATGAAGAAGATGATCATCCAACCAATTATAGCATAAAATACAATGAAGAGGAGGACCATGTCGATCAACCTATTGATTACAGTCTCAAATACTCTACTGATGTTCCTTCTTCTGCACAAAAGCCATCTTTTTCTTTTTCAAAAAGTCCGTCTGTGCAAAGTTCTAAAACAGATCATATTTCATCAAGCAGTGGAAATACATCAACCTCTGCTGGCTCAAAGAGGCACAACCAGCTCCATCCAAATTCTGCCCAGGGAAGAACAGGTCATACCCAGAAGCCTGCATCCAGCAAAGCACCCTCCATCAACCAGGAAACGATACAAACCTATTGTGTGGAAGATACACCAATATGTTTTTCAAGATGTAGTTCTCTGTCATCTTTGTCATCAGCTGAAGATGAAACAGGACGTGATCAAGCCACACATGTAGCAGACACTGATAATACTTTGAAGATAGGGGGAATGGAAAATAGTGGGAATCTGTCTGCAGCAGGTACAGTAAATGAAACCTCATCAGCCACTCAGCACATTAGAACAAAATCAAATAGACTTCAGGCTTCTAGTTTGTCTCCTTCTGATACATCACGGCATAAAACCGTTGAGTTTTCTTCAGGTGCCAAATCTCCTTCAAAAAGTGGTGCTCAGACTCCGAAGAGCCCACCTGAACATTATGTGCAGGAGACACCACTCATGTTTAGCAGGTGTACCTCTGTGAGTTCCTTGGATAGTTTTGAGAGCCGTTCAATTGCTAGTTCAGTTCAGAGTGAGCCTTGCAGTGGGATGGTAAGTGGTATTATAAGTCCAAGTGACCTTCCCGATAGTCCTGGGCAAACAATGCCACCAAGCAGAAGTAAAACTCCACCGCCTGCACCAGTGACACAAGTAAAGCGAGAAGCAGCCAAGGCGAAAGTACCCAGTACTGAAAAAAGAGAATCTGGGCCAAGGCAAGCAGCTGTAAATACTGCTGTTCAAAGAGTGCAAGTATTGCAAGATGCAGATACTTTGTTACATTTTGCTACAGAAAGTACACCAGATGGATTTTCTTGTTCGTCAAGCCTAAGTGCTTTGAGCCTCGATGAACCATTTATACAGAAAGATGTAGAGCTGAGAATAATGCCCCCTGTTCATGAAAATGACCATGGGAATGAAGCAGAACTTGAACAGCCAAGTGATATGAAAGATAAACAAGAAAAGAATACAGAAAAACCAACAGAAACTGAAAAAGATATACTGGATGATTCTGATGAAGATGATATTGAAATATTAGAGGAATGTATTATATCTGCTATGCCAACAAAATCTTCACGTAAAGCCAAAAAGCCCTCACAGACCACTGCTTCAAAAATACCTCCACCTGTAGCCAGGAAACCAAGCCAACTTCCTGTATATAAACTTCTCCCTTCTCAAAACAGATTACATTCTCAAAAACATGTTAGTTTTACACCTGGAGATGATATGCCACGTGTGTATTGTGTTGAGGGCACCCCAGTAAATTTTTCGACAGCAACTTCTCTGAGTGATCTCACAATAGAATCACCACCAAATGAATTAGCCAGTGCAGAGACTTCTGGCACAGGGGTGGAATCTGCTGAATTTGAAAAGAGAGATACCATTCCAACAGAAGGCCGAAATACTGATGATGCTCACAGAGGGAAAAATTCAGCAGGGACTACTGTTGGGTTGGATGATGATAAAACTGAAGAAGGTGACGATATTCTTGCAGAATGTATTAATTCTGCTATGCCAAAAGGGAAAAGCCACAAGCCCTTCAGAGTGAAAAAGATAATGGATCAGATCCAGCAAGCATCTACGCCATCATCAGTAAGTAATAAGAACCAACCGGAAGTTGAGAAAAAGAAACCAACATCACCAGTAAAGCCTATGCCCCAAAGTAATGAATACAGAGTCCGTTTACGAAAAAGCACAGAGCCAAAAAGTAATTTTAACAGTGAAAGATCCTATACAGATAACAAAGATACAAAAAAACAAAACCTTAAGAATAACTCGAGAGACTTTAATGATAAACCTCCAAATAATGAAGAGCGTGCAAGAGGAAGCTTTGCATTTGATTCTCCCCACCATTACACTCCGATTGAGGGAACTCCATATTGTTTTTCACGAAATGATTCCCTGAGTTCTCTAGATTTTGATGATGATGTGGATCTTTCAAGGGAAAAGGCAGAACTGAGAAAGGGAAAAGAAAGTGAAATTAAATCCAGTGCCAATGCAGAACACATTTCAAATCAGCAGTCAACTAGTAGAACACAACCTTGCCAAAAACATACTCCAGCAATGAGAAATCAACCCAAGAGTCTGGTGCAGAAACAAACGCCCTTCTCTCAATCATCGAAAGACATAGCAGATAGAATTGCAGCTACTGATGAGAAAATGCAAAATTTTGCAATAGAAAATACTCCAGTTTGCTTCTCTCGTAATTCTTCCCTGAGTTCTTTGAGTGATATTGATCAGGAAAACAACAACAACAAAGAAAGTGAACCTGTAGAACAAATAGAACCATCTGATGCACAGGTCGAATCAAGTAGGCCACAAGTTTCTGGGTATGCTCCTAAGTCATTTCATGTTGAAGATACTCCTGTATGTTTTTCAAGGAACAGTTCCCTTAGTTCCCTTAGTATTGACTCAGAAGATGATCTTTTGCAGGAATGTATTAGTTCTGCCATGCCTAAAAAGAAAAAGCCTTCAAGAGCAAAAGGGGACAGTGAAAAAAATAGTTCCAGAAACATGGGAGGCATTTTGGCAGAAGATTTGACACTAGATTTGAAAGATATACAAAGACCTGATTCAGAGCATGGTTTCTCACCAGATTCAGAGAACTTTGACTGGAAGGCTATTCAGGAAGGTGCTAATTCAATAGTTAGCAGCTTACATCAAGCTGCTGCTGCAGCATCACTATCTAGGCAAGCTTCATCAGACTCTGATTCAATCCTTTCACTGAAGTCTGGAATTTCCTTGGGTTCACCTTTCCATCTTACACCAGACCAAGAAGAAAAACCCTTTACTAGCAATAAGGGTCCAAGAATCATTAAGCCTGGAGAGAAGAGTACATTAGAAACTAAGAAAGTGGAATCTGAAAATAAAGGCATCAAAGGAGGAAAGAAAGTTTATAAAAGTTTGATTACAGGTAAAGCTCGCTCTAATTCTGAACTTACAAGTCACTTGAAACAGCCATTGCAAACAAATATGCCTTCAATTTCCCGGGGAAGGACAATGATTCATATTCCTGGAGTTAGAAATAGTTCTTCAAGTACAAGTCCAGTTTCTAAAAAGGGGCCACAGCTAAAGAGTACAGCTTCCAAAAGTCCTAATGAACCCCCAAGTTCTACTAGTTCTCCCAGAGTGACCAAACCATCTGTGAAATCAGAGCCAAGCCCCATATCTAGACAACCGTCTCAACAGGGTGGATCGAGTAAAGGACCTTCAAGGTCGGGATCTAGAGATTCCACACCTTCCAGACCACAGCAGCAACCCTTAACTAGACCTTTACAGTCACCTGGACGAAATTCCATTTCACCAGGCAGAAATGGCATAAGTCCCCCTAATAAACTTTCCCAGCTACCAAGAACGTCATCGCCAAGCACAGCTTCCACCAAGTCTTCAGGTTCAGGAAGAATGGCATACACGTCACCTGGCAGACAAATGAGCCAACAGAGTGTAGCAAAACAGACAGGACTGCCTAAAAGTACTAGTGGTATTCCTAGAAGTGAATCTGCCTCAAAAGGGTTAAACCAAATTTCTGGTATCAGTGGATCAAGCAAAAAGTCTGATTTATCTAGAATGTCATCAGCAAAGTCAAGTGGGAGTGAATCTGACAGATCAGAAAGACCTGTTTTAGTACGCCAGTCAACTTTTATTAAGGAAACTCCAAGCCCCACTCTAAGAAGGAAATTAGAAGAGTCTGCATCATTTGAATCTTTATCTCCTTCTAGACCAGATTCTCCTATCCAGTCCCAAACACAGACCCCAATTTTAAGTCCATCACTTCCTGACATGTCCTTATCTACTCATTCAGCCATTCAAACTAGTGGCTGGCGAAAATTACCTCCTAACCTGAGCCCTTCTTTAGAATACAATGATGGGAGGCCAACAAAACGACATGACATAACTCGATCTCACTCTGAGAGTCCTTCCAGACTGCCAATTAATAGATCAGGGACATGGAAGCGGGAGCACAGCAAACATTCCTCATCACTTCCTCGCGTGAGCACTTGGCGGCGGACTGGAAGCTCCTCCTCAATACTTTCAGCTTCTTCAGAATCCAGTGAAAAGGCAAAAAGTGAGGATGAAAAGCAGTATGTAAGTTCCTTTTCGGGACTCAAACAGGCTAAGGAGACGCAAGCACCAACAAAGGGCACTTGGAGAAAGATAAAAGAAAATGAAATTCCTCAGATAATGACAAGTCCTCCTCAGAATAGCTCATCGGGTGCTGCTAATGGTGCTGATTCAAAAACTTTAATTTACCAGATGGCACCTGCTGTCTCTAAGACAGAGGATGTGTGGGTGAGGATTGAGGACTGCCCTATTAATAATCCTAGATCTGGAAAGTCCCCCACTGGAAAGACTCCTCCTATTATTGACAGTGTTTCAGACAAAGGGAATGTAAATAGTAAAGATTCTAAAGATCTTCATGGAAAACAAAACGCAGGGAATGGAAACATCCCTGTCCGTACCATGGGTTTAGAAAATCGTCTGAATTCATTTATTCAAGTAGATAGTCCAGAGAAGAAAGGAACTGAAACGAAACCTGTGCTAAGCAATCCTGTCCCTCCCCCAGAGACTACTGAAAGCACTGTTAATGAACGTACACCATTTAGTTCCAGCAGCTCAAGCAAACACAGTTCACCCAGTGGTGCTGTTGCAGCAAGAGTGACCCCTTTCAACTATAATCCAAGCCCCAGAAAAAGCAGTGTGGATAATACTTCTGTTCGTCCATCACAGATACCAACTCCAGTAAATAACAGTACAAAAAAAAGAGATTCAAAAACTGAAAATACAGATTCGAATGGTGCTCAGAGTCCTAAGCGCCATTCTGGATCCTATCTGGTGACGTCTGTTTAACAAAAGATTCTGATGTGTTATGCTATATGTGGAACTTTTTAATAAAAGTATACTTTTTTCTCTTTTTGTAAATAGGTTTGATTCTTGTAGAGGGTACTTGTTCTGGAAGCCATATTTGATATTCTTTATTTTCACTTATTATATTTGAGGGATTCCCAATTGATAATTTAGCAATAAAATTGCTAAAGTGATATTTGTACAGTATGTTTTGCATATATTTAATTAGCATCTCATACCTTTAATTTTTTTGGTGGGGTGGGGGCATTCAGGAAAGATGAACAACAGAGATTAAAAGAAATAATTCTAATGCTGTTATCATTCATTCCTAGATTTACAAAATGACTAAAGTGCATCAGGGAGAAATTGGAATTTATGCAAAATAAATAAATAAATAAATAATCGATTCCATCTTAGTGTTTGTGAAGCCACCAAATCTTATAATTAATCATGTGGCTGTGAAATTCACAGTAATATGGTTTCTGCTGAACAAGCCTGTTTTTTCTGCATGGATAGAACTGATGGTTCATTTTCTGAAATGATGATTAACATTTCTGTGGTCACAATAATGTGTATAGATAGTTATGGTGTAACAATTACCTTTTGGTTTTGTGCTCTGGAAGAAGAAAAAGAAAAAAGGAAATCTGTGTGTGTGCAAATCTTGAACAAAATTATTTTACCAGAAGTAGATTTTAACTGACAGTAGGTAGGATTTTTGCTATGCTGTAACTTGTTGTATATTCTGGTATTTGAGATGAGATGGTTGCTCTTTTATTAATGAGACATGGGTGAGGTCTCAGCAGAACTAAATGAACATTTCAGAATAAATTATTGCTGTATGTACAATTTGTTGTGTGTTACTTTTGCAATACATAAGAAATCAATGTTTAATTTTGATATTTTTGAGAATTCTTCATAGATATACTAATGCACTTATTCAAAAGGCTTTTGGGGATAATCTATAATCCATTGAAGTCAATGGAACTATTCCCATAGATTTTAATGGCTCTGGATTGCACCCACTGCCTGTTACAGTCACACACTGGTTCTCTTCCAGTTTATATTAGCTGTTGATATTCATGCATAACAGCTGCAGCATTAGTATAGAGCATTGGGATTTTCAGTTAAGATTTTAATTGGTTCTAAGTAAAAGAGAGAGGCTAAAAGAAGTACTTCCATATATATCTATGCCAAAAAGCATAGTTTTCATATTGCACAGCCTGGAGTGCTATTTGGTGTACAAATAATACTTTTACTGGAAAAGAAAAACTGAGGGAAAGTTGAGATTGGAAGTTTGAGTATTTTTTTCATTTGTTTTATTTTAATAAATTGGATAATACACTTGAGACTAATATACTAAATTCAAGTGTCTTAGTAGAACTATAAGATTTGTACCTTAAGCCACTCTGGATAAACCAACTTTGTATTTGCATATGCTTTGACTTAGAGACGTTCATTAGACTGTTTACAACAGAAGTACTCTGCTAAACTTAAGTGCCTCTATACAAAAATAGTCACATGCGTGTGCACATGGTCAGTTAAAACAGTAATAAGCAAGTCAAGTGTGTTATCTCAGGCTGGTTTTCATTATTACAATTATACATGTAATCATTAGATAGTAGGGTTCAGAATCTGCTCACAGATGTCCTCAAATATGCCAGTTTTAACTAATAATACAGGCAGTGCTTATTTTGAGACACATTGGAGCAGTTGCTCTATCAATTCTGGGTTGTTTTTTTTTCAAAACAGTTGTTAAACCTAACATTAACTGGTGATACCTTATTCAAGCAGTTCAAGTGGCCTACCTTGCTCATCACACCTCGATTTAGCATTATGGGGACAAGATGGAATGAACTTTTAGTTCAGGCACTTCCCCTCTCCATTCTGGTGAAACTGCAAGGAGGGCACAAGAAGCTTCTGCTTCTGTTTTTAGATTAACCAGCGTGTGTGTCTAAACTGTAAAAAATCTTTTACTTTTAATTGAAACAATGCTTTGAAATGAGCTGGTTTTCACTGAACATAGTTAAGATTACATGGAGTTTGGATTCTGATTTTGCCAGCTGTAGTTAGCCTAAAATGGAAGCAAAAGATACTGAAGTCCTCATAGTCACCCCAGAGGAGGAGGAGCTGCTAGTAACATACACTTAGTGATAAATCATGGCCTGGTGTTGTGCGCAAACACAGCAGTTCTGTCATTGCCTTCTTAATAGCTCCCTTCCAATTTTATTTGCTGAAATAAATTACACACACATCATATAGTTAGGCTGGTAAGGCCAGTGATGTTTTGATATACCAGCTTGTTAGAACAGAGTTCCATACATAATAGTCTTGAAAATCCCTATTTACACCATTAAAGGCATGAAGACAAGTTATCTTAAATATAAGGTGTCTCACAAAAAGTACTATGTGTTAAGAAATAAACAGTCCTGTTCCTGGTTCTCCATTAAAAAGATCATACATACTTGTTTCTTGGGTGTTTTTTTTTTTTTTGCCTTTTTTTGCCTTTTTACCAAATATATTTACTGACTTACCATTATTGGTAGAATATCTTAGATGGACATGAGCCCTGCCTATCTGATAACACAGTCCTTGTGATACATTTCCTTACATGTTTAAATGTACTTCATACACAGTATCACATAGAGATCAGTAAACAGGATCAGTACTTGTTCATCAGTGTGATTCACTTCCGTTAGCTTGCCTCAGCTGTTGTTAAAACTAGGAGTACAGCTTCAGGAAGGCTCACCCAGCAGGGCTGCATGTGTCCTCAGCCAATGACTACCAAGCTTTAATGACAACTTAATGTCACTGATGCTGTAAAATTTGTACTTGCTGATTACTGCTGTTTTTACTTCTACTGAGCTTAATCACTAGTAATGCACCGCACAGTTTGGGCAAAACCCAAGTCAAGAAATTTAACAGCATTTTGAAAAAAATCCACTGACTCTTTTCTGCTTCCTTCCACTGCTCTGGTAATGAGAATTGTGTTCATTGTATTAGATTTCTTTTTGATTATTTGTGAATCAATGTACAAACAAGAGCTTTTCTTTTGTAACTTAACTATGTCATATTGAAATAAACTAATGCTTTGATAACTCTGTGTTCATGTAAACAAAGAAAACAGCCCAGGAAAACCAAGAAATGTATACATTGTAATGTTTCTTTTCCACTTTTTTTTTTACAAGAAAAATACCTTTTAATTCCAGTGTATGTGGCATATTAGACATATTTATTTTAAGGCTGTTACCATATCTGTATTTTAAGCCTATCATTGCCCATACTCTTCCTTCTAAGAGTATTAATTGAATTGTGATATTCAGTTTGTGTCAGTTAAATAATTTATTGTTTAAAGTCATGTACTTTATCTTTTATAATATGCTTTTTCAAAACCTGTAAGCTGCCCATTGCAGCTCTTTACTGCCAATGTAAAACTCAGTCTTCTGAATTTTTTTAATCTCTCTGACAGATCATCCATAATGTGAGAGATACGAGGCAGTCATTTTGAAACTACTGTCACTATTAACATGTTCCAGAAACTTAACATGTTTCTTTGTATATTTCTAATGTGTAAAAGCAAACAAAATTAAAATTTTAAATCTTGTGTTCAACAGAATTTAATTCATAACAGTATAGCTGGATGACTTCTCAGTGTTACCCATGTTTTTTAAAATGAATATTCTAAAATGAACATGTTCAGTCCCAAAATCTGTGTGTATGTGCTTACCCAGTATCTATATACATGTCTAACAGCCATTTTAAGCAAAAAATACCAACCAGTGTATCTCTAATTGGCTCTCTTTCTTTCTTCTGGAAGATTGGCAAATAATAAGGTTCATAATGGGCTAAAGTTAGCTCTGTTATTGTTTAATTTTGCAGCATTTCTGAATTCAACCTTATATGAGATGAAAAAAAATTACCGTACCTGCCATCCATTGCTGAAGCAATCTCAGGGGAGGCAGCAGCAATTACTGGACGGCCTCCCAAAGCAGGCATCTCCTGTGTTCCCTGAAGGGTAGGTCATTGGAAAGAGAGCTTACCACTCTCTCACCTCTAAAACTGCAAGATGAGGAGGAGCTTAGGCAGAAACACATCAGCAGGTGCAGTCCCAATCCTGCTTGCTCATTCACAAGCAAGCAACCAGGATCAGAGATGAAACCCTGAACAATCCCACGGCAGGGAAAAGCTCCCTGAGGAAGGCGGTTGGCTCCCCTACCCTGCAATTGCTGGCCATGGCAGCAATCCCAATCCTGGTTGCATGTGAGCAGCTAGGATCAAGAATGAAGCCCTGAACAATCCCAGGGTGGGGAATCCAGTTGTGTCTTGCCACTGCCACCCAATGCCCTCAGAGCCCTCAACCATTCCAGGACAGGGACTAGCCAGCATTCCCCACCCTGGGATGGTTGAGGGCTTAGTTCCCAATCTTGGTTGCTTGTGAGCAATCAGGATGAGGATCACCACTGCCAGCAGTTGCAGGGTCAGCAGCCACTTCCTCAGGGAGCTGCTCCCCACTGGGGATTCAGCAGTGACATGGTAGCAGTAGTCATTGCTGCCCTGTGTTGTGTTTTCATAGGCACTTGAACGTGCATCATTTTTGGTATTTATGAAAAGTCCTGGAACCAAACCCTTGTGAATATTGCAGGCTTCCTGTAAATAATACATGATAGGGCAGGATTGCTAACTGCTGCAGTCCCCAGTTTGAGACTGCCAACAGAAACACTGCTAGCAGTAAATCTATGCTGATAAAGCTGTAATGGGGACCTCCAAAGCAATCCCACCCCCAGTGGTGGAGACTCTCTGTGCTTGTGGTGAAACATCTGGCCCATGCAATCTCCCTCCAGTGGACTAGTGAGTTAAAATAGTACTATATTGTTGCTGTAATACAGAAATGGCCAACTCATGACGCTTCAGATGCTGAAACTGAATGCATAGCCAGTGGTGAAGGATCCTGAGAGATGCAGTGCGACACCCTCTGAAGGGTTGCCTGCTGCCTACGCACCCCTGCTTTAGTACCATTGATATCAATGGGATAAGATAATGACAGATTTGTCCCGCTGATTTCAATAGGACTAAAAAAAATGATGAACTTGCATTAACTCTGTGTTTCTTGCATAAAATGTCTTTGTTAATTCAGTCCATTATGGCATTTATTGTTTTCTGATGCAAGTAGCTCTGTCCAGTCATCTGAGTGAGTGCTCTGTATCTAGCGATGTACACTTTAAATGTATAACTTTTCACCTATGTTATCTTTCAGTGAAAATTACATCCTGCTTTTCTGATTAGATAATCTCCCATTTCAGATTACATTGGGTCTTAACTCCATTCAAAAGTTGTTTCCTTAATGTGTCCAGTGAATGAAACTTTAGATTCTCCCTCTTTCCCAAGGTGCTAGAAAACAAGGAAGGATCCTTCCATTTCACACAGTGTCAGTGCTCTGCACAATTCTCACTGACCCACACTAAAGTCATTCAGTTCTGCTTTTCAAGATGACATTGCCATTTGAGGACTCCCTCAATGTTTGGTGATCTGCTTGTATAACTGATTGGGACCAGGGGACCTTGAGATGATGTACTGCAGTTCCCATCATCCTTCATCATTGACTCTGCTGCCACCATAATATGAGAGGTGCAGTCCATCACCATTGGAAGACAAAATATTTTGCCACTCTTGCTGCATAAGATTACCAGTATTGAAACTGTAAACTGGTATAGGTTTATAATAATTGATAGCCTGTAGAAAAGATGAAAGAGCTAAGATTATTCCTCCGCTCACCCATGCTGATCCTGATCATGGATCCAAGGAAGCTTTTGCAGTTTATTTTCATGTCAGCAATACTGAGAAGATTGCTTTTTCACTGTTTTCATCTCCTTCCATAAAAATGCAACCTATAGGTAGATATATTTTTGCAGATGTATAGCATGTGTCAACATGCAATTCAAAAGTTTCTTTTAATCTCTACCCACCAGATCAATATTATGAGAATGCCTTAGGGTATGCAAAATACTTTCCATAGCTTTTTTGTGGCTCTGGTTCTTGCTATGTGAGCACATGGGTATTGGATAAAATGGTTCAAAGCCATCTGTTAAGTTTATCTATTGATCTCTTTTATCCTTCTTCTACCTTGACAGCTGGTTAGGGAAAGCTTGACCTAAATGCAGTTTATATATTCCTTGTCAAGTGCTCCATGTTTCTAAGTATTATGCCATGCATTCCTTTCATTTATTTGCTGTATCTATGTACCTGGCTCTCAAATTTAGGTACAATTTCAGTCAGCCCTCCACATTTGTGGGTTTCACTTTTGCAGATTTGATTATTCATGAGCTGTTTCCTGTCACTGCTGCTGCCTCCTTATGCCATTTTGAATAGGGACTGCAAGCCTTGTGAGACTGAGAAACTGCAAATGAAGCTTGTAAGTCCCTAAAAATGATGTGAGGCAGCAGGGGAGGTGGCAGCAAGCCCCACCAGCCACTCACTTCTGCCTTGTGAAGGAACTCTGATGCCTCAAAGAAATCCATGATGCACTGAATATGATCATACTTTTTTTGTGTGTTAAATATGATTTGGGGGGCCTAGAGTTATTCACGGTTTTTCCACTTTCACGGGGGTCCTGTGCCCCTAACCCTAGTGAATGTGGAGGAATGACTGTACATAAAAAAACAAGAAACAAAAACTTTCTCTACAATCAGGTCTTTGATACAATACTGTAGAACATTCAGTAGGCGTGGAACCAACCTGTTCCTGTTCTTGGGAGGGAGTTTGACAGTCCCAAGGATCGCTACAAAAGAGACCCTGTCATATATATCCATCAGACTAGCTCTCTTGATGATAGGAGGATAGAACAGGCATCTAATGTAATAGGCTGTCTTCACAAGAAGGTAGATCTTTCAGAGGTCCTTGTTCCAAGCCATTTATAGCTTTATAGGTCATAAGTAGCATCTTGAGTCAGGAACAAACTGGACATCAGTGCCTTCGGTTGAAGAGCACAGACTGACTACAAGGGCAGCCTTGCGTAGAACGCATTATGGTAGTCTAAATAAGATGTAATTAACACATGGATTACTGTAGCTAGATCTGCCTTCCCTAGAAAGAGGCACAGGTGGTTTACTAGCCAATGCTGAGCAATAGTGCTTGTAGATACAGCAGCAGTTTAGCCCTCTAGGAACAGCCAGGGTATTCCCAAGCTCATTTCCATTCATAAAACTGGAGCCTTTGTCTGCTGAACAAAGGAGTTTCCATCTTATCTGAATGTTAGTACTGAGAGATGCGGGATATAGAAGTACCTGGAGACCGGAAGACCATGTGTGTTCTGTAACAAAAATGGTCCAGTTTAATATGTTTATTTATGTAATAGAATGGAGCTTTTCTAAATGTATGCCCCAGATGCTATCAGATTTTTGCATGATAAAGACTCATAATGATTTCACTGTTTGCAGTTATTAATACAGATATTTTAAAGAATATAAGTAGGTATGGACCACAGTCACCAAATAATTTGAACAAATGTTTATTACACAACACTTTCCAAATTATATTTTATAAAATGGGTGTTGGCAGTGTGCATCTCTCCAGATCTTTGACTGCAGTTGCAGTAGGTCTGTCCAACACAGTGGGAAGGAATCATGAGAGTGTTACAGTCCGACATCATCTGCAAGATACAAGCTTCCTTTCTCTGGTCTATGAATATGAAGTATAATTTTACTTCAATCCTTGTTAACAATTTAGTATGATAAAAATAAGCAAAAGCTGCCTATTCAATTCTCAGTGAGCAAGATCTGATATAAATGTGATCAGAATGCACATGTAACTGTTAATGCTCTCTAACTGGGTGCATTGGTTGTAATGGCATGTGCATGTGCAGTGGGAATGTGTCACTCATTTTTACAAAGAGGCAAGGGTGGGCAACTGCATGGGGCCAGGAGCCAATATTTGCTCCATGTTCCTCTCTATGGTCTTTGCCAGCACATCTGAGCACAATGGAAAATAACTATCATTTTTTGTTGAACTCTGACTGAAAAGGACTTGGGATAGTTTGGGGTGGATAGATGCCAACCACCATGTTTGCATGATGCTTGGAATGGTTTGGCATGCATTTTCAGGTGGAATATCACCCAAAAATTGCAC
The DNA here is from genome assembly GCA_948474755.1 of Ctenosaura bakeri. Classification (NCBI taxonomy): domain Eukaryota; kingdom Metazoa; phylum Chordata; class Lepidosauria; order Squamata; family Iguanidae; genus Ctenosaura; species Ctenosaura bakeri. The sequence goes on along the minus strand of CAOLHI010001153.1, from coordinate 278,895 downwards.
CAGTTTCTTCCAAAATTTGGGGGGGGGACTTCAGGGGGTTGCTGAGGGTTGCAAATTGGGCCTTTAGAAAGTATGCAGCCCACAGGCTGTACCTCCATTGTCCTTGAAACAGACCTACAAAAATGCCTATTTAAAATACAGTTAGAGCTAGGCCAGAATGTTTTGATATCATTTTGAAGGATAATAAATGGAGGCTGAATAGATAGAGGAAGAACCTGATTGTAAACTAGACAATAAAATCTTGTTAAAGAGAAATATGGAGTGAAAAAAAAAGATTAATGCAATCTTATCTTGAACAAGTCAATTTGTACTATTTTGCTATGGCATGATACAAGCAGATCTAAATTTTTAAAGGAAGTCTCCTTTGTCTAAATCGACTGCTGAGTACATTCTCTCAACACTTTGCACCAATTAATTTTTAATGAGTGGGGGAGCTCTGGTGACTGGGGATTTGCCCTAGCTGTATCTTTTACTCTATGCAAATAACAGCATGATGATCACTGCACTCAGCTGGAGTAATAATTGCCTGTTCAAACCTGCAGTGCATAGTTAATATCAAAAGACTGAAATGTTACCAGGCACGACAGAAATTGCTTTGTTTGGGTCCAAAATATCTCAACAGAAGTCCCTTTCAGATTTTTTTTAAAAAAAAAAAGCTGTGTTTGGTTATCTACTGTTCACAATTTCCAGAAATACAATTTTTTAATTTGTATTTTTTCAGAGTTAATGAAAGAATTCCTTGTTGTACGTCTGTGGGGTGACAATAGGCATCTATCTAGTATATTGTATCTCCTCCAAAGATCACAGATTAAAGATCACAAGCACAGAAGTTCTGTATAGCATTTGTCTTTAATCTGCTGGTGGAGGGTTTAAAAAAAACTACACATTGATAGGTTGGCATCCTGTTGCTTAGTCCCAACTAGAGTAGATCTATTCAATCGATTGTTGAATAGTAAGTCAACATGTATGTAAATTCCACTGATTTAATAAGGTCTACTCTAGTCACAAGTAACAATAGGATTTACGCCATTATGTGTCAACTTTTAATAGGCTGAAAACAAATAAGTTCATCTTCTCGCTTTGAGTTAATATACATTTTCATAGCTGTGGCAATATAAATTGAACCTGTTAAAGAAATTTTTATCATTTGCCAACTGCATTTGATATCAGACTGCATTAGGTACTAGGCTTTAGTGAGCTGTCCAACTCTGTAAATCATTGTTTCTGACAGCCCTAGGTTAATGCTCGTTATGTTCTAATTTTGCCTTGCTGCACACTGCTCATTTTATTACTTACACAGGCCTACATCTCACTTTACAAAGCCTCTGATAAAGTCAATTTACACTTAGCCAGCCCTCCCTTCCTCCTCCCTGTCCTTTTTCAAGCCAAAATTATTATTTTTGTAGTAGTAGTAGTAGTAGTAACATTGGGAAGATGGTGATGGAGGGCTGGAGAAGCACAAACATGGGTGTTTATTTTGTGCAGTAAATAATTCAATTAACTTTGAGCTGGAAAAGAATGGGATTGTCCTCTAGCTGATCCTGCTGTGGCTGTGTGTATCTGCCCACAACAGGCAAGATAAACAGCAGCTGCGTCCAGAATCATTTACTAAGCATGTGTGAACAGCAAGACAGAGAGAAAAGAGGACCTGCCTCACCAGCTACTCCTAGCATGTTTAAAAAAAAAAAAAAAGCATGCATCTATAAGTCTGGCCATCAAAAGGGTGGAGAAAAGTGGAGGCTGAGGAAAGAAAAATATATTCCTGAATGCATTTTGTTGTTTCATTTAAAATGTGCACATTGTTGTGTGAGTCTTCAAGTCACCTGTCGACTTACAGCAATTTTAATTCGGAATAAAACATTTGTGAAACATGAAGTCTTCCTTTTTGTGTGTGATGTAGGAACCTGTTCTTACTCTTTTCATGACATTTCTGCCATTGGTACCAAATTTTCTGTTAAACAAGTAAGGCTCAAGAACACATCTACTTTGTTAACTGAGGTATAAGGCTACTTTTGTACCTTACCAGTGAGTGGAGCTATTTTATCTTTTACAGAGAAATGGCTCCTTTATGACTATTGCAACAAGCCTTTAAAGTAGGTTACTGTTTCAGATGCTAGAAAATACTAGAACAGAAGCCACTAGCAAGACAGATTTTTTTTCTCATGGGCAATTAGTGTGGAGATAGGTTGTAAGAACGTATACAAAGTGCATGGGAAAGGGAAGCAAATTGTCTTCCTGATACTAATATTTAAAAAAAAGAAAGTGAACTTAATACACTTGCTCTCCTTCCTTCCTTCCCTCCTTCCTTCCCTCCTTCCTTCCTTCCTTCCTTCCTTCCTTCCTTTTTTTTTTTTGAGGGGGTTCATGTGTTGCACTGCATCAGCCCCATTGGATATGATGAAAATGTTGACCCAGTATGTAGCTGCTCTAAATGAAAATAACATTTCATGTTGAACCTAATGAAAAAGGAATCAAAACAGCAACTATCATGCTTCTCTTACACAATTTCATGACAAGCCATACTTATTGTGCACAGTTATGGTCATACAAGAGAGAGAGAGATTAGAACTATAAAATGGCCACCCAAATGATCAAGCTGGAAATGTTACAGTGTTTGAGGCTTTTAAACTTGGCAAGTAAGAAAAAAGGCAAATAGGAGGAGACATAATAGTGGTGCATAAATCCATATATTAAAATTATATTATCTAATTCAAAATAACAAGGGCTTAATTCTTATCTATGGCAAATACAGCTTCCCTTCTCTCTAGCTCTTCCGCTTTATGAGTTGAACAAGCAAGTACAGTTGCCCCTCCACTTTCGTCAGGATTCAGGATACAGAACCCTCATGAAAGTGGAAAAACCACAAATAACTCCCCCTCCCCACAATTCCCTTATAGGGCTCCCCCTCCTATTCCCTTGCCTTTTGTGTGCCAGGACCAGAGACAAGTGAATGGGGAACAGTGCCTCCAGAGGGGAGAAGGCAGGCTTGTGCAAGCCTCCCCTGCCCCCATTCTTTTGTCTATTTCCTCAGCATGAGTTCTTAGTGCTGGGAACAGAGGCAAGGGAATGGGAGGGGGGAGCTCCAGAAGGGAAAAGGAAGGTGCATTTGTGTCCCCCCCATCGCCATTTCCTTGCCTTTTGTCCAGGTGCTTCCCTCCCTTCTCCAGACCCAACAAAAGGCAAGGGAATGGGAGGCGAAAAATTGAGGGTGAAACGTGTGCCTTGCGAATAATCAAATTTGCGAAGGTCAAACCCATGAATATGTCCAACCTCTGTATAGCTTTTCCTTTAGGGTTTCCCCACCCACTGCGCCAAACCAGTAATTTATCCACTTGCAGAAGCATTATGTGGCAGAAAACTGACTGAATTCCTGTGCTGGGACTTGTGGAACAGGATGGAATTTTAGATCTGGCCACAGTTCTTTGGAATACAATACAAGTAATCAACAGTTTTTAAAAAGCTAAAAATATATAACCCAAATCATAAAACTACAAAGGCAGAATGCATGTACATGTTTATAATAATACATAAGTTATGTTCATTATGTTAGCATAGATTTTGTAATAACAGCTGATGACAAAGCCAGCTTTATTTGAAGGACTGCCCAAATGTATACAAAACTGTCCAAGCATTAAGACTGGGGCCAGTGGTCTTACTCATAAAGATGAAATCATTATATTTCAGATTGGTGAGCAGTAGGGATAGGGCCTTCTTAGTATTGACTCCATACCTTTGGAACACCGTCCCACGGGGGCAGGGGGGAGAGAGGACACCTTTCTTATATTTTAAACTGGCTTTTTAAAAATCCCAATTGATGTTTAGGTGAATTGTAGTGATTTGCCTTTCTGCTGGTGTTGGGTGAATGTGTTATTTATTCAAGTGCTGCGTTGGGTTTTGTTTTTTTAAAATCCTGGCTGCTTAGATCTTGTAACTAGATTGTCCATCATGCACTGTGGAGCAAGGCAGGGAGTAGCATGACCGGGAAGCCTTCCTGATGTACAGTCCCCAACAGTAGTGATGCAGGGCCAAGGAGAAAACAAAGCTGGCAGTGAGCTCTCCATAAGCCCAGCAGCAGGGCAGGGCAGGGCAGGGTATGGAAAAACTCCCCTCATACCGTATGTGGTATAGTTAATATCGCAAAAGTTGTGAGACCTGGCAAGAATGGTGGCAACTGCTATTCTACTTTCAACATCCTGTGGAATTCTGGGGTTTGTAGTTTACTGAGGCCAAAGAGTTCTCTGGCTGAGAATTCTAAATGCCCCTCCCTAAACTGCAATATTTGACATACTGCAATTGACATATTTCTCCCCCTCACTCACCATATAGTTCCCATGGAACTGGATTGTCCTAAGGGTCATTTGCACATTGAACCAGAAGCAATTCCAGCTTGCCTCCAAACCCTTCCCTGTCCAACCTCTGTGACATCTCAAGTTGCCATCGCCTGTCTGAGGTTATGGACCTGAAATCTCAGGGAATGGGATTCCCTGTTCGTGTCTCTTATGTGATGAATCCTGAGCCTTATGTTGACCTCTAAAAAGATGTATGCTAAACATGACTTAATTTTGCCTTAAATGTTTCTATAAACTGAACATATGGGAACATAACTGAGTAGTTTCTGGTTCTTGATGGTAGAGACAGATAATCCAGATAGCATGTATAAGCTAGTATAATCCTTTGTGACCTATTTCTGTCTCTGAATTCTGCATATTTATGGCCTGTGGAATTCAATAAATAAATTACTTTTGACATCAGAAGGAATGCAGAGATTGTGGGAGCATGGAATCATTTTTTGATGATGTAGACTGAAGTGACATGCTTGATGAAACACTTTATACGTTTAAGAAATTCAGAGCCTGTGCACCAAAAGGAGCTAGTTTAGTATGTAATTCTAATAATTCAGCATGTTAACTCAACTGCAAAGGAAATGTGATCTTTCTCTCCTAGACTGGCTAAAAGAATATGCAACATAGCAGTGAGTGACACTCTTAGTCTTCACCCCAACAGTTTAGGCAATGGGTAACTAATGAGCCATGTATATTTCTTTCCCAACCTTCCTAACTTTCTTGGAGTCTTCACCATTCTAGATGCGCTGGTGACAAAGCTATGTATCAGAATTAGGTCAGTGGTGAATCCCTGCATGAAGAAGTACTGAACTACTTACTCTCCTGCTCACATTGTCCCTCTTCCAAAAAATTATTCAGATTTCTTTGCATGCATGGATTAAAGTGTTTTAGGTTTTTAAATTGTTACATTATTTAATATGTTTTTAGAATGTTAAAACTATTTTTAACTATTTTACAGGCTGAATTGTTTAAATTAGTTTCATTGTGAGTTGTCTCTCCCTGCAAAACACACACATGTACCCTCACACACATCTATATAATAAAAATCCAACATGAACCATCTTCACATTTGGCTATCTTCATTGTCTACCTTGGTTCTTGGTTCCTGCCATGTCTGGTCCTAAGATGTCTAAAACCGTGTCCAGTATGGTTTGTAATAAAACAAAACATGTCCAAGACTTCTTTAAAAAGATCAAAACGGCAAGGTGATAATGTTAAAAAAAAATCAGCCAAGTAAATATGATTAATTTCATTATTGACAAAATCCCCCCACTCAGGATTAACAAATAAAATCCCACCCACTTGCACTCTATTGTTAAGTTTGTATTTCTATATCAGTGAAGCTGAAATGTATTTAAATTAATATGGTGTGTGCGTGCCTGCCTTCAAATCACCTATCAACTTAAGGAGGCTCCATGTATTTCATAAAGTTTTCTTAGGCAAGGAATATTCAGAGATGGTTTTGCCCATTCCTTCCTCTGAAATATAGCCTACACCACGTGGTATTCATTGGCAGTCTCCCATCTGAGTACTAACCAGGGCTGACCTTGCTCAACTTCCCAGACCAAAAATGTCCTGGTGCTTCTGGGTATTTAGACCATTTAACAGGCTACTGACTGATATTGGTTGCCAGTGGGACAATAGTCAATATCATAGTCAATATTATGGTAATCAATATCATAATAAGATACTATGATAGTGACTATTATCCCATTGACAACTAAATGCACTTTAGTGAACGGGACAGTCCATGTCAGTTTCTTTTCCCACTGACTGTAGTGCATTTATTTACTAGCTTTCCTCAATTAAACACACACACACACACACACACATATACAATGCTGTTTTAAAAAATGGGGGAAGGGCCAGGAGCAACATGTGCAGTGTGGGTTGCCCATCCCCAATCATGCCACACTTTTTTAAAGCTAAAAGCACAGTGCTGTTGAGGGATTTGTCTGTTGGGGTCTCCAACCAGACTTAAGCCATTTCCGCACTAGGCTGTTATAGTGCTATGATTCCACTTTCAACATCCTATGGAATCCTGGGGTTTGCCATTTCGGGAGGGGCCAGCCAGCCCCTCCGGGAACTGCAAACCCCAGGATTCCATAGGATATTGAAAGTGGTATCATAGCACTTTAACAGCCTAGTGCAGAAATGGCCCTAGAAAAAAATACAGTTGCTTTTGAGATTTCCATAATCTCCTGAACCTGTTCTCTCTGCAGACTTTAGAGCAGGGGTGAGAAAAGTGTGATTGCTATTTTTGTAGCCCTTGAGTCCTCCCAGCTTGACTCCACTGGATTGCTGGTTTTCTGGACAAAACAAAAGGGAGTGAATTGTCTTATCAGGAAACCGCAAGGAGCAACTATTAACTCTTTAAATAAATTTTAAATAACATATTTAAACATCTGTTTCTCAAAAATCAAGAGGACTTCAAATTTTTTGCCCATATTTTTGGCAGTCCATGAGGCCCTGAAATATTCCAGAGTCCTTGGTCGTTGGACTATCTCAGCTGCCCACCTCTGCTTTCCAGCTGCCCACCTCAGCTGCCCACCTCTGCCTAAACTGGAAACACAGAATGTTTTGATTTTTAGATATGTTTCTGAACAGTAAGGTTTTTACTTATTTCTTAAAATAACCAAGTTTATAACTCCTGGTAGACTGTTACCATTACACCCTTTAAAGAGTATATGTATGCATCTGTGCCTTCAGGTCACTGTGAACTTGTAGCGATTCCATGAATTTCATGTAGTTTTCTTAGGCCATTTCCGCACTAGGCTGTTATAGCGCAATGATTCCACTTTCAATCTCCTCCGGAATCCTGGGGTTTGCAGTTTCGGGAGGGGCCGGCTGGCCCCTCCCGAAACTGCAAACCCCAGGATTCCGGAGGAGGTTGAAAGTGGAATCATCACACTATAACAGCCTAGTGCGGAAATGGCCCATGACAAGCAATACTCAAGAAATACAGCATCAGGGATTCTTTGATGGCCTACCATCCAAGTACAAATCAGGGCTGATCAGAAAAGACTGCCTTTTCCAGGGAGGGAGGTAAACATGTTTTCTCTTTGGACAGGGAAATTATTTGGCTGAAAGTGCCTTCAGACATGCTTGTTTTGAGAATCCAGTTTGGTGATAACTGAGAGAATCTTGTTCCACCTTTGTGTGATGCATGTGAAGAATGTGAAAAGTTACTTTCGAAAGTAATAGTTCAAAATCCCAAAGTTGCCGTTGTCGTTCCAGTTTTTACAAATAACTTTACTTCCCAATTTCTCAAAAGCAGCCAAAATAGATGCATTAAGTAACTCTGGAGTGAAAATGTTCCCTGAGAACTACGGCCATTTCCGCACTAGACTGTTACGGCGCTATTATTCCACTTCCAACACCCAATGGAATCCTGGGGTTTGCACTTTTGGGGGGGGGCCATGCGGCCCCTCCCAAAACTGCGAACCCCGGGATTCCATACGGTGTTTCAAGGGGAATAATAGTGCCGTAACAGTCTAGTGTGGAAATGGCCTTAATTAATTGACTAATTAATTAATTGACTAATTAATTAATTGACGAATTAATTAAATATCTCTCTCACTTTTCTCTCAATATCAGACCCAAGGCAGTTTACAATAAAAAAAAAAACATTTTAAAGTAAGGGGTGATAGGCTATCCACTATGTTTATGGAAACTATAAAATGAACAAAATAGGCTCACTAAATGTAGTTTTTCTTTACCTAATGTTATTTAAAGAACTAGAGTTTTAAACTGTTTTAATCTGTTTTTTTTTTTAAATTGGCCTGACAACCGTAGCAGACAGGTAAATCTCAATATTCTCTGCACAGCAGAATCTTTAGACAGAATTTTTTAAAATGGCGCAATAAAGTGGTAGGACACAGTTGAAGAACTACGCCGGCACTCGTACCAAAAACCAGTTAAGTAAAAAAACTAAAGGAACCACGAAGCTCCTCTCCCGACGAATAAACGTTTGCAACCTTCTTATCTCTATGGTCTACGCATTTTTCCCCACCCGTCCTCCAGTTATTAGTAGCTAGAAAGCCAGCGAAACTCTCGCGAGATCGGAAAGTCTCTTCTTTCCCTCACACACCGCCGTGCCGCGTCAGTTTCTCTCTCCTATGAGCTTTCGGCTTTGAGTGATAGTCCCGTGACCCATTGAGGTAGCCCTACGTCACGCTATTAGGGCGGGACGTCCTGTGGCGGCTCCCCACTTCCTTTCCTCTTCCTCGCTGTTTCCTGTGGCGGCTTGTCTCTCGCCTGTTGGTGCTGCCGACCGAGCGGGGAAGGGGGCGGCGGTCCTCCTCCTCTTGCTGGGGCGCCGCGATGGCTTGGGCTGCGTCCTCCTTACCCAACGATAAATCTCGGTAATGTGGGAGGGGTGTGTGTGTGTGGCTGCGGTGAACGGGAAAGGGCTTGCCGACCCTCTCGGGTGGACGGCGAATTCATAGTGGGAGGGACCCTGAGGCGGAGGGTTGCCACGGGGGGAACCGCGGAGGACGCCTGTGCCGTTCGTGGCTGTGTAGCAGAGGGAGTTTCAGCGGCTGTTGTTTGTTACCTGCCGCAGGACAGGCAGCGCTTGCAGAAACCTTCCCTTTTACGCAACCATTAAAAGGGTGTGATTCTGGCCGTTTCCGCACTAGGCTGTTATAGCGCTATGATTCCACTTTCAACATCCTATGGAATCCTGGGGTTCGCAGGCGCCCTCAAAGGCCCCTCCTTAAACTGCAAACCCCGGGATTCCATCGGATATAGAAAGTGGAATAATCCCACTATAACAGTCTAGTGCGGAAATGGCCATGGTTATGGTGCTGTTATTCCACTTTCAACATCCTGTGGAGTTCTGGGGTTTGTAGTTTCCTGAGGCCCAAGAGCTCTCTGGCTGAGAATCCTAAAGGCCCCTCCCTAAACTGCAAACCCCAGGACTCCATAGGAGGTTGAAAGTGGAATCATTGCGCTATAACAGTGTAGGGCAGAAATGCCCATTGTGTGGGCCATTCTTTGTGGCATCACCGCTGGCCTTCAGTGTCATGGGCAACCCTTAAACTTCCTCACTTTTCTCTTCTCATAGCAGATGCATCCATGACAAATTTACATCAGAATTCTGCTTAACAATAGTCTATCTAATCATATAAGTATAAACAAATAAATTCAGTGGTGGTTTAACTAGTTAATCGCTTGATCAAATTTATACAGAACCCAGCAGTGTAGTGGTTTGACTTTTCGACTGGGGCGTGGAGACCGGGACTTGAATCCCTGCTCACTGGTAGAAACCCACTGGATGACGTCAGGCAAGTCACACTCTTTCACCCTCAGCAGAAAGCAAAAGCAAACCCCTTCTGAACAAATCATGACAAGAAAACCCCATGATAGGGTCGCCATAAGTTGGAAACAATTTGAAGTCACACAACAGCAACAGCAAACCTATATGTTGGTGAAAAACATGTTTCAGAAGCAACAATCAATCATCTTGAGAAGGCAGAACTACTCAATACCTTCTTTGCCTCAGTTTTCTCCCAGAAGGATAGAAGTACCCAACCTGGGGCATGGAGGTGAGGAAGCGAGGGAAGTGCAGCACAGAATAAGTAGAGAGGTAGTACAGGAATATCTGGCTAACTAAACGAATTTCAGGTCTCCAGGGCCAGATGAATTACATCCAAGGATATTGAAAGAACTGGCAGAAGTCATTTCTGAACCACTTACAGTGATCTTTCGGAACTCTTAGAGAACAGGAGAAGTCCCAGCAGACTGGAGGATGGCAAATGTCCCCATCTTCAAGAAGGGGAAAAAAGAGGACCCCAATAATTATCACCCGGTTAGCCTGACATCAATACCAGGAAAGATCCTAGAGCAGATCATTAAACAGTCAGTTTGTAATTAATTAGAAAGCAACGCCATAATCACTAAAAGCCAGCATGGATTTCTCAAAAATAAGTCATGCCAGACTAATCTTACCTCTTTTTATGATAGGGTTACAAACTTGCTGGATGAAGGGAATGCTGTAGACATAGCATATCTTAACCTCAGTAAGGCCTTTGACAAAGTTCCCCGTGACATTTTTGCAAAAAAAACTAGTAAAATGTGGGCTGGACAGGGCTATTGTTAGGTGGATTTGTAATTGGTTGACCAACCAAACCCAAAGGGTGATCATGAATGGCTGCTTTTCATCCTGGAGAGAAGTGACTAGTGGGGTGCCTCAGGGTTCTGTCCAGGGCCCAGTGCTATTCAACATCTTCATCAGTGACTTGGATGAAGGCGCAGAGGGCATGCTGATCAAATTTGCAGATGATACCAAATTGAGAGAGGTCACTAATACACCAAAGAACAGGATCAAAATTCAAAATGACCTTGACAGATTGGAGAGCTGGGCCAAAGCTAACAAAATAAATTTCAGCAGAGAGAAATGTAAGGTCCTGCACTTAGGCAGAAAAAATGGAATGCACAAATATAGGACAGGGTACGCATAGCTGGATAGCAGTACGTGTGAAAGAGATCTAGGAGTCTTGGTAGATCACAAGCTGAACATGAGTCAGCAATGTGATGTGGCAACCAAGAAAGCCAACACGATTCTTGGTTGCATCAATAGGAGTATGGTGTCTAGATCGAGATAGGTAATGGTGCCACTCTATTCTGCATTGGTTAGGCCTCATTTGGAATACTGTGTCCAGTTCTGGACACCTCAATTCAGGAAGGATATTGACAAGCTGGAACATGTCTAGAAGAGGGTGACCAAAATGGTGAAGGGTCTGGAAGCCATGCCCTATGAGGAGCAGCTTAGGGAGCTGGGTATGTTTAGTCTGCAGAAGAGAATGTTAAGAGGGGACATGATAGCCATGTTTAAATATTTGAAGGGATGTCATGTTGAGGAGGAAGTGGTCTTGTTCTCTGCCGCTCCAGAGACCAGGACAAGGAAGAATAGATTCAAGCTGCAGGAAAGGAGATTCCGCTTGAACCTCAGGAAGAACTTACTGACGGTCAGAGCTGTCCAACGGTGGAATATGCTGCCTCGGAGTGTGGTAGAATCTCTTTCTTTGGAGGTTTTTAAGCAGAAGCTGGATGGTCATCTGTTAGGAATGCTTTGATGTGTGTTCCTGCATAGTAGGGGTTTGGACTCAATGGCCCTTGGGGATTAGGCTTTAATCTGTTGGTAGATCTAACTAGAGTAGACCATGGGATTTACTTAAATGAGTGCCATTTAAGTCAACTTAGTGACACTGTTCCCAAATTTAGAAACCAGTAGGATTCAGGACTTGGTAAATTATGTTTAACAACAATAATAATGTTAATAATGCTTGAGAGCCAGGGTAGTGTAGTGGTTTGAGCACTGGCCTATGAGCCTGGCGACCAGGGTTCAATTCCCCACTCAGCCATGGAAACCCACTGGGTGACTTTGGGTGCATCACACATCCCAGCCCAAGAAAACCCTGTGAAAGGTTCACCTTAGGTCACCATAAGCTGGAAACAACTTGAAGGTCCACAACAACAGTAATACTTAAGCTTAAATCCTGTTAGTCTCAGCTGAAGTTGATCCATTTGTTCAGTGGGAACTTGAAGAATCAACACTTCTGTAAATTCCATACTTTCACTAGGACTAACTTTAATTGGGACAAATGGTTGGATTTAGGCCTCAGTGCATTTCTTCCTTGTAAAATATTGGTCTTCTGTCTTTGTGACCTGGGATCCAACTTCATCTCAAACTTGTTTTCAGGAAACTTCTTTCTTTCTTTTACACCTAGTTTGCTTGAGGGTAGTCCTGCAATTGTTACCTGTTTTATATCAGGCTGTGACCTAAAGTGGGCCTTGGTACCTCAGCTGAAAATGAGTTTTGGAAAAAAATGAATTCCTTGTGTGAGAGAAGATTGAATGCTTCTTTTTAAAAGATGGCTTACATCTACAGTTGTTAATGCAGAGTATTAAAAATAATATAAGTAGTTCCTAAAGCAAAATATTTTGGTATATTTTCATTCTGGATGTCAGCAGCTATAACATTTTTTTTCTTTTCCAAGTTTGAGTCCCTCCCCAGATCCGCACCCTAGCAACAGATACACAGTGTGGACTTTCCAGTGATCATGCTCTGTCATCATCATTGGTCTGTTCTATTTTCCCATGAGCTGGGGGAACACTACAGTTATATGCACAAGAATTGCTTCACTATTGGCATATGTAATATCCTTCTACCCAACTGATTAGAGACGTCTTTTTAGTTGATTTTTGAAGCCAGTTTTTTAAACATAAGAGTTGAAATGGTTACTCAGTCAAAAAAAAGTGGTTAATCAATAAAAAAGGCCTAAGCTTCAAGTTCCCAAGTTGCTAGTAGCTGTTACTTTGAATTGAGCTCTCCCCCATCTCTCTGTTTAAAATGTGTATAAGCAGGTATCTGACAACTAAGGGCTTTTTCACACTTTGGGGGGAAAACGGCATTCTGATACTTACTGGGCTGGCGCGCTCCCTCCGCTGATCCGGAGCAGCGCGTGCCCATGCTACACACTTCTTCGGGGACGAAAATGGTGCTTTCCAGTTGGTGGAGGCTCTCCACCAACCAAAGAAGCTCGCCAGCCTAAAGCCTGCCCCTGGAAGATTTGCAGCCTCGCGCTGGTGCAAGTTCTGGAGCGAGCTGAAGTCCGGACATACGTAAAGTAGTCTGGACCCAGTCCACCCCTAAGTGCAAACGTCCTTGCCGGAGGACGCTCTGCCCCGTCGCTAAATCAAAGTGCGGAAAAGGCCTATAACTGCACCTTAGCTAGGAAACATGATGGTGAATCTCAGCTTGCCTCTTGTGATAGTGATACTAAATGTTCTATATGTACCACAGCAAAGCTTAACTTGTATTTTCTTGGCTTAGGTTCATCTGTATATATCCAGCCTATATAAATAACAAGAAGACAATTGCGGAAGGAAGAAGAATACCGCTCGACAAAGTAAGGCTCCCTTGTGTAAAGGCTTTGTCAGCATTTTGCAGGAAGGATATACTTGACAGAATCCTAGTTGCCTTCCTGAATCAGATACTTCAAAATGTTAATGTAGTCTGTCGCATTTGCAACATCAAACGTGATATGTGCTTAGGCATTATTATAGGAAGAAAAAGTGTGGTAGCAACATAAGAGTACATGTTCTTAAACATTTCACCATTCCAAAATAAAATATATTTTAGCATGCTTCAGTTTTTTGAAAATAAATAGTCTAAATCCAACTGTATACTTCAGTATCCAATAGCAGCAGAATTGGGACTTTCTCCCCTTGCTTCTCCTGCTGAAATTGTTCATGACATGAAGAACCAGTTCACTGGAGCAGGTTTTTAAGGTTCATAGGAGGCTGCAGGAGGGAAACGAGCCATCAATTCTAGCAGAGTCTACCAACGGATGTTGACTGAAAGGCCTCATAAAAAGAAATTCCCCCCAAGTATTAGGACTTATGTATTCCTTAAGGTGTTTAACTGCAACTCCCAGTATCCCAAGCCAGCATAGCTCATTAGGAATTCTGGGAGTTGATGTTCACTGTTTGGAATACTGTGTGATTCTCATCATTGCTATAACAAGTTTCTGTGTCTTTGGAGGCTCCAGATCCCCCTTCATAGCTGATTTCGGTCAATCTGTGCACAGTAGTTTCAAAGTTAAATAGAAAGTTAATAAAAGAAAGTGTAGTTAACTAAAAATGTTTGACTCTTACAGGCAGTAGAAAATCCAACATCTACAGAGATTCAAGATGTATGTGCGGCAGTTGGACTTAATGTGCTTCTCGAGGTAGTATGAAAATACTTTTCTGTATCTGATGTGGATTATGTCAGACTTGATTGAAAATGAAAAATGTTTTCAGAATGTTTCCTAATTGTATATGCTGTAGCGCTGAATGAATCCACAGAGCTAAAAGGTTTATGCTTAGATGCCATAACTTAGGCAATAATTACAGCAGTTACCTTGAAATTTTTTATCTTGGCTGTGAATTCAGAATACTTTTTGGCAGTTTGTAATATAAGGATAATGGAATGCTCTACAAAGCTGTTGTAAGGATTATCTAGATAATGCATGTTAAGCATATTGTAAAACACAGCTCATTCCTAAGTATCTTTACACAAAAGTAAGTTCTTCTGAGCCTACAAAAAAAATAAGTTTAGAATTTTAGAATTTGTGTATTTTGAGCTCTGCTTTCTTGTAATTAAAATCTTAAACTTTTCCAAAATGCTAGAAAAACAAAATGTATCCCAGAGAGTGGAACCGGGATGCACAGTACAGGGGCAGAGTGAGGATTCAGCTCAAGCAGGAAGATGGCAATCCATGTCAACCTCAGTTTCCAACACGTGAGTGGACATACAACATTTTAAAAAAAATGAACTGAAGTGTCTCAAACATAAATGTGTATATAATACGTTTCTTCTGTATTGATTATATTTCTGTTACTATGCGTAGAGTAGCTAAGAAACAAAATGATGTGAACTAATTCCAACAAAACACATTTTTGCATGAAAAAGTTATTCCTCTGAAAAGATGATTGCTAGTTTTTGGCTTTTCTCTTTGTAGCTGTCTATTGAAGATGTAAGGACAGCGGTGGAATTGGTAAGTGGAAATTGGTTCTTGATTGCTCTTTCCCTCATTTTTCCCTCCTACATTTTTTTCTAGGTAAGGCAGTGATGCTGTATGCAGCAGAAACAATTCCCAAGCTAAAAACAAGGACACAGAAAATGGGAGGCAGTGACCAAAGTCTACAGCAAGGAGAGGGAGGCAAAAAAGGCAAGGGAAAGAAGAAGAAATGAGAATGGCTGTCAAAAATGCCACATATAAAGGTGACCATGGATGCTGGACAGAAATAAAGACTTCTGATGTAAAAGTTGGAACAACAAACAAGAGCTGTTGCAGCTGTTGTGTGGTCATTTCTAAACTGGAATGTATTTAACTTGCATCTTATTACGGTTGATCCATTTGTGATCATATCTAGAAATGTCTTTTTTAGTACTTGCAGAAAATGGGAAAAATATTTGTACTGTGTAAAAAGAGAGCAAGGTAATAATTGAATTTTCCCCTTCTAAAATAGCTGTTAGTAAGTTTTACTACTGAAGCATTCTTTAGTAGAGGTGGATAAATGGAAGATATCTTATGGCTGGGGAATGTTGCAACATCTGTGCATACTGTTTGTGTAGAATTTGCATGTTCTTTCAGCAGTGTGGGGTGCTAAGGTGATTGGATGAAACTAGCACATTTAGTCAGAATCAGTGACGCATCAGTTACCTTGATTTAGTTGAATAACACATTGTATTGATGTTTTTTCATCAGTATTTTTCATGGTTTAGCATGTTTCTGAACAAAAACTTCATTTGTGGTTATAATTAGATATGTCAGACTATACCTTGCTAAACAGAATATACAGATTTGCGTATCTTGTGGCTACCTGAGATTATAGGTATGACAGGATCACAAAAACACAAATTAGACCCATTAGACAATAGTTAGTCATACCACTGAATATCTAGATTCTGTTTGGGATGGAAACAGTGGTGCTATGGCAGAAAAGCACATGTTGTGCTTTCTCATCTAAATCAGCCCTTAAAAACTGATTTTGCCCTAGTTCACAGCCTTCAGAGTATGCTATTTAGTACGGACCATTAGTCCTCAATTGTCACAGAGCCAAGAGCCTCTGTGGTCCAAACATGCATGTGGGAACCTGTTAAGCTTTTACCTTCTATTTGTATGCAGGTAACACTGCAGTTTTAACCATACCTTTAGTCAGACCATGACTAAAGATTGGTTAAATCAACATTTAAAGAAAAATAATTTAGCCTTAACCATCAAACACAGTTCTTGATTTTGGAAACTGAAAGTTTTGCTAACTTTCTGTAGGTGGCAGTAGCGTCAAGAAAATGTATAGAATGGAAGGAAGAATTCACACATTTCTGTATGCATTGTTCCTTTCAAAAACTTCTCATGATCAGTGTTAATTTTTTTTGTCCTGCATGTTTCTGCAAATAGTTTCTCCTGCTTTCATGTTTCTCAAATATTTAGGATGTCACTAAAGTCTTCATATAGTAACATCATAGAAAATACCATGCAAAACTTAAGTGTAGGAAGAAGTGTGTCAATTGTCAGGGGAAGGGATTATACGTATAAATTTAATGCATATGCATGTATTGACTGTTGTATGTTTTCAGCTCTGAACCCTGAGTCATATTGTGGTGCACCCAACTGATGGAAGGAGCTTCACTACTTTCCTTACTATGGCAGGTCTCAAAATTGCAATGTAAAATGTTTTTCTTTGGCATATGGGGTATCTGATTTCTATGGACTGGGTTTCTGTTTCCTGAGTTAGATGTTCTTCACCAGGGTTGTAGAAATTGCAATACTTCCAGTGTAGACTTGTAGCTTACAGCTTCTCTAGATGCAAGAACCTTGCCTTTTCTTAAATCACTAAAGCAGAGTTTTTTAGATGTATGGTTTTGAGGCTGCTTTATCACACTAAGCTAGAGCACATGATTTAAAAAAAAAATTGAGTCAGGTTATATGTAATAGGGAACAAACAAGGTTGTTACCCCATCCCTAAGTGTAAGGAGTTTATTTACATTTCATAGAATCATAGAGCTGGATGAGACCACAAAGTCCATCAAGCCCAATCCCCCTGCCATGCAGTTCTCAGGCGGAGAATATATATTGTGAGCTGCCTTGGTTCCCATACTGTGGGAAAGATGTGGTATGAGTAAAAATGAATAAAATAATTCAGAGGGCCAATAACTGAGTGTAACCACACAGGTCCTAATATGTCTGGTTCAAGACAGCTGCTTATGTGACATATCTACCTGTTCTGAGGTCAGCTGGGGATGCCTGTGGAAGCGTAGATTTCCAGAGGATCCCAGTTATACCCAAGAATTGCTTTCTGGTTAGGCATGTACCCACTGTTTGATAAAATGGCAGTTGACATCAGGACAGCTGGTGCATACTTTTAATGCAGATTCTTAAAGATTCTGTACTCTTAAGGTGCTTCAGTACTCTCTTTTCTTCTAGGGTGTCTTTCTGAGCCACATAGAATTCCACTCTGAAGACCCGTTTCCTTATGCGTTGTGAGGAACGTTGCTTTCTGTCCTATCTTTTACATCTGTCTGAAAATGCTTTTTGATTGTATCTGATTAATCCTTTTCTTCCTCTTGAGCCCAAGAAAAATCCCAAGGTCTGCATTTATGAAAGCCTCAAAGATTCCATCTCCACCCTTGTTTTAAAGACTTGCTGCCAGGAAAATTCTGGTCAAGCTAGTTTACAAAAATAGTAGAGATTATAGAAACATAAATTTTTAAATGTTGGATGTTTGTGAAAGAAACATGACTAATTGAAATGGCTAAACTAAAGTCCAGAATGCATAAAATGAGTTGAACAGTTTGTTTAAAAGGAATGTTTTATAATTAAATCTATGACCACGTGATTCAATTTTTCATGGTATGTATATCAGTACTGGCTGCACAGTTGATGCAGCATTCATCATGTGAAACTACAGTGGTAAACATAACTGGTTACTTATCTGCATAAAATGTGAGATTCTAGGGTGGAGCAAGATACTGTAATCTCTCAAACACTTAAGATGTGTTAGACCAGCAGTTCTCAACCTGTGGGTTGTGACCCCTTTGGGGGTCGAACGACCCTTTCACAAGGGTCGCCGCCTAAGACCATCAGAAAATACGTATTTCCGATGGTCTTAGGCTCCATTCCCTCCTCGGTGGTGGTGTGCAAGTGCGAGCCACGCGCTCGTGTCCTCCTGCCCCCTGTTCAGAAGGGACTGAAATCGCTCCCCTTCTCCGCTACCAGGAGAACCTCCCATCTGACGGGCCAGCTTGGGGGGGGGCGGTGGCAGCATGGGGGGCAGGCCCCCTCCTCGCCACAGCCCCTGCCCCACACGCCATGGAGGGGGGTGCTGTGGAAGGGCTGTGGGGCCGCAAGGCGGCGCTTTTCCGAGGGGCAAGCTGCGTCCGGTGCAAAAGACGAAGGCGCTGGGATTCCCCCCCCCCCCGGCCAGGGTCAACACTCTGGAAACTTTTCCCACACTGCCCCCCCCAGCGGAAATGAGAGCGAAGCAGAAGCAGAGCCGGGGGGGTCTCAGAGTTTTCTCCCGGGGGAGATACGTGGCTCCTCTTTCCCTCCCTGCCCGCCCCTCTGTTCCTGGCCGGCGAGGCAGCCTTTCCCTGGGGGGAGCATTGTAAATAATAAATAAATAATTTTATGGTTGGGGGTCACCACAAAGGGTCGCGGCATTAGGAAGGTTGAAAACCACTATGTTAGACTGATACAGGCTGGCTGGACTGCCAAGAGCTGTGGCCAATTTGATATTCTGAAAAGCTTGATTCCTCAAAGCAATTGGACGTAGGAAAACTATACATTAGAATTGCTTTTTCTTCTGTTAATATTTAATTACACTGATTTCACGTTTTCTCATATTTCCATAATCCAAAGGAGTAAAAATCAAGAGGCCTAGCTAGGGCATCACTAAGTAGAATCAGAAAGGTGGGATATAACGTGCTTTTAACAATACAGATATTACAATAAAGTAAGAGAAAAAATATAGTTACAACCACTTTTGAACATAAAAAATTATAAATTATAGGCATTTGTATACTGAAATGGAATAGAAGGTGAAGGCAGCATTACTTCTTTTATGTGGATAGAGAACAAAGAATGGCCTCAGCAATCAGTTTGCACCAGCTGAAGACCCAGGCTCAGCTTCTCTCCAACATGGAAAGAACAGGCATATATCTGGTCTGACCACCTCTTTAGCTTTGAGTGTGTGGGATAATGGTTTGGGTCAGTTTAGATCAGGGTTTTTCAACCAGGGTTCCCTGTAACCCTAGGTTTCTGCAAGATGTCACTAAGGGTTCTGCTAGAGATTGTGACTGGAAAAAAAAAAGCAGCAGTGCAGGGAGCTATAGATACAGTAACTTTGATGCAGGGATTCCCTGAGACCTGAACATTATTGCAAGGGTTCTTCCAGGTAAAAAGATTTAGAAAGGCCGGTGTAAATCATGACAAGCAGCTTCTAGTTTGTTTCATTTATATGGCCTTTTCCTGTAACATGAAGCATGCCTAATTTGTTTGACATGTAATGATGCTGCAACCCTGATCCAGAAAAACTTATGACTCACATTGCCGTGTCACTGATTTTCAGTAAAAGCTAACATTTATTCAGGTCCTTGAATTCACTGTATTATCCTAAGTACTTGAATGTCTTGGCTCTTTCTGTCTTTAAATTATCAAACCATTTGTTGGAATTGAGGGGTTTCACTTCCAAGCTGATTTTTGTGGGTGTATTTGCTGTAGTCAGCCAGCCATTTCCACCAGCAAGTACTGTTAATCCTTTTTACAATACAGATGCAACGTTTTACTAAGAAACTTTAGCAAGATGTGTATTTGCAACAGAAAACAAGACTAAAATATTCTAATTTTTGTCTTACTCCATCAAGTCAATTTTTCTACATGAGGTGGGAATATCTGTGAAGAAATGTGAACACATCAGCGTCAGACACTTTTTTTATTTGTATGTATTGTAAGTACATTACATCTTCAGCACAAACCAGCTAAGATATATTAAATTTTCTTAACATTTGTGAAGGGAAAAAAATCCTTACACCTGCTAAATCTAGTGCAGTTATTTGCAGGTGAAAGATGAACACTTACTGCAATACTATTAATACATTACCATACTGAGGTGGTACTTTTGGTACTATACACAAACTTTCTATGTGAAAATGAGCCATCTGAAAAAGGCAGCAGTGTTTTATAGATACACTTGTTTGTACACAAAATTTCTTACCTTGCAATAGTGTTTGGATATTGTGCTATCAAGTGTGTCTGAATTTTGCTCAATACTCCACATCATGATATCATTTAGTAAGTTCTGCTTAACAATACTTACTCAAAGCATTAAAAGAAATAACCAAAAAATCACAGCATGTAAACCTGTTCTGCAGCTAAAATGCCAATTGTATATTTGATAGTCTTTTGAGATTGCTTGCAAACACTGTACTTCCCAACGGATGTGTATCCCACCATCTGTTCTGTATAATCTCATTCTGCCGTCAGCTCCGTGGTAGCTTAAGGCTGGCACATGTTTTCAGACCAAGAACATCTGCTAAGGCTGGCTGCAACAGCTAAAATCTGCCTCTATTAGAACAAAGATATATAACTGCACTAGAGCTATTTTTCTCTTGTGGAAAGCAGCACCATTTCTTTTAGGTCTTTTTACCTGAAGAGAAGTAATTTGTCTTAAGATATATAGGATGGTTGCTGTCCTACATGAAAGTTATAGACTGTAGTACTTCATAACTATACTTAACACAGAGCTTCTCTTCTGCCCCCCTCTCTTGCAAGGCAACTTCTCAGCACACTGTACGTCCATGACCATTTAATAGCTGAAGAAGGCGGGAGGTGCCTGGGCAGTGTTTGGCTATAATTCTGTAGCCAGGATCCCCTTTTGGATCTCCAGCATGGCTGCACTTTTCTCTGGGCTGCTGAACTGAAGCTGGGCACTGTCTAGGCACTGCCTTGCCACTAAATGCAATACTGTCCCTGCTGTGAAGCTGCTTTGCACAATTGTAGTTCACCAACAGGATTCCAACTAAATAAACCAAGCTACAAGTTTGCATTGTTCAAGGGTCCAGGGACATAAGTTGTCTCTCCTGTTTACATGCAGTATGGTAATACATAAGTCTTCATTTTGTACACTTGCTAGAATACACAGAGTTTAGGCAAAACAAGTTATATGGAATATTCTGTAGGTGTATGCCCTTTGTCTTCTCCCACCTGAAAAATTGTGTAATAATAGTTGGAAAAGCTCTGTGTTAGCAGTGTGGACTTAATTGCAAGATATAGGGCTAGGTTCTAGATTAGGTAGCTTTATAAAAGTCTTTAACTGTATGCATACCCAACAGACCTAGTCTTGGCACTCACATATAGCCTTCCATATCACCCGAGCAATATTGTATAATTCCTAAAACTATCATGCTTTGCAAGTTTCCAAGGATATTAGGTTGGCTAGCAGTGAGGATTTACTGCTGGCCTAAATGACTCATTAAAGAAATTCTGTGGAATGGTGTTCTTCCTGCAGCTAGTAGAAGTCATTCCACGTTTGATGGAAGAGCAGGTTTCAGAGTGAGTAACATTCTCTGGCAAGTCTCAGAGATACAGATACTGTTGAGAAAGTACTGAGTAGAGTTTAAGCAAGAATGCATAATCAGGACAGTAGAGATGTTTTTAAAATAAGTTGTCCTCAGTAGTATTTTAAAAAGCATTTGTAAAATAAGTTGTCCTCAGTAGTATTTTAAAAAGCATTTCTATTTGTAAACTAGAAATTCTTCCTCTCTCCCTATCCTGTCTGCTCATCTTTATATGATACACCACTATTCTCTACTTATCTGGCCACCTTTTCATCAAAAATGAAAGAGGTGGACATTTAAAGGTCTGGAATATGCCACAAAAGAGCCTTGCCCAAACACCCTGAAGGCACCAGAGCCCATCTGATCATGGAAGCTAAGCAGGGTCAGCTATGATTAGTACTTGGGTGGGAGACTTCTCAACCAAAACCAGGTGTTATCAGCCATATTTCAGATGAAGGAACTGGCAAAACTACCTCAGCGTATTCTTTGCCTAAGAAAACTGCATGAAGTTTGTGGGGTTACCATAAGTCGACAGGAGACTTGAAGGCACATACTCACAAGAACCAAGGAACATTTTACTTTTGCTTGGTTCATCTGAAACCAGGAAATAGCTTCCTCTCATGGACTCTTTTTAATGCTTAAAGACATTTGTTATTTGCCATCAAGCTGACACTGGCTTTTGGCAACCCTATGAATGAAACACCTCTGAGAGCCCTGGTCATCAATAGCCTTCCTCAGGTTTTACAAACAGGGCTGTGGCTTCCTTGATTCCAGATGTAATGCAGTCTTCCTCAATTCCTACTGCCTTTCATTTTATCAAACGTTCTCAGCTTTTCCAATGAGTTATACTGTCTTATGATATGTCCAAAGTACAACAGACATACAAGGCCAAATTTAAAGATGTACAAGGCCACATACTAAAAGTTACTGGCACTGTGTGCAGAACTGCAACATTCAACACCATAACCTGACTCCACTGTGTATAACATTCTTGGATATGTGGTCATAGAAGGGGAAACACATTAACACATGTCTCACTGATCATTATTCCCTGTACATGTACAAAGACACTGGCGTTAATATCACTGTCACATGTAGATAGCAAATTTCCATTACAGCAAGAACTACTAAGGTATATGGAATATTTATATATGGATATTGCATGCACAAAGAAACAGTATAATAGTCAGAGCCTGTGGCATATTTTATTTGAAGTTTACATGAATGGCAAGACAAGACATTGCTTGAAATTCTTTTTCTTCCCATGAGATGAATAAACTAATCTGTATAAGCTTTAGATGCCACCCACTGCACTGGTTTTAAATAAAAATGCTTACTTTCAGTACAGAAACTGCAAAAAAAAAAAGGCAAGCAATCTTACAACACATTCTTTTAATAAAATCAAAAAATGTTTACAAGGCAACATTACTGAAAGTACTATATCACAGTCCCCTGAAACATCAAGCTGTGTAAGGGAAGTGATGAAGAAACTTGAAAACTTCTCTTCCCGTTAACTGTTTTAGGTGCTCTTCTTCTCCTCGCCCAGTAAACCTATTGTGGCCTTTTTAGCTGGAAAAAAAAGAACATATTTTTGTAGTAACAGACTCAAAAATCTTTTATGGCAGTGTATGTTATGTAATTTTACATATACCCTGCTACATAGCAGAGGCACTAAGAAATCCCGTGAACTGTGAAGATGCATAATGGACACAGGCAAGAGCATCCTGATGCAAATCGGCATTCCCTAGCTGGTGTCTCCATGTACAACCAGACTGATGTCCCATTGCTCATCAGTCACTTTGCTTGCTCCCCTACACAGTAATGTAACAGCAGCCCTTTATTGGATTCGGGTGTTACAGAACAGCCCAGTTCTAATTCCCACAGATTTAAGTCTGTTTCTGAAGATGTAACTCCCCAACAGGATTCCAGTCACAGTTAATAAATAATCCAATATTTCATTTTGTTGCTGATGCAAGACTGTGTTGAAGTTCTAGGAGCAGTAGCAATTTTTTTAAAAATCAGTAATAGATATGAGGAAGGAAAATGTGAATGTTCTGCTGCTAAGTTTCTAAACTTCTGGAATCGTTCAATCCCTGGAAATGCAACCTACATAAGTATGAGTGTAGAGCATACTTTTAAATTCATTATGCTCAGAATGTCAACTATAAAAAGTATATACTTGCACAAAATTTCTTGAACAATTCATTCAAGGGAATCAGCAAAACATAGCCAGACTGGGGGAAAAAAGCCCGTGGAAATTCTCCTGCCTTATTTTTTGTGTGTGTGAAATCTCACCTAGTGTTGTCTATACAGTTTGAAACACTGTTGCAGCCTTACAGGACTAGAAAAATAAACTCTGGACTTCCAGAATTTAGTCTCAAATTATCTGCAAATATAATTCCTTCATGAAATTGTATGGAACAAACAGACCAGTATGGAGTTCAACTCCATTACTCACTCTGTCTGTCTGTCTGTCTGTCTGTCTATCTATCTATCTATCTATCTATCTATCTATCTATCTATCTATCTATCTATCTATCTATAATATGCTGCCTTTCCTCCTGCTTACAAAAGGCTAACCAAGATAAGTTTAAAAATCTGGTAAGAAAAAAGTAAAAACACCATTACATTTTAAGAAATATAAAAGGATTTACAAACGCAACACTGAAGTGCAATAACCAATTAATAATTTAAATGGCTATATGAAAAAAAAAGTATTTTCTTGCCAGTGAAAACAGAGCAAAGAGGGGGTCAGCTTAGCCTCCCATGGAGGGGAACTCCACAAGGTGGGAACAGCCACTGAGAAGACTCTCCTGTGTCCTCATCAGATAGGCCTATGACGGTGGTGAGATTGAGCAAAGCCCTCCCCTGAGGATTCTAAGACTCTAGAAGGCTTGTATATGGAGATATAAGCTGTCAGGGAATCTGGACCTAAGTTTTATAGGACTTTATATATTTTAACTACTTGTAGCACTTTGAATTATGCCCAGAAATAAACCAGTAGCCAGTGAAGCTTTTTCAGCAAGGGAGTAACTGGCCAATGCAACTATGTATAAAAAGAAGAGGAAAAAACAAATTATGTCCAAAACTACTTAGGTCACTATACTGTTAGCCTAACTAGTATTATCACCAACAAGAGATTATTTAAGAAGTGTACACAAAAAATACAAAACAAAAAAGCCAGACATCCCAAAGTACTTTCATAGCATCCTTTTTAACTTCTCTCGCATTGTTTTGGCCCAGAACCAGTTACAAATGCATAATCATCTGCAAGGTACACCAGCTGAAGTAGAGGCTCCTCAAAGCAGGTGGACCTGTTGGCCTTGCCTCACCTTCTTTAGTAATAGTGTCCGCCGTCTCTGCAGCTTTGTCTTTCAGATCCTTCACTACACTGTCCAGCTGAGCCTCATGTTTCAGGAAGAAAGGGCGGATGATGCGATGGTAAAGAAACTCAGCTCCATTCGAAGGACTTGGAGCCATGCACCATAACAGAAAGCCACACTGCAGGAAAACACAGTCAAAAGCAAACAAGAGGCAGTGATGATAAACCTCCCTTCTGGATCTATAATTCTGATGCCATAAACAGCTGGGATCACTAGGGCCATTTCTGCACTAGACTGTTATAGCACAATTATTCCACTTCCAACATCCTATGGAATCCCGGGGTTTGCAGTTTCGGGAGGGGCCAGCTGGCCCCTCCCGAAACTGCAAACCCCAGGGTTCCATAGGATGTTGCAAGTGGAATAATTGCGCTATAACAGTCTAGTGCAGAAATGGCCTAAGTTACCAATATCAGGTGCAGCCTTGTTTAAATTTCATTCACTTCTGCCATGAACTCATCAAGCAGCTTGGGGCAAGCGGCTCTCAGTCTTCCCCACCCAATCTCCACTGTGCATCTAACATTACACTTTACATAATGGTTGTAAGGATCTGAAGCATTTTGAAAACCCCATAAGACTGTGTGCGTCACTTGCACAGCCCACACTCACAAACTCCCACAAATAACATTAATTAATTAAAACTTAATTTGCATGAGTTAAGAAGCACATACTGAATGTGCACCCCTACAACACATGAGTTTACTGTTACATTTCTTTCCATAATCAGAGAAGTGTGTACCCAAATAGTGAGTCTCTCATAATTCACCTAGCAAATTTGTTGTACTGCTGAGGGAAAGGGGGGTATGTATGGCCTCTCAGATGTTAGTGGGACAATTCCCATAAATCCTGGTTCCATTCCCAATGGTGGGGAGATTTCAGTACAAAAACATCTGGAGAGCTATAAGTAGTCCACCTTTGCTGTTGTTATGTGCTATCAAATCTGGTCTGATTTATGGCAACCAAATCAGAGAGATTTCTTGGCAAGATTTGTTCAAAGAAGGTTTGTCATTGTCTCTAAGTTGAGAGAGTGTAACTTGCTCAAGGTCATCCAGTGGGTTTCCATAGCTAAGGAGAGATTCAAACCCTTGTCTCCTGGAGTGCTAGCCCAATACTCAAACCACTCTGCTACACTGTCCACCCCAACTTCAGGGCATTCTCCACTTCACAGGCATGACCCTATTTTACTCTATTGGGAAAAATGTACCATTACGGTGATTGACAGCACACAGTTTAAGTCTGGCCCTGCAACTCCTTATGTCTTATAGCAAGGAGAGAAAAACTACAGAAAAGCAAAAAGTGCATTATATATCATACTGAAAAGAACATAGTTCATATGTTAGGAGAACAAATGATTAAAAATACACAGAGAGAAGTCTGCATATGATGCAGAACAAAAATGAGCAAGCAGAACTGTTCATGTATCCAGAATAATGTGGCAAGTAAGCCATTCTTAATCTACCTCATGGGGAAATTACAGCCTGTCTTTGCAATGATACCCTATTGCCTTGCAACTGTTTGCTTTGTGTCTTGTGATCATAATAAAGTATGTATGCAGTGAGAGGCAGGTACACGTGATATTTCATCCAAAATACCTTCTCTGATTCCTTCTGGAGAGCTTAGATTTAAGATAAGCTCTTTCTAGCCCAAGCAATGAATGGTCTAAGAAATGAGAAAATTAAATCATGAGTCTTAAATCAGGAATAGTTTGGATGGATCCAAATGCTGTTTAAAGAATTTAACATAAAAGAGTTAACATTTTGTGAACACGGTTGTGAAAAAAAATCTGCAGGCCTAACAGTGGAGGGAGGGGAGGGAAAAGGAGAGAGAAGGAGGGTGCTGAAGGACAGAAGCAGTCATTACCTAGTGGATGGAAGTCACTGCCTCACTGCTTAAAATAACACTTTTGCTGACTCTTGCATCATCAATCAATACAACGATCCATCAATATAACTACAGATAATTCAGCATTCCTACCTAGGGGCATTTTAGCTTTGACTCTATGTCTCCCTACTAACATTAAACAGGTGATAATTTTGAAAAGACTATGGACAAGGTTCATCTTAAGGGACTCAGCTGGATATAGATAAGCTTCAGCACATACTAGGAACAACACTCAAGCAAACTCAACAAAGGAATGGTAAAACAGAGCATACAGACAGCTCTGTCAAGCACATTAATTCAAAAATTAATAGTACATACATGATGTGAACAGATCCCCTTTGCATAAAAAGGCCCCAGTCATTTCTGAGCAAGAAGATGACAAGAGGAAAGTATGTGTGTACATGATTACATGGGTGCACTGGTGGCAATATGCCTCTGAATACTAGCCACTAGAGATCTACAGCAACAGAAGTCTATTGGCTTCATGCCCGGCTTATGGGCTTCCCAGTGGCAGATGTCTAGCCACAGCAGGGACAGGATGCTTGGCACAAATGGGTCCTATGTTCTGACAAGATAATGCATCTCTTATGCATGACAAGGTATCTACAAAGTGCACATGCCTATGTGAGAAGAATAATGGATGTCTGAAGGAGATGCATTCATCCTAATTTAAAACTGGCAATGTGACCTCTCTAGGCTCTTACACAGAAAGGTCCCCTACCCCAATGTTGTAAGATATGCATGATGCTGCTAGCACAACTGCAGTGAAACAGTACAACACCCCTCCAAACCAAAAATGCAAAGCTGCATTGAACTATGATATCAATGTCTGTTTGTTATATTCATATTCCTGCCCCTCTCCTCTCCTCTCCCTATTTTCTGGAATTCCACCCTTGCATAAATGAAGAAATCTTTGCTATTCCTTTGCTGCATGATCACCATTATGCAAGGCACACTTTGATAACCTTCCCCCTCAATTCCTATTCATCCTAACCTTCCCAAGGTACTATTGTGCATCAAGCTCAATGCATGCATTAGAGCTATGTTTTGCCACATGTGTCACATTTTGGCCTCTCCCTGGGCCATTTTAAGCCCAGGAAAGATATTTAAAAAAAACTGGAAGTAAACTAGAAGTGACTTTTGGTCATTTCCTCTTTTGGAAAAAGGCCTTGAGGGGGCTAAAAATACAGCAAAAATTGAGGGGGGGTGCAGTGTGCAAGAGTCTAGTGGGGCAGTGCACTCCCAAGGTCATCTACAGGACTAATGCAGCCCCCTAGCTTCCCATAGTTCTCTACCCCTCCATTAGAGGAAGTGCATATGCTAAAGTATGGATGGCAAAGCATTTGCTCTTCTGATCTTTTGGGATATAGGTCTTACAAATCACTTACTATTGGCCACGTTGGCTGGGGCTTCTGAAGCTGGAAGTCCAAAACACCTGGAAGGCCAAAGGTTTCCCAATTCCATACTAAAAGAAACCCATTCTTGGCTGAAGCCAATCCAACTCCCCCAAGCTGTCATCTTAAGTTGTGGCAGTAAATTCTGACAAGAAGAAAGTGTAATAAAATTCTCACTTTGTATGGGCAATCCTATTCAGATGAAGTGCTGAAGGTGGTATTGTAATAATTTCTTTACAATATCTGAGATCCCTGACTACAATTGTTTTGGGGGAAGACCGAGTACCAGCCAACATACCTTCATCATGTAGTAGAAAGGGAACCAGGAGAGAAAGATGTCAGAGAAAAATTCTGCTATGCTGAAGATGCCATACACCACCCAGTAGGTCAGCCACTGTGTGTCATCATCTTTGTTAGGGCTTTCAATGGCCTTGATGCTGAAAGAAACATATTGAAAAGATAAGCCATTCCATTGTAGCTATAGGGCCCACACATTATAACTGTTCTATAGCACAGTTATGACCCCAACCTAAATATGAATGTATTGCTGTAGAATGTGAAGATTTTAGTTGTGTTCATGTACATAGGAAGAAACAAGCTCATATAAAAACCAACTTTACAAAAATATGCACATTTAGCTAACTAACCCTTTACTAACGAATGTGAATCATTAAAATATCAATAACAAATGCTGTGATATCAAAGTATCAAAATGTTACCAATTACACACAAAGTCCATTAAGGCAGCAACATTGCAATAAATGCAGCAGAAATTAACATAACAGGAGCAGAACACAACTACTTTTTTTAACTCCTTTAAACACCCCAAAACCACACCATCCAACTTTCCAAGATTCACAAACAATCAGTGGACAGCAGAGTTAGTCTGACCATTATGCACAGGAATGTGGTTGCCTCAGCAACAGATGGGCAGCCCTCCCAACTTTTCCTCCTGGCTGTTTCCCTTTATTGGAAGATGAGCACCATACACTACATAACTTATCATACGCTCCTTAAGCTAAGCTGCTGCCACAAATGTGGGAAAAGCCATCACCACGATCACATTTAAGATCTCACTGTCATTCTAGCCAGTTTCAGGATACAGAAAAAGGAGATGCAAGTTGTTCGTCATTTCAAGTAACAAAATGTTTTGGAACAGCTCGTATCCTATCTTGTCCATTAACTTTTTAATAGTACACACTTCTATTGCCTCTTCCTCTTAGGCCATTTCCGCACTAGCCTGTTATAGCGCGATGATTCCACTTTCAACATCCTCTGGAATCCTGGGGTTTGCAGTTTCCGGAGGGGCCAACCGGCCCCTCCCAAAACTGCAAACCCCAGGATTCCAGAGGATGTTGAAAGTGGAATCATCGCGCTATAACAGGCTGATGCGGAAATGGCCTTAGTGAAAGCCTCATAAGACATGCACTAAGTTTCCTATTCTGAGCGGTGCTCTCTAAGTATTTAGAGCAGCCTTCACAGTCAGCCAGGACTCTCTTATCCCAGGCCACATGGAAATGAAGCAGAGAGAGAACAAAGGAGCTGTTCTTTCAGGATTCAGAACCTAATGGCCACTAAACACCTCCACTGAAGGAAGATCTGTTGTCAGGCCTCTGTCAGGCCTTCCCAGTCAGGCAAAAATGAGACAGAGAAGAAGGGGCCAGGTTGATGGTGGGGAGCCCTCTCAATCACATAATGATAAAAGTGTGGCAGCATAAGCTGATATTCACATTACTTCATCTACATGGATAACATCAGGTTATAACGCTGAACTCCATGGCTAGAATCCCCTTGGTGACATATGCTGGCAAAACTACTAGTGAAATCAGCATTTGATTTGGGGGACACTGTGAAAGAAGGTATCCCAATTTCCTTGTACACTATGCTTCATGCTGGGTGCACAACAGCAGCCAGGGGCTTGTGGACACAGCTCTGTTTGCCTGGCCACTAATTAGTTCTGGAGGCTCATCCAGACTGTCTCTGGACTGCCATCCAGCTCTGTCTCCCATGTTGGGCAACTCCTTCTTTCCTAGATGCTCAAGGATAGCCAGAGTGCACGTGGGCAGCTCCTCCCCAGCTCATGCCTCTGGTTGCTTTTCTGTACCTGGGGAGAAACCAGAAAAGAACGAATAGCCTTCAGCCTTGGAAAATGGTGTGAATATGTTGGTGAAGACTTGCATTCTGCCAGCATACTTACTGGCTCTCAATCCTAAGCCCATATACAGAGAAGGAAGTTCCAACCATGTCATCTGGATTTGCACTTCACTCCTAAAACACACCCTGAGCAAGGCTGGAGTCCCCAATCCCATTGTTTCACAATCCAGAAAAAGTTCCTTGTAAAGCTCCAGTGCAGGAGGTCCAGTGAGAACACACCTTTGTACATTATGACAACCCACAAACAACAACCACTGAGCTGTATCTATGTGAGAACTGTTCACATTATATACTGTGAAAGGCAAAGCTTATAAAGTCCTGCTGCTGCCTCTTTTAAAATGAATAATTATTTTTAAACGATCACTTACACAAAATGATTCTGTTGGAACACGTTGTTCTACTCAAAACCAGAGACAGCATACAGTTATGCTGTTTACTAATGCTAATACAGCCATTACGTGTGAAAACTCAGTTCTTACTGAATTCTTGCCACATGATTCAGGATGCAGGAAAAAGGATTCAAACTTGCGTCAAGCTTTTCTGGTTTTTCCCCAGGTGCAGAAAGTCACCATCTTTAAGGCTGCAGTAGCACACACTTCCTGGGCCAATTCAGACATAACACTAGGGCCATTTCCGCACTAGCCTGTTATAGCACTATGATTCTACTCCTGAAACTGCAAACTCCAGGATTCCATAGGATGTTGCAAGTGGAATCATAGCACTATAACAGGCTAGTGCAGAAATGGCCTAAATTTAGTATTATGAGAATGAGCTGCAGAAAGGCCAGGGCTCATGTGCCAAATGTTGCCCAGGGAAAGATCCAAAAGGTTTTACTCCTGTTTTGCATACTCCTGTTTTGCATTAAAGCATACCGTAATTTACTGTGTAACTGAGTTTTAATTATGTATTTCACCATTGTTTTAATCCTTTCAATTGTTCAATTATGTTTTAACTTCTGTATTTTATGAGTTTTTAAATATGTCTTTTTTTAATCTGTAAGATGCTTTGAGTCCCAACCTGGGAAAAAGCAGGGTAAAAATAAAGATGAGGAGGAGGAGGAGGATACTATTAATAACAGCAACAACAACAACTACTACAATAACAATAATAGTAATATTGTCCTAGTTTGATATGCTATGGTTAATCTCAAGTATTGTTTGTATAAATAACATAGCTTCAAGCCATGTTTTAAAAGGTGACTTATTTCCACTAATTATAGCTAAGCTTGATAGAAGTTTGGACAGCATACAAAACTTCAGCAGCTAAAGTGTGGTTAATGCAAAATGAAAGCTCCTAATTGCCTCACAACCAGACTGTATAGTCCAAATCTGACATAATGGTTAATCTAAACTATAGTTAGTGGAAAGGTGAAACTATGTTTTACAAAAGTAGCTTGTTTCCACTAGCTAACATCGACCTGTATCAGTTGCTTTCCGTCAATAATTTTATATTGCTGTAAGACAAACATGGGTGCGGTATTTTGTCAGGAAGCTCAGTGGCTTCTGGTTGTCTTGTCAGAATAGCTTTTCTTCTTCAAAATACAGAAAGCTATTTGCTGGTTCCCCGGCTGCAAGTGTTTGCTTTTTTGCTGTTTGCCAAGGCTTTCCAACTGTCCAATTTCAGTTTGATAAAAAGCACAACCGGCTGGTCCCTCCCGAAACTGCAAACCCCAGGATTCCAGAGGATGCTACAACAGGCTAGTGCGGAAATGGCCAATGAAACCCAGTGCGTACATTAAAATCAGTATCTGAATCAGGGTGGGCTAGGGCAAGATAAACCAGACTTCTAAGTCTATGGAGCCCTGAAAATGACTTCTAATGCACCTGTCTGCCCTAGAGAAACATAATGCAGTTCAAAGGCAAAAAAAGTCACAACAAGAAGAACAGGTTTTGATGCAGGAGGAGGAGGGGGAAAGAGAGAGAAATCCCTTATTCAAACACAATTTCCACTCTGCTGCAAACAACTATCATCACTTCTATGTAAATTTCCTTGCTACAGGCAGCACAGAAATCATTCCTACACTAGTCTTTTGGAGCGCAAGATGATATAGGCAGCACACTCAGAACTGAATTGTTTTATTCTGGACAACCAGTATCACTTTTTCAAAAATCCTCTGTCTCCAAGACATGAGTAAGCCTAATATAAATCCGCATTTTAACAAGCTGGAAATGTTACTTTATTAGACTACAGCTCTCAGAATTTCCCAGGTAATTGGGGGATTCAAAGAACTATAACAAAAAAAAAAATCACTTTTCCAGGATTAACATAAATATATATGTTAAGAGAGAACAAAATCATTCCTTTTTTCCCACTAATTGAGAGGGGAAAAGGATACGCAAAGACCTCTTGCAGATAGCCTCTTCCTTGCCCATTCACCCAGGGGAAGTTGCCACTTGGAAAACACTTCTCACTCAAGGTTAAGACTTTCCACCTAAAATGTATTAATCTACCAGAGATTTGGAAATGTAACTGTCTTCCGCTTGAAGAAGAATTTTGTATTTTAGAGATTTCAGTCTCTCTGACAACTAAGAAATACTGCAGAAATTGGCTGCAATTCACTCTTCTGCCCAAATTCATCTCCACCTTTGCTGACAGATTGACGTGTTCCTTTTCAGATTTGCGTTCTCCCTAGTGAAGAAACTGTGCATTTTGTCCAAAGTAACAGACAGATCTTGGTTACAGCTGGTCTTTTCTCTTTTTAGAAATTGGGATCAGTCATTTTTTTTGGGAGGAAGGGTCCCAAAATCCTAAAATGCAGGCATCCCAGCCACATCTGGCAATTTCTGGTTGCTTGTCCTCAAATCTCCTGCTTTTTGTACCAAGTACCCCGATCAATGGCTGCAGAGAACCTGAAAGGTTACAGCTCAGCTGTCCATTTCAGATTTTTTTCCCATGGACAACAATGCTGATTTTTATTTTTGATGTATTCTTCTTGAACAAGTTGTTAATCTATGCCTCCAACTCAACATGGTTGGCTGCAGGCTCTTTTTCATTGGGGCTGAATTGAAGGCGGTGATATTCAAAAGATAATTTTGTTTAGCAAATGACAGTGATACAAATTAGTGCAAGTCTGCATTCAAGGGGGCATTGAGAAAAGGGAGAGAAAAATCTGAAATTCAAATTAAGAGCTTCTCACTTGCTTTGTCACTGTCACAATCACACTTGCTTTCTGACACTGAATTTAGCAATACAAAAGCACCCTTCCCCAAAAGAGTATGACAAAAAGACTACAAAAAAAGACTACTGCTACCATCATTCTTGACTACTGACCAAGTTGCCTAGGACTAATAGAAGTTGTAGACCAAAACACTTGGAAAGGATCACTTTTGGGGGAGGCTGCTCTATAGCAAAAATAAGTTATATAGGAGTTGAGGATCCAAAAACGTAACTACTCCATCTCTCCTTTACAGTAAATGAACTGGAATTGCAGTTATGATTATCATTGTTCTCACAACTTGAGAACAACAACTATCCAGTATAACTCTTGCAGAATACAATCAGAAAAGTGGATAATTTTTAGAGTAAACAATTGGCCATGCCAAAAGTGATCCAAGACCGTATCCTTATAACTGTAGGTTTTGTTTCATTTAAAAAAAGATTAGTTGTACACCAGGAATACTTATGGGAAAGCAAAAAGAGTCCCTGGATGTAGGCTTTCTGCTCAAAGAATCACAGTTAGGAGCCGGCATGGTGTAGCAGTTTGATTCCCCACTCAGCCATGGAAACCCATTGGAAAAGTCAAATTCTCTCAGCCTCAGAGGAAGCCAAGGCAGCACCCTCAGAACAAATCTTCACAAGAAAACTTCATGATAGGTTTGCTTTAGGGGTCGCCATAAATTGGAAATGACTTGAAGGCACACAACAACACATTTTGTGGGACAAGCCAAATTGGAAATGACTTGAAGGCACACAACAACACATTTTGTGGGACAAGCCACTGATCCTGGAGATGAAAAGGAAAGTTAAGTCGTAAGTGTTGTATCATTAATTTTCCACACTAGATTCAAAAGCGGCGGGGGGGGGACAGATAGAAAGGAAAAAGGGAAAATCAAAACACCCTTTTCTGTACTTTCTGTATTAAAGAAACCAAAAATGCTTTTGGTGATCTATAAAAGTAGCAACCCAGTTCAGCTCAGCTTTGGTGCAGCTCAGTGTATGAAAAGAGATATCAATATGGCTCTCTACCAGCTCGTGCACTTTATGAGAAGCAGCTGCTTCGCTGGAGGCAGGATGAGCTGAACAGATTCATGACTGATTCAGGAATACACCAGATCAGCAACACTATGCTAAAAAACATGGGTCATGTTGCTGATTGGAAAAGGAGAGGGAGTGGATACTAGGGCCTTTTTCACACAGCATTTGCCATGCAAAAGGTCGCCTGGAGTGTCGCACTATTGTGAGGAGTAATCTGCAAGACACACTCACAACTGCGTGACGCTCCAGGGTAGGGCAGGCACCGCTCACGCACTTTTTCATTTTCGGCTTTCAGAAAAAAATGGTGCGCGATTGTGCATTGCTCCAGGGCCCCGCGCGCACTTGCTGTGTGTGCGGAGCCTCCAGAGCCGCAGTGGTCACGCTTCCTGCCCCAGTGCAGCCTGGGAAACTCCCAGGCTATGCTGCGGAAGGAAGAGGCGGGGCTCTTGTGCTGCCTGCTCGGGAGCAGGCAGCTCGTGTGGAGCTGAAGCAGCGGGGATGCGAGAGCCTCTTGCTGGAGGCTGCTCATGCAATCCCCGCATCCCAGCTCCGCAAAAAGGTAAGCTGCAGAAAGGGCCTAGGTCTCCTCAAACTCCCTTCCTCAGAGGCTTTTGCAAGGAAGATGACTGAGACAACACAGTGTTGTGGAGCAAGTGTGCTAACAGATCAAGACAACCTGGCTGAAATCCCAATCAAGCCATGACATTAACTAGCTGGCCAAGAGACAGTTATGTTCTCTCAGTCTAACATACTCCACAGGCAACAGTTGATATTTGGTTAGACTCAGCAGCCAAGCCTCAGTTTGTCCTCACCAAGGCCCTGCCCTCTGCCCGAATAGATAGTTCCTACAGGTGCCTCTGGGATTCAGATGATCCCCAGCATCCATCTTGTGCTCCAAGTTTGCGAGCACAGGCTTATTTTGGCTCTGGTACATCAAGACACTGAGTGTTTCCAATTTCAGAACAGCAAGATAACACTGTTTCCCAAAAGCAAAGACAGAGCCTGGGCTGGCCTTGATGCTAGGCATCTGATGAGCTTCATCCCCAGCCTAGCAGCAAAACAGCATTATCCTCAAGCTGGATATGGAGGTTGGGATCTTCTCCACAGTGATGCTCCATCATTTGGAACTCACTTTAACGGCAGATCCTTTTCTACCTCCCAACTCTATATTAGAGATCAAGGCCAGGATTCCCTTCCAGCCTTGCCAGGGGGCAACACAAGGCTTGCCATAGTAAGAGCAGTCAAAGTTAAATGAACTGGTGATTCCTTGTCATAAGTTTGCTGTAAATAAAAAAGGGATAGCACCACTCTGAGTTGATTGGAAGAAAAGGCCAGATACATATGTGGTAATTAGAACATAATGCCCAAATACCCTAAAGGCATCAGATCCTGTCTGACCTTGGAAGCTAAGCAGGGTCAGATCTGGTTAGCACTTGGATGGGAGACCACCAACGAATACCGGACAAAGGAACTGACAAAACTACCTCTAAGTATTTCTTGTCTAAGAAAATCCTATGAAATTAATGGGATTCTTGTAAGTTGACAGGTGACTTGAAGTCACAGACACACAATTAGCATGTCGCTGCCCTCTCCCCCCATCATAACTTATTGTGGGGATCACAATTTACTGTTTCTGGGGAAAGTTTTGCCTTGGAAATCTTCCTAACTTTAGAAGATTAAATACATTCAGTTCTTGAGTCCTAGCCTTTTGATAAGACCAGCTAAGAACACTTTCTCTCCCTAGTGTTCTGACCCATTTTTAAAAACTGTACTTAAAGTTAGCAATTTACACATGTTTTCCCTCTGGTGTTCTATATATATATTTCATGAAATTCAGATACCTTTGAGACTTTACTTGCCACATGAACTTGCAGATGTTTTTAGCTTTGATCATTTACACAACAACAAACAACAACATCCAATAGGTAATGATTTGTCAGACAGCATAGAAATACATAAGGCAAACCAGTTCAGTTATGTAAATAAAAGTGTTCCGAACATATAAAATTTATTAAACATGAAGGACAGGGTTCTCTGACTTATTTCTCTTTTGACTTTAGGTAGTC
Organism: Ctenosaura bakeri; assembly: GCA_948474755.1. Taxonomy (NCBI): domain Eukaryota; kingdom Metazoa; phylum Chordata; class Lepidosauria; order Squamata; family Iguanidae; genus Ctenosaura; species Ctenosaura bakeri. Next base: position 242,373 of record CAOLHI010001153.1, on the reverse strand, counting down.
TGTTGTTAACTATCATGTGATAGCAGCTGGTTAATGACAAGGGCCCTTTTCGCATTAAGGCTTCTAGCGCAAGGGGGGGGAGGGCAGCTCGTGCAAGAAGCCTTCTCCGGGAGGCTGCTGTTTCCCCCTCCTTCCTTCCGCAGGCGAAGGAACGAGCGGGGAAGCGGCAGCCTCCCAGAGGCAGCGGCGGCTCACGCGTCCGCCCCCCTCGCAAAGCAGGAGGCTCGTGCGTCCGCGCGCAAAGCAGGAGGTGTCGCGTCCGTCGCGCTAGCTCCCCGCCCTGCCCCTTCCTTCCGCAGGGGCGGAGGGAAGGAAGCGCGACCCGGCCGCCTCCCCGAAGCTCCACACAGGAGGTAAATGCCTGTGGGCACCGGGAGCGCTGCGCGAGCACGGGTGATTTTCGCTTTGAGGTGAAAATCAAAAAATACGCGCTCGCACAGCGTCAGCCCCGTGAGAGCGGCGGAAGTGGGAGTGCGTCGTGCAGAGCAACGCTCCCACTCCCGCGAGGCTCATGGGGCTGTCGCGCGACAGAAAGCCCGTGCGAAAAGAGCCCAGGTCGTGTGATAGCACTGGTCCTGAAGCAGTAACAATGCGTAGCTCTGCCAGTATGACAACCTTGTGTGGCAAGGGCCTAAATGGCCAGTTTGTTTTTAAAAAGCAGCTGAGGACGGTTTATCAGTACAGTAGCGCCACACTGTTTTATTTTGCTGATAATAATCAACCCATCCACAAACTGCTCTTTTTCCTGCAAGTGATATATCTCTAAATGCAGAAAAGGTGTATTGAAGCTAGAGTACATTGTAGATATGGACGTACAGGTACAATGAGCTCTCCACTTTTGCAGAGGTGGGGACATAAGACCCCTGCAAAAGTGGAAAAAATGTGAATAAAAATTAAAAATCACAAACACTTTTTATTTTTACCTGAGAACACTTCTCTAGGTCCTCTACAGCAACTCTATGGTCAACCTCTGGTGGAGGCGGACAACAGAGTCATGCTGGAGGATCTAGCAAAGCTTAGAATAGTAGCCCACAGAGTTGTAATGGAGGACCTAGAGATACCTAGAGATAACATATTTTTTCTGTGGCAAAGGCAAATAGTGTAACATTTTTAAATAATTTTTTAAAAATATTTTAATATTGTAAATAAATTTTATTAATTAATTTTATTAATAAATAAAAGTCCTGAACCTGCAAAAACGGGAGAGTCCATTGTATATGGCCTTGTCATGTTTATACATACTCCATGTTTACACATATAAAAAACAAGTCTTCTCACTTCCACAGCATATGTAGCACAGCAACTCTATGTGCAGTTTTGGGGCCGTGCATGAAAGCCTATTACTGGATTCATATGGATAGTCAGAAACATAGGCTGGTATTCTGGCAATCAGGATTTGATTCCCTATTTGGCCATGGAAACCCACTGGGTAACTTTGAGTATGTCACACATTCTTAGCCCCAGAAAACCCTATGATAGGTTTGCCTTAGGGTTGCCATAAGTCAGAAACAACTTGAAGGCACAAACAACAACAACAACAACATTGTCCACTATAGAATCAGTTTGACATTTAATCCCCATACAACGAAGATTGTGCTGCTGATCATGTGGTAGCACTGTCCATCATGGATGCAGATGTGCATTGCACACTGCAATCATTAATTTCACATTTGTTTGCACATTCAATCATGTAATATTGCAATTCACTAATGCACAATTATCACCTAATTCCATGAGTATAAACATATCCCTATCTCCTTGATCTAGGATCCGAGGCATAATTTTTACTCACTCATCTCTCCCAGATGTATAACATCTTCACTGAAACAATCAATCCTGCATGAGTCAGGATTAGCTGATCACACTAATGGAAAAGATTATCCCTTCCTTCTGCTCCTGTGCGGTTCTTCCTGTAAGTATCTTGTTTCACCCAACATTTGGTTACTTCTGATGTAAATTTCGATTGTATGTGGTGTCTACTGAGCTTCTACAGGAAATGTGAGTTACTAACCACAAGAGGCAGATAGTTATTCAAATTGAACAGGTTTATAAAATGCCCAAGTAACTCAATGTATGCTCTTCAGTTTTTAGCACTTGAATCTGCATTCAAACTCCCTTCCCACACACTGGTAAGAAACACAAAAGACCACAATACAAAGCAAGATTCAGCAACTCGTAAAATATTTCATTTAGGGCAGAGTTTAACAGAGAACATAGGAGCACAAGGTCTATAAACATATTTTATTTAGGACATGGGGCAAAGGGATAAGCAAAGTTGAATTGCAAATACCATTTTACAATATGAAGTTGGCTCTTGTGACGGAAAAGCAGGTCACAAGAAATTTTTAATCCTCATTAGTCTTTATTAGAAATTTGACTGCAGTTAACAAATCTGACCAAGAACAAGTACTGTATGCCTCAAATAAGTTATAAAGGGCCCTCAGCCAGTTTTGATCCTTTGTTGCTACTACAAAGCAAGGAGACACACAGCTGCTACAGTGTGACAATTCTGAATGTGGAAACACCTTTACTGGTTTTAGTTGTCATCCCACCCAGTCTAACAATAATGCTTAAATTCCCCAGACTGCCATATAAGCTCTGGGACCATGGGGGAAGTACAAATGATGATTTGTATTTGCAGGAAGGACCTGTGAATTGTATGGACAAAGCACATTGAGGCTGTCTCTCTGCAGCATGGATTTTTTTTCCTATGAAGGGCCATTGATTCACAGGAAAAATCCACTGAAGGTTGTAACTGAGGGTAAGCCCAGCATGTGCAAAATGTCTACGAAGAAAACAAAACATATCTTTAAGTGCATTTGATATGGAAACTCCCCTTTAATGAATGAGTTTAGAGGAGGTTTACACACACACACATCTTCCTATATTTATTCTAATGTGCAGTGTATTTACTCACTGCAATTTTAGAGCTGCTGACCTGCTAAGGAAGGTATCTAAGGAAAATATGCAAAGAGATATCTTTGCTCATTCAAGTTACTGATTTAGGTCTTCAGATCTCTTATCATAGTATGAGTCAATTTAAGGCCCAGTGACACAGCAAAAGCCTGTCTGATGTGGGGGACCTCACCAGTAGCACTGCTGCCATCACCATTGCCTCTTACCTCACACGAACACGCAATCCCAGTACCACAGAAAGGCACAACTGTGCCCCTCCCACAACTCAGGCCATTTCTGCACTACACTCTTATAGCGCGATTATTCCACTTTCAACATCCTATGGAATCCTGGGGTTTGCAGTTTCGGGAGGGGCCGAAACTGCAAACCCCAGGATTCCATAGGATGTTGAAAGTGGAATAATCACGCTATAAGAATATAGTGCAGAAATGGCCTCACTTGAGAATGTACAAGCCCTCATTCAAGCTTAGTGTTAGAGACTGGGTGCATGTAGAGGCATGTTTAGAAAACCTACATCTCCATAAGGAAGGTGCATATGTGGCTAACAAAATTGTTTTTACAAGATATTATCTGTAAATAAGCAGATTTAGGAGATGTATTCTGTTGTTTAAAAATGTTTTTACAGAGATGAGTATTATTTTTAGATGAATGATCATTAGTATAAAATAATCTAGAATATGTTAACAAGTAATTATGAACTTGAGAAATTAAGTAAGCAAAAAATTAAATTAATAAGTGATAAGCAATAAATAATAATTATTGGATGAAATGTATGACTTAATCACTAGGTGTAAATGTGTAAGTAAAACGCACTGTTGGCAACAACAGCAGGAACCAATTTTAGTGATGTTTTGTTAGTATTTAAGTATGTGCAGATGTCTGTTAATGTTTGTACAGATGTATTTTTTGTTGTTGTTTGTATGTGGAATAGTGCTTTTCTATTTATTTATTTATTTTAATTTAAAGATACTACCAATACATATAGCATGTCTTGACTTCAGCAGGGCCTTTGACAAGGTTCTCGGTGACATTCTTGCAAACAAGCTAGTAAAATCTGCGCTAGGCAATGCTACTTTTAGGTGGGTTTATAACTGGTTGACCAACCAAACACAAGGGGTTTTCACCAATAGCTTCTCTTCATCCTGGAGAGAAGTGACTGGTGGATGCCATAGGCTTCTGTCCTGGGCCCAGTGCTATTCAACATATCAATGACCAGGATGAGGGAATAGAGGGCATTCTTATCAAATTTGAAAATGACACCAAATCAGGAGAACAGGATCAGAATACAGGATCAGAGAATACCCTAGAGAACAGGATCAGAATACAGAATGACCTTAACAGATTACACAACTGGGCCATAACTAACAAAATGAATTTCAACAGGAAGAAATGTAAGGGAAGCAGACAGATATAAGACAAGTGATGCTTGGCTTGACCACAGTACATGTGAAAGAGATCTATGAGTCTCAGTAGACCACAAGCTGAACATCAGTCAGCAGTATGATGCAACAGCTTAAAAACCCAATATAATTCTAGGCTTCATCAATAGGAGCATAGCATCTAGGTCAAGGGAAATAATAGTACCACTCTATTCTACTTTGGTCAGACTTCACCTGCAATATTATGTCCAGTTCTGGACACCACAATTCAAGAAGGATATTTACAAGCTGAAATGTGTTCAGAGGAGTGTGATCAAAATGGTAAAAGGCCTGGAAACCTCATCCTATATGGAGTGGCTTAGGGAGCTGGGTATGTTTAGCCTGGAAAAGAGAACATTAAGAGGTGATGTGATGGCTATGTTTAAATATGCGAAGGGATGTCATATGGAAGGTGGAACAAGCTCTTTTCTTTTCTGCTGCTCCAAAGACTGGGAGCAATGGCTTCAAACTTCAAGAAAAGAGATTTCATCTAAACATTAGGAAGAACTTCCGGATGGTCAGAAAAATTTGACAGTAGAATATGCTGCCTCTGAGTGTGGTGGTGTCTTCTCCTTCAGAAGTTTTGAAACAGAAGCTGGATGGCTATCTGTCAGGAATGCTTTGATTATGAATTCCTCCATGGAAGCATGTTGGACTCAATAGCCCTTGTGATCTTTTCCAACTCTAGGATTCTACAATCACAGATGTCTCAGAGGTTATAGATAATCTGACAATTAGCATCTCCATACAAGGCTCAACAATGAGCCCATCAGAGCCACTATACACAGAGAGAGATCACTGTATGCCATTCACCCCTGGAGGTATATCTTCTGTCTTGTTTTCAGTAGTGTAATGGAGTCAGGGTTCACAGGGTGAAAAAAAAAACCAGGACTGATTATTTAGCAGGGAGTTTGATATCAGTGATCACTCTGAATGAGTTTTTTTCCCCAGGAACAATGCCCTGTTATGAGTTTGTTGTGGCTGTTATGTGCCTTCAAGATGACTCTGACTTATGGCAATGTTATCATAAGGCTTTCCTGACAAAGTTTATTCTAAGGAGTGTTGCCACTGCCTTTCTCTAAAGCTGAGAGGGTCTGACTTACCAATGGTCAGTCAGTGGGTTTCCACAGCTGAACAGACATTTAAATCCTGGTCTCCCAGAGATGTAGTTCAACACTCAGATCACTGTACCACGCTAGCTGTTGTTATGAGTGACACCTGTTTTAATTCAAAGTAGAGTGTAGGAACTGGTCTTGTGCCGACAAGACTTATTTGTTTAACAAAAACCCCACTTGTGGGGGAGATGAAAATTGCTAAGAAGTGTGTGTATGTGGTGTGTTTGTATGCATAGAAATATCAATACAGTTGTTGTTGTGTGCCTTCAAATTGTTTCCAATTTATGACTTTCTGGAGCTCAGAATGTGTGAGGTCACCCAGTGGATTTCCATGGCTGCACTGGAAATTGAACTCTGGTCACCAGCTTCACATCTAACATTCAAACCACCACACCATGCTGGCTCTTATATCAATACCAATGTCATCATTATTGGATTTCCTTTGTGCACGTTGCTATAGAGACTATCGTGATGAGGGTCCATACTTCAAATTTATTACTATTTACCTTTGCTTGTCTTTATCTCATTTCACATATTGTTTGCAATTTTACATTTAATCCTACACCCTTCTTCCTGGAAGTAAAACCCACCAAATCCAATGGGGTTTACTTCTGATTAAATACGAACAACAGCACAGTCACTATGTGTCTCCAACCCTTTAAACAATGCTTTTATTATTGTTGCTGCTGCTTTTCGTAAGCAAAGCACACTGGTACTTTCATTAATCCTGCGCAGTAGCATAAGTTCAGAAACACATACATATCAATGTTGCATGCAAACATTTTAAAATGGCAGAACTATGAAAACACATAATGGGAACAGCTTTGAAATAAATGATACCATGCAAACAACACAGAGACACTACACAGAATATTCCAAAGAGGCAAGGAGAATCACTTCCGTACCCACCACTGCTTAATAGAACATTTTAATAATACAAACATTATATCGTATGCTAAGAAACATGTATGGAAATACAGTGACATGCAATTCTGCAATGGTGTTCACGGGTCTGGTTTATACACTAATGGACAGAGGATTTGACTACTGGCAGCTGAAAGCATGAACTGATTGGAAGCCTTGCATTTGAACCAATGTGAAGACTTTAGGACATCACATCATGCAAGTTACATGTGAAACAGCCATATTCAGTAAAGATGCTGAGAATGTCCATGAGGGAGGGAAAAATTACACATAAGGCAGAGGCAGGCAAATTACAGATGTGAGGACATCACCATACTGGATAGCTATGGCTTACAAACACACAAGTAGATTTGCAAGAGATACCCCAACAGTACCCTTTTAGGGGCAAACATGAGTTTAAAGTGGGAGGGGGTCTATGACTGGATCTCCTGCTCTCTTTTCCTGTGAATAAAAGCAGCTGGAGTAGGGATCTGGACTGATTATAATGCTACAGGAAGTGAGAGTTTAATCTTTTCACTTGTGCAGTTTCTTTAGCTTGAACCTACAGCAATGTGAGCATTATTCTAGGAATGTGGGATGGTGGAATATGAGGAGTCATGTTGCACCTGTCTTCCCCTCCCCACTGTGGCAATAGGCAGCTTTACAGTCATGAAAGAAACAGTGTAGGATGAAAGAACCAAAGCTCCACCTTCCTATGGCACTTCACCAACTCCCCATCATTCCTTTTAAGCAAAGAAAAAGATATCAGGTGTTCCAATCATCGACCACATCACATTTCTTTTTACCCTTAATGTGTAGAAACTTTCACCACAGGGATCATACATAATGTTTTTCAGCCATGTGGGCAGAGATGTATAGCAGAGATTGTCTGTTAAGACAGCATTATATTGATACCCAAAAAAACCATAACTCCAATTTTTATCTGTAACAGATCAGCCTCTGCCTAATAGAACTGGTAATCAAACACCCTCTATAGTGCATGGGGTAAATCTGCACATGCAGGCATATGACCTAACATCTCAACACTCTGTGACTCACAGCTGACTACGAACAACTTCAGTTGTCTTAGAAATGACATCATGTGACAGAAAAGCTCCAGCCCTGAAGTTTCATTTATACTGGCAATTCCACGTGGACAGCTTCTGCTTTGATGCTGCAGTTGTCAAGGAATAAATAGGTAGACCGGAAGACGGTTTGACTAGATGACTCTTGTCTTCCCTACCAACTCTGTGATTCTATGTCCATGTTTTTCTGGTTGACAGAAGTGCTTAGGAACACGTGGAGGACTGTTTATACTTGGAATACAAAGAATATAAGCACAAAACTACTGCTCTGTACTATCCACATCAGCAGGGCATTTAAGAAATATAATTATAGGTTATTCTCATCATTTTTATGCAACACAGGGCTCAGTTCACAAGATCCTCACAGCAGAATTGCAGCTTTTTTCTATTTTGTTAAGGTGTGGCTCTCAGCCTAATCCATACCAGCTGTACCAACTTTCCCCCATTAGTCATGTTCCCATGAGGGGGGAAAAGAATTCAATATTTCCACATCTAGTAAACTGCCCTTTTCTTAATTTTTTTAAATTCTTATATTCAACTGTCAAAGAAGAGGAACAATACAGACACTTTAAGTCCTATTGAAATCAGTGGAGCTTAGGTGTACTTGAATTTGGCTACCTCAAGCCTGTCCCCACCCTCACAAGCCTACACACTTGCTAAAATATCTACCAAACCGTTCTGAAATGACATCATCAATGTTTCAGGGAACACAGCCAGCAATTTCATTAGAAGAGATATTGCTGAAATAACCTTTCACTCTCAGACAGAACTCTGGTACTCCTAAAAGCATTGTGACAGCAAAGATTTCTAACCAAGAGATGTCAGGAGAACCTCTCACCACAATTCTGTAATCCATTTGCCTGCTCCTTAACTTACAAAGAGTTCTCACTTCACAGCACTGTGCAGAACAGCATCAAGTTCAGGTTACCAAGAGAGAAGTGTGTCTCTTCCCCGCAACCCCCCACCAAAGACCTATCCAGAAAAGTGATGTGGCAAATTCAGACAGTGCCTGAACAATGACTGTAAAACAACCACCCAGCCCTCTACAACTGATGGTTTGGAAGCTACGAAAAGAAACAACATTACCCCTAGCATGCTGCCCTTCCCCACTCCCAAGTTATTTGTTTCACGAGCAGCTCCCAGCGTGCAGCAAGAGGAATACTTACGAGATGTATGCAGGGTAAGCAAACCCGATCAAGTTGCAAAGCAAGGATGCTCCATAACCGATCACCAGATAGACGGCCAGCACAGCAAAAATGGCTAAGAAAGAAAATAGGAAGTCCGTGAGCGGGAAGGGCAGGCCTGCCAAAAACACACAAACAACCTAAGCCTCTGCTTGGTTACATAAAGCAGAAGTACTTTCTTCATGGCAGAGGCGGGAAGGAAACTTGGCAAATCCCTTCCACGGGGCCCAACCCCAACTCCAGTGGCCTGGAAGGAAAGCCAATCCAAGCGCCACATGACAAGTTTTGGTGTGTGTGTGTGGGGGGGGGGTGTTAGGTAGAGTGGACGGGAGGGAAACCGAATCTAACCTGTAAGACTGAAGGGGAAGGCGCCAAAGTTGGGAGGCAGGGGAAGCTTCATTGTTCAGCCCAGACACGTCAGCCGGGCAATTTCTCCTCCAGTGGGAGTAACCAACTCTCTTCGCTTCTCTCCTCCCCTTCTCCCAGATTCACTGCAAACACCCAGGACTTCCCCCAAAAGCCACTGAAGCAGCATGAATCCCCACCTCCGCCATTAGGACCCCCTTCTCACTAGAGGCTGCTTTTGACGAGGTGTCTTAGGAGGAGCTCGTCAGAGGAGAGGCAGGGAAAAGGAGGAGAAAGGCACCGCTTACAACGACCGGCTACTGTAACCGGGGAGCAACCAGCCCCGTTTGCTGCGGCGGCGGCTGCTGCTGGGACATTCAATCCCGGGGCCCAGCAGCCACTCAGGCGCCTCCCCGCTCGCCCCTCTGAGGGCCCGCGGCCCACACGCGCCTCTCCCACAGACGTCGCGCCAGGGAGAGACCGGCGCTGCGGCCCGGAGGCCTCCATTCAGGCGCCCGTCCCGACGGGAAGAGACGCGCCCCCTCGACAGGACTGACCAGAGCGGGTCTTCGGTGGGTCTGCCCTAGTGGGGCTGTCGCGGGGGTGGGTGGCGGGCAACGCACGCCCCCGCCATCCCCAAAAGACTGGCTGCAAACCAGCCCTCGGCCGCCTCTTTTCCTTATCTTAAGGGCTGGAGGGCATCATTACCGTCCAACGGGGATTTCTGTTTTCATTCACACTGGGAGACCCCCGGGCGGGAGTGCTTCTGGGAGTCAGAGCCAGGAATATAACTACACGTTACAAATCCATAGCTCATTAAAAAGTGGCCGCCACCCAGCCTAAAGGGTTTTATTCCCCCCGCTCCCTCTTTGCTTTCAGAAATCTCTCCCTTTCCACGCTGCGCCCGGCGGCCCTGATCGGGGCCTTCTCTGGCTTGGCAGCCCCGCCAAACCCCGAGGTGGGGGGGGATATCACGAGGGTCGGCTGCGGAAGGGGGGGAGATCACGCTGCCGCTACGGGGAAGGCGGCTGGCGCCAGCTGGTCGTACAGAAGGGGCGGAAAGCCTCACCGACGGCGATGTAGATCCTGTTCACGCCCGTCTTGGCCTCGATCTTCTCCAGGAGGTTCGTCAGGCAGTTCTTCTCGTGGAGGAACCTCTCGAACCGCTGCTTCAGAGACGCGGCCATGGCGGGAAGCCGCCTCCAACCGCCGGAGCCGCGAGAGAGCGCTTCCGAGCGCCGAGGAGGAGGCCGGGCCGCGCAGCCGACAAGCCCGAAGCCCGAGCGCTTTGCCAGCCAGCACCGCCAACCCAGCCCGGGCCCGCTTAGCAGGAGGAGGAGGAGGAGGAGGAGCCGGCGGAGAGGCGACGTAAGAAGCACCCCCGCCGCCGCCGCCGCCGCCGGGGAGACGTGTGCGCTCGCCGTCAGCAGAGGACCACCCCCGGGGCCCGCCTCGCTCCACCTCGCCTCCCCGGACCCCGCTCCCTCCGCCGCTCCTTGCTGGGCTTTGCAAAATTATAATGACAATACGAAAGGCCACACCCAGGTCCAACCGCCGCAGTGGGTAGCCTTAGGTGGCTGGCTGGTTGGCGCCGGCTTCTCGCACTGGACTGTTACAGCGCTATTATTTTTCCGCACTGGACTGTTATAGCGCTATGATTCCCCTTGCAACATCCTATGGCATCCTGGGGTTTGCAGTTTCGGGAGGGGCCGGACGGCCCCTCCCGAAACTGCAAACCCCAGGATGCCATAGGATGTTGCAAGGGGAATCATAGCGCTATAACAGTCCAGTGCGGACATGGCCTCAGTTGAGGGCAGACGGCGGGCGGGGGAAGGGAATCGGCGCGCAGAAAACAGGCGCAGGACCTCCCTGGGTATATATTCCGTCACAATGGCTGGCGCGATTTTCCCCTCTGCCAGCCGTCCCTCTGAAATTAGGGTTGTTGGGTCCCCCCCCAATTCGAGGCCTCGCAACAACAAAACAAAAACGCTCCAAAAAAAAGGAGGGCAGATGAGGCAGAAAAGATGCTGATGCTGATTTTATATCTCTCTCTCTCTAGATAGAAGCCATTTCGAGTATTCAGGCGTTTCCTACAGGATCGGCCTTCGGTGGGGGTGTGAAATGTTACTTTTAACCAGTCCTTCCCGCCCACCCACCCACCCACCCCGGCTCAATACAGATGTTCCCGATTTTGCCCTTTCGGGATTCAAGCTCCCAAGCGCACATGTAGGACGTGGTCCGCCCAGGCTGCAGGAAAGAGCGGGGACGCCCCCCTGGTCGGAAAAGAGGAGGAGCGCCGCAGCAAGGCTGTTTTCCAAAGACCTGGCTTTGTTTTGAAGGCACAGACAAGGGGGGCTACCTCGATCCTTGGTGGTGGTGGTCCCTATGGGGCTGGACAGAAGCGTGAGCGGTGGGTAGACAGGGAACAACCCCCCCACCCTGGCTGGAGCATCTTGTGCTTTAGTGCTGCAGGGAGTTGCCCCTGGAATAGACTGTCATGCTTAGAGTAGGCGCCTCGCTGAAATCAATAGAACTCCGTCTCCATTAAGCAGCCATTCCGTCGTCATCAACAACTTTATTTGTACATTGCCTTTCCCCCAAAACTAGCAGTCGAGGCAGCCTAAACAAATGCAGTACTGTATAGTTCAAACATTCAAAAATGCAACATTAAAAATGACTACAAACAGATTAAAAGTGCAATTAACAATGTTTAAAAGCATATTTAAAGAGGGTGCAATGAAATCAGTACACTGCACTCTTAAAAGCCCTTCAGTTCTCAAAAGCCTTTCAAACTAAATTTTAAAAAAAAGTTTACCTGTTGATGGAAGGATACCAAGGAGGGCATGCCAGAGCCTAGGGCCAATCACTAAGTGAAATAGGACTTATCCCACTGCCTCTTTCTGCAATTCCATAGCCTTTGGCCCACCCTCAACTATCGCCTAGCTGCAACTGTTTCATTACTTTAGCTGCATTGTTTCTATCTCGGGGATCACTATTGGAACTGTAGCTTTAACTTACTTTTTTCCTCTTCTCCCACTACTCCTTGCATGCCAAACATTTAACATGGATGATTAACTCATAGGTAAGGTGTGCCACTCTGCTTACTTTCGTTAAGCTACGCTGAGAGACTTTTTGGTAGGAGGGTAAGGTATAAATGCTTTAAATAAATAAAAATCTGTGCCCCAAGTTGGTATGACCTGGCTTGAATCCAGTCCAGTGACGGTGCTTGGAGGCAGCACGGACTTAGCTCGGATTTGTGTCTTTATTCTTTGGCTACATGTGAACTGTTTGAGAGGGCTTTCTTCTCTGTTGGATCTGCAGTAGTGCTGGGCATCCTTAGCGTCAGGCCTGACATGACTGTTGTTGGGTTGTATTTGTTGATTTTGCCTCTATAGGTTTCCTCTTTAGTATTTCATTGGCCCTTTTCACACGCAGTTTTTTTTTGTGTGAGTGCCCCTTGAGCGTCACATGAATGGGAGCGTCGGTCCATACGACGCACTCCCACTCATGTGACGCTCTGGAGCCTAGGCCGAAAATACTGCGCACTCACGCAATGCTCGCAGCACCCTCACGCGTTTACCTGCGTATGGTGCGTTGGTGAGCCGGGGCGGTCATGCTTCCTTCCCCCAGTGCAGCCTACAGCTCCCAGACTGCGCTGTGGAAGGAAGGGGCGGGTCGCGAGCGCAACGGTCGCGCTACCAGGAAGCGACCTGTGGGACGAAGGAGCGGGGAAGCGGCAGCGTTTCAGATTAGGCTTCTCACGCGAGATGCCTCCCCCAGCCGCGCAAACAGGTAACGTGCGAAAAGGGCCCTAGATAAATGGGGAAAAGGACATTCACTGCCACCACTTTTTTTCTTGCCTCAACACCGAGCTTTCTTGTTTCCTGCTTACACCGCATTCAGTGGTATAATGGCCAGTGTGGATGACTACCAGAAAAACTAGCATTCAGGTATTAAACTGAGTTTGCTGTGCAGGCAAGAATATACCACTGTTTATTCAAACTAACTACTCTCTGGGCTTCTCAAGGTGGCCATGGTCTCGTCTCCACTGCAACATAGTTTGATGGCTCTCCAGCTTTGGTGTGTTATTCCACCATACTCCATTCTCAATGGCTGAAGTACTTCTCCTAAAACTTTGTTACTGGGAGTAAGAACTTCAAGATATAATATATTGGCATTTTTGATCCCCTCCATTTGCCACCATAAGTATATGGGCCCTGAGAGCATATAACAAGAGCAACAACAACAGCAACAACAATAATAATGGTAACAATATCTGAAACTCATTTCGGCCCTTGAGTTCAAAAAGCTTCCCTCAACACTATTTCCATATACAACATATAACCCTCCAAAGGTCCCAGCATTCCTTACCTGACTAGGACTGCTGGGACTTGCAGTTGAAGTCCATCTGACAGGCTGCATGATTCCCATCTCTGAACATGCATTCAGTATTTTACCATACTTCATAATTAATTACACCTGCAGGATGTAATTACATCTCTACCACAGTCCCATAGAAAGTCCTGTGTGCATCATGTTGGCTTTGACTTACGGTGACCCTGTTACCCCAAAATGTGGATGCAATAAGGGCCCACCAGTGATGCCAGTGCCTCCTTTCGAAAGTGGATAATATATTTACAGGATCGTTGCAGGAAAGAACCAGCGAAAGAGTTTAAATTGTAAACTAAAAATATGTTTTAGTGAGAGAAATTCACACAAGCATGCAAAGATCGAAGCACTCATACAAGTATACAAGGACTAGTCAAAGGAAAAAGGAAGAAAGTGTGATAAAGGACTTTCAGGGATGAAGTTATAATTACCAGTTTGGAGAGCAGTGAGGAAAGCAGCGACATGATTTAGGTAAGCACCTAAGGACAGTTCTTGTTCAGGATTCAAATGGACAGTGTGACATTAAGAAAGGCGAGAGACTGCACTAGACAACCTGAAATCAGGGTTTCTTATACCTGAAAAATATCCTAGGGGTATGAGTGTGAATCACTTTCCCAGCCAAGTGGAAAATGGGAGTTGCAACACCAGCAATGAGGTTTGGACAGAGCTAATGGTCTTAGTGTTTAGGTGACAAAAGGATAATGGCTGTCGTAATAGCCAATTATTGTGGAAAGGTGGGGAAACAATAGGGAAATGTCCAGGTGTTTGGGGTCAGAGTTAAGACAATCACATGGTGGGAATTTCCCCTTTCAGCTCTGAGATGTCTAGCTCATGATCTTTTAAGCCTATTGTCTTGAGAGGGTCTGTGCTATTAGCTTGAAAATTACCTGGTTCTTGCCTAAGAGGTAAGTGTAGCTGACCTGCCTTGCAATCTCATGTTTACAGTCAGTCATTAATATTCCTCTTCCAGAGTGACCTGCCAGTCACATTTGGTATTATTTATATCAGTGCCAATTAATAACTACCAATTAAATAATATTTGCCAATTAAACCATGCCAATTGTGGGGGGTGCACAGTGCTGGAACAACTCTATAAATGAAAGACTTCCAAAAGCCTCAGTAATCAATGGACCTACTCAGGTCTTACAAACTTAGGGCTGTGGTGTCTTTGTTTCAGTTGATTCACCTGTAGCACAGTCTTCCTCTCTGCCTCCTGCCCTCCACTTTACTAAACATTAGCCATTTCTAGTGAGCCATTTTGTCTCATGATACGCCCAAGTTTAGTAATTTTGACTTCTAATGAGAGATCAGGACTGTTTTGCTGAAGGACCCATTCATTCCATATCTACAGAACTCTCCTCCACTGATTTATTTCCCTGCCAGTTTTTTTCACTATCCAGCTCCCACAACCATACATAGAAATTGGAAATATTATAGCATGTGATAACTGGAGTCTTACCCAGCTCCCTTGCAAAGTAAAGTGAGATTGCTAGATTGACTAAAAGAGAAGGGGGGAGGTATTTTGAACTTGCAGTATCTGAAATTCATTAGCAATATTTTTATATCCTATAATAGCAATGGAAGTTTGGTGTTCTGGACACTATAGTCTTAAGGAAAACAGAGTACCCCAAAAGAATTCAAGATCTCAGTGGGATGAACTCAATTTACTGTCTTGGATCAAGAAAGCTCCTCAGTATAAAAAAAATTGCCATAAACTATAGTAAACTTCATGATAGAACTGAGCTGCTGCTAAGCAAAACAATTTAATTACTATGTGCAATCTAGATGTTTACAGTCCAAATAGTGAATCCAGCAAACCAGGTAAAAAAAATATACATCTACTTTGCTCTATGTATGGCACGGAGCCCTTTGGCTGAGATAAATGTGCAATGTATACTTACTTGGGAGTAAGGCCTAATTACTAGACATGTATAGGATGATGACACTAACACTAGAAGGTAGAAGCTATTCTATGTACCAGAGATCTTGATGAGAAATGCTGGTATAAAGTAACTGTTGTCAGATTTCATACTCAGCAAAATAGAGGAAGAAAATATATAGTTGTTCTTGTGTACCCTCAAGTCATTTCTGATCTACGGTGACCTTAAGGTAAACCTATCACAGGGTTTTCTAGGGCTGAGAATGTGTGACTCACCCAAGATCACCCAATGGACTTCCATGGCTATGCGGCAAATTGAATACTGGTCTCCAAGGTCATACTCCAATTGTCAAATTGCAACACCATGGAGGCTCAGAATATTTAGTACCGAGTCTAAAAACTTAGTCCACTGGGATTGAAGTCAATGTATTGTTCAGCGGTTTTACTCTTGCTTCTCCTCATCCATGAACAGAACAGTGATGTGTGTCCACACACCACTGCTGTCAGATGTGCTGACTTGCCGCACCCACTAGTCTCTGCAGATGCAGTGCAAATGTTTACAGGGAGGGAGCTTTCAGTCCACCCTTCTTGCTAATGTTTGCTTAGGGGCAGGGCTAGTCAGAAGTAGCATAAATAAAAACCTCTGAACAGCGGATCCTTTTAAGCCTCAGGGAATTCAGACCTGACCTTTGTTATGCTTCGAATAGCTGCTTTGCCTGGGATAGTGCCCTTATGAAAGAAGTTCAGGCTTTGGAGTGTAACTTTGTTTTGGGAGGGATAATTATCATAATCCCCCAGCCAGGATGGACAATATTTGTAGTATATAAAAAAAGTATTTTTTTTCCAACTCAAGTTGATCTTTTGGTAACTAATATGAAAACTGTCTAATGCTGATTGGGTTTGGTTGTGTGTGGGCAGATACCTTCAAGTTCCCTGTAAACTTATGGCGACACTGAATTTCCTAGGGTTTTCTTAGGCAAGGAATACTCAAAAGTGGTTTTGCCAGTTCCTACATCTGAATTATAGCCTACAGCACCTCGTATGTCAGGGCAGTCTCCCATCCAAGTACAAACCAGGGCTGATCCTGCTTAACTTTCAAGATCAGATGGGATCTGGTCATTGTAAGGTATTTAGGTGGCTTGAACTGGTTATGGGGAAAATATAATTCCTTTGCGAGAACAGTTTCACTGTCTTCTGGTTTGCTTCTGGACACAGTTCAAAGTGCTGGTTATATAAAACCCTAAACAACTTGGGTCCTGAAAGACTTTATTTCCCTACACGAGCCTGCCTGAGTTTTTAGGTCCTTGGGGAAGGTTTTTTCTCTGTCCTACCACTCTCACAGATACATTTGGTAGAGATATAAGAGAAAAGCCTTCTTGGTGTCTGCTCCCAGGTTGTGGAATTCTGTCCCACAGGGGACTAGGGCCATTTCCACTCTAGACTGTTATAGTGCTATTATTCCACTTTCAACATCCTACGGAATCCTGGGGTTTGAGGCCCCTCCCTAAACTGCAAACCCCAGGATTCTGTAGGATGGTGAAAGTGGAATAATAGTCCTATAACAGTCTAGTGCAGAAATGGCCTAGGTAAAGACCTTTTTAATCTGAACAGTTGGTGACTAACCAGATATATAGTAAGGTGTTTTAATGGAATGACTGCTGTACTTTTATTATTATTCTCATGGGCCATTTCCGCACGAGCCTGTTATAGTGCTATGATTCCACTTTCAAGATCCTATGGAATCCTGGGGTTTGCAGTTTCAGGAGGGGCATTTAGAATTCCCAGCCAGAGAGCTCTTTGGCCTCAGTAAACTACAAACCCCAGAATTCGACAGGGTGTTGAAAGTGGAATAACAGCACTATAACAGTGTAGTGCGGAAACGGCCATGGTTTTGAATGATGTTAAAACATTTTAAAGTAACAGTATTCTAATATAGTAATTTATTTTAATTGTTTTTTGAAAAATTTAGACTACTGTGATTTAATTCATGATCATGGTATCTCTCCTGCCAGTAAGCCACAGCTCCTGCACCCTTTTTTTGACACTAGTGACATGACACCACCCTCCATCTCACTTAAGTGCAACAGGGTAACTTGAGGGAAAGGGCTGTCCAGAAAACACAGCACTCTCCTACAGTGAAAGGTAATGGCCAGGAAGCAGCTGCTATTACCACACTGCTGCCCACCCTCAATGGTAGGGCAGGCCCTGCTCACACAACATAACACTTTGCCAGACAAACCTCATAAGAAATGTTCTTTTGAGCAACAGTTGACTGTAGCAAGTAATTCAAGCGAAAGCAGGGGAAAGGAGAAACCTTGAAACTGACATGAATGCCATCGTGTCTGGACTTTATGGAGACCTCTTGAAACACATAGCAAAACTGTATTGCAAAATGTCAGCAGAGCATGTTAAAGAGAATAGAGTGACATAGTCTGAACAGGTTTAGTGCTAGCATCAGGGCAAGTTTCAGCAGAATGACCAGGAGGACCCCAAATTAAATCCAGAAAATATTAATTTTGGGGGGGATTGCAACTCCCAGAATCCTTAGCCAGCAAGGATAGAGGATTGGGGGAATTCTAGTTCCCAGATTTAACTTTTTTCCCCCAACCTGTGCCCAAACACATACCCATGTTTTCCATAAGTAAATAAACATTACCATGTAAAGAACACCTCCTCATCCCCCAGAGAGGCCATTAAGTCCAGAATCTCAAATTATGTAGCTGCACCATTGACAGGAATCCTGTTGTACAGCTTAGCTGCAGTCATTATCAGTTAACCATTATGGCTTTCTAGTTATTATTGGACTTCATCTCCAATCAGTCTTGGCCATTGTAGTTAATAGGCATAATGGTGTCTGTAGTTTATAAAATTTGGAAGACCACAGATTTCCCCGTGTCTTCATAAGTAACTAGCAACCAAGGGAAAGATAGACCAGGTGGACAAATGTTACCATCCCATCCCATATGAAGCATGGGTGTGGGTGAGGTTTCTGTTGATAATAAGTAGATGTATTAATGCTGACAGAACTCCACCCATGTATTGCTTTGAATCTTTTTTCCTTCTGTTACTCATCTTTCATGCCTGCTTATGTAATATAATGGAAGTAACATGTGCCTCTTAATAGATAAGGGAGACTGAATTATAGATATCCATATGCTACTTTAATCTGTTCATACTTTCTTCCCATCTCTACCAACATAACTGAACTGATATCAGTCACAATCCCCCCGGCAGAGTACTTGTAATTAACTTCTGACATCTCCATCCTAAGCGCATTTATGGTCAAGCCCTGTCTGATGGATTCAAACAGAACTTGTTTCCAAATATGTGTGCTTGCAACAATAAGAGGAGAGGCATGTATTGCATAGGCAAACAAATGTTCCATAAAACTGATGACAAAGGCAGTGAGGTCTAATTTCTTCCAGTCATATCCCAAGGATCCAACTTGAAGCCTTCATTTTCTTCTATTTTCATTGTTATCTCACAGACCAGAGCCACTGACATAGACATTTGTATGTTATAAAGAAAGGGCACAAAAGCAGTTTCTATTTAAGCTTATGTTACTGTTCAATTATGAATGAAATACACACAGAAAGAGGCATGTTGTGTACACATAAGTGTTTGTGTTCCCTAGCAAAGACAGCTCCCCAAGGCACCACAGATGGTCACAGTTCAGCAGCTTATCCCATGTGGAATTGTTTTTTCATTTATATGCCTACAGCTATATGAATTTTCTTGTGCACCTCTTCATTCACTAATTCTTGAGTCAATTATTTTCTAGCCCTTAGGAGCCTACTTTTCCCAAAACCAGCTTTTAAAGGAATGGTGAAAGGTTTGTCCTTTTGTTCTTTACCCATATGTAGAATACAGTACTGAGACTCCTCCAGAAAAGATGCAGAGCTCCATTCCGTCTCCCTACGTCTTCACTCCAATTAACAATTTATTCCCAAAACACTCCTCAATAATGGCAGTAGTGCTTACAAAAGGCCCATCAGTCATTTTCTTCCAGACTTATTGCCACAGGCACAGATCCAGTGTGAGTGGCATGCTTTGCAGCTATAATAAACTAGGATGTTTTCTCCGCATTGCCTGGGTTGATCAGGATGATTTTGCTTATGATTTGAATTAAGCAAACATCTGAGTGGTAGCACCTACAGTGATCAAACTTTGTTTTATACTAATGTCCATGCAAAATAGTCCTAAAACAGCTGTTTCCTCCTGAAAGCTGAAGACAATTGATATCACACTTGCACAAAAAGGTTAAGATTGTCACTCTTGATATTTGTCAAAATTGGCTCACAAATGTGCATTATAGAGAAAAGAAAAAGAAAACCCACTTTAGAAATCGAAAGTGCTTGTTTCAGAGATTCCTTTAGTAGCTGACTGGGGCCCAGCTCTTACTGTGGTCTTTGCTTTGGGTGCATTAGATAACACACCAAATATAATACCATAGAGCTGGAAGAAACCACAAAGGCCATCAGGTTCGACCATCTGCCATGCTGGATTTACACAATCAAAGCATTCCCAACAGATGGCCATCCAGCCTCCATTTAAAAACCACCAAAAATGGAGACTCCACCACATTCTAAGGTAGCACATTCCACTGCCAAACTGCTCTTACCATCAGGAAGGACTTCTGTCACCTAATGCTAAAACCACGAGCCCATTCAGAACCTCATTGTCCACTCTGCAAACTCCATGGTTTACTTAGCTGGAGAGCCATTCACATCCGTGCCCTCCAGGCAGAAATAGTGTATAACCCCCTCCGCATTTTGGCCAGCTTACTCACAATACACTGATTGCCAGTTACCATTCTGTCATTCTGATTCCTGATTATGTACTGTCCTTAGATGCAAGTCTAAGCCACATCACTACTTCTTGCTACTCTTCTAGATTGGTAAATATCATCCGCGATGCCCTGAAATCTTGCTATCTTCAACTTCCCTTGCTTTTTCCTTAGGTTAGCCTTGTGTGATTGTGTAATTGTTTGGATCTTGTGTGGGATTAATTCACCCCCCCCAAAAAAACACAATTTAGCTTACTTATCTGGCTGTTCTCCCTTGCAGAAGTACAGGTAAACACTGGTGTCAAAGATCTTGCTAGGTTACCCCCCTCTCACAGGCCTCCTAATTTGAGCCAATAATTCCCTGCCTTTGCACAGAGGTACTGGCATCGTGAGTGGAACTCTGGGTCACTCATGTTTTGGGGTAACAGGATTGTTTTAAGTTGTTTTTTATTTCTTTAAGATAATTTGTATTTCTGCAAATCTTGGGGCTTCCACAAGTAAAGTGATACTTAATATTTTTAATGGGCCCATTTCATGTACAATCACCACCTGAGTTTGCTAATATGATCACTCCTGTTTCACAGTTTTTCACAGCATGCATCCATTATACACAACTGTGAAGCAAATGTTGTAGGGGTTTGAATGGCATTAAAGAGGCTACTGATTAGTCCTAGGCAAAAAATTGTTACTGGGCAGATTGTGTCTTTGATGTGCTCTGAGCTTTCTGCAGATTCCTGGGTAAGAATTAGGACATGTAGGTGTTTCATGCCTATACATTATATTTTTTATTTTCTCCATAAATCAACACATTGCATCAAGTGCAAGTGCAGACGTATAATCATACATATGAGAAATAATCATATATGCATCTATTTTAAGGCTTTTATCATTGAGAATATTTATTAAAATTATTTCACAGTACTTAACCAAAAAGAGGTTGCTTTCCTGAAGCATCAAAATATAGATGACAGAAAAAGTGATTCAGCTTTTATGGTTGGAATGACAGTGCATATCTATAATATGGATTTTATTTATTTATTTATTTATTTATTTATTGGCATAATAGTAGAATTCCTGGAAGTGCTGATGACAACTAAAGTGCTTGATGATAAAGAACGCCCCCCCCACACAAAAGGATAGATCTGCAACAATTATGCAGCAATATTGCTGCTGTCTTAGAAATATATTTTGTACCATCACTATTATTTGACAGTTCTGATTGCCAGTGCCATATATTCCTACTCAAGGTTGAAACAGATGTGATGGCGGCCATGGCTAAAGTACTTGCCCCTGTATTTGCATAGTATGCATGCCATATCGCATCAAAATGTACTGACCATGTGTCAGCATTTTGGGAGGTAAAGTTAGCATTCTAGAATAGGGAATGGAACATTATAGGGCTGCCAACTTCTTTTTAATTGATTCTAAAGCCTGAAACACAAAAATTAAACAGGAGAAGCATCCTCATAATTTATCTTGATGGCTAGATAAGATTTATCTGTTTAAATTCTGTGTCTCCGGTTGCTGTTAAAGACAAAACTTGATGAGATGACATGAAAGAAGAGTATTAATGTTTATTTTAATATGGTGAAAAGCTGCTGATAAAGGAACAGGATCAGCCCAGAAACTGTTTCCTAATTGGCCAACAACTAAAATCTCTTGGGTGCCTTAGCTATGATATTTTCAGGAGGGCTCACACCTCTTTCTGTGCAGTATCAAGGGTTGTCTGGAACCTGATGTCCTGTTTTGGTTAGCTATATTCAGAAAGGATTAAACTAAACCTGAAGTAAATGCAAAGTTAAACCTAATTTTATTCCAGTGTCTATGTTTTTTAATAGAAAAATTGAATTTTGTTCATACGTCTTGCACAACCTGACATGTCATGCATGTGCAGGATTGATCATACCATGAGACCCAGTGAAGTAGTTGTCTCAGAGAAGAGAGCACTGAGGCAGTAAATATGCTTCTCCCTCTCCCCCCGCTGCTCCAGGGAGGTTCTGTTTGGTTTCTGAAAGCAACTCTCATGTTTTTCAGCTATGATGATGATGATGATGATGATGATGATGATGATGATGAGCAGTCCCCCAACACATGGATCATTTCCACACTAGACTGTTATAGTGCTATTATTCCACTTTCAACATCCTATGGAATCCTGGAGTTTGCAGTTAGTGTGGAAATGACCGTGCACACTTGCACTCTCATTGTTTCACTTTAACTTGCCTTGGCTGCACCCTGCGGAATTCTGAAGTTTATAATTTGGTGAGGAACTGGAGCCCTCTGGCTGAGAATTCTAAATGCCTCTCCCTAAAGTGCAAATCCCATGATTCCATGCGATATTGTCATAGCAGTTAAAGTGGAATAATAGTGCTATAGCAGTATACTGTGATAAGGCTCTCACTCTCTGCTTGTTTGGTGTCCACAATAACCTCCCCACACACCAAAGGATGAGGTGATTGGAGGTGTTACCTCCACAGACTCTGCAATAGGAGGAGGAAGAGTGGAAATCTGCTACAGATATCTCTTATTCTTCACATACTGCCTAAAAAAAGAGGCAACATGGAGTTGAGTGATTATTTAAAGGCCTGGAATCAAGGCATTATGGGAAAGATGACTGGGATAATTGTCTGTGCCATGGCATGGCAATTTTCCTGGTTATTTCTCCCATAGTGTCTTTAATCGATAGACTCCTAAGCAAAAGACATGAAAAATACAGCCAGTCTCCATGCCTCTACTGCACACCATCTCCTCTCTCAGAGGCTGGCACTGCTACTCACCATCTTAGTATTAATTGTTCTAATCCTCCTCTCACCCTCCTTTGGGATAGTGCCACCACATGGCTGCCTCCTCTGGTGGTGGTGGGACTGATGCCTTTGTCTCTGGAGTTCCAGGTGCTTGGCTGATAAGCTGTTGTTATTTGCTGGGAAGTTGTTTTTATGTGCATGGAGCATACAGCTTGTATGAAGAGGGGTAGTGGTTAATTGATTGCTTCATTTGGAGGGGGAGAGAACTTGGACTATCCCAGTGTATATGCATTTTAATCACATTTAAATACAAAATATAACAATAAATCCCACCTTTTGCAGCATCTTTCAGCAGGAAACCCCACCACAAGAACAGGATAAGGGTGGACTAAAGCTAGATCTGGATCTGCTGGTAGATCTCTGGATGATCTGCAGTAGATCTACAGAGATTTCAGATTTCCAGTTTTTTTAACAATAACAATAGCAAACCCCCTTCTCAGAAAAAAGAAGGAAAGAACAAACAAATGAATAAAAGAAAAAAGAAAACCCTCCAAGACTGAAAGAAATGACAAATAAAGAAAACTAGAACTTGTGTAAATACAAGTAGATTTTTACTTAGCTTTGAGTTCTGACAAAGTTGAGTTCTGATGCTTAATTCCTGGCTCAGAACTTCTGAAGTCTAGATGCATGTGTTTTTTCACCAGGCTGAAACTGGTGGATCTCAGAATACCAATTAATAAAGTAAAGTTGATCCTCTATGAAATCTGTTTACTTCTGCCATAAGGAGTCAAGAGTTCCAAGTAACCTAGATTTAGACTATGGATACAAGGACCAGTGAATGATGATTATTGTACTAACACCTTAAGCTTTGAAAGATTTTATACCGATAGAGGAAAATAAGTGGGTAAAATAAAAAAAAAGTACTAAAAATCAGTTGCTAGTGAGTTCTTTTCAGAAAAAGATGTGTAGACTGTGGCATACTTTGTTTTGTTTTAAAGAAAGGATGGATTGCTGTGAAGCTGTTTTTTACTAACCAGATCAGTTATTGATTATAGAATCTCTTGGTCTTTTACACACTGTGCCTTCTTTATTCTTCTTCTCAGCAGCCTAAATTGCACATATAAAATAGGTGACAGCAAAACATACTATGAGAATCAGTATGATATAGGAGTTACAATGCTGAACTGGGAATTTGAGAAATCCAGCTTCAGGTTCCTACTCGGCCTTGAAACTCAGGGCATAATCTTAGACCAGCCACTCTTTCCTTACTTTGGCCCTTTCTGCACCTTACCTTTTTCTGGCGCTGGGGTGCAGGGATCGCGCGAGCAGCCTCCGCAAAAGGCTCTCATGTCCCTGCTGCTTCAGCTCCGCACGAGCTGCCTGCTTGTGCAAGAGCCCCGCCTCTTCCTTCCATAGCACAGCCAGAGGCTCCGCACATAAGTGCACGTGGGGCCCAGGAGCAATGCACGATCGCGCACCATTTTCGGCTTCCAGCCGAAAATGAAAAAGTGCACGATTGGTGCCTGCTGGTCCTTGGAGCATCATGTGATGATGAGTGCATCGTGCAGATCACTCCTCACAATAGTGCGACGCTCCTGGCACCCTTTTGCATGGCAAATGCCATGCGGAAAGGGCCTCTGACCTACCTCATACAGTTGCTGTGAAGTTAAAGTAGGGAGGAGGAGAAGCAAGTATTCTGTCTTGAACTCAGTGGAAGAAAAAGAGAATATAAATGTAACATTGATTAATAAAAATACTGGATTTTCTATGTTAGGGAAACTTCAGCTATTGAATTTCTAGCTGCCACATGCCTATTAAAGTCCAAGGCATCCTGTCAGAAAAAGTTTGGCAGCCCCAAATTTTAATTTATTGTTCTGGAAAATCCTCTCTCTGTCTTTGTTCCTGGTACAGCACACCTATTGACTTACAAATGTTTCCTGATCTATGTGGCCAAAAGAAACAGCCCTTTGGGAGACAGATAATCACTCAGCAAGCCTTGGATTTCTTCTAGAGTTCTTTTTTTCTGGTAGTTTGATAGATTACATAGATGTTTGAGATAAAATAATGGTCATATTCAAGGGCATAGCATGAGAATTCAGGCTGCAATACTATATTCATATGCTGGGAGTAAGCCCCAGTGAATTTAGTAAGACACTTTTGAGTAGTCTGTGTGTACAGTACTCCATGACCAGGTAACCACAAAGTTGTAAGAGTCCTGATCTAGTCCATTTAAGTCTTTTCACTGTAGTTCCTCTTTTTTTAAAAAAAAAAAAAGTTCAGTAACTTCTAATTAAATAGTATGGAAAGGTAAGAGATGAACTATAGATTATGTAAAACACAAAAGGTTTAAAAATGTATGACCATATCCTAGATTTGTAGGGCATAGAGTCTCTGTATCTTTAATAACTGTGTGAAAAGAAAAGGCTTGATTGCTACCTCTCTTCCATAAATCCAATGTGAATAATTGAATTAGCAGCTGCCAGAAAGATCCTCTTCTTTTAAATGTACAGAATCTTGTCCTATATGGAACCTGGCTTTCTTGTTACAGAAGCTTGCACAGCATTGCTTCAGTACTAAGAAAGAGCAGACCACCCTCTGGTGGCTGAAACTGTCAAAGACATGCTTTAATTTGTGACTTACTTGTATTAGTTGGAATGTAATGAATATATAGTAAATTTATTTACTTAATGTATATCCTGTTTTTATACCAGTATTGGACCTAAGATTGCTCACAGAACAAACTAAAACAACATAAAAGTAAAAAAAATTGTAATAAGTTTTAAAAATTGAACAAACAATCCTATTTAAAACAGCACTAATTTAAATTAGTTTTAAAGCATTTACAACATAGCAGCGAGAATTACAGTACAACACGCCCATTGAAAGATCTTCCTGCAACAAGTAGTTAATAGATAAGAGCCTGAGGACAGCATAGGCATCATTCACCTACATAGGTTTTTATTTTTATTAAATATATTTATATCCAGTTTTCCAGGATTTTACCCTTGCAAAATACCTATGATATGTAGATATCAGGTAATGAGAGCCTTGAGCCTGATTGCCCCAGTTGACTACTTATTGCTATCTTTATGGGAGCGAGCCTGACTGACACTTTTAGAAATGTTTCTTCCTATGTTTAGTACTGTTATGATGCCTCTTCTCTTTTCTTTCTCTATTATTACTATTATTTTTGCTATTATACTATCAAATGGTAAGGAGGCATCCCTACTTGATTCTCTTTGTTGTCTGACTTTTACAAGGTGTGAGAAATCAAAGGCCCTTTCCACATCTTACCTGTCTCTGGCATTATCCCAGTGTCATCCCAAGGGTGGCTCTGTCGGGATGAGAGCGTGGATACAAATGCTCTCCTCCGCAAATGCTGGCTCCCTGCTGAAGGAAGTGCAATGGACATGCCTTTTCCTTTCACAGTACAGCCGGGCACTTTTCCAAGCTGCGCTGGGACAGAAAGCACCTCCATCAAGCTTCCAGTGCTTCTGCAGGCCAGATAAGTGCAGGATGGTCGCACGATCATGGGTTATTGATGGGGAAAACCCATCAATTATTTAATCCATGATCATGCCACCTGATGATGGGAGAAGGAAGAAGCATCGTCACAGTCCTGCTCCTCTCCTATCTTCATGCTGGAATGAGAGGCTTGTTACTGTATTTTCTAGTCGGAACTTGTGGTATATTAGATATCATTTGATATCAAGAATTTGGCCTTCACTACCCATTCTGCTCCATGTGCTTGCGAGGCCCCCGGACTAGCACACACATGGGCATGGTCGAAAATAGCTGAACCATTCAAAACAAATTCAGGCAGGCCAGTAATTGCCAGACTGCAGCTTCAGGAGACCTCCAGGCAAGTACACTTTAAGATCACATTATATATGCACGCTGTTTACAAAAGACTCCCTGCCCTGAGCAGGCAGCTTGACGAGCCAAATACTCAACTGTCAAGCACTCCGCGTTTGCATAGTCTGTGCTATTGACAATGCTGTCATAATTCAATCATGCAAAGTACTGACCTTTCGGAGGTTTGTCTCCCACCCGAAACCCATTGTTTTCCCCGGGAACAGACTAGCCTACGGGCACATTTTCCCCTATAAGACCCCCTGATTTTGAGCATTTCTTCAGATCGCTCCTGGCTTCCATACCGCCTTGCTGTCGCTTTGTTCAGTGAACTTTCCCCTCAGCTTCCCCTTGCTGAGAATCTCCACTTCTACGGACTTTTCTTCAGA
Source organism: Ctenosaura bakeri (assembly GCA_948474755.1). Lineage (NCBI taxonomy): Eukaryota > Metazoa > Chordata > Lepidosauria > Squamata > Iguanidae > Ctenosaura > Ctenosaura bakeri. Next base: position 215,368 of record CAOLHI010001153.1, on the reverse strand, counting down.
CTACCTGGGCTTCAGGACAGGTGTAGTATTTCCCATGCAAAAATCCCTCTTAAAACCTTCTATCCAACTCCTACCTTTTTTCAATAGGTCTGTGTGAGTGATTGCATACATGTGTCTTGACTGTGTTTTTTACAAATAAAGGAAACCATTATTATTTACTTCTGTTTGCTTATTGACTCGGCCTGAACCCATAGACACTGGGTTCAAGATCTCGCTAGGTTGCCCTGCCTCTTGCATTGCTTAGTGTGTGCTCTTGCTAATTTCCATTCCCCATTGTGAGCACATTGAGGTGTCCCTCACGGGACCCCAGAAATCAGGGTAACAGGCTCTTGCGGAAAGGGCCAAAGAGCTGGGGATTTCCCTGCCCTCCAGAAGGTAAGCAGTACCCAACTCCCATTCGCTTGCTGTCAGTCATCACTGCAAGAGAGGAGATGGGTTCCATAAAACCTAAATGTCTCCCGCTTGTCCCATAGGTTTTTCAACGCCCACCAGGATTTTTAGGTCACTGAGGGGGAAGCATATTGTCCCAAATTTCTTGTCTCTTGCCTTTTTTTTTAAATGTAAAGTTTTGCAGTGCAATCCTATGTAGGCTAATTAAAAAAAGAAACACTTGCAATACATAGATCAGAATGCTGTTAGTGCATGACACTATCAGAGTTCTGAGGCAGTGGAAAAGCAGACAAAACATGCCAGCTGTGAGCAGCCAAGTCCTCCAATGTCATACTTCATGGTTGCTGCGCCCACAGTTATTTTCTTCCTGCTGCTACTGCTTCTGCCTGGGTAGCTATACCAGCCTCATGAACAAAGAAGCTTCTGGTTTCTTTCTAAGCACATTCACTCACAAGTAGTTCCTGTTTAGCTTGATGGGACCTATTTCTGAGAACTGGACGGTTGAAGTGCCCCTTCTTGGAAAGTCCCAGATAAATCTAGAAAGTATATATCCAGTTATTGTAAGATGAAATAAGAAGTTATTTTAAAAGATGAGAGTGCCACTAACTTTAGTTGCAGGGTAAACTACAGACAGGAGTATTTCTGAAATAGCAGCCTCTCAAGACATTATTAGCAGGGTGGGGATTTCTAAGTGGAGCCACTGAGAAAAGAAAAATTGGCTGCAAGGCACGTCTTCCTTCTAAACAGAAATGTGGCTTTATAAGCCAGCATTGAGAAAACTCTCAAAGAACACCAGAGAAGATTTCTTGTCTTGAAATGGACTAGGATGTTTATGATTCACATAACTTTAAAGTGGGTAATGAAGGCATCAAACATTTTAAAAAATTCTATACCTTGGCTAAGTCATGGATCAAAATGGTCAAGTCAAAAAATCAGAATATTTATCCTCAAGCATAAAGATATACTATTAAATACCAAAGTAATCTATACTATAGTATTTTTAATTTCTATGTATGATTGTGAAAGCTGGATGGTGAAGAAAGCTGACAGGAAAAATATCAACTCATTTGAAATGTGGTGTGATAGGCGAATTCAAACAATACCGTGGCCTGCCAAAAAGACAAGTAAAGAGAGAATGAATCTATCTAGAGCACATTAAGTTTACTTTGAACTGCCAGGAAAAGTATAAGGCAATACGAAAAGAGGAAGACTATATTTTGAATGGATTGATTCAACAAAGGAAGCCACAGCCCTAAGTCTGCAAGACTCGAGCGGGACAATTGATAACTGGAACACTTGGGCCATTTCTGCACCAGACTGTTATAGTGCTATCATTCCTCTTTCAACATCCTATGGAACCCTGGGGTTCGCAGTTTAGGGAGGGGCCTTTGAAGATTCCATAGGATGTTGAAAGTGGAATAATAGCACTATAACACTCTAGTATAGAAATAGCCTTGGAGATCTCTTATACACAGGGCTGCCACAAGTTAAAGCTGACTGGATAGTAAACAACAAAACATTTCAAGCCATCTCCTGGTTTACAAATAAAATCAAGGGATGCATGCACACCTAATTTTGCACATGGTTAGAGTAGCTGAATAAGAGAAAAAAGAAAGCATCCTGTACCTTTAATAGCCAAACTGAAGAAAGAAATTTGGTAGGCATTGCTTGTATTACAAACCACACCTCCTGAAACTCATTTTTCCCAAGAGCCATGACTACTTTTATATTTGGCTTATCTCACAAACAATTGGGTTGCCAATCTGGGTCAACTGTTTATTTGGAGCGCCAAGAACTGTAAACAGATTCAAATTTAAATCTTAAACTAGTAAAGGCATCACTGCTTAGGCTATCTTTAATAAGGGGCCCTGTCAGACTACAGTTAAAGCACTATCATTCCATTTGAATTGCCAATCTTATGAAATCCTGAAATTTGCAGTTTAGGGAGGGGTGTTTACATTCTGAGCCAGACAGCTTTGGTGTTTCATCAGACTGCAAAGCCCAGGATTCCATAGGATGCAACTATGATAGTTAAATTGTTTTCATAACGCTATACTGTCTGCCCTCTGCTGGTGTGACCTCTGTATGCATGAATGCAAGGTTGTATGAAGCACTGTGTCCTGTGAAAGTCAATGGATACAATGGGTGCATACTGGCACAGGCATGCACACATTGCATTTATTGGTTACAATGGGACAGGACACTTGCATTTTTTGTTTCACACAGGGGTTCCCAGAATGGAGCCCCTGCATATACGGCAGGCACAGTGTACAGGTATACTCCAGTTAACAAAGTACTTATATTCCTGCTAGTTACTTCTTTAACAGAAACTTTGGTACCAGAGGTGGAAATAACAAGGAAAAAATAGATATAGGTTCCTACATCACAAAAAAAAAAACTGCTCAACATGTTTCAGCAAACTTTTTATTAAAAATTAGCAGTCCACACATATGAAATAAAACAATCAGGTCAGGTAAGCCATCATACATAAGTGGAAAAAAACATTTTGAAACCTCAAGAGACCACATGAAAGCTTCTTTCAAAATACATCCCAGGATGACTCTTCTTTTTTTCCCCCTTCAACAGCTTCCATTTTCTTATGATTTCCATTTTGGTGGTGAAACTTATAAGCTCTACAGTTTGTTAATATGCTAGTGTAGGTGGTGAGGCAGGCTAAAATGATTTTCCCTTTTCTTTCTGTTCTGCTATTTAAACATAGTAAGTGATCCTGGAGGCAGTTGTTCACCTTGCCTGTTGCACGGAAGCACGCACGGTTATAGTAAGGTCACCTCTAGAGTATAATCCCATTCTTCTCAGGTCAAGCTTTATTGCATTGTACAGCTGCTGCAACCCAACACTGACAGCCTGTCTTTCTCCAGTCATCAGTCATCATTCTCCCAGTGCCAATGCTGGAAAAAGGTTCCAGCTAGATAGAAGCAAAAACTGTGGGGCTGGGCTAGCATAAAAAGACTTTGTGAAAAGGAGTTTCTTTGTCAGAGGCTTTGGCTGTTTCCGCACTTGACTGTTATAGCGCTTTGATTGCACATTCGACATCCTATGGAATCCTGGGGTTTGCAGAACTCCATAGGATGTTGAATGTGCAATCAAAGCGCTATAACAGTCCAGTGTGGAAATGGCCTTTGTTAATTGAGGGCCTTTCTGTTAATTGAGGGCCTTTCTATACTGTTATAGTGCTATCATTCCACTTTCAGCATCCTACGGGATCCTGGGGTTTGCAGTTTAGGGAGGGGCATTTAGGATTCTCAGCCAGAGAGCTCTTGGGCCTCAGTAAACTACAAACCCCAGAACTCCACAGAATGTCAGAAGTGAAATAATAGCACTACAACAGCGTACTCTGGGAATGGCCTCACTCTGTGCTCTGTCTAAAAAAGTGGGTTTATTTCCATGAAAGCTCATACAAAAATAAAAACCAGTTAGTTTTAAAGGGTTGCCACACTTTTCCCCCCTGCTCCTTCTTTCCTCCTCTTCATGGTCAGAGAGACTCTCTAAAAGACCTGGGAGTGGGAAATGCATGTGCAAACATAGAGACAAACATTGTACTGTGATCCATAAAATGTCATAAGTGGAGTGAATTTCAAGCAATGAAGACCAGACCAGTGTGGAAGATCAGAAATAATTCATGTAAATAATTCATGTAAAATCACAGGTTAAAGAACCTTTTTTCATGTAATTCATGTAAAATCACAGGTTAAAGAACCTTTTTTTAATTTTGTGAAACTTAATAAAATTATTTAAAAAAAAAAAAAGACCTGGGACTCTTTCCCACTGCACAATTACCAATATACCTCAATATACCACGATTACCAATATACCTCAAAGCCTTTCCGCACTACACTGTTATAGTGCTATTATTCCACTTTCAACATCCTGTGAAATTCTGGGGGTTTGTAGTTTACTGAGGCCAAAGAGCTCTCTGGCTGAGAATCCTAAACACCCCTCCCTACACTACAAATCTCAGGACTCCATAGGATGTTGAAAGTGGAATAACAGCGCTATAACAGTGCAGTGCGGAAATGGCCTGATATCAAAGCTGCAGATCAGTGCCTCAGGTTATTAAGCCTATTTATACAGTTCTGAGAGAGGGATAGAATAAGACGCAGAAAGATGCAAATCACGACCCTTGCCCTAAATTTTCAAAGGGCTGCCTAGGGCGAGACAAGCCTTTCAGAGCCCTACAGCAGTCAGCCAGCATTGGTGGGTGAAAGTAGTAAATCCCCGTCTAACTCCCTGCTTCTCAGCAGGCACAAAGCCACCAAGAATTTCCAGAGGGCTGAGGGGAACTTCCGGGAACCTTAATCCCTGCTTCTCCCCCCCCCAGGGGGCAGAAAGAGACACAGCCCCGCCCCTCACCCCCAATTTTCCAAGCTAACGCAGACTTCCCGACTTACTTTCGTTTCCCTCTCCCCCCCCCACTCCGGCTGCCTCCGTTACTCGTCATTACCAGCAAGCCGCGGACTGGACCATTCTTCCCGACGATGATTGGCTCCGCGACGCGGCTTTCTTCTGTCGTTCCCGCCCCCTCGAACAACGGCGTCACCGATTGGTCCGTTGGCCTCCTCTCCCCCGCGCTACGGGCCGGAGGCGAAGCGGTCCCGCCTTTTTGCTGCCCCTTCGTCCGGTCGCCTTTCCCCGCCCCGAGCCCGTTTCGCGCGGAGCTCCGGGCCCCGTCGCGTCGGGATGAGCCGGGCTGCGTCCCCATGGAGACCAAGCGGGCCGAGATTCCCAGCAGCGTCCTGGATGACCTGTGCAGGTGACGCCCGGGGGGGGTCGCGGGCAAGGACGGGGCCGGACCCCCCTGAGCTTAGCCCCCTTGCCCCGGACTCTGCCCCCAGCCCCAGCCCCCGGAGGGTTCCCGCCGAGGAAGGAGGGGGGCCGCCACGCCCGCCTCGGTTCACAGTCCTCTGACGGGGCGGGGGGGTGTGACTCCGCTATTTAGAACTGCATGAAAATTTAAGTTCTGAGCCAAAGGCAGAGAGAGGCGTCCGGCCATTTCCGCACTAGCCTGTTATAGCGCGATGATTCCGCTTTCAACCTCCTCTGGAATCCTGGGGTTTGCAGTTTCGGGAGGGGCCGGCCGGCCCCTCCCGAAACTGCAAACCCCAGGATTCCAGAGGAGGTTGAAAGTGGAATCATCGCGCTATAACAGGCTAGTGCGGAAATGGCCCTGGAAGCAGCACCTGAGCACTTTTGGGTGCACCTCAGTTCCTGATGGACTCTTGTGACCCAATTACTGTATGCAAAACTCGCTTCAGGCACCCAAGCTGTGCTTGCCTTAAGACAGATTCCCAAATGCATGTTGTGGTGAGCTTGCTCAGACGTTTTGTGCCTCCTGGGTTGGCCCCATAGATGGCTTGGAGCAGTATAGGTCGATCGAGCATGGGCACATTTTGCTTTTAATAATAATAATAATAATAAAATTTATTTTTATCCCGCCAGAGGAGGGCGACCAAAATGGTGAGAGGCCTGGAAGCCATGCCCTATGAGGATAGACTTAGAGAGCTGGGTATGTTTAGTCTGCAGAAGAGAAGGTTAAGAGGGGACATAATAGCCATGTTTAAATATTTGAAGGGATGCCATGTAGAGGAAGGAGAGGGCTTGTTTTCTGCTGCTCCAGAGACCAGGACAAGGAGCAATGGATTCAAGCTGCAGGAAAGGAGATTCCACCTGAACCTCAGGAAGAACTTCCTGACAGTCAGGGCTGTCCGGCAATGGAATCTGCTGCCTCGGAGTGTAGTGGGGTCTCCTTCCTTGGAGGTTTTTAAGCAGAGGCTTGATGGCCATCTGTCGGGATTGATTTGAGGGTGTTCCTGCATGGCAGGGGGTTGGACTGGATGGCCTGTGTGGTCTCTTCCAACTCTACATTTCTATGATTCTATGATTCTCTCCCAATGGATCGAGGCGGCATGACAGGAATATATAAATATGTCAAAACATTAAAATATACCCCATCCTCCCTCCTTTTTTTAAAATGTAGTACCTCCCTCCTTTTTTTTAAAACGTGAAGATTTTTGAGCTGGCAAGTTTAGTTCTCCAGCCCCCTTAAAGTACAGTCTATGGCCGTTTCTGCACTACAGTGCTATAGCAGTGTTATTCCACTTTCAACATCCTGTGGAGTTCTGGGGTTTGTAGTTTATTGAGGCCAAAGAGCTCTCTGGCTGAGAATTCTAAAGGCCCCTCCCTGAACTGCAAATCCCAGAATTCCATAGGATGTTGAAAGTGGAATAATAGCATTATAAGTGTAGGGCAGAAATGGCCTATGTGAAGGTTTGGAGACAGTTGAGCAGTAGGAAAACAAAAATAAAGACTAAGCTGATTTACATAACTCTAAAGTCAGTGATGAAGACATCAAAACAGTTAGACTTTCTATGTCTAGGTCCAGTCATAAATCAAAATGGAGGCTCTAGTCAAGAAATGAGAAGTGGGGGGAAAAAACAGCTGTGAAGGAACTAGTTAAGACCCTTCAGTGTAAAGATGCAACCCTCAATACCAAAGTCAGAATTGTCCATGCTATATTATTTCTGTTTTATTTGTATGGTATGAAAGCTGGGCAGTGAAGAAAGCTGACAGGAAGAAAAGCAATTCATTTGAAATGTGCTGGTGAAGCATTCTGTGGATACCATGGACTGTTGGAATGACCAATAAATGGGTCCTAGAGGAAAACAGCCCTGAACTGTTCCTAGAAATCTAAATGACCAAACGGAGGCTGTCATACTTTAGGCAAAGCTTGAGATGACATAACTGAATAGAAAGGATAATAATGCTTGGTAGCCTAGAAGGCAGTAGGAAAAGAGGAAGAAGACCACATTAAAGGTGGCTAGACTCAATCAAGGAAGCCCCAGCAGGGCTTTTGATGACAGAATGTCCTGGAGGACTCGTATTCATAGGGTTGCCATAAATTGAAGCTGGCAACTGTAATTAACAACAGATTTGCAAAATGTGCAGCTCTGGGTGTGTATTTTCCAGGGGTAATTTCCTTCTCTCAATTGTATTTTAAAGCGTGTAGAGATAGTTGTCCATCTAGTGTTAAAAGGATCTGTTGGGGAAAATTGTTAAATGTATTTGGAAGAGGTGAGCTATCCTCTAGACCCAGACTCCCCCGTAATCCCTTTAGGCTTGGGGATTAAAGGAAACATGCAACCAAATTCCTGAAGGTGATATGAGTCTTGTGTTCCAATAGGATGGCAGTGCATATAATACACTCATAATCTCTGTTCTTCATTTGGGGGACTGGGGGACTTTTTCACCTGTCTCCCAAGATTGTTATGCACACTCCAGCCCTGAGTTTGTTTTGGCCCTCGGTATGGACACATCCAGAATACCTGCTAACATAGGAGTGAGTTGAAAGTAGGTTGGTATCTCTTGGTAGACCTAGAAATCTTTGTAATAGATTGGCAGAGATTTCTGACTTCGAGTTTTATGATAAGTGATAAGATAAGCACACATAACAACAGAAGATTTCCACTCTCAGTTGTACTGTTGAAATGAAGAAAGCTTTGGGTAACCATGACTGGATTTTTATGTAGAACAGCCGTAACGTTTACTTAGTTCTGTGCTCAGAACAAAATTGCTGGACTCAGAATTCTTTAATTTGAAGTGTTCCCCTCACATTATTTTTTCTTTTTTCTTTTAAATAACTTTTGTTACAAATGGAGTTACAAGATCTTGAACTTAAAGGAAGACCTGTATCTCTTTGTGTTTGCCCGTTTATGAGGAGCAGGCAAAACAAACAAATACAAAACCAAGAGCAGAAGAAATGATATTAGTAAAACAAAATTATTTTGTCTGCTCTAGTCCTCCACATTCCTAAGCAGACATCAAGCACTCATATCCAGAAAAAAATGAAGAAAGGAAAACCAAGACCCAGAATAGCAGTGATATTGTTCGTAGTTTTACATAGATGTCTATTTGCTACATAGTTTTTAGAAGTAATATGAGGGGAGTAAACACAAGAACACCTAATTTTAATTACTTTATTTATCAATTTAAAAGGAAATATTCCATAATCCATTTTTTCTGGGGAAGGAAGTCTGGGGGGAAAATATAAATAAATATCGCCTTAGATTTTCCAGGCCTTCATAACTCTATGCCTGTCTCCTTTTTTATCACTGGAAAAGCAGTCACAGAAAGTATTCATAAATTAATTATTAAAATGTAATGAGATAGGATAGAAACTTATAGAGAAAAGAGGGTAAGTGGAAGAGAATGTCTGTGACACTCGTGCACTGAGAATGCTGCCTTTTTAGAGTAGAGGTCCCACTGTCTTCCCAACTTTTCCTTCTGATAATATACTGAAATAGAGAGAAAGAAGCAATGCTTTTGCCATAGTTTGTCCCATTCCAGGAAAGCAGCTCTGCTCCTGTGCCTTTGAACATCTGCTTGGTGTTTGGTTGTACAGTAGGCCCTCCATTTTACTGTGCTCAGCATTTGCAGATTTGATTATTCTCAAGTTATTTTACAATGAGCCCTTGTAATGTCCTGTCTTGTCCTAACTCATTATTATCAGTCTTCATGGATAGATCCAGAAAGGTTTAATTAGGATTAAGCTCAGCGCACAAGACAGTGTCCTTGCCAGAAATGAAGATACAATACAGGTTTAGATTTTAAGAACACCTCATGCCCCTCCCAGCAAATTCCAGTTCACATTCTGTTCCCACGCACAGGATCATATCAGTCTGTTAGAATGACCTTGATTCCCATGCTACAATTGCACAGCCTATGGCTACAATGCAGCTAAACAAAGCATGGCTGGCATGACAGAGAAGCAGTGATGGCCCTCTGACAGCCCTTCACCTTTGTGGGTTCAGCATTTGTGGATTTGATTATTTTTTTTTTGGTTATTTATTTATTAAAATAAATTCTTATTCTATTTGCCTCTGACACAGAAAAAGTATGTTCTCTCTGGGAATCTCCAGGTCCTCTGGTGTGATTCTGTGGTCCACTTCTACTGGTCTGTAACATGAGTGGTATCACTCATTGGGTCAGATTCATGGTTGTTGTGGGGAGCTGTTCCTGACAGAATGGCTTCAGCATGGATGTTGAAGTAACACAAAACAACAAGCTGAGGAAACTGGCATCACCACTGAAGCCAACTCAGGAAGAGAGACTGTTGAGCAATTGGTTGGTTGTAGAAGGTCGGGACAGAAGACAGCATTTGTCTTCTGTCCCTGCCGCCATCCATACACTTACAACCCAGCATATTATAAGTGAGGAGAATGGAATCCAGTGCAGCTGTGGCTCCCTGCCTCAACCAGCTCTTGCTTGCTGCTGCACAGACAGCCCATTCAAACAGAGCTGAGAGAGTTTACCCCCTGCCTCACACACACTTTTATTTAGCTAGATCTCTGTAATACAAGTTAGGTTGACTTGGGTCAAGTCCTGGATTTTTGCTATTCAGACAATAATGGAAAAAGATTGCATTTTAGAAAATCACATAGTTAGATTTTCAAATTAATGGGAAGAAAAATGTTGATAATATAGTACTTTGTACATTGCTTTAATGTGAAATATTTTTCAGTTCTTACTAAATTTTCATATACTCTTTTCATATATTCCATTTTTAGAAATGGTTCTATTTTAGAAAAAGAGCACAGAAACAGTGTGGCAGTGATTTAGTGATTGAATTTGTATTGTAGTAGAACTGGCATATGAATGAACCTAGATTCTTCATTGATGTTAGAACATTCTCCTTTATCTCTAAATATGGTTTTAAATATATGTACAATTCATGAATAATATCCATTCAGATTGGAGGGCACACTTTATTATAGAAGCTGACCAAATGATGAATGGTAGAATCCTATACGTGTCTGCTAACAAGTAAGTTCCAGTGAGTTTAGTTAGAGTTTTCTTAAGTGGATGTAGAGTTGCAGTCATAGGGCCAGAAATGTTACATGGTTTTTTTCTTTTTCTTTTAGCAGTTTCTCAATCAAAATCTATTTGATCACTGATTTGACCTTTGGAAATAGATTATAGTTTGTGTGGGTTTGCGTCTGAAGGCTGAGGAATCAAAGCATGGCCTCTGAGGAGAATTTTAGTATTTGGGGAGCGTTATATAGGAGACCATGATCCTTGGGATAATCTGGTTTCAAGCCATTTTAAGGCTTTAAAAAAAATTGTAACCTTGATTTGAGCCCCAAAAGGAAAGAAACCAATGCAAGGATTTGTGCAATGTGCTATGTTCAATTAGTCATTGTTCTAGCTGCTGTGTTCTGTGTAAACTTCAGTTTTCAAACTTTTTTCAAAGGTAACCAGTCATAAAACATGTTCTCATGGTTCAAGTAGGATGTTACAAGGGCTTGGATAATAAAGACTAGATATAGGGGTGATATGCCTGTCTTGTAGTGGGTAGTGTGTGTCATTGAGACTACTCAGGCTGCAACTGATGGGGCTGGACTGACTGGCACCCCAAAATTATAAACATGGTCCTTTGAGAGAGCTCAGGGCCATTCAGAACTGGCTGTTGACATCATCTCCCAGCACAGGCAAAAAACCCACTATCATTTTGTATATTAAAATGATGGCGCTCCCATATTATGCTTAGATTCCTGTTTAATGGGTTATAAATGTGCCAGCTAGGTTTAAGTAGCTTACAGTGCTCCTGCCAGGGTTTTGCTTTATCTCTAATGATCCATTAGGGTGTTAACATGTTATAATGACAATCTTTGCACTTCAGTTGGTGTTCCAGAACCATTTGTGTTAATGAGAGCTGTTGCTTTCTGAATCTTAACAGTATACAACATGCTGATGTTAGCTAGTTAACCTCAGCTGTGTTATGGTGAAAATAAATTTAAAATGCTCCTTTAAAGTATGAACAAATTGGATCACTGAATAATGCTCAGTCCAAAACTGCAATTTGCAGAGCAGATAGAAAAATATTTTTTTCTTTTGGAAAAATTACTTGTTTTGTAAAACCTAATCAGTTAAACAACTTTTGATTCACTAAAAAGGTGCCACTGTTTTATTTTTGTCACATGTATTTAGATTTCCTAATGGTCTTTTTCAAATTATGTGTTTGTATTTGTGTATATGTGTATGTGTGTGTGTGTGTATACTTAGATTATTTGAAATTCATGTGGGCCTCATGCTCTTGCCATTGAATAGCTAGTGTCTAACATTGTTTCCCCCCACTTCTTCAACAGTCGATTTATTTTGCACATTCCCAGTGAGGAACGAGACAATGCAATCCGAGTATGCTTTCAGATTGAGCTGGCCCATTGGTTTTACTTGGATTTCTACATGCAGAACACACCAGGATTACCTCAGTGTGGGATAAGAGATTTTGCTAAAGCAGATATCCTTTTTATGTTGTTGTTATCATCATTTATGTTGTATATGTTGTAGGTAAATATGCTGTTGTAAACATGTATATTGTAAGTAATATATTATAGGTAAAAATGTGTTAAAATATAAGCAGTGTATTCTTGAGCATTTGCCTCAAGAAGAATTGGGTTCTTTTGTTAAAGATATTTGGCTCAGAATAAGTACCTTTAAAACCAAAGGGTTTTGCTTTTAAGACCAAGGACTTCCTGATTAGGATCTTCTGAAATGTTTCATACTCACCACTGACGCAGTGTATTATCTGTCCCTTCTGTGATTTTTTACATCTGAGTTTCCCAGCTGTGAAGGGAGGAACATCCTTTTGTGGATTGTTCCGCTCTCTTACTCCAGTTGGCAGGAATAACGCAGACCTTTTTGGGAGCGCCCACAAGAGGAGCAATCCTCAGGAAGTTCCTGCTTGCCTTTCTGATAGGATGTTTTCAGTTCTGCTCCGCTTTCACTCTAGATTCCTTCTTACATCTTTTATTCATTTACTCACTTCTTCCATTTCTCAATCAAAAAGAAAAAAAGAAAAGAAAAACAAACAAAAAAGAGGTCTATTGCCACTACTTTCATTTTACCCATGAAAATACCTGCTGCTGATACAAGCCTCCAGGATGTTCATCATTGTCATGGTGGCACTGGTGGTATATTGGAAGAAATCTCACCCATATTTGGACAGTCTCTTTATCAATTCTTCTTCCACAGGGCCTGAAGAACATGCAACATTTGTTCAGGTCACTTTCCATGCTTTTCAGATAAAGAGCCATGTTAAATCCATCACAAGAAATGCAGCAACTAAGGCAATGGGCAACACCGTAGCAGGTGCAGTAGATCTTCCCTGGGACCAGGTGCACGCCATCAAAACCACAATAATCTCAATAAAAATGCTCCCCTCAGGCAGAGACATGCCTGGTAGTACACCTGCAGAGCTTTGTTGTTTCCACCATAGACTGACTTCCTTGCGGTTACTCTCATGCCAGGTCCCTCCAGTAGTTTCTTGCACCCAGTCAAACCGATATCTGCACCCAGAGTAACCACAAGATATAGGTTCCCCAGGAGGTACACTACTCCTGCGGCTGGCGGACCTCCTCATTGGTGAGGAATGGGAAACTAATTTGGCAGACTACAGAAATGCTGTTCACAACAGACCCCAGCCTGTGGCACTGAGGAGTTCACTGTGGGCCTTGTCTAGCAAGGGAGATGGTGTGGAGTCCTTCCACAGTACTAACTGGCTGGAACTCAAGTTAGTCGGTGTAGGTCCATTAGTCTTCTGAGACATGATTGAAGGCAATCCTAATCAGGACTGACAATGTTAACAGCCGAAGACCACATCAATTAAGAGAGAGGAATGAGATCCTGTTCCCTGATGAAGGAGGCTTAGGCCCTTCTAACTTGTACAGAAAGCCACGGTGTCTCTGTAAGGGCAGAACATCTCTGGGACACCCTGAATTCTCAAGTGGACTGGCTCAGTTGGATGGATTTAGACCAGACAGTATGAAGCCTCCACCCTGAAACATTTCTTCTCCTAGTAAGATGGTTCAGGTTCAGAAATTCAGAGGCTGGCCTTTTCATATTGTTAGCCAATCACAAAATGAGCAGCTTCCCGTCAAGATACAGAACAAGGAGCAGAGGACATGGATGCTCTATATCTCTCCTGGCCCAGGGAGTTGCCATACACCTTTTCTCCCAACAGCACACCTTTCCAGAGTGCTAAGAAGTATAAGATCAGAGGGTGCCATCAGGTTCTGATCATCCCAGCGTAGCCAAGGAGATTACTACCTGGCTGTGGATCCATGCCTCTCATGATTCATCCAGACCTAATGTAGGACCAGGCATGTAACCCTGATCTGGAATGGTTTCTGCTTCATGTCTGACTTTTGAAAGAAACATGCTGAAAGGAATGTGCTTTGGATACTCTGACAGGGTAATGCACACCAATATCTCCCCCAGAAGACCTTCCACCAACAGAATCTAGGAGTACATGTTCAGTCTTAGGTAGATGATAAGTGCAGATACCTGGACTTCCTCAAAGTCTCAGGTCTTTTTGATACTGACTTTCTTCAGGAATGCATTGATAGGTGCCTGAGATCGATCACAGTGAAAAGAGAAACAATTGTTGCATCATTTTTGCCACCTAATAAGACAGCAAGTTATCTTCTCACCCATGTCCATAGATTTGTTCAACACCGCTCCCTCATCATGTCTCTTACAAGTCTGTCAGTTCCCATCTTGGGACCTACACACAGTTTTTAAAACATTGATATTTCCACCATCTGAACCCCTGCTAAGAGGCATCTCTCAAACACATAGAAGGTCCTCTTTTTGACAGGCATCTCATCAGCACATAGGGTATTGGAACTGCAAGCCCTGTCAGTGCACAAAGAACTTTGCATTGCTCCTTCTCCATCTGAATCCTTCCATCATTTGCAAAGTAAACTTCATTTTCCACAGAGAATAGAAATTGGTCCTGGTGTTCTGCTTCAGGCCATCCCAAATGCTAGAAAAGATATGAACATTGGATAAGCACAGGTCCATCTGGATGTGCCTTGAGAAGACAAGCAGTTTATGCTTGTCTAACTCCCTCTTCATCTCCTTCCAGTCACGTTCTGTGTGAAAGAAGGTGTTCATATCTGCTCTGAGTAGATGGATAGAGGAGCACATTCCAGTCCATTAGGAGTCTTTGGGAGACCACCTGTTAGGGAATGTACTCACCCACAGCAGCAGAAGCACTGTCACCTTTGCAACCTTAGCCACTAATGTCTGTCAGTTAGAAATCTGCAAAGCTGCCACATGGAGGTCACCTTCCACCTTTGTTAGACACTATAAAGTGCATGCCTTTGCCTCAGCTGAAGTCTGCTTCAACCAGAAGGTGCTTCAGCAGGTTGTGGAGCTTTAAGCAGCCAGTAATGCCAGTACTGCTCATTCCACTAAAGAAGGCTGTGATAGGGTACAAAAGGCTGTTCCTTCTTTCACTGCTGGGAAAAGTAGTGTTGGTCCTTACTTGTGATACATTCATTTCCATCAGGGAAGGGATGAACTTTCTGCCCACTCAAAGGCACGTGAAGCTGATGTAGATGGCACGGTATTAGTATGCAGTTAGCCAAGGAAGAGGGTAACAAAGAAATTAGCTTTCTCCCATTACCTTTGTTGTAGTTAACCAATTCCATTTTTTTCTAATGTTATATTTGAAAAAAAAAGTTAAAGGCTTCTCATAGTTAGGAGCTTCATAACTTGTAGTATCTACTGACCTTACAGAGGATTGCTCCCTCTGGTGGACAATTTTAAAATGGTCTGCATTATTGCTGTCTATTGATGTTCATCCCTTTACTGCTGGAAATGAATGTATCACAAATAAGGCCCAATGTTACCTTTCCTTTGGTAAGTGGAAACCACAATGTGATCTATGCATTATTGTAAAAAAATGGGCCACTTTCTTCATTGAAGTGAATGTGAAAGTGTGCTTCGAAAACAACACCTCTTGGTTTCAGAGTAATTGCTATATAATGGATTTAAGATTGGAAAATGCTAAACATCAGACTTCTTCCTTTTGCTTTCAAGCATTTTAAAATTTCATGAAGCCTCTTTTCTCACATGTTTGGCCTAGCATCTACCACTTCTAATCTTTTTATTGTGATATATCGGTTTTTGAGAAAAAGAGAAACCATCTTTGAATTTTATAGTGCATTATGTTATAGACTTGCAAAATTCTCAAGGTGGTTTACAGAATGAGAAATAAACCCACATATTCACCTCCATGCTAATCTAATGTCCTAAAAGAACAATTTACGGCAGTTACAGTGCCTGGCTGGTATGTCTTGAAATTTGGTGGGTCAGACAGTGTTATGAGATGAAAGTCTTTCCATGATATGATGAGGATTTGGAACTTTTCAGAGCTTACAAGTTTCAAACTCGTATCTTGAGTTGGAAGCTAACTGGTAATCAAGATGGGTATTTTAAGATATTCCAAACCTACTATACTTTTCTTATACCTGTCAGTAATCAGGTTGAACTGTTGTATACTAACTGACCTTTCTGGACCATCTTTAAAAGGGACTCCACAGGGAATGTATTATAGAAGTCTAATAAGGTAGCCACCAAAAGCATGCTTGGCAGTGGCTGATCTCTTTCTGTTCTAGTAGTGGACTCAGCTGGTAAACTAGCTGGTTAAAGGTCTCTGGGTCACAGCAGTTGTCTCAGAATTCTGGAATAAAGCAGGGTCCAGTGCTACATCTCTGCCTAAGAGATGGAGCCCATTTAGGATAGGCAGCTTCCCAGGTAGATATTCCACTGAGTGACATTAGTTATCCTCCCTTGTTTGAACAAACTTTTATATGCTTTCTTCCACTCCAGTTTCAGACCCTTGCTCAAGATACCAGTGATTAAAACACCTGAGCAATGAAATCAGTACTTTTTCCTCTCAGAGATGCTTATGTGGGTGTTAAATATCATAGGAGATGGATTTAGAAGAACGTTGCAAATCGGTTTCCAGGGAAGGGCCTATAAAATGTGATCCCATAATCATGTCCCAGAACCTCTTTGCTAGAAAGAAACAGAACTCTCATACAGTGGTGCTCCCAACCCATATAGGAGGCTGTCCTATGGATCTAGAATAGCTGTACTTCTTTGTTCCTCAGTACTTGCATAGGTAATTAGGTAAGGCAACCAAGGCAGTTTTGGGCTGGACATGAGGCTGAATCAAATGGAGTTGTGTTGCTGCTGCATAGGCATGACTGCTTCCTTCAAGGCATCAGTGAGCATCTCTTACCCTACAAGAAATTGGATCTATTTCCACTACCATCTTTCTGGTTTTGTAAACTTGGCCATGTTATATTCTTGACATTCCTCTTTCTAAAGTTTAGGATGAGTGTTTATCAAAATAGGTAAGAGGATATCTCATCTTTTGTCTGCACTTGTGTATTAGTTTTATATAACTGATCTTCACCAGCAAAACTTGCCAGCTGTGCAGCCTACTCTCCCACATAGAACTCCCAAGGCAACCCCAACACAAAAAAGTCCAGATGCAGTAACTACACATACAGAGAACCCTCCCCTCCACTGGACAGATAACATTTCCAGGATGTTCCGTGATGCCTTCTTGAGACTCCTAGGCTCTTGAAGTAGTGGGGTAGGCTGGGAGTTTCTGCCTTATCTCTCCTTTTTTCAATAGCAGTTTGAGCAGCACAGAAAACAAAGCACTGGCTTTCAGCCACTGTAGCCTTTCCTTTCCTTTCTCTTTTCCATGAATATCTCTAGGTCCACGTGAAGCCCAAAGCTATTCTGGAAAAAAGGAAAGAATAAGGCTGAGGCAGCTGAATGGAGGAGCTGTGCATACCTTTCCAGTATTCTCAGCCATGATTTAAATACTGCTTGGCCAGGGTTGGCTGCTTGGAGCTGGAGCAGCTGCAGCTGCAGTATGGGATAGTGCAGTTTTAGAAACTCTCTCATCATGTCACGGACAGTTGTACAAGCAACCTCTCACATGTTTTTTTTTCTGATCAATTCCACTTGATGGTGTGTGTTTTCTGAAGACAATTTGCGTAAAGAACAGCAACATTCAACTGAAATGTAAAATATGAAATGTAATAATGTGTTTCTTCCATGCAGCACATTTCCTTGACTCTCTCTACTGTTCAATCATTGCCCTTTTTTACTTCCTCATGGTGAAGATGTACAAAAGGTTTTAGATGAATGGAAAGAGTACAAAATGGGAGTACCAACATATGGTGCAATTATTCTTGATGAATCGCTTGAAAACGTAAGTGTGAATATGAACTAAAGAAAAAGATTCCTTATAGGAAAGAATGAACAGTGGATTAGATGTCAGCTTTTATGGCCAGTCTCTTCAAGTGTGGATATCTCAGAGCTTTAGAAGTAATTTTTCATATGTAAATACTAGTTTTATAAGAGTGAAAAAAGTGTCTTGTTTGTTGGGGTCCTTTTTATGTCATGGTAAAAATCTGTTGGTGAGGGAGGGGAGAAGGGAGATTCAGCCACCTTTTGTGAAGGCTAAATTGTGCTGAAATGTTAGAATGAGTTGATTTCATCCTGGTCTTCCTCAACACTTAATTATATCTTTAAATGGTTGTTTTAAATTTTTCAGGTACTGCTGGTTCAGGGATATTTAGCAAAGTCTGGTTGGGGATTTCCAAAAGGAAAAGTGAATAAAGAAGAGGCACCACATGACTGTGCTGCTAGAGAGGTGATTGATTTTCTTTTATGTTGTCTGAAGTGATTTCTCTTTGCCATTTCTGTGCACATTTTTTGAAATATATCAGGTTTATGTGTTGTATAGTATAGTATTGGACAAGTTTTTGTCCAGTGTTCCATATTGGACATGTTTGGGTTCCATGGTTTGATTGGGGTTTTCTGTAAATCTGGTGAATAACAAAAAAGGACATAGTTTTCCTGCCTTTCAGTACTGTGAGAAGCAACAAAAGGAATTCTGCAGTCTCTTGGAGCTACAATCCTGTATATTCTTACTTAAGAGCAAGTCCCATCAAATCAGTTGGAATTACACTGTAAATGATGAAATATTATGTGATACTAGTATTCAAAGCTGGAGAATTGTTATAAAGTTCATAGTCACCATTATTTGTGCTGAAATCTTAGCATCCTGTCACTGGAATAAATAGATTACAGTTCTTGTGTTGAACTCAATGAAGTTGAATGATAACCTATGTACAGTAGATTACCTTTATCTTTTTCTTCTTTGGCAAGTACAGATCATGTACAAAAGTGGTTTTCAAACTTTCAAACTTCAGCAAACCTTTCGACCTTGAGCTTTTGACCACTGAATTTTGAGAGGTGCATGCTTGATTCAGCTTGAACCGAGAGAATGTGACCTAAAACAAATGCAGTCTTCTCCCTCTGTTGCATCTGCAGAGGAAGTTAGTTGTGGGCAACCTGTCTTTCAGGGAAACTGGTCTGTTACTGTTTGTGTTGTGGAAGAACTCCCCCAGTGTTTCCATATACCTCTGAAATTTTCTTGAATGTCATTCGTAAATTGAAGGAAAATGTTGAGATTCATGGATAATTCAAACAAATGGATTTGGAACCTAGAAACATCACATTTTTTCTGAACTTCTGTTATAGAGACACTGTTGGGAGGTGCACGGTATTTAAAATGTAAAGTACTTTATAGCTAAAGTACGAAAAAGTATGTGCACCATTCTCACTGGGGATCATAGGGCCTCCCAGGGGACCCTGGCACATTTGAAAAGGGTCACAGACTGAAAACTGGGGGAAAGGGAGCCCTGGCAGTTTATGGGGGCCCTGGTAACTGAACTGATGAAATATTAAAGCAGCAAAATCCAAGAACAGAATTGATATTGCAAAAAAAGTGTCATTGTTTAATTCAGAGCCCGATATCATGGATCTTGCAGAAAAGCACCAAGCTCAAGGATTGAATTAGGACTGTTTAATTTCATACAATCTTTCTAAAAGTTTTGTCCTGTGTATTGGAATGTTCAAGTTTTCATTGTGTTCAGTCATAAATGATTTTCTGTATTTCTGTTAGTGTTGCATCCCTGTTTGTCAGCGAGAGTCCTGGAACCTTACAAGAGCTCCTGAGGGGGCCGTAGCCAAAAACAATTGAAAATGGCTTATTCAAAGTATAGAAATACTTGCAATAAAGAAACTGTAGGCAGAAATAGAGAACAAGGCCACTGAAGATTCAAATGAATCTTGTGTTTGAAACTATTCTGTTCTGCTGTTTTCTTTCTCTCCATTGTCTGTCTGATATTTGAGATGAGGGAAGGGTATAAAATATTCCCTTGCAGAGGAAGAGTATAAAATATCCACCCCCACCTTTCAATCATGTTCAGCATGCTGTTGAACTGGGAACAACCCTCTCTTCCCTTGCAAAGGCCTCTTCTTCACTGTGCAGTGAATGAATTGTTTGAATTGTGAAGCACTTCTAAGAACTGCAGTTTTCAGTCTTTTCATTTGCATTCATTTATTTCTGTTCTTTCTCAGCTGCAATACAGTGACTGTAAGGCAGAATACAGGAATACTTTAATTCAAAATGCCCATACCAATATCCTTGAATTCCAAGATTGATTGGGCAGGGCATTTTCTCAAAGGGTATTGCAGAGGTTGTTGAATGTTCTTGGTAGTTCTGAAATGTATATTTGCTTTTTCATAGACCTTCGCCCTCTTAAAGCTGTAGTGAAGGCATTATATTGTTATTCACATATTATAGAATAGATTTCTATAAAGAAAATAACAAGGTGTAGGTCAAATTATTCATTTCTTTGAGCTGGAAGTTTAATTGCAGAGCAGTTAAAATGTACGTGACAAACATTTACTCTGGTCTGTTTTCAGGTATTTGAAGAAACTGGTTTTGATATAAAGGATTATATCAATAAAGATGACTACATTGAATTACGAATCAATGATCAACTAGCCCGCTTGTACATAATTCCAGGAATTCCAAAGGATACTAAGTTTAATCCCAAAACAAGGAGAGAGATTCGGGTAATTAATCCATTTTTCATGTTTTGAATGTATTTTAAGATATTTATAATTTAATGCTATTACAGTACATGACCAAGGTTGTTGCAGATTGTAATTTCTATTATTTTTATCATTTAATTTTTCTATTGTGTTAGAACCAGTGGGAGAGAAATGAACTGCACCAGTTTCTGGCTGGAGTAGTTATGGAACCCAGTCTAGGTGCCCAAAGTAGAATGAGGGGTTTTTGGATTCAGTGTTGCTTTCAGTTTTTCTCCTGCATATTCTCTTTTAGATCCATACCACTGATAGGAGCACAGCCAACAGTACTCCTGTGTTCATGGAGCTTTCTGAGAACAAATAGCATCCTCCACATTGGAGCTATGCTGCAAAAGAGAACTGTTTTGATGGGTATTTGTAGTGAAGTAAGGAGGAGTTACACTATTTGTTTTAATGATTGTAATATCAGTTTAGTGTTTGTAGGTCCTGATTTTTCCATCCAGGGGTGGGTATGCCTCATAAAAAGTTAAATTAGTCAATGTCGCTTTTCTAGTAATGGCAAAGTGGTTTCAGACACATGCCCTGCTTTCTGAGTAGACATAAGATAATTGCAGATTGTTATTCCTGTTAATTGTTTCTGGGCAGTATTAAGATTTTTTTTGTGTGTGTTTCAGAACATTGAATGGTTTTCAATTGACAAATTACCTTGCCATAGAAATGACATGACCCCGAAGTCCAAGCTGGGTTTAGCACCAAACAAGTTTTTTATGGCCATTCCTTTCATCAGGTGTGTTCAGGATGAAGTTAAAAATGTGTTCTTTATATTTCACTTCTGCACTGACAGCTTTTGTTGTTATTATTTTATTCTTTTGATGGGGTGTATATAGTCTAGATCTCACACAAAGAAGCTGGTAGTTGCTAATGTAAGATTGTCCTCTTTACAGACTACTGAGAGACTGGCTTGCTCGACGGTATGGTGATTCCTCAGATAGTGACAATGGATTCTCATCTGCCAGGAGCAGCACACCACCTAAACCCAATACAGAAAAAATGAGGTAGCAGAGACTCCATAAATCACTGGGAAGATAAGGAATTAGCCATATAAATAGCAGAATGTTTTTATGGTAAATGAAATATATAACAAGTTGTTTTAGCTACACAGAAATTTAATTTGATCTGTTCTCTGCATTATCCTGACCTTTAAAATGTAAAGATAGAAATAATGTCCAACTGTTTCATAGTTAGGACAGTGCTTTACGTGAATGTAAAGTGGGCCTTTAAGGAAAGCCAGGGATACTGGAAAAACTAATTGAAACTTTCAAATGCAGATACCTGATGTCTGAGCAGGGGACCATTGCCCCTATCATTGTCTTGTTCTGTGTTACTTTATGCCAGTGATAAGCAAAGGAATTAAGCGGACTGCCATTGGACCTGACATCAGCAATGACCACCATTTTGCAGTACTTGTGAAACTAGTAGTAATGCTCAAAAGAAAAAATATCTAACACTTAATTAATAGTTGGCAACAACAGTCTTATTAAAACTGCTTGTCTCATAGCTTGTTATGCAATCATAATAATCTTTGTTTATGATTTTCTACACAATTTTTTTCATGGATTAGATCCAAGCTCCATTATAGCCAGCAGGTGTTTATAGATAGTTCTTCAGGAGACCAGTGGACAAAGCATAGGCAATTACAGCAACAGAAGCCATATAACAATCATTTCGAGATGTCTGATACCTTAAAACTAAAGGTGAGTTTCTAATTATAAATGTTTCATGTTGTTATGAAACTCATCATGTGTGTTGATATTTTGTAACTTTTTGAGCTTCTCGAGTTCATACCTCTGATATAGGGGAGGCGTTTTTAATAGGAGGAATGTATAAATTGCTGAAAACACAAATGTATTTTTGTGTACATTAAATGTAGTTCTGTCTTAGGTTGAATTTAATTAGATGTAGTTGCACATACAGCCTGTAATCTTGGACCAATAACTTCCATTCCTTTTTCTGTCTGTTGTGGTTTGCTCAGAACACCCGCAGCAATGGTAGAAAACAGTTCCAAGACACACCTAATCAAAAGAAGAGAACGAATGGAGTTTATAGTCAGCCTGCTAAACAGAGCCAAACTCTGGTAAGATGCACAAAAGTAAAGGAGGATTGCAAATGCTCAGATATGCCATCTTCCTGACACAGAAGCTGGGAAATTTCTTTTGACTGTGTTGGCTGCAGGCTTGTCTTGTCTTATCACTCAGGAGTGTGTGTTTAACTTAAGCTGTGAGCAGATGGAACATTAGGCCTGGCTCCGCTGGATGTCAGTGATGGGGTGGTTCCTCCAGTATTTGAGGATGCTCCTGCTTTTTTTGTGGGCTTAAAGGGAAAGAGGTGTAGTGTGCTCATCTGACTTTATCTGGGTAGGTCTAGATGTGTGGGAGGAAACGAGACTGGTAGTTTTCTAGCAGTTCTTTTGTTTTTGCTGTTGCTAGGCTGTTGCTGAAGAACAAAAGAGAGGAGTGGGTAGGAAGAAAATTGTTTTAGGGAAGGGTTTGTGGCTGGGCTCTGTAGGCAAAGTAGCTGGGGTAGGGTGGTGGCACAAGTTGCTACAGGTCAGTTTTTGTTTTTACATATGTATCGAGTATATTCTAACTATTATCTGTCCTATGTACATGAGGCAACCTAATAGAGCCTAGAGGAGGCAATGATTTATGGAGTCTCAAAGCCAAGAGATCCAAAGGGGTTCACAGGCTGGGTGAGAGGGGAAAGGAAAGGCTGCAGGAGGGTGTAAGGGAAGATATCTTTATACTTTGGGGGCATTGGGAGAACCAATAACAGTGGTGGTCCTACAATTGATAGGACATGAGAACACAATGCAGTTTATGAGGCTTCAAAGTAAAGTCTCTGGAAACACATGGGTATCTTTGACATCCAGCATTGTGGGTCAGGCTGAGTGTGGAAGGAAGAGTGGACTAAATTGCACAAGGGTGCCTGAGGGTCCTAATTTTGAGTTAAATTAACTGCATCTGCCCTTTTCTACCAGTGAATGTATGGATCAGAATGCAGTTGCCTTTCACATCTCTCAGTTCTTGAATTTTTTCCTTTCCTCCCACATATGTTAAAATGTGTATTAGGGATACAGTACATTTATCAACACTCCCTTTCAGAAAAAATGCATTTAGAAACACACATTTTTTGCTAATAAATATATATTTAGACATAAATTTTTATGGTAAGTAAGATGTAAAGAGATGCAGGAGTGGCATGGAATGAACTTGGACATGAATATATATGAAACTGACACACATCAGAGACTGAGCGGTCAAAAGTTTATGTATGACAAAAATGGAGCTGTGGTATGTGTGGTGTGACAATAGGAAACAGTCATCAGGACTCTGGAGCTATTTTGGAGGAAAAATTTATAATGCATTAGGCTGTAATTATGAAAATTGAGTATGGGGCTCTTGAGGCCTCTGCCTTAAGTGGAGGGGTTTGTCTCAGAAAATAACAAAGTTGTTGAGAAAATCTGTCCTATGTTACACTACTGCCATATTAGTTTGCTGTTCTAGCTTCCAGTCCTGCCTCTTTAAATTCATATGTAGTAAAAATACCATATAAATATGGGCGATAATAAACCTTGTAGGGCTTGATATAGTTAAACTGAACCATTTGTCCCATTTTTGAAAATTAGAGATAAATTGACCCTATAAATTGACTTCTTCAATTGAAATGAATGAGACTTTGTCCTTCAGTATGATTGCCAGTGTGGTGTGGTAGTTTGAGTCTTGGACTATGACTGGAGACCAGGGTTCAAATCCCTGCTCATCCTTGGAAACTCACTAGGTGACCTTGGGCAAGTCACACTCTCTCATCCTCGGAGGAAGGCAAATGCAAACTCCCTCTGAACAAATCTTGCCAAGAAAGCCGTGTGATAGATTCACTTTAGGGTTGCCATAAGTCAGAGACAACTTGAAGCACCCAGCAACAACAGTGACTGGATTATGCATTTGTTACTGTTTTTGTGAATTTTGTAACATAATTATCTTCTTAATTAGAAATGTGAAAAGAAGTTAAATCCAAGAAGACTCCAAGATAATTTTGAAACAGGCAAGTATCTTCATAGTACTAATTTGTTTTCAAGTATAATCATTTGTAAAGTTAGTTTTGGACTGGTTATTTTTAGAGGATATTGTCATGAGACACCTGTGTTCAGCTAAATGTGTAAACCATGGTTTATAAGGCCAAAGAATTAGTCATAGGCCAGCATCTGGTGAGATCATACCTTGTTTAAGCCATAGTTTCCCATTATAGTCAAACAGGAAACTTGTTTATTTTCTGCTTACTAATCTTATTTTAAAACATAGTGATTTTATGTTTTCATTAGTAATTAGGGATTAAGCAATTGTTGAAACAGTCCATCATGTCAGTTTTGCAGCCTGGGGCATGATCAGGGAGTGGCAGGGGATGACATGGGCATAGAGCTTGTTCTTGAAAGGGGAATTCTGGTTTACCATCCTGGGATGGTTATATCTGAACTAGGCGTAATGTTAGGAATTTATTTTACAGCCCCTTTTGAAGTAAAAATGGCATAATTTGTCAGAATATTGCAATTAACACAAGGGTGGATTTACAGCTTTACTAAGGCTGCAGACCTACACAACTTACTTGAGAGCAAGCTCACTGAAATGGGGCGTAATTCCGATGAAATACAGTATTATGTTGGACTTTGACCTAGGTGTTTGTGGTCTCTGTGTTACTATTCCAGACTCTGTGACTTCTGCCAGTGGCATATGTTTTGCATGATAATGCGGTTACTTGATCTCTGGAGCAGAATTCTAGATTTTTGTAGAATTGCTTTACTTGATTGGTTATTCTCAAGTTGAGGAAAAGAGCAACAAGTATTTTGGGTTAGTGAGATTTAAGAACTAAAGGAAGGTAATTGTTCTGCTGAGCATCCTACAGATCTGTGGCACTACAACTCCCAGAATCCCAATGGCCATATATTTAAGGATGTTGTTGTTAGCCCAGTATTTGGCAACTTGAAAATGTAAAGGCCTTTGTATGGGTCTTGTGTGACTGCAATGAAAGTCCCATGTTGAAGTTCCCAGGTTGGATGTGGGTGATTATTCTTTCATGGTGGTGGAAGCTAAATTTAATGTGACTTTTCACAGTCCAGGAAGTTGCATGCTGAACCAGGCTTTTGTCCTATTTATCGTGTACAGTGAATTTTTTTTTGTCTGAGACATGGAATGGTCACTTATCTACTAGTGTTCTGCGAGCACTTGTGTACTGAGGTGGGAGAACCATGTTGAAACTTTTGGGGTACCAGTCTTATCTAGCCAGGTTGTTTAAAGCTAGGGATTTAAGCATTCCAGTTGGGTTGTACCTAGCAGCTGATCACATTCCAAAATCTCGGCAGAACCTGTCTTGTAGAGGAGAACATATAGTACAAATAGACATAGTAGTGTCTCCTACCAGTTGAATATCAGTTTCTAACCAGTAAGTGTCCTAATAAAATTAAGCCTGAAGGCAGTTGTTCTTCCCATTTAATGTAGAGCCATTGAAGCAGTTGCTGAATATTAATCTGACACTTATGTAAATCCTGTGGATTCAGTGGGTTTACTGTAGTTCACACTGGCAGTTGAGTTTAGTCTGAAAGGTCCTTTAGTACTCTTATAATATGAAAAACAGTTTTTTTTTTACTTTCTTGATTTTGCTAATCTCTTGTTTATCTTTTAAATATAGAAACAACCTATGATATGTGCTGTGTGAATGAAGATCAGCCTCTAGAACATGGACAATCATCGTCATGCAACGGCCATTGCAAATTCACTTTCTCCTCAGAGGCATTTCTGAGCTTCAAGTTTGATCATGATGCTATAATGAAAAGTTTTGATCTCTGATGCTTATCCACAAGTCTGTCAGAGACTTAGCATAAAGCAGTTGAGCGGGTTTCTTAAATCCAGCCTTTATCCTTTCTCAGGTTTTAAAGCAATGCAGGGACCTAGTGATGGGCTGGAAGGCCTTGTTCTCATTGCAATATGGGAGTGGCACCACACAGTGTTGCACTTTAAATACTGTATAGCTTTTGCCTGCGAAAATGCTTTCCAGTGTTTCATTTGCTAGTTCCAAACTATGCATTACAGGGCATTTTTTTCATTTATTTGTTTTTGCTTTTAGTGAAGTGTTTTAGCCTTAGGTATGTACTAACCTTTTTCATATGTGGATTTCCTCTGATGGATAGTAAATCTTTCATTTCTGATCTCACAAAAAGGTGGAAACTCATGTGAAATTTTTGAGGACATCAGTGTTCTGTACTGTAGTTATAGTTATGACTGTATGCTAAAAGACAAACTTATTTCTTGCGTCTCCTGGCTTTTGAAGCCAATTTCTTCCCTTTGTTCTTGCTTTTTTTCACTGTATTGGAATGTTTCATATAGCCATGTTTTAAAATTTCATTAACATCATGAAGTACTGAATTCTGCTCAATAATTGTTTTTCTAGCTCCAATGAGATAGATAGTCTAGTAGTATACTGGCATGGCTAATTTGATTTCCTTATACTAATTTAGCTATTTCTCCCCACTGAAATGCCTGATCTACTGGAAGAATTGCAACTACCTTTAAGATGCCACATGCAAAAATGTGGATTTTTGGAGATAATTTAGGCATATGAAATGTGGAGATAATTCAGGCATGTAGAATGTAAGCTAACATTTTAAGAAACTGCAAAAAGAGAACTAAAAGCAGGTGATATTTAACAACTTGCAGTAATGTTAAGTGGGAGTGGGAAGGGGCAGTGGATCTCTCTCTACATCTCAAGCCCTGCTGGGTTGCATCAGCAGGGCAGAAGGTGCATGTGAGTAGTTTTGCCAGGTATTTCACCCTTGTGGAAAGTCTTTTTTTTTTTAAATCTCACTCTTGAAAGCAAAGAAAGGGGAATTATACCCAAGATTGAGGGAACAGTGGGTTTTGGACCCAGTGGGTTCAAAGCCTCTGCCCTGCCTGTGGAATGTTCCTTTTGGGAGCCTTTTGCCAGTTGCTTCTGCTAGTGGCCCCTCACAGTGGCACTCTCCTCTGTTGGCAGAGGGGTATCTCTGCCCCATCCTGTCTTTAACAGGCAACACCTGAGGACAGGAGCGCACTATTAGTTAGACTTGTTAAGTGTGCACACTGCTTACAGTGTTTTGCTCCATCTAGCTACTTTTACGTGTCTGATTTAATAATGCATGAAGCTGCAAAAATGCATGAAATAGCAGATTTGAGACTGAGGAAAAGAATAGCAGCAAAGAATGCAGGAAGCCCAGATTTGAAATTCTGTTCTGCTCTGTAGCTGTATTGAAGGCATGTGTGTGTAGGCAATTGTAACTTACTTAGAAAACTACTGATTAATTTCCCTGTTGTTCACTATCCTGTATGGCAAGTAAATACTAAAGCTGTTTGTTGACAGTGTGTATTAAATATTTGAGGTTTCTAACATCTAACTCAGGTGGGCTTGAAGTTTTAAGTTGGAGAACCAAATAGCCTTTCATATTTTTTTTGGTAGTGTCCATGAAGCATAACTTGTCTCTTGCAAATTCCTTACAATTTAGTGCTTTCCCTCAGCGAAATTCATATAGAAAGCCATTAAATTGTGTGTCTCTTCTTCATGATTGGAAAAGAGGCTCAAATTACCTTCTAAATAAATTTGATCTTAATTACAGGCCATTTTTAAAATTGTTGAGTGGTAAACTGAACCTAGTGATTATGTTTTTCTGTATGATGTAGTATCTATTCAAAGTAGTAAGTTTATTGTGTTTGCTGATTTGTTAAGAGAAAGACAGAAGGGCTTGTGATGGGTAGAGATGATACACTTTCCCAGTTCACCATCTTGAAGGAAAAATTTGTCACCTTTTAGTGCTGTTTTATCTCTCTTTTGCAGTAAAAGTGCCTACTGTAGTAACTTCTTATTCACTGCAAATTGGATTCTTAGGCTGCTTGCACCAGTTTTCTTCTAGTATGTAGCTTGACTGCCCAGGAATGTTGCTAATTGTGCTGCTTCCTTTTTGTTATAGATAAGACGAACACTGACATACTTTTGTGTGCATCTAGAATATGAAATGGATTCCTTATATAAATATTTAAATAGATGAAATAGCTATGCGAGTTGAAGCCTCAAAGTGATGGGGCAGAGAATGCTTTGTGTTAAAGAGTGTGCAAGTCTGTCCTAGTTTCTGGATATACAAATTGTAATTATCCTTTTGCAAACTTCTTTAGCAGAAGAGTGTCTGGCTTCTTCATTGAGAGCAGAAGACTAACCTGGGTTTATTAACCTAGCCTTAAGTGGGTTGCAAATAAGCATGGTAAATATGCAATAATTGTTGCTTTTATAAGGTACCATGTTTCATAAAGTTGTGTTCCTTAATTTTATTGCTATCATATGGTTTCCTGGGTGCCCTGCACTGTGAACATTTCAACATCAGGTTGTCCAATTTCTTGGTTTGTAATGGCATGTCTTGTTCAATTTTGCTTGCAGAATGTGTAAATGAATCATTTTATACTTTTGTATTCCAAAGTTCAGGCATATGGTTTACTAGACTGCTGTAAAACATTGAAGAAAAGGAAAATGTGGTAATGGAAATAAAATTTCATTTATCTGAAATGGGCATTTTAAAGAATAAGAATAAGTGATCTGTGAATGGATTTGATCTTTATAATATTGGGTGCTCATCTTGCATGCTTTTTGAGGGAAACATGACAGCCTCTCATCCACTGCTCCTAAATGAATTGTGAGTTATTTCTGCTACAAAATGAAAGAATGTTTAGCAGAGAAGGCTGTAAGCCAGATCCTTAGGAAGGCATATTAACTTTCTGGGACAATATTTATATATGTATATGTGTGCATGTGCTTGTTTGTTGCTTAGTAAAGATTTTACCTTTTTTATACATATGGCCGCTCTGTTAGGGATGTTCTTTTAAGCTCATCAACACTCTGGTCTCCACTAGACTTGCATGCTCTGGAAAGCTTTTATATCCATTTTGAAAAAGCAGATTAGAGGACACAGAAGCACAATTTGAATTTTTAACTGTCTTAACTTTTCCAGAGATTACGGACAGCCTTGAAGTTTGAACATGCGAGTGCCAATGTTAGCAGCTTGCATTGCAGAACTGTTACACTGAGTACTGGTGTGCACCTCTTGCGCAACTTCCTTTCAGCTTGAACATGTATCTTGTTCACATGGTGAATCTTGTGTATGTTGGCTTTCTGCCTGTATCTGGTGGGCTGTGTACAACTGCTACCATGTAGCTAGAACTTGGTTGTTGTGAGATTAGGAGGTGCCAAATAGGTTAATGACCAGGAACTTACAGCAGTTTCTCCCTTGACATTTGATGTAGAGAGGGATTAATAATGTAAGTGCCTCTTTGTTCTCTTCCATTTTTGCCTCATTTGAAAAATCATATTTACATTTACTCTGCCTGGGAAAGGAAACAATTTTAAGTTCTAGTTCCAAGAGCTTGAGGCTCCCTATTTAGCTATGTAGGTTTTCTGTCTGCTGCTGTCCGGCCCTCAAGCATGTTTTTTTTAAAATAGCTATTTAATTGTGAACTGTCCTGCCTAGCGTTTCTGCTTCTACTTTCTTACACTAAACTGCTTACACGTAACACTAATTCATTGTGCACTGTGAAGGCATCCTTACGGGAAAGCCATCTGTTCCTGAAATATAGGCATGCCCTTTAAACATATGTAGCTCTGTGTGTTCCAAGAACAGAAAGATAAATAGGCCGAAAATGCTATTTTCTGTTCTAAGCACTGATCCAATATGTCTTGTATGCTTTTTTTCAGTAAAAATTTCATTGTTCTTCCAAGTTGGCTATCTGAATCAAAGTAACAATAAAAGAGGTCAT
This sequence comes from Ctenosaura bakeri, assembly GCA_948474755.1. Taxonomy (NCBI): domain Eukaryota; kingdom Metazoa; phylum Chordata; class Lepidosauria; order Squamata; family Iguanidae; genus Ctenosaura; species Ctenosaura bakeri. The sequence goes on along the minus strand of CAOLHI010001153.1, from coordinate 185,309 downwards.
GAGATGGTACTTTCTTAATATCTTCACAATCATGAAAAGACCAAGTGAGCTGATGAGGTAAAATCTATTGTTCTAGACAAGACAGTGGCCAGGATCCAGCAGTGACTTGCGTGTCTGCAGACTCTCCATGATCCATATTAAACATTTTTTTAAAAAAATGAGGTGTTGCAGAGGCAGTCTGGTATATGTGGGTGCGTCTCCTGATTCAAGGGGAAAACAGATTAATTTTGCAGTCTCCGAGATTCTGATTGCTGTGGTTTAAACAACCCTACCAATGAATCTATGGAATAAAGCCTAAGAACTGTACTCTTAAAAAGGAAATTATGTGTTAAGTTTCTCTTTTGAAATGAAGTTTAAAAAATACTATTCAGTTTAGTCACTGCATAAAAAACATGTACATTGTATTGTGGTTTGAAAATACAGGAGTAATCTCTTGTGAAAGCTTTTCAATGGATGAGTGTTATTGAGATTGAGATAGTGTGGATTGGATCAAGAAAGAAGTGTGAATTTTGAAACAAAGAACTTTTCTACAACAGCCAATACGTTAGAGCAGATGTGAGGAACCTGTGGCCCTCCAGATGCTGTTGTGATACAATTACCATCATCTCTGACTAGCTTAGCCAGTGGTGAGGAGTAATGGGAATTGCAGTCTGATATCATCTGGAAGACCACCTTGCCCATTTCTGCTTTATAAAAGTGATTAAAGTACCTTTTACAGTGATGGTATCTGTTATAACAGGTGTGTGTTCTTAGCCAAAAGTAGTTTATTCTTCATTGTTGGATGGCTTTAGTGAGGTATAACAAATACTTAAAATGATTTCAAGCCTGAATAAATGTTAATTTAACAAAATCAAAATCTGTTTGTTTAAACGTTGTGGGAGTCTGTTCACTGCTACAGTTTGTGAAGAATGACATGGCTACAGCAAGTTTTCTTTGGATATGGGTGGTGGTTTAAAGTACTGCCTAGGATACCTTCAGAAAGGATAATGAAGTCTCATTTGTGTATTAGAATTATTTTATATTGCTGTAATGCAGTGAGTTAAGCAACCTGGCTTTAAACCCAGGAAAATGTGTGTGACCTTTGATGGAATGCGTAAGACAGGTATTGGCATGGTCAGACTTAGGTAAGGAACCACCATATTTGTAAAAAGCAAATATCCTTGTTCTCGAAAGGAGATAGAGAACAGTGGACTAGATCTCAGATATGTATTTCTTGCTGTTTGTTACAAGATGGAAAAATAGGTATAGTTTTTTCATTTTTTTGAGTAAAGTAAAATGGTTTGAAATTGGTCTCAAAAGTACACCTTTAGATGCCTAGTCCTCTAATGTACGTGTGTTTATTCAGCAGTTTCCTTTTTTATTAATACTACTTCCGTATAGTTAAAGAAATGCTTACCGTTAAGATGTGCTCAACTTGTGGATAACTGTAAGGACATGAAATGTGATTACTTTTTTGAAATGGAAAATTTGTTTTTGCTGCTTAGGTCATCAGTTGTATAGAAGGTTGCAACTAGCATTGTCTTGGCTGACAACGATATTTGTTTGCATTGTCAGTTGAAATCCTGTTCAAGCATTATGCCTGAACAGGGAATTCCAGCATGCGTAGGGGACATGGCACGACACATGTAGTCCCTGGTGTCTGCAGCTTCTTCCAACATTTTCTTGAACAGCTCAGAAACCTCCCTGTAATTTTTATTAGGACTCCTGATTGAAGAGAGGATTCTATAGATACACAGCTGAATGCACATATCCCTCTTCAGATTTTCCAGCTGAACACAGATCCTGGTATACATGAGGATGTGGGGTATTAAGTAGCGTGGATGTGATTTCTGCAAGAGTTGTGGCTTTAACAGGATTACACTGTGAAGCATTTTTCAAAATTGTACTGTGTGTTGATTAAGAATTGTGGAATTGCATTTAGTGTCCACTAAATGTGAGGATGTAGAGAACTTGATGAGGTAACCTCTGTCACATCAGCAGTGTACTGAATATATGTATAATCCTTTTGTCATTTGTCATTAAAATGGTTAATTTCATGTGTAATTTTTTTTTTTATAAACGAAATTGGGTATGCTTGTGGCATTATGGCTACAGAAACAGAATAGGAATAATATTCCTATTCTAAAGCAGGCAGTAGTCTATTACTTTTGATCAACAAAAAGAAATACATAAAGATGTCCCAAAGACTAAGGCTTAGTGACATTTTGGCATTAGAAATTTATTCAGAATATAAGAACCATTTGTAAAAGTATTATAAATGCCTCTGTATAAATAAATGCTGTTTGTACAATTCTATATCAAATCAACACAAAATAGCTATTTTACAGCAGCTATAGAACTAAAGCTATTGGAAAAATCAGCAAAACCTGTATTCTTTCAATGAGAAAAATGCCAATATAAACAGTAAAACAATACTGACATTTAATGAAAAATTAATATGTGCTTCATGAAGAACAATACATTCAAGCTGGTGTAAAAATGTTATATGCCTCAGCTGTAAAAGAAACAGATTTAGAACATGTTCGGCGCACCATATGACAAACTCATCAACTTCTAGAAACTTCTTGTAATAATACAAATGAACATGTCATGTTTAGACAAAAATGAGTCAATTGGCTTAGTTTGTCATGGGGAGGGAACATTTTTGTTTAATACAATGGAATGGATAACTTCAGAGTCTGACAAACAATATGACCTCAAATTACTACAGTGCGCACATCTGCCAGGTGATGCCTAACTTGTTGGGCACAGAGATTGGGTTGGATCCTCTCTTTGCTCCTGTGGGCAGGAACATCCTCACTTCATGTTGATGGAAGGCATCTTTTAGGAATTCTTCCCACCTCATTTTTTACCATCTTCAGCAAGGGGTGGAGTTGGGCTAAACAGCCACCACCTGCCTCTTGCCAGGTTAGATCCTTTACTAAATAAAAGCTTTCCAATGGGCAAATAGATCCCTCCCATTTCCAAAAGGTAAGTTAAAATCCAGCCTACATTTTTAAAACAGTTGCATAAATGAATTATTTTTGGTATTTTCAGTTATGCTACCTCTTTAGAGCCAATAACATACTCATACATCCTAGCAGACTAAAATTCAGTCCTTGAGCCTGTTGGTAGATACTCTGCTACTGAATTACTACCAGGTTATGCTTTCCAATGAAGTGACTGCATTTTTGACTGAAGTGGTGAACCACCTGCTGCGTACAAAAGTTTTAAGATTAACAAGCCTCCATTGTGTTTGTGGAGGATCAGCTTATTTTTCAATTTAACATACTCCAGAATGTTTTAAGGTCAAACTTCTCCACCGAATTACTCTAAATTGGCATTCTGTCATACCATTACTAAAGCGTGGAAATAGTGGCTGCCCTTTGTAGCCTCCTGCCAAGATTGTGTTCAGTAGCTGGTGGAACATAAATCTCCAGCACCATTCTTCTGTCTGGCTTGAGCAGTGCTTACTGGGCTTCAGGCTGCCCAGCTACAGCTGAATGGTGCCTGGGAGTCCTGGCCACTGACTGGTTGTTGGGATGTGCTCTGGTGCCATCAAGCTATATGGCCTTGAGGGGACAAAAAGATACCTGGATACCTACTTCTGGAACAAGTACACTGGTATGATTGGAACTCATATCAGCATGGGTCACTGGGATGTCCTGTTCTTATACCTTGCCATAATGTAGTAATTTACATTGGCCATTTCTGCACTACACTCTTATAGCGTGATTATTCCACTTTCAACATCCTATGGAATCCTGGGGTTTGCAGTTTTGCCCCTCCTGAAACTGCAAACCCCAGAATTCCATAGGATGTTGAAAGTGGAATAATCGCGCTATAAGAGTGTAGTGCGGAAATGGCCATTGTCAACACAGTCAGTGCTGGCTCTAAACAAGAATATACTTAATTCCTCCTCCAAAGGAAAACAAGATGCATGGCACTTTCATGCACACAATTAACACAATAGAGTACATAATGGAAGCCCATATTCTGTTACACATTGCTCTGGTCGGCCCCTTCAGAACACTTTGTTCTGTCTAGGGGGGAAAGAAACCCTATCGATTAGCAGAAATGAATGCCATGTTGGCACAATCTTACCAGAGTGGTTGCGTGCAGCTTGCGGCTACAAATGTACATGGACAGCACGTACTATATTTGCTGGTGTATAAGACGCGCCAGTGCATAAGATGCACCCCATTTCAAACAGTATTTTTCAGGAAGAAAAGTGAGTCTTATGCCAGCAAATGTAGTATATGTATTTGCAGCACTGTTTGCAGGTAACAATGGATGGCATGAGCATAAAATGCCTTCACCACTGTTTTAGAAAAACATGATCTTATGCAGTTACTTCCCATCAGAGTTTAACTATTTTTAGTGCCTAATGGAAAAATCAGTGAGTAAGTATGATGACTGACAACCACCTTTCTCACTATGGGCACTTTTGAGTCAGACACAATTTTAGCCCAACCAAACTATAAATGATTTGTAGATGGTTAATGCTTTGTTTAAAAGTTGAAATTGGCACAATGGGAAGTTAGTCTTAGGATGTTCACTTTCTGTTCAGAAGGCAGAAGAGAAACAAGAAAAGATTAACTCTTGTAGCCGAAGGTACAGTTAGTAAAATTTGACAACCTACTTACTGTGGTGAAAAGACACCCCCACCCCCACCTGAAGAGAGCAAGACAGAAGAGAACCTTCTGTGCATGTAATACGTGCCAAAGGGCTGTATAGAAACTGTCAGTGTGCCTATGTTGGAAAGAATAAACACTCTTAACAAACCCATGTGAGGGCTGCAGGGGGACATTCCACAAACAGTGGTGAAAGAATAACTGGATCCACTACAAATATCTTCCAGGCAACACTGGTGTGCAAGGCAGCCCAGGTGGCCACCCCTGGACAATGAGTGGATTCCATAACAATGGTTATGATGAGCTATAGGGGCGTGGGATTCTGTAAGACCTCTGAAAATCAAGGAGGAGAAACCTGACAGATACTTAAAAAGAAGTGCCCCATGGAAATCATTTAGCGTGTAAACACTAGGATGGAGAAGACACACTCCAGGTTTCTCTGGATATGAATGAGGGACAAGGCTTTTTTAAAACTGCGTTCCAGGCTCAGCTGGAGGAAGGCTTTCACATCCAGAACACCATTAACCTTATTGACATTTCAACAGACTCCACAGTAGATTTGTAGCACCATTTCAGGTTATGTTTTTTTTGCTCTTAATCTCACTTTTAGGCTTTATCTTGCACTGTTGTGGAAACTTACCTAGCCTCAGTTTCTCTGATTTCAAAAGTACATCAGGCCTCTGGGAATAGCAGCCAGATATGGTAACAGTAAAAGCTCATCTGGCAAGAGCTATAAGTAACCAATATAGAAAATTCCTGGTAGAATTTTGGAGATTTGTAACTGATGAGACCCCAATAGAAAGAATAGACATAAGGAATGTAGCCAGTAAAGAAACTTACCAATAGGAAAAAAAAGACATCAGTCTTTGTTCAGACTGATGTCTTCTAACGGTATTAACTACCATGCTTATTCAAGAAACAGAATGCTTGAGACCACTAAACCAAACTAACCTAACTAAAATAAAAATAGAATAATAATACATCCAGAGTAAGTGATGCAATTATGAACTTAAAAATGGGAATGAACAAAACTATTACAAGTTAAGACTTAATTCACAGACCACCACTTGTCTAGTGCTGACAAAACAAACAGAATAAGTGATCTCTAGTTACATGTCACTCAAATCTTACTTTTTAGAAAGACATTGATTTTCCATGGGTAACATTGTTTCTTAATGTAGGAGAGTTTTACTAAGAAATGTCAAATTGACTTCAATGATAAGTAGAAAATTACCAATGGGAATGGTACCTTTATATATGTTTGCCATAAAGATCGTTTTGCTGTGTTAGAAAATGAGCAGAGAGTGACAAATTAGGTCCAAATGAGAATGAAACATCAATAATTTAGTTAACTAGTTGCTTACTCATCTCAAATGTGCATACCTCTGAAAGCAATTCCTTGCAAACAGGGCAGCTGTGCAACTCAAGGTACTTTAATGGTACAAATACATTAAAAATAAAACAAAACCAACCTATCCCAGAGGCACCCCTCAACCTTATTTTAAAAATATGTGATTAGTGGCTGCAACATCACAGGTCAAGAAACAGCAATAAGAATCTGAAAGTTCAGTTTGAAAAGCACCTCAGCGCTTCAGTGAAAATATACGGAAGAACACTAGAAAACCCTAGGTGGGTATTCAGTTAGAATTGCTGTCTTTATTGCAAGTGATCTAAGAATCAAAGTGCAAGAAAGAAGAAAAGAAAGACGATCATTTAAGAGCAAGGCACCACAGCTATCTGTGGCATGACTCAAGATACTTCTCTCCCTTGATTACAAGAGATCAGCGGTTATCCTTCCATTTGACATGCCAGAGAGTTATTGCTGCATTTATAATGACAAGAGAACGTTAAGAATTGGCTGTACTTAATAGAGACCTTGGCTGAAATTCCTGATCACAGTTAATGAATACATAACATAAGAGTTACCCATTTGTGATTGGTTTGTAATCACAATCTCTGCATATTCAATAGTGGAGGGAGTACATAGGGATCATGAAAGTCTCCCAATCTGGACTTACTAGGCAGCAGACACTGCAAACAACAGAGGTCTGTTTTCTTGTCACCTGGGACTCAATCAAATGACATTTCTACCCTCTTCCTGTGAGTGATCTCCCAATGCAAGAAGTATGAGATCCTGCTTTTGATTCACGCTGGTGATTGATTGCGGGAGGGTGATAAAAATGTCAGTTAGTTGCATCCCAGCTGAGGGGAGAACAGACCCCTTTTGGTCAGAGTGGCTGCTTTCTGGTAAGTCAGGATGGGAGCGGGGCAGTTGGCCTGGGAGATGCTACTTAGCTACGTAACTAAGGTAGTTGCGCAATTAAGTAGCTGTTCTAGAATCCTGGTCATTCTGTTTTTCATTTTACTTAAAACTGTTGACAACTGTTTTCCATGGCAGCTTCTGGCTGTTGCTCCTTATGCACTGGTTTTACCTGGCAGAGTAGACAGAACTAGCACAAATGCAAGTCAGTTTTGACGTATTTTTAGGGTCCACGTGTACATTCATTTGATCAGGCACATTTCTTTTAACCTAGACTTTTTAAGCATAATAAATTAAGTGAAGTTTGATTATTTATTTCAACACTGTACCTCAAAGACCTGGTGAGCTTTATGGAAACTTTGCTCCAAGTGTACAGCGGTATATCTTAAACAGCCCTCAGAAGTTAACTCCTAAAAAGTCAGTGCTGCTCCATACCATACAGGGGCTTGAGCTATAAGAATGCACAACACCTTCAAATTCAATACACTCTCTTGTTAGCAAGGCGTAGTAACTCTGGAAGTTCTCAAGCTCTAATCTTCTGGAGGCTGTGGACTCCTAGAGTCTCAACAAGTGTGTCTAATGCTCAGGAATTTTGGGAAGTGAAGCCCCCAACATACAGATGGTCAGAGTTTGAGAACCACTGTACTAGTGTGTATGTTTAGAAATGGAATTGAGTGGTACAAGCTGGATTTTTGGCCAACAGCAAATTTACCAAAGCACAGCTTAACTTTGGAGCACTTCCACCTGGCTGCTTCACTGGCAACAGCGGTTAGCAAAACATGAAGAATGGCATATAAGAGGCAACAACAATGGTGCACTACTCTAATTGATTTTAGAGCTTGTCAACTGCCTGTTTTGATCTCATTAGCACACTGGGACTAGAAGCAATATGCAGGATAACTAGTAAGAGCCCTCAAACTGTAGATTATCAGGCATTAAATCAGGACACCTCAAAAAGTCTCAAAAGGAGCAAGTGATGCAAAGGTGCTTTAAAACTGAAACAGACAGTAGATGGAATGGCATGACCTCACTTGGAGCATTAATGGCATGTATTCTTTGTTACTTGCTCCCAATTGGCCAGAGAGGCAAGAGTCAGCCATGCTTCCCAAGATGCCACTTATGAGACACTGCTTATCCTTAGCTCACTCTATGACCACAGGCCAGCTATCAATAAATGAATGGCCATCTACATTATAAGTTGCTGTGCACGGTCAGCCTAGAGAAGAAGATGAATGACAGAAAGGAGGTGGAAAGAAGAAACACTATGATCCAGGTGACAGCTATCTGTGCAGTGGTATTTGATCATTCCCTCAGTTTTACACTGGACTCAGAAGGTGGTGTTTGATGAAAACTTAAGTGTTCTTACCCACAGAAGTCTAGAAGAAGAAAACGGGAGATTTGTAGCTATGGGAACAAAGTAATTACCTCGAATCTTGATAAAAAGATACATTTACCATCAGGCACTGTCTGATTATGCACAGCCATCCCAAAAGCCTCATTTTCTTTTTGGCTCCTGTTCTTGATTGCATATTGTCAAAGCCAAAACTGCTCTCCGATGCACTGTCTTCCAACTTGGCCCAGGTTGTCGCTGGTCTCCTTCTGCACCTACCACCTACAGTGAGTCCTGCAAGGACTCATACTTTCAATGGCACATGGATTCTTCTTCTTTTTCTTTTTGGAATCCCTCTTAAAGTGACGTTTCATTAGTATGAGGTCTTGAGTTCTCTTCTTCCAGCAAAGCAATCCTTTGCTTGAGCATTCTCACTTGAGTCTCATGCCTTTCAACCATAGCCATCATTTGGGATTCCAGTTTCTTCAGCTTGTTTTGATGCTTCTTCTTTGCTTTCTCGTAAGCAGCCACAAGGTTACTGTAGGAAACAAACAGCAACGAGGGGTGTGTGTGCATTTTACAAGAGCAACAATTCATGTGTCAGATGCAGATTTCTATTAAATTTTGGGTGGGATCATGCTTTCCACCACTAACAGATGGCATTAATGGAACACTGAGTATGAGATTTCAGTGTTTAGGACCAGGTCAGGAAACCTGTGTTCTCTAAGTGATGACTGCAATTCCCATCAGTCTCAGCCCAGGCACAATGGAAATAAACCTCATATGTACCTAATAGTGAGTCAAGCCATTAGTTCAACTAGCCCAATATTATCAACACCCACGAGCAGCAGCTCTCCAGGGTTTCAGGCAGGAGACTTCACTAGCCCTACCTGGAGATGTCAGAGATTGAGTCTGGGACCTTTTCTACACAAAGCACGTACTCTCTCACTGAATTGTGCCACCAACACTTAGAAGGTACTGAAATTCCCCAGCCCTTCACCGGTTATCTGCATATTGACCAAAAGTTATGGCTTGCTTCACGGTGTACTAGAATAATTACAGGCAGTCGCTTACCTATCTTTTATAAACCCTTCTGAAAATAAACTGCAGAGAAAAGTATACAAATGAATTGTCTCAGTTCAATCCATGCTACCATTTACCAGGGCAACACTTACCTGTTTGCTCTTTTCAGGTCATTCACAAACTCAGCAGACTGCTGGTGCCGGATTTCACTGCTCTTTGTCAGTCGTTCTAAGGCACTCACCAGCTCCTGCACTCTGGCTTTCAGCTTCTTTTCTCTAAAAAGTACAAAGCAAACTATATATAAGCACACAAAATTCAGGTAGGACAACAAACCTAAATCTCTGGTAAGGAATGTTACAAAACAAATACACAATTGGAAATTACAGAGGCTCTGGTGGCAAGAAGCTGTAGAGATACTACTAAATATACACTATAACTGGTGCAGAAGGCAGTGTACAGACTGGGTTTTCTCATTTATTGATTTATATCCCACTTTTTCCCCGAATGAGACTCAAAGTGGTTTATAATATAAATTAAAACAACATCTAAAACAATAAGGAATACAAAAGTTTAAAAAGCATTAAACCATACATTCAGCTAAAATACTACTTTTAAAACATTAAAAATTAAAAAAAAATACTTAAAACTACACATTTCATACCAAAAACAGCATACCTAGTTGTACATCACTTCATTCTTGTCAGCCAAGGCTTGTTTAAACAAGCCTGTTGGCAAAAAGACAGTGGGGGTGGGCAGAATGAACCTCAGTTTAGAGAAAAGGTCCAAAGAGTAGGAAAAACCACGAAGAAAGTTCTCTCTCTATCCTCACCAGCTGAGCCTGGGAGGGTGGTGGGATGGGGAGAAAGCCCCCCTCCTCTGAAGATTGTAAGACTTGGGCAGGCTCATATGGGGAGATACAGGCTTTCAGATACTCTGGACCTAAACTGTATAGAGGTTTATAAGTTTAAAAAAAGCACTTAGAACTGTGCCTGGACACAGACCACCTTCCAGTGATGCTGTTTCATCAAGGGGAGTTATATGTTACCCCATTGCAACATGAGGAGTAGTAGTTCTGCAGTCTCTTCCCTGTCTCCCTAACCTCAACGGTATGAGAAAGTTATAAAGGTTCCTCTTGGGCATAAAGCAGTCCAGGGTTCCCCAAAATGTTCCAGAATTACCCCAGGGCTCCTAGGAAACATGGGGGATGTGAATTTAGCTCACTTCCTTGCTGGAAAGAAACATCTTTTATGAGCCTAAAGAAGGCCAGATGACTCTCAAGATGTGGCAAAATTGCCCTTGTGCTCTCTCTCTCTCTGTGTGAGTACAGCATTTTTTAAAATAATAATTGAGGGACATGGTAGAAGATGTCTGCCTTCCTAGTTTGGATAGGAAGAGTGCACAGCAGGCTCTGGAACTAAGGTAACTGCCCTTTACCAAAGAGCCAAAGTGAAGCATTCACAAGTAGGTCTCCTGCATCTAAGAAGGACTGGTGGGGGGGGGGTCTGACCCAAACACCCAGAACTCCAGTAAATTCATATGGTGGATATGGGAGGAAAAAATGATTATATCCAACAAACACTCCCACATATCTAGATTGCTGTACGTATAAACAAACCTACAGCCTTAAGACAATTCCTACAGTTTTAGTTTTATCTCATTTTTTGTCCTGTGGTGATGTCTGTGAGAGGTGAAAATAGTAATTCAGAATGGGGCATCCCATACAGTTTTTGTAAGAAAGAGGGGGGAAAAAACCAAAACTGCTGAGTGAGATCTGATGGTCACAGTGATGGATATGGACCACCATTCTAATCCTGGAAGCAAGATTTATAATTATCTTCTCTGAAAAGAGTGATCTTAAGAAAATGGCTGCAAGGAAAGCAAAACCCTGCAGAAAGCCTTTGAGAGCCCAGTGCCGCTCAAAAATAATAATAAAAAAGCATCTGCCAGCGTAATTTTGACACAGCCTGTACTGTCTGTAAATGCACAAGATCCACTTTGAGTGTTTTAACTAGAATGTAGTCCTGGCCTGGCCTATGGGTGGCACTGTTCTACAATGCCAGAAGGAGCCATCAAGCGCTTGCAGTTGTTTTAAAGGAGACTGAGTATGCAAAAGACATTTTAAAAAATGTTATGGTAGAATTTACTTAACAGTTTTGCAATAACAAGTCAACTTATTAAATGCGTGTGTTAAGCATATAGGCTCAATGAGCAAAATTACACTACAAGCTAAGAGGTACCTACCTAATTCAACTAAAGAGAGTTTCCCCTCTCTCTTCTTAACTAGATTTGCCAGTCAAATAAAGTCAGAATATTTGAGTGTCTCTTCCTCTGCCTTCTTCTTAAGGGACAGGCTTTCCACATGCTACCAGAGCAGGGATGGGAGACCTTTATCAGCCTGAAGTGTCTTCCAACTTTGCAAGGGTCTTGGAGGCTGCATACCAGGGCGGAGTGCCGGGGCATGAGCAGAAGTGACGTGAGATGAAAGCCAAATAAAGTGGGTGGGACTAGGTGTAATTCTTACCAGTGTGGGCACTTTCACATTACACACACAACACAGCTCTGTACTATGCACATCCGAAAGAACCCCCCAACAGCTTCCTAGACTGCAAAGCAAAGTTCAGCTCTATTCACTAGCTTTTTGGGCTGCAAAGCAGAGCTCAGTTGTGTAACAGCTTCTTGCAAATGTACACCCACACAATGATTCAACATGTTTCAACATTTCCCCCTTTTTCACTCTCCTGGCTGACAACACAAATCAATAAAACACAAAGAAGCAGCACACAAGACACACCCAGTTCATAAAACATTTATAAATTAATACAGTGTACCCTCTGTTCCAAGAACCCCCATGTAAAACAAAAAATGTGAATTCTCACATCCCATTACCATCAAGGGATGTCACATACGAGTGTGTACTCATCACATCCATTGATGACAATGGGAGTTGAGGCTTTGCACAACTTCCCATTCATGTATGTGGAGCTCTTGCCAGGAGAGGGCGCACTATATTGATATCTACCCAAATTACATACTCAACACAAACACATTTTTGTTAATAGTAACTATGTGTAATCAAGAACTGCACTTTTCAAACCCTATGGTAATTTTTGTCTTTCTTAAAAAATCTGTAATTGACACTTTGTAGTATGACTTTCTTATAAAGTCATTGTGTACAATTTCACCCACATTCACTCCAGTAAATGTTATAAGGCAGGCATGCCAGACGATTTCAGACTCTGATCAGGGTACTTGCCATGCCTACAGTGTACCTATGTTCTCCCATCTGAGACCAATTCATTGTAAATTGTATTTTTATAAATTTTACTCATTCACTTTTACTTGTCCTGTGCCGGTGGGTGCAGACTGGCACAGTATTTCTGTAATGTGAAACCGATATGGGATTCCAGCTGGAATCCTACTGGTGTCCTGCACAGGTTAATTTTCTCTATCTCTCTAAGGAAGTGGTCTGCCACTTCAGTTCATGGTTGCAGAAGCAGAGCACATATGGTTGTACATGTGCATTGCACATTGAAGCTCTCTGCTCATGTCGATGTATATGCAGATTTGAAGGTCCACTGAGTTGCACAAGGTTGTAATTCATTAACCAGGTGGTGCTGCATAACTCTGTGAGTGTCAAGTTATGCTCTGTATGCTCAGTGTACGCTCTTGGCCACAAATTAGAATCCCATTTCTTCTACAGGTTACTCTTCTTCTTTTCAAAAAGACTTGGCTGGCCATATCAAACACTACAAAGTGCACACGATAACAAAAGATCCTTGTGATGTAGACTCATGGGTCATCTTCTTCCCTGAAGCTGGAGGACTGATCAGTTAACATTTCTGCTGTTAGGCAGCCCAGGGACTGACACTGCATGTCAATCCAGTATTAATCAAGAGCCTCAGGAGACCCAACAATCCCTGCTCATCTGAAGACCACCAGTCTCACTACCTCTCAAGGATAACCTAATTTACCAGTGATAACATTATCTATCTGTCTATCTAGAAATAAACTCCTATTCAATTGCCAAGAATGAGATTTTTGAAATACTCTCTTATTTCCAAAGTGTGTTCTTTGAAATTTACAGAGCTGGCTTCTGCCCGGGTAGTTTAAGGGATGCTTCATAATTTTCCAACAGTGAAAGAATGAGAGGTTTTTACCTATCGTGAATGGTCATTCTAGATAGGCTGAAGAAGTAATTCTCTTTTAACACCACACTTGGTGTATTGAGGGAAACATCATCCTTTTCCTGTTTCTCTGCAGGCAAGCTATTATCATTTGCTTCCTTTTCTGAGCTATTTCTTTTATTCTTATTTTGACCATTTGCTAAATTTTCTGTCCTATTTAATATCTAACCAATGTAATAACTAAGCCAATCACTAAATAAATAACTAAACTAACAAAGAACTCCACTAAAACTACAGAAAGATAGAGAGAAATGAAAGCTTGACTGATTGGCAAGGCAGGAGAGTAAAAACTGAAGGGGACAGGGAGATCAATGGTCTCAACGGATTTGGAATTCAGTCTCCTGCCTGACTGATTGGCATGTGTGGATAACCCAACTGTCTGTGAATTACTGCTTCAGCCTATCTGAGAATTTCTATACAGCTGTGTTTGGACTGGGCACCAGAACAGCATCGGATATATTATCCTCTCTTCCTCCTCTTAACATCACCATTCCTCATATATAAACAACCACTGTTGAAGTACAGGGATACTTCAGTTAATAAAGCAGCCACATTCCTAGACGTGGTATTAGAAGCAGAAATAACATGGAAAGAGTAGCAATAGGTTCCTACAACACAAAAAGGAAGAGCAGGTCAACATGGTGATAGCAAACTTGCTATTCAAAATGAAATGAAACAACCCGTTCAGATAAGCCTTGCGTAAGTAAACTAAAACATTTTGCATTTTCTGAAGACCACTTGAAAGTTTCTTCAAAAAGTATTTAGAGATTTTTTTTTATTTCTTTTACCAGCACTCACGTTTGTTACAATTTGCCTTTTGATTGCTAAACATAAAGATATCTACTTTTTAAACACACTGGGTATAGCTGGTGAGGCAGGCTACTCTGCTCTGCCCTTTTCTCTTTGTTTTGCTTCTCACATGTGCTCAGTAAGGCATTCCGGAGGCAGCTGTTGTTTACTTTGCCTGTCACAGGCAGGCACACATGCCTATAGTGGGACTGGGTAGTGCAGAATCCTATTCTTCCCGATTCAGACTTTATTGCATTGTTTACTGCAGGCATGCTACTGCAACGTTTCTATGTTTCACTAGCCCTGTCCCACCAGCCTCCCTTTTGATGCTACAAAAAACAAAACAAAACCCTTCAGCTCAACAAGAAGGAAGAAGCTGGGCATGCATACAAAGACTTTGTAAAACAGAGCTTCTTTGACAGAGGCTTTGTTGACTGAGGTATGCCTGTGTTGAAATGATGCTTAAAAAGCAACTAACAAGGACTCTTCTGTTTTTCCAGCAGAAGCTTGTCAAACAAAAGACTGACAAATTCTTTATCTAGCAGCATGCATAACCTATTTGCCCAAACTAGTAAACAAAGATTTGTTACAGATAGCACAGGTTCTCTAAGCGAGGGCAATATTAATAAATCCTTGAACAGTATCTGCTATTTTGTAACATGCACAGGTCTCCTTTGCGGCTTCGGTCTTAGTAACCTTTTTAGTGTTAAGAAGGCATTTCCACTGTCAGGTATGAAACATCCTGCACCCATCAAGGGGATAAGATATCTCTTAGCTAGGGAGAGCCTCAGAAAAGATGGGATTAACAAAAAGGCAGGAATCTCTCAATTCTGCAGATGGCTGCATCATTATCTGACGTGCTCCACAGCCTCAATTGCACTCTGTCTCAGGGCTTGGCGCTCAACTGTATCAGAGCCCCCAGGGTCCCCCGCTGTTTAACGTACATGGTAATTAGGTCATGGAAAGAGTGAAGTGTGGAATAAATGCTGGCAAGAAGCTGTGAACACAATGCTATGGGAGGGGCAAATGGATTTGCTTTCATACACAATTTAGGTTGGCATCTGTGTACAAACTGCAGGGTAACAGAATGGACAATTTTGCTATTGCTTTTAAAATGGTACTGTACGTTTTATGGAATGTTTATGGTACAGAACAGAACAGCTTTTCATTCTGTTGGTTTTGGCTGTTCATTTGATTTGAGCATCTGCATCTAAACACCTTTACCTATTATCTAACCAAGAGGGGCTCAAGTTCAAAGGATGAGATTCTAAAGCAGGAGACAAAGCTTAAGATCCTAAAGTAATCACTTATAATAGCAGTATGCTTTGCAGAAAAGAACCCGTGTGATGCAATGGTTTGAGCATTGGACAATGGACCCTGGAGAGCAAGGTTCAATTCCCTGGCCACAGAAACCCACTGGGTGACCCTGGGTGTGTCACACAGTCTCAGCCCCAGAAAGCCCCATGATAGGTTCACCTTAAGGTCACCACAAGTCAGAAACAACTTGAAGGCATACAACTACAACAACAACGTTTTGCAGATTTGTATGTTAAAGCTTTCTGAATGAAATTAAGGTCAATTGTCTGTGAATAGCCAAACAGGATCTAACATACAGGAAATATGGACATGTTTAAAAGGAGCCCACACAAACTTTTTTAAATTCTGAAATCCAGAAAACAGAATGATTTGTCTAATGGAAGTTCAGCATCCTAGGCCAGACTTTGCAAGCCCCACAAAATGCAATGGAGCAAAGCAGCAAAATCCAAATCTTCCTATAAATGTTTCTTTTACTAAGAATGGAAAGAGACAGCCTAAGAGTTCTGAAATGGAAAACCATCTCTGGCCAAAACAAATTTTAATATGAACCAACCATGGTCTAGCAGACAGAGTACTTCTGAATTTCATTATTTTTAAATTAAAATTTTAATCATTAATTCTCTTGCACAGCAAGCAACTTTGTGAGCTGCATGTGTGAGTTTTTTACAGTTTCGACATGGCAGAGTAAGGATGAGCACATGGATTTTCCAGGTCCAAGCCTGATGTTCTAGTGTTGGAAAACCAATGGGAGTGGCTCACTTACAGTGAACCAGTGAGTTGTCATTAACAGTGAGCTGCAAATGAGCAGATCTTACTAGTTTCCCTATTCAAGGGCTGGGCAATCCCACTTCTGGTATTCATCAAGTTTCCCCAATATGATTTAAAAAGGAAAAAAAAAAAACTTCTGGAAGTAGCCTGAAATATCTAGCAGGGGTTTTTTTGGGGGGAGGGTCTATTTTTTAACCTTCAAAAGGTGTGGAGGTGGGTCTGAATGTTGTTAAAAGAATTGCTTCTCTTGGAAACTTCTGGGAACAGAAATTCTTTTTTTTCCCATCCTGCCAATTTTGTTTTCCTGCTGGATGCCTGCAGGATTTACATTTCAGTCTCCTGCCCAACTAGCAAGATAAAAATGGCAATCTCTGGCACCAGGTGATCTGAAGATGAAGAGCTGTGAGTGGCATTTGGCATCCTACTAGTGACATATCCAGCTGTAAATTACACTACATATGCAGAGTGGTGGTGGGTTTGGGGTTTTTTTGTTTTTGTTTTTTTGGACAATGCACAAGGGTCATATCCAGCTGATGGCAGACACGAGATCCTTGTGCATGTTGTCGTGCATTAAAGTACATACAGTAGTATCTGAATACATATTTCCGCTATGCATTTCCTTTGTGCCTTGTAGCGGTACAGACAATCAGCCATGCACATTGACTATTGATCTATACATGTTGTGCTGTATTGGTATTCAGTATAGGGTTCTCCTAACTCTGCTGGTAGACATTTATGCTATGCTGAAGCAATGCAGAATCTCAACCACAGAATGCTATATAATATGTCGTATAGATCAAAAGCAATAAAACTAACCATCTCAGAGTCACAATTTTATCCTTTAGCTGCAGTATTAGAAAACAATGTCAGTTGATTTGTACCCTATCTCACTTCGTTGCATGTCTGGCAAACTAAAGGTGACAAGTGTCCTCGCTTTGGACTCCCTGCTGACATTATTACAAGACTGTGGTAGCTGAACAGAATGGATGTTTGACCAATGCAAGACACTAGTCTACAGTGAATTAATCTGAAATTATTCACTGATTTCTTGCCAAACAATCCTTAAGTAGAATCTAGTCAATAATGAACTGTCCAGATTTGAACTGGTAAACTGAAGCTGACTAAGTTTGAATTCTGTATTTTTAAGTGTACAGTCAGCCCTCCACATTTGTGGATTTGACATTCACAGATTTGGTTATTTTTTGAGTTTCTCCAAGCCCTGCCCTCCCACCTCAGGTGCTTCTTTGTTGGGGGAATCTTCTCTCTTGGTGGCTCCAATCAGGATGCATAGCCCTTTAAAAACCCATCTCTGGTCCTCCTCTTCCTCTACCAGTCTCTGCCTGGCCAGCTAAGGATGGCTCTCTGCCCAAATTCTCAGCACCACAAACCCTGTACCCATGCCCCACACACACCCAAGGAAGGAGGTGGGCAAGAAAGAGGAAGTACAGGACCGCCATGCCAACCATTTCCTTTCCCTGACCTGGTTTAGACCCTCGATGCCCACTTTCCCCACCTGTACCTCAGCCCCCTTCCCATAGGCACACAAATACTGTTATTTGTGAATTTTTCACTTTTGTGAGAGTCCTGTGTCCCTAACCCTAGCGAATGTGGAGGGCCAAGTATAGTAATCTAATATATAAAAGTCAAAGTTTGTTTGTCTGTGTCAGGCAGGCGAAGACCTCATATGATTGGCTATGTGACCAAAAAGACCTCAGATGATTGGCTGCCTGTGAAGATTCTATGGAATCCTGGGGTTGGCAGTTTAGGGAGGAGCCTTTAGAATTCTCAGCTGGAGAGCTCTTGGGCCTCAGGCCAGTTGCTATGGAGACAAGGCCTAAAAGCAAGAAGGAGGAGGACAGTGTATTCCCCAGGAAACCAACCTCTGTATGTTAATAACTCTGAAAACAGATTGGATGGGGAACATGGGGAAAAGTTACACGTACTAGACAACACAGTTTGGTGAATCAGAGACATCGCATCTCAAATCTGTGTATTTCAACCGCATCTAATTCCTAAGGTAATGCAAAGTAATTCCTAAGGTATTGCTAACAAGTATCACCTAGGAGAAAATAAAATCCCAGGCAATGCTAGGTATATGCGTTAGTCATCTATAAAGAGAGCTGGCATGGTGTGGTAGTTTGAGTATTGGACGACGACTTCGGAGACCAGGGTTCAAATCCCCACTCAACCATGAAAACCCATGGGGTGACCCTGGGCAAGTCACATTCTCTCAAGCCCAGGGGAAGGCAAACCAACCAACCAACCCACCCACCCACCCACCCTCTGAACAAAGCTTGTCAAGAAAACCTCATGACAGGTTCGCCATAGGGTTGCCCAAGTCAGAAATGACTTGAGGGCACACAAGAACAACAACAACAAACCATCTATAGTATTAAATACATATTTTAAAACTCAGTATAAATGTTCCCTTATACACATATAAATCTCTATGTAGTGCACAGTCAGGTAGGGAGCAGAGGAAGAGTTTTTTCCTTTAGTCCTGTCTGCTTCTAAGGCTTAAAACAGACTCTTAAATCTTTCTCTTGTTCTCATCAATTTTTAATGGAATCCTAGAAATCTGAGACAGCCAACCCCAACAAAAAACCCTTTATTAGATCATCTTATTCTCTGCTCTGCTAGTGCATGATTGTTCCCTACAGGACATTTCTCTCATTTTCTCCTCCCTGTGGAGTAACTGCTGTAAGTGCTCCTGACCTGTTGGTGAATTTATTAAGGATGAAGTCCAACAGGCAAGATGGCAATGTCGGAACAGTCTGCTAAGCAAATTGCAACCAAATGGACAATGAAGAAAACACACTCCCAAAGCCTGCATGTTCTTCAAAGGATTGTGCTGTAATTCATTTGAATTCTTAAGGATCCTTCAGACAGGTCTTTTCCCTACACAAAAAAGAGGTCCATGTTGAAAAGTACTCTTTTATTATATCAGCTTGCAATGCATAGCAGTGTTTCCCTTTTACCAGAAGAAAGACTCATGCTATGATATTCCCATGATTTAGTACTCACATCTTAGTTCAATTTGAACAGCAAAGTACGGTCTGTTGATTGTTACTCATTATTATAAATCACCCCTCCTCTAATATTCTTACTGGTGGAAATGTTCTAATACTAGTGAATGTTTGACTAAAATAAATTTTAAGAGTACACAGTCAACTGGAACACAAAGCTACATTATGAAAAATTTTCATCATGCACTACTGGAAATTCAACAGCACTGATGTAACTCCATAAAGCAAACCAGGAAATGAAATAGGATTTTGGGTGGGGTGGGGTGGGGTTGCACAGTATTTTTCATGTTAATGAACTTACAGTAAGCTTCATCAAGATGTCAACAGAATATTTAGGCCACAGAAAACATACTATCTGGAGAAGATAATCTATTGAACACTAAATACTTTCTGAGTAATATTTACAATTGTGTCATTTGAGAATTTCCCTTTTGTTAGTTCCATAGCAGTTCAAGGTATACCTCCTACTATGTAACAAATAATTCCAGTATTACAACTGGTGTCTTAGGAACACCAGTATCCTCAACAAGATAGCACCCAAGTGCAAAACAAGACAGGACAGCATATCATTCTGTGGAAAGATGGGGACACCCCAGTTAGATAGAAAAGTGGGTACTGGGGCTGTTAGAGAGATCAACTGTAGAACATCCTCTCCTCCGCATGGTCTACCTTTCTTTCAATATACTTCCTAGTGCCACTCTTTTCTAAGCCAAGCTCTGATGCTAAAAGTCAGTCAAGCTAGGAGGAAAGAACTTGGTAGACAGGAACAAACAAACAAGCCTCACTTCTGAGTCCTTTCTGCTGCTGTTTATACTCTAATCTGCCTTTATTGCTTTTACTGTGAAAAAAGGAACAACCCCTGAGGTTGCAAGAGATACATTTGCTCCATGAGATCTAGTTTGGCTTCTATTAGCTGCTTCACACAAGATGAAATTTACTACACAGAAGTAACTTCAGAACATCTAACTTCTTTGCAGAGCGTGGAAAACTTACTTCTTTGGATTACAACTTTCAGAACCCTATAAAAAAGCATAGCTGTGCTGGCTGAAGAGTTCTGGGAGTTGTAATTAAAAAAAGAAAACTTAAGTTCTGCTTTGTTGAATGCTTTCGCACTGTTTGTGTGTGCATGCAAATACCAGTCTAGAAAAATCTATGATGTTGGAAAAGGCCATTACCACCTTCATTAGATCCAAAGGACCAGATCTTCCTATGATGATTTTTAAAAGAGTTTTTACCAAGCACAAAGTTTCTATTTTGAAACTATCAGTGAAGTTACCTTGTAGCCTTCTTCTCACAAAAGCCATCTGTATACTTTCTCCTCACAATGGGAATGGACGCTGAGTTAGTAGCAAGAAGCACTGTTAATATACTCATAGTGCCCTCAAACCTTGCTTTATTTTGTATGACCCTGCATGTCCAAATTATAAATACATTTTTATTCAATAATTCAGTCTTCCCCCTAAGATCCATTCTCTAAGTTTTTCCAATCCTTTATAGAGAAGTCCATACTAATCAACTCCTGATATAGCCGAGCAACTATGGTTTTCTTTCCCTTGTTTTCTCTGCAAGAAACTACTTGTCATGTTTCTCTGTTCAATCTTCATTAGTTAATGCTCAAAGCACTGTTCTAAAAAGGAACAAATCCAAATGCTACAGGCAGAAGAGAGCAAACAAAATCTTTGCCCAGCTCCTAATATCACAGATGGGCAATATTAAGCAAAGATTCTGCAGGTGATATTTAACAGAGTGGTCTTACTTCATACATACAAGTTATACTGATAATATAATTTTAATCATCATTAATTTAGGCACCAATCCTATGGGCGCCAAGCTGAAAATAAGATGGAAGGATTTATATCTGAGCAAACATGTATAGGCCGATGTTCTTGATGAAATTCTTGCTACAGTTTCAGTTGCCTTAAGTGTGAACACTGCAACCCAGTTGCATATTTTTGCTACTGAGATTGATACATGCCATGCCCAAGGAAGAACTGCAAATGGAAATGTATGAATAAGTTGCAAAAATGTAGTATGGTCTCTTCAGATATCTCTTTTAACAAGGACAAGTTTTTGATTTTTCACTGTACCACAAGCTTACAAATGATTCTTTCACCAAATAATTTGGCTGACCCCCAATTCAGCTGCATACTGATAAGACTGTATTTTTCATGCTGTTTTGAAAGGCTGGAGTGATTTGTGTGAGAAGGCTTTTACAGTTCTCTGTGAACCATACCTTTTCTCCAGATCTCCATAACTTTAAATCTGGATAAGCATATATTATTCAGAACATGCTCAAACTCCCATGATTTGAATATGGTAGAACCATAATGGAAAAAGTCAAAATGGATTAAAAATGCTGTCTCAAATTTGTTACTATGGAACATTTACAGTCCTTTGTGTCTATAACAAATATTGATGATGATGATGATGATGATGATGATGATGATGATGATGTTTATTTATAACACCCTTTTCACCAAGGGGTGGAACATCAACATAATACAGTCAGGGACAAAGACAATAAGCATAACACTATAGCAACACATGGAATGAAATCTCCATCATCCTACCAGTTGCAACCCATCTCAGCACCATAAACGCAACTCAGTGGTTTAAGACGATGAATTAAAGAGAGAAGGTCTTCAGTTCTTTATGAAAATGGGTGAGAGAGTCCTCTAGTTGGAGGTCCAATGGAAGACCGTTCCACAAATGTGGAGCCAGATCTTGAGTTGTTTGTCCACCCTGGAATGGTGTCTTGCATTTTCACAACATTTCAAAAATAAAATTAAAAAAAAAAACTTCCTGGGGTACACTAAAGTTCTACAAATTCCGTATGTAGTCTCCAAACACAGAGGTTCAAAACCCGAGGATATAGCTACATGTATTTGTTTCAACAGACGTAATGACTGTGTACATAAGTAGGAGTCCACCTTCATTTCAACTGTCATACTAGCAAATCAAAGGTTGGTTCAATCTCCCCCAAAATCCACTTACTTCCCAATATTTTCTGGGTGCTTGAAGCTGGAGAAGATCTCCGACATCCACCTATGGATTACTTTGTTAAATACCACCACCTTAGAGGTGATCTCATTAGTGGATGCAGAGTAGCAAGAAAAATCCATTTGTTGGTATAATTTCTGATTATTTAAGAACCAACATCCATTTGTTGGTATAATTTCTGATTATTTAAGAAACTGATCTTGCATTATGGCAGAGTGTGCACTGAAACTTCTGTTTTCCCTGTCTTCACACTACGTTTAACAAGTCCAACCTTAATCTAACAACACTTTCTGCCAGTTCACCTGGGAAAGAAGTTGGGCTCACAGGTTATAATTTCATGGATCAATTTTTTAAAAACTGATGTCAGATTAGATAAAGGTCCAGAGTAGGCTCATTTTAACATTACATTATGTATTTTAATTAACAGCTCAGCAATTTCATAGTCAAGTCATTTAAAATTTAGATGTCTGCTGTCAAACTGTGCTACTTTAAATTGATTACTTTTAAATGTAGTCTGTTTTTTACTCCCAATTTGTGTCTGATACATACTATTCAATGAGCAACTAGCATATGACAGCATTCCTTTTATGCCTGGTTTCCTGCTTCTAATGTATTTTTTTAAACAAAAAATAACATTAATTAGTAAATCTTCTGCAACGTGATGTTTAAGCTTTTTTTTTTTAAAAAAAATCTACAATATAAAATTATTCCCTATTTAAGAAACTGTGCTGTAAGTCCTGAAAAGTACATATTACATAAAACTGGGAAGCCTATTCTTGTGGAGAATTAACCTTGCTGAGATGATACTGGAATGCTATTCCCAGATTTGTCAAGTGTTTCCCTGGCGGGCTTTCATTAACTGACTCAGCTACACTATGCCTTAGGGTTTTCATGTGTGACACGGAAATAAGCAATAGTAATTAAGCTCCCAGTCTATAGATGTTTGAGGGCAAATACCCATGCTGATGAGTGCTGAAGAAAAGTAAAAGAGAATAAAAAGGATGACTTAAAAGCTCCAGATATACAAAAACAGTGGGCATTCAAAGTCCAGAAATAAATCATAGAGGAGGATAAATCATGAAGGAGGATATTTTGCTTACCGTCTAAGTGCATTTGCCAGTTCTGTAGTGAGTTCACTTTCACTGTAGGGTTTCAACTCAGCTAGCGTTAATGATGCTGTGGTGCCATCTGCACACTCCTGGAAAATTAAATAAGGCAAGTGGGGATCCTCAAACATTCAAATTATTTTTTAAAAAGAAAGAACTTTGCAATATCATTGATGGCTGTTCCCACTCAATTTGAGGCAAATATCCCCCTTCCCATATTATCCCATATTATCATATATGAGGTTTTTAAGCAGAGGCTGGATGGCCATCTGTCAGGAGTGCTTTGAGGGTGTTCCTGCATGTCAGGGGGTTGGACTGGATGGCCCATGTGGTCTCTTCCAACTCTACATTTCTATGATTCTATGATCCCTTTTGAATATACATAAATACACTCTGGCTGTTTCCACACTACACTGTTATAGTGCTGTTATTCCACTTTTAACATGCTGTGGAATCCTGGGGTTTGCAGTTTAGGGAGGGGCATTTAGAATTCTCAGCCAGAGAGCTCTTTGGTATCAATAAACTACAAATCCCAGAATTCTACAGTATGTTGAAAGTGGAATAATAATACTAGAACAGCGTAGGGTAGAAATGACCTCTGTTTATACACTCAGTAAGCATATCTCTTTCTGTTCCTTATTCCTACTTGCTTCTTTCTTGATTTTTCAATCATCCTTTCCCTCTCTATCTTGCAATAGTCCCTACTCCTCTTACAATCCATTCTGTGTGCCAGCTTTGCCTCCCTGCTATCATGGCTACAGAGCTTTGAATCTGGATGGAGGAAATGCCTTAAAAAGGGCTCAGTTCCAAAAACTTTTCAGTCTCTGACTTTGACTGGTGTGGTTTTTTTTCTAATGACAGTAAAACAGACAGTCTGGGATAAATTTACCAGCAGCTCCTTCTGAATAGGAAAGTTCCAATCAACCACCATATGAAGAGCTATGATAGCACCTCACCTTACTTGACTTCTCTTTACTGCTGCTACTAGCTGAGCTGAGAGATCTCATTCTCTGCTCCTTTTGTTCTTCCACTTCAGACTTCAGGTGCTCAATGTGTACCAGGTATGCCTGCTCTTGAGCTTCTCGACTGCTCAGCTTCAGCTCTAAGGCTTTCTTCTCTTTTTCTAGCAAGTACAGCTGTGCCTTCAGTTCTGCCATTTCCTCCTGCGGGGGGGAGCACAAATGATCACACTAGAGTTTGCAACACAAAGTCTGCATAAACAGTAAATGTTATTCACACAATGGCCATTTTATTGTAGTTGCTGAACAGTATACACACTGTGGCTTAACACTTAACTACAAAAAAGCAAAAAAGCAGATTGTAATTTCTGCTTTGTACCTTCATAGCCATGAGCTCCTGCATGAGTACAGCATTTTCTAGATCCAGCCTTTGACTGTCTCCACGAGGCTTGACATCATAACTGAGAGGATCAATATGGATGCTCTCCAGCTCCAACATAGTCAGCTTAACCGCTGCCCTGTCATTTTTCAGCTGCTGGATGTAGTCTTTCAGTCTCTGTTCATCCTCCTTTGTGAATTCTGTGTCACAGCTGCTTGCCGTAGAACTAGTTGTGCTGTTGGAGAAGCAAACCCGTAAGAAAAGGCATCTTTACACAGTAGATGTATACAAAACAATAACAACAAAAACCGAAGCACAATTTGTGAAACACAAGTCAGACATTCAGAAAGACCCATTTATTATTGACTAAAAGTGCTGTAAGATCCTGTCAACTGTGGTGCATTAAGCATCTAGTGGAGTCAGCATGGTATGAACACTGACTGGATTATATTCCGGAGATCAGGGTTCAAATCCCTGATCAGCCATAGAAACTCATCACATGCTCTTGGGCAAGTCACAGTCTCTTAGCCTCAGAAGAAGCAAACACAAACTTCCTCTGAACAAAGCTTGCCAAGAAAACCCCATGACAAGTTCACTTCAGGGTCAGCCTTAGTTAGAAGTGACTTGAAGGCAAACAACAACAACAACAAAAGCATCTACTACACGGATCATTTTCTGAACAGAGGATCAAGTCTTGAAACATGTGAACAAAGCTGCCCTGAACTATTTACATGTCCTAAACAAGTGAACGGAAAACTTTCTTCCTGCCTCAGACTTTGGAGAACTGCTGCCCATAGGGATAAAGAATACTGGGCTAGGTGGACAAAAAGGCAGCCATTTCCCCTGCATCACTTCCAGGAGGAAGAACCAGCAGCTTAATACTGCACATCCCTCCCCAAGTTCTGAAATCCAGAAAAGTCTACACATATAGCAGAATGAGATACCGAAGTAGATGGTATCATTTTAGACCACCAGTCTAATCATATTTTTAATTCTTATTTGTGTATCATACATGCACACACAGACTCATATACACACTTCCTTGTACAAAGAATTCCTTGGCATAGCTGAAGTCTCTCTACTGGATGTGTCAGTTTTCCACCTGCAGGGCAGCTTTAAATAACAGCCACCTGGGAGGACACATAAAAATGGCATGTTGCATCTGTGCTTTCAAGTGGCACAATCCAAAATCTACCACCTCAGGATCTCACCATTTAATCCCACCATATGTGTAAGCCAGTTTCTTGTCAGCCTTAAATTCATCCTTGATGCCATTGCAGAGCTCTGAAACATGCAACAGAACACTGAAGACAATCTTGCCTCTGCACATGTGCTGGCTTGCCTTTCAAGCACTTCTGATCCATCTTTCCTGAATCAGTAATGGACTACAGGGCTTGCAAATCAGAGAATGCAGCTTTCTTCACAAGTTTTGATTACTGGTCCTCTGTTTAGAAATCAACCCTTGTACTAGGTACTTAATCCACTACACTTTTGGCAGCTTCTGATCAGAACAAGCTCATGGAAAACCCATTGCCTGTTTTAAGCAACATTCCTTTTCATAGGGTATCATTTTAAATTAGGAAGTTAAGAGAGGGGAAAAATTGGACAATTTGATCCTGCTCCATACGTTAGATTTATTTTTTTAAAAATTACACACAAGCATTATATATGTACATTTTCTAGATAAGTCTAGGAACTGACTTCATTTCTGTTATCAGTCACTGCACTTTCCCAAAGGTTTGTAGAGGTTAATTGCAAAGCTTCTACCTATTTTTTAACATTCTGCTCTTGAACATAATTACAACAACACTAAAAAGGAATAGAAACAATTCTGCATTTTCTATGCTCATGTACAAAGACAAAGCTGCCTGCTGTCTCCTGAGGACCTGTAATCAGCTGCTGGGTGAGGGTTAAGTCATCCATTAGCTGTGTCTGTCTGGAATGCTGGATGATCTCAGTTATCAGCAGGGGAATAAATCACTTTCCGCACTGCCTTGCAATATTTTTCAATCCTTTCTTCTAAAAAAAAAAAAGGGGGGGGAGAACACAACACAATCCCTGCATAGTTTCTATGCTTAACACAGCCTGTACTTAAATAAAGGATGAAAAAACAGCTTCTTTCCTCCTGTTTCCAGCCCTTTCTTTTCCCATTGTTAAGCTCAAAACTATAGTACATTTTAAAGAAGTGAATCAGATAAACTGCCTGTTGATCTTGTAGAGACTGCCAAGTTTTCTGTATCCAAAGAAGAACATACAGAATTGGCTGGGATACGAAGGGTTCCCTGAGCTACTCCCTTCCATAAACTATCATATTACATGGTTTTAAATTGCAGCTTTTTGCTAATTTCAGCCTGTCCTTTCCCCATCTCTCCGAAGGATAGCAGGCGCCATGTGAAGAAGCAGCAAACAAATTATTTTACTGTTCTTTCCCCTTTGCAATAATATCAAAGCATAATTAGTCTAACTTCTTTTCAAAAACGTACAGGGTTGCATAAAGTATCCACTATCCCTTTCTGTTCTCTCTCAAAGCTCTTCATGAACAAATATTAATTCTGCTTCAATATGGAGGTGGTGAGAAAAACCTGAACACCAAAACCTACAAATGATATCCAAATGTTTTCTACAAACTCATTAGACTACTTAGGCTCAAAGGAGCAGCTCTGAAATATTAAAAGTACTGAAAGACAGCAGTGGACAATTCTAAATAAAGAAGTAATAAATCTTTCTGTGTCTACTTCATGCCTAGTTGTTGTATAAATCCACCTGCAGACATCAATGATTCTCTTTAAAAGGGAGCAGTTTGTCAATCCTAAACTCTGGGGTTACAAAGGAGCAAACTGTCCATCCAGATGAGACTTCTACTAGGCAACTGCCCTGCCTCATTCATGCAACTGTATGCAGTGTTCAAACAAACCCTTGTGATTCATTTGCACTAGCCACTGTTTCCCCCCTGCTGCATCTGTCCTCCTCCTCCTTACTTCTGTGTGTGTGTGCATACACACATGTACCTACGTGTTGGTATATGAACATATATATATGCACATTTGTCTGCCAGTTTATCCACTCACCTAGGTATTAATTCTTGCTCCAAAAATACTGATCTAAAAAATGAAACAGTAGTGCAAATTTTCCAGAAGATGTGGACAGGAAATATGCAACAGAGATTGGGAGGGCTAAGGAGAAGTGGTATGGTTCCACAAAGATTATGTCATAATACATTTGTTAGTCTCTGAGGTAGCACAAGACTCTGATATCCCTGGGGCAGGTGGATGATGTGTTGGGGATGACTCTTCCCTTTGTGTTATTTCCTGTGCATTACTAGTCACAGAGCCTTTTCCTGTCTTTCAGAAGATCCCAAGGCTCCTCTGAGTTTACAAAGTGGGGATAGTTTCTGCTGAACACAGCAGTGTTAACTGCTGAGCAATCATGTCTGGGATTTCACCTTAGGGCTACCGTCCTTTTACTGGGGCTTGACAGATTTATTTAAAACAAAACAAAACACCACAATGCTGGAATAAGACTATTTTGAAATTGCACACTGGGGCACTCCAAGATGCCAGTACTTATTTCTATGATTTTAAAAGGCAACAGGGAAAGTGAAACTGACATATCTTTTGTCAATTTCAACTGCTGTCTTAGGATTCCTGTTAAAACAAACATCTACGGAATAAAAATGAATCAAAGGAGCCCCCTTAGATGCTGGAGTGAGATGGGTGGATGATGCAACGAAATGATGGCATTTTCTAACCTGGTTGTGAACCTCACCAGGCAAACTGAATAAATTTGAGACTGACTAACAAGTATCATAGCTGGGTTGCACAGCTGACCACAAAGAACCAGGACTTACTATATCCTACTGTTTACTTAGAAGTAAGAGCACAATCTATTTGCTCTGGGCTCTTGTTTGGGGGTAAAAGTAAGCACATAGAAAAAAGGGTGTTAAAATGAGCTAACACCTGCCTCAAAATGTCAGGAAAAGATGCCATAAGGAAACAACACTGCCCACTTGCTTATATTTTGCCCAAAATGTGGAAGAAACAAAGTGAAATAAACACACTGAAGAAGCCAGACACCACTGATATTGGGAGAATTGGTTGGAATCCTGATGCCAGCTTACAGGGAAGAAGAAATGATCTGCAACACTAGAAGGCCTCTATCTGGGAACCACCTACAAGTATGATCCTGACTCTTACGCAATGAGTCCTTTTCATCGTATTCACGGCTTAGTTTTTAGGTCAACCACACTGTACAAGCAAGATTAATTTAATATATATGGAAGTTACAGGTAAAACTCAAATTGTTGGTTAAAATCAGATCTGTACCAAACAACAACAAAAAACTAATCCTGAAGATTTAAATGGATAAAAAGACACTAACTCTCTTGAAAATGTGCCACTAGTTATGTGACCACATAAAAAACAGTACAGGATTTCTGCGAATGAGGTCCATAATTTATCACAAACCACACAGCATGCTGACCGTGACTGGAAATAACAGACAAGGATATGCAACTAAAATACCCAGGGCTACCTGCTAGTGTAAACATGGATTTGACAATTTGAGGTAGAAGACTTGACCGTACACAAATCTTGTTAGATTTCTACATAGAGAATACAATCATAGAATCATAGAAATGTAGAGTTGGAAGAGACCACACGGGCCATCCAGTTCAACCCCCTGCCATGCAGGAACACCCTCAAAGCACTCCCGACAGATGGCCATCTAGCCTCTGCTTAAAAACCTCCAAGGAAGGAGACTCCACTACACTCCGAGGCAGCATATTCCACTGCTGGACAGCCCTGACTGTCAGGAAGTTCTTCCTGAGGTTCAGGTGGAATCTCCTTTCCTGCAGCTTGAATCCATTGCTCCTTGTCCTGGTCTCTGGAGCAGCAGAAAACAAGCCCTCTCCTTCCTCTACGTGGCATCCCTTCAAATATTTAAACATGGCTATCATGTCCCCTCTTAACCTTCTCTTATGCAGACTAAACATACCCAGCTCTCTAAGTCTATCCCCATAGGGCATGGCTTCCAGGCCCCTCACCATTTTGGTCGCCCTCCTCTGCACTTGCTCCAGCTTGACCAGGTCCTTCTTGAATTGGGGTGCCCAGAATTGGACACAGTATTTAAGATGAGGTCTAACCAAAGCAGAGTAGAGTGGTACCAGTACCTCCCTCGATCTAGACACCATACTCCTATTGATGCAGCCAAGAATTGCATTGGCTTTCTTGGCTGCCACATCAAACTGCTGACTCATGTTCAGCTTGTGGTCTATGAAGACTCCTACATCCCTTTCACACGTACTACTATCCAGCCACGTGTCCCCCATCCTATATTTCTGTATTCCATATTTTCTACCTAAGTGTAGGACCTTACACTTCTCTCTGCTGAATTTCATTTTTTTAGCCTTGGCCCAGCTCTCCAACCTATCCAGGTCATTTTGAATTTTGATCCTGTCCTCTGGTGTATTAGCAACCCCTCCCAATTTGGTGTCATCTGCAAATTTGATGAGCATGCCCTCTATTCCTTCATCCAAGTCGTTGATAAAAATATTGAACAGCACTGGGCCCAGGACAGAACCCTGAGGCACCCCACTAGTCACTTCTCTCCAGGATGAAAAGCAGCCATTCGTGATCACCCTTTGGGTTCGGTCAGTCAACCAATTACAAATCCAATTAACAGTAGCCCTGTCCAGCCCACATTTTACCAGCTTCATTGCAAGAATGTCATGGGGAACTTTGTCAAAGGCCTTAGTGAAATCGAGATATGCTACTTCCACAGCATTCCCTTCATCTATCAAGCTAGTAACTCTATCATAAAAAGAGAAAGATTAGTCTGGCATGACTTATTTTTGAGAAATCCATGTTGACTTCTCGTGATTACTGTGTTGCTTTCTAAGTGATTAGAAACTGACTGCTTAATGACTTCAGGATCAGTGCATCCTTCTTCTTACAGCCCAATTCTACAGAGGTTATTGTTTTCGTTTGTTCCCCATAATTTTGTGTGTTTTTAGCCGTACTGTATTTTTAAATTGTAAGCTGCCTCGAGTCCCAATTTTGAAAGAAAGATGGCATGATGATGACGACGACGACAACAACAACAATATCTGTGTAGCATGAAGGAGGGGGAATATTAAGAATCCCTCTACCAGGATTTAATCACAGCAGATGTCACAGAGGCAGGAGCCAGATACAGCCTCCATTTACTGATGCATCATCTCAGTAGTACTGTGCTACACAAGAACAGTTACGACATCTAATCTGTACTTACTGTTTGCAAAAAACTATGCAAGAAAAGATACTCAAGTCACACTTAACAAGATAGTAGAAGCATGTGAATTAGCTAACTTTCGTCTCCTGCATGCAAGAGTCACTCTGCATCAAAGGGCCCTGGCATTTGTGTCTTCTCAGCATAGATCATCAATCGGAGCTTTTAATCTTATGCTTCAGTTTACTGTATTAATAACAACATGACGACAAATACATTTCCCTGTTTAACTGCCTGTGTGGTTGGCTTGTGTCTCAAACAGAGGAAGCCATGGTTCCCGTTTTGGTCTAAGTCTTTCAACAGGGAAGGAGAACTGCAACTCCTTCAGCCTTCTCATGCCTCTTTGCCTTTCCCGAGTGAGGGGTCCAACAAGGAGAGGGGGACATTTCTGCTTCTGCTCTGAAGACAGCTCTTTGCTTGTTTGTTTTCATGGTCAACTGATGTGCCTAAGTAAAGGTGTATTAAGGTTACTGCTAGCTGTGACTACCCTTTCTCCTTGGTGGGAAGGAAATGATATCAAACACAACTGTTTCCCATGCTGAGCTGTGGAAATGGCTGGGTGGAGGGAGAGAGAGTTGCCCTTCTACTGACCTCAGCTCTGCTCCATCTGACATGCCCTTTCAAATACTTGCCTAACAATTCCTCTAAAAACGGTACAGCATGATGCATCACAGTCTAAAGGATTTATTGGCTAATCATGTAAGTGTTTTCCATCTATTAACCATACATAAATACAGCAGGCTTAAATATATCATAGATCTTGTCTGAGTAACACAATTTCTGCATCCTTTATGCTTAGATTCTGTCAGCCAAGGGAAGGTTTTATTTGCACCTCACCCATTAAGATGGGGAAAGAATCCAGATTTCTTTGAACCCTACTGATTGCTTGACAGATTCAAATAACTAATATATCAGCAGTATTTTGAAGATGTTTGATAAAGATAGCCTCCTTTAGATGGTTGGCTTTTACTAAACCAGGAATGGACGATTGGGATGGGCGTAGGAGACCGCATGCAACCCTTGGGCAGCAAAATTTTCACCTCTGACCTTATGAGTCAACAACTTTCAGAAACATCTCTCCTGGCACAAGCTCACAGTTGTGGGGCAACTTTCAGATTTAGGCCACCAATGGCCTGGGTGACTGAACACCTTTTTTTGGAAAGATGTATTTTAATGGCTGAGGTTCCAGAAGCAGCAGTGGGCTCCAAATGCAAAAAACTCTGTGTGGTTGGAAATGAGTTCCAGTAGTTTTGCATAGCAAGTTCACAGAGTCTAGCTAGAAGATTTCATTCCTCTTAGTGGATAATACGTTGCAACAAAATCTAGCAACTCAAACACCAAAGAGTCTTGGGGCACTTAAAGATGAGAAGTTTTATGGATGAAATTCCATTGGATGCATTTTGACAGTGAATTTAGCTGATGAAAGCTTTTGTTAAAATGAAACTGTTGGTCTTCTAAGTACTTGGTTGCTTTCACAAAGCAAACAACAGCTTATCATTAGAAGACAGCAATTCCTCCCCTCCTGTCCTTATCATCTCTCTCCTTTCCCTCTCAATCTCTCTCACAATTGCTGTCAATTGTCTGCCTTCTAGGTCCACGATTCATCGCTAGGTTTTCTCCATTAAAACAATTATGATTTCTTAATCCACTGCAAATCTATTTCTATTTTCACAAAGGAATTGGCAGTCTTGCTGGAATGCTGCCAGCCCAACAAACAGAAATGGTAGTTATTATTGTTATCACTTCAGTTGTAACAGAAGCTTCTGCACTGCTTCTCTTTCCACACTCACCACCAATTTTGTTGCAGTTGCTCCCTTTTACCATCTTTAACCCCTTGTTCTGCAATTTGACATTCAGCAACTCATTCCTGATGCTGGAGTTAAGTCTGGGTCAACACTTGCATTACAAATTCCCATTCTGAGGGACTTCAAACTGCAGAGGAAATTATTCACTTTGACATGAAAAGTCTTTGCCAAGGAGAAAGGCTCTCTCGCTCTTCAGTCTCTTGCCCTACCACACTGCCTTTCCTTTCACAAAGTTTACAAAATATCTACCTTTTTGAGTTATTCTGTTGCAGATTCTTCTTTGACTGACTGATTCAAGGGGTGTAAATGGCTTTACAAGTTGCATTTTTTAGTAGTGAGTTATTTTCAGTAAGTGAGGTTTTCACCCCTTGGTCCTTGGGCAAGGAGGGGCAACTGTGGCAGATCTGGGGGCTAATGTTCCACCCTGGGATATGATGAGGCTCACACATGGACTTTCAATAATGAGGAGCAATGTCTATATATCTTTCTTTATAAAAAATGTTAAACAGTACAGGTGGGAGCTACAACCTATTGAAAAGATGAATGGACACTCCTAGAGGACTCATTATTTTCCCCCTAGAAAAAGAGCAGTCTGGAAGTTTGGAAGGAGCAAGGGCTAAGAAACAGCCATGGGTATATTAATGCACTAGGCCAGCATTATTCTTGCTTTTGCCCAAGAGCACATGATACAATAACCTTGCTAAAGCTAAGCAAGCCTAGAGCTTACCAGTGCCTGGATAGGAGATATCTATGAACCATAAAGACACCGCTTTTAGATTCAATAGAAATAAGTGGCAAATAAATGAGATACATAACCAAAGTCATTACTAACCTTCTGTCACTTATACAGGCTGAACAAACTCAGGAGAAATATATTTCTAAAGCACAAGATTAAACAAACACATGATGTTTATAAACTCCAGTCTTAAACAAGATAAATAATAGTTCCTCTACTCACTTCCAAAGAACTACAGTCATCCCTACACATTCTCTAGGGCTAGGGGCACAGGACCCCCATGAATGTGGAAAAAACGTGAATAACCCTAGGCCCTCCCAAATCATATTTAACACACACAAAAGTATGATCACCATATTCAACCTACCATGGATTCCTTTGAGGCATCTGGGTTCCTTCACAAGGCAGAAGTGGGTGACTGGTGGGGCTTACTACCACCTCCACTGCTGTCCCACATAATTTTAATAGGGACTTACAAGCCTTGTTCACAGTTTCTCAGTCTCACAAGCTTTGCAGTCCCTATTAAAAATGACACAGGGAGGCAGCAGAGGTGACGGCAAATAATCCAAGAATAATCAAATCCGCAAAAGTGAAACCCACAAATGTGGAGGGCTGACTGTAAATTCAATAATGTCAAATGTATATATTTGCGGAAAATGCACAAATTTCTGTGAATCAGTAATTCTAAGGGCAAATACAGTATCTGAATTTAATTCTACTCCCTCCTTTAAATCCCCCTCTATCAATCTATTGTAGTGTCCTTTTCCTTTTAAAAAAAGTAGATAGTGATTGAAAAAGGTTGCTTCTTTTTTAAACAATTTTTAAACAACCATGTTTCTGTGATTCATATGTAACTTTAGGGAACAGCCCCCAAATTACTAACCACTGGAAATCTTTGTTGTCTTCCTATAACAAAACAGTGAATGTATGCTTTAAATTTGGAAGAAGCAGCAGCTGAGAAACAAAGAGAAGGCAGAGAAATTCTTGAAGTAGAAGAAGTAATATTCCTTTGCACTTAATGACATAGATTAGAATCAGACAAATGCAAACAAATCTGTACAATATCCTTTGTACAGAGCTTGCTGAATATCTGAACAGAATTCAGCCACCAAGGCACTGAAGTCATTTATAACTAACACCAATATATCCCAGCAGGCTGATTTAAGGATGGATAGCTAGATAAGTAAATGGAACACAACATATTTTACTTCATTCTGACAACAACGGCCTGTGGATTAACAAACTCAATGAGCCATAGTTACCTGGTGTGACTATTGGATGACAGGCTCTCCCAGGGCTGCACACTGCAGCCAGTAACTGCATAAGCTCCTCCACAGCTACCATCCAATTTAATCAGCAGAGCTTTGGCTGCATTTTCAGCTGTCTTCCTACAGTCATGAGCTCTTTTCAGCATCTGGGTGATGTTTTCATCACCTGGCTGGTCCCCTGTTTGGTTAACAAGCAAATGATCAGAGTTATATAGTCCTGGAGAGGATAACAAACATTAATATGAGTAGATGGGCTTTTATGCTGACATCTGGGCTCCCACCAAGACATTAGCACCTACTTAGTGGCCCACTAAAATACATTAGGATTATAAAGAGACTAATAAGGCTGTGAGCTGAAGGTAAAATCCTCATGTAGAATCCATATTTCATATCCTTTCCTGCTCTTTCAGGAACTGAAACTGTTCTTTGAACCATCTCACAAACTACTCTTAAAGCTCAAGAAAATGTGGAGGGAGATATGAAGCAATAAACAAGCATCCATAGAGCATGGACAGGGAATTCAGATGATCATAGTCATAGATTACGTTTCCTAACATAGACTTTTTACACATGATTTCCCCTTGCACACACACAAAAAAGAATATATCCTCATGCAGCATTTCAGTAGTTTAAATAATTTTTATGTTCTGCCATGGAGAATTGCTTATCATTTATCATTTTTGTTTATATTTGTTTCTATATATTTTGCCTGCAGATTAACAGTGTTCGTGTGAGAAGTTAGTGCTATAAAAACCAATGTTATGAATTTCACAATGAACTGATATTTTACAGCTACTCTGTGGCCTCCTGTAATGTAGGTTTTCTGGTAAAAATACTGACGGTTTCTATTTCAGCATACGAGAAATACATACAAAATATCTTATTTTATCACTTGCATTATATGTGAATCACACCTCTCTTGTGTAACCTGGATACAGAAGAAAACAAACTCCTGTCATGTATTTTCATGTTAACTGTATCTGCATATTATTATAAAAAAGGTGTCAACACCTTTTTTTCACACAAGGATACCAGTACAGGCTGCACAAAGCAAGATCGGCATTCCCAGCTGTACTTGCTAGGACTTTTCCATGAACCCTCTTAATTTTAGAAGACTGTGAAGCCCTTCTTCTTCAGTCATGCTTTTCTACTAGAACACTGATCAAAGTCTTGCTGGTGTTTTTAGGCTGATGATCATTCTGACAAGGTTATTCTGATATGCTTTTGTTCCTATATCTGATTTTTTTTTAAAAAAAAAATTCTGTTGACAATTTTATCTAACCTACTTCATGTTTTTTTAAACAGAAACAAAATTTCAAAATTTAATAAATAAACAAGATGTACTCCTAAGCAACACTTGGTAAGTTTACAAGAGATTCAAAATAGAACTCTACAGAAAGTATGGATTACTGATTCCAGTTTATTTAAACAAGAGGCTAAAAATCATCTTATAACACTAGAGCTTGATGGTCATTGGGTCTTTAAAGTTTTCACATTATATTTCAGGATGCTTGTAAAACTACTGGTATAAATTAGATTTTAAAACAAGTACTTTTCATATTGTGGTGAAGCCTAAAAAAACTATTTGCATGAAAGCTTTCACATTCCCTCTGTGATAAACATCAGATTGTCACCTGAGTGAGCTAAAAAGGTCTATCATAGAATGGACAGGTGCACTTTCATGTAAAACCACAAACTTCCCCCTCAAACAGGAAGATATCTTTCTGGTGTAATTTCCTGATATTTTATATAGGGATGAGTCCAGACTCTGGCTCATCTTCCTAATAAGTCATAGCACTAAAACAAGACTAAAATTCTGACACTTATAAAGACAAGAATTCACAGAATAAAGAGATGGTAGCTTTTATGTTGTGATTAAGTCAGAAGTATCCAAACGTTCTTGGTTCACAGCTCCCTTAGTGACTCAACAATAAATATTAACAACTTAATAAATATTTAGGAGTTTTATTTTGAGTGAGGAAAACTGCTGAGGAGTTGAAAAGATGTAAGTATCCCTCTTCAGTTCTCAAGAAGGTTTGTTACTACATGCTGCCAAGGTGGCTTCAACTTATGGCAACACTATAAATGAGAGTTCTCTAAGAAATCCTGTTGTTAATTGCTGAGACTTCCAAACTCTGGGCTGTGGTTTCCTTTACTGAGTAAATGCATCTGTAATGAGTCTTCCTCTTTTTCTACTGCCTACTGATGGTCTTTCTGGGCCACCCTGGTAGCTATGTAACTCTTCTCTAGCACCACATTTGGCACTACGCTTCTTGCCAACAGAAGCTACAATCCATCACATCTTGCTGATGGGCATGCCTGTGTTTGCATACAAAGTCTGTCCCAATTACACTTTACATTTTCAGACGTCCTCTTAAAAAAGTTCTTTTAGGCTTGCACCTTCAACTTTACATGTGCAAAGGCCCTTTAATAAGAAGAGACTCCACTAAAAATTGAATGAGGGTTCAAAAAATTGATGGAAAACTAGTCTACATGACAAATGTTGAGATTGGAGGTAAATATATTTGGGAGGAGAGTGGCCAATGTGCTTGAAGGGCAGGGAAGACAAGGAGTGGAGTTGGCAGGGAAAACATAGGGATGGAAGGTGAAAAAAGTAATGGGAATCCAATATGGCATTAAAACATTCCTGGAACAGGAAGAAAGATTTTAACAGAGCTGGGGTCGGAGCTTAACAAGCTGGAAGACTAGAAAAAAAATCAGCTCTGTCCCCAATAACACTGGATGTTGTTGGGAATGAGGTACAAAACCTGCCCTTGGGCACACATATGAAGAAACACGAACATACCACATATCTACTGGATCCACTGCAATATCTATTCCATCAGCTGGCATGATGGGGACTCCTAAGTAGGGATGGGACTTTTGAACCATACAGCAGGAATTTGACATCATAAAGGGGAAAGAGTATAGTTTTCTAGAGAAATCCCACTTATGGTGTTTTCCATTAAGTGACTATAGTTACAGAGTTCCAAAGATTTTAATATTAACATAGATTGTAGTAAACACTGAGATGTTAGGTTTTTCAGTACACTGATTTGGAATCCTTCTGCAAAGATGGACTAATGAGGATGTGGAGGAGAATACTTGATATAGGACAGCAGAAAAGGGGGGTGGATTTCAATTCCAAATATTTTAACATTGATTAGAGTTAACATTGATTAGAGTTAATAATAACATCCAATATTAATGTTTTCAGCACACTGAGCAGGGAGACCTCTGTATAGTGTGGACTGATGAGAGCGGAGGAGGGAGGCTAACACAAATTAGGCTTATTTTCGAGTTAATTCAGATTGGAGTTAATATCTGGATACTAGTTTGGGATACTTCTGCATAAATGGGCTAATGTAGAAGAAATCAAAGACGAGAGATGATATTAGCTCGATTCTCAGTGTTGCAACTTCACAAATCCCATTGGTGTTAATAAATCCTGTAGATATCTGTATTATTCCTGTTCTTCTCTTTCTCCTCCTGCCCAATTCTCCTTCTTGTATCAGTTCTGGGAAAACATCTGAATGAGGAGGAGGAAGACAGGAGTGACACAGAGATCTGTAGGATTTATTGATGTCAGTAGGATACCCAAAGGTAAATGTTGATAATGAAGGAAACACCAAGGATCCTCTGCACTTGTCTTCCTTTCCAGATCAGTCCACTTCATGTAGAGGTCTCCCATATAAGTGTACTGAAAATGCTAATACTGTGTACTAATATATATCCTGCCTTTCTCTCAGACATGAGACTCAAGGTAGTTTAGAAACTCTAAGAACACTGCAATGAAATCCCCTCCTTCTCTTGCTCTCTCCCTCAGGCTAGTCCGCACTACACAGAGGTCTCAGAAACACTGGGTTAAATTCTTTTTCTTGTACACAAAAGAAGCTTCTTGCACAAAAAAAGGGTAACCCTTCAAACTTCTGAGACTAAGACACAGAGGACTGAAAGGAAAGGCTCTGCAAATTCAATTAGATCCTTAAGAAAACAAACCAGCAAAAGAAACACAAGTACATTGATATCTCCTCTCAAAGTGTGGGAAGGTGTTCGACTATATAAGCTTTAAAGCCTTTCTAATCATGTAGACAAGTGTCAACCTATTTTTTTTCACTAATGCCACTGAAAATCATGCAGCTGACTTTTCAATTATTCATCTTTACTTTTGGGGGCAAACATAGGGACAAAATTAGCACTTATTTCTTCAAGAACTGTGGCATGCTTTACTCAGGCCCTTTCAAAAGCCTTTTTGTTGGTTTGTAGATAGCCAAAAGCTTACACCACAACCTTCAATATATAGTTATTGCTCAAAAAGCTATCTTGAACTGCATGCAGCCTATGGCTGCTGGGAATGCTCACATTTTTTAAAAAAATTCAGTTCTAGTTCAAAATCCATTTGTCAGAGTTTTACTTGGCGGCTGAGGATGAAAGAAAACATATTTGATTGCTGGCTAGGGGAGTAGGGTTGCCTTAGTTATAATGAGATGATTCAGTGTTGCAACATATCCTTTGAGGGTGATGGATGGCAAGTGAAATTCAGAATGGATTTAGACAGATAGAGATTCATCAACTTCTTACCAACCGACCCGACACCTGCAGCTCTGAATTGCCCAAGAATGAGAGACTGTTCACTTTCTGCCAATGCTAGCAGAAGTTCATAGGCTTCAATGCACTGTTCACTGGGGGAGAAAAGAATCCAGTCAGTGTGTGTGTCATAGTGCAGGGAAGAGAGTCTCAACATCCATGAAAATAAAGCAAAGAGAGATATGATGTAAAGAATTATGCCATTTCCCTATCTGTTGGATGGTTAAGTGACATCTTCCTGCAATCTAGGAATGGTGACCCTCTCCAATCTTGGAACTCTGAAAAGTTACAGTTTTGGATGACAACTTGCAGAATCCCTCAGCCAACACTGCCACTGCTCATGCTGACTGGGGCATTCTGGGAGTTGTCACCCAAACAAGTAATTTTCCCAAGCTTTGTCAGTCTCACAGTTCTTTAATTAACAGCATGAGCTGTTACTGCTAGATTGATGGGATGGCGTGACTATTGAAAATAAAATCACATTAAAAAAAACTTTGAATTGAGGATAACCTGAACAAACAGTATGCTAATAGGTCTGCAAAACTATTCCTGTATTTTACATTGCCTTTCTAAACCATAACTAATGTCAATGCTTCTACTGCCTAAAGTTAAATGTTATATGGTTAGAAATGTGTATTAATCTTCCCTTGTATTTTTGTTTCAACAAACACTGCAAAAGTGAGCCATACAATTCTATTAAAAAATGGTGATTACCTTAATATGGAATCAGGGTGTGCCCTGTCAGGGAAATAAATGTGCAGGACCCTAACCGAAAGAAGATTAAGCACTTACATATCTGAACTTTTCTAGCACTAATCATACCAATGCTTGTATTGTCTTTCTCCATTTTTGCCAATGTGCTTTCACAGTCTTTAGCCAAAGGGCATGAAATGGAAATCTTATCTTCCTACACAGCATCCTTGTAAACCCATTGGCAAGAGATTTGTGTGTGTGTGTGTGCCTTCAAGTCACCTGTCAACATATTGTGATCCCTTGAATTTCATAGTGTTTTCTTAGGCAAGGAATACTCAGAGGTGGTTTTGCCAGTTCCTTCCTCTGGACTCCTACAGCACCTAGTATTTATTAGCAGTCTCCCATCCAAGTACTAACCAGAACTAGCCCTGCTTAGCTTTCAAGATCAAATAGGATCTGGTGCCTTTAGGCTGGGTACAGAGTACTAAACAGTAATGGTACAAGGGCAAGGGAAGTAAAATACGAACAATGAAGCTGGATATTCTGTGCAGTTCTAACAACTGCACTTTCTTACAGAAAAGAAAACAATACATGTTTATTTGCATTCTCCACTGACATACCTGTACTGCAATGCAAGCCTGAGGGCTGTGGCGTTGGATTCGTATTTTCCGACCAACATGCTCATCCTTTCAGCATTGCTCTTGCACTCTTCCAGAGTTATTGTCAATAAATCATTCTGAGATTTTAAGTGCTCAATGCGGCTGTGGAAAAGAAAGCCATCTTCAAGGTTTCTTAAAATGCCTGCTGCAGTTTTACCTGCCTCTCCAACTGATTCTGGTACTCCCACAGCAAGTCTTCATTGGGAGTGTGATTTTCTTACTACTGCCTACCTCATTCTTTTGTTCTTTTCTTGTTGTTTCTCTTAATTCACTAAGTACTTCAGTTGGTTCAAGCAGTTAAATCACACAGTTGCTCATCTAATCTAGAGTGAAACTACACCACAGTTAAAGTAGTTTGATGGTACTTTGCTACCATGGATCCATCTTACAAATTTGTGGATTTGTAGCTTGGTGAGAGATTCAAAATTACCTGCTATGGAGCAGAGGAGTGGACTAGACTTATCTAGCAGAAAATTCTAAACCAAACTATAACCTCCAGGATTTCTTAGGATGAAGCAACTGCAATTAAAGCAGTATCAACCTACTATAATTGTGTAGTGTGGAACAACTTCCAGACTTTTGGATGAAGTTCATCAGAATGGAGATTGAGATCCCAAAAACAACTTTAGATATATGAATGAATGGGTAAATGCACAGTGCAGTTTAGAGCTTTTTCACCCACTCCCCAAAAAGAGCTTCCTCATGCAATAGTGCAAACTATTTTTGAAAGTGTCAAAGATTCAAAACTGGAGACTTTTCACAAGCAGTATTTAAAGAGGCAAGATAGAGAGAGTTACAGTGTGGTGTGTGGGGGTGGGAAGACCCACTTCATCATTGAAACTCTCTGTGGAGCTCCCTAGGTCATTACCATAGTGTTACATTAAAAGAAAACCATCTATACAATTGTGATACAAGTTATTTAATTTTAAAATATTAGATATATTGGTGGTGGCCAAAAATGAAGTTAGGTGGGAGAAAGAACTGTATATTTTGGACATTACTTCTCTGTTTTTTTGGTACTATATTTTGGTTTGACTAGCAATATGGCTGTCAAAGGTGACTGAGTGTTGATACAAAGATATAAATATCACCAGGATGTGGCTAGGTTTGAGGAAGGCCCCGAGGAGGTATGTCCGGATACCAGCTGCTCCCTCAGCTGTCTACCTTGGGTGAGTGGGGGCTCCTCATTTTACCTTCTAGTCCCTGCTCACTGTACTTTTCACCACTACTACACTTTTTCTTTTCAATTATAGGGCAGAGATGGCAGCAGCCTCTTTTGCTACTGGTGGGCTAAACTGCCTTGGCTAAGTAAAGCAGTTACCTACCAGAAGAAGCTGAGAAACAAACTGTTATTCTGGATAATTCCAAGTCGCAGTTGAGCACTGTTTTAACTGAAATAATTTTCCTCAGCCAATAGCAATCTAAGCAGCTAAGCAGCTGCCAACTTTTGGGATGCAGGGCACACAAGTGGCAAAGGGGCAGGGAGTCAGCTTTCCTGTTAACAAAGTGCAGTCTGACTGAATATGGTCTTTGTGATAGACTGAAGAAAAAGATTTCAATTAAAAAGACACTCTGTTGCAGCCTTGGCTAATAGTGTAGAGCTGTGCTTCTTAGGGCACTGTGTCCTTCCAACAGCACCAACATCTCTTGTAATTTCTGGGTGCTTCCTGGATTACTGCAGGTTATGGGGTCTCAGGGTTCTACCAGCTGGTCCTAAGCTAACATTGCCACTGGCAGCATCCACCAAAGATATGGCATTATTACTACACAAAACAAAGTCAAAAACTGTACTTCAGGTTCCTCAGGAGACAACACCAGCTGTTGCTAGGATCTGCAGAATAATATGCAAATCCTAACAAATCACTTTATGGCCTAATGCTGATGACTAAATTATCTTGTTGAAAGAAAGCTATTAATTCAGATTAAGCACTCTTTTTCATCACCATATTTTTCCACATTTATATGTAGCTGGCATAAGCATAATTCACCCTAATCAAAACAACAGGGATAACAAGTTAATCAACTGAAAGTAAAAGCTGAGTTGCGCATGTTTTTCAGATACAGAATTTTTCCCTATGAGTCACTTCTGTGTCTATATGCATATGGAGAATGTTTTCTATGTATAAGTAATATATGCAAATGATTACTCAAAAGATTTATGCACTAACACTAGGCTCCTGACTATCCTGGAGACCAAATTGTTTTGGAAGATCATTCTTGAAATGTTGGTAAATAAAATAAAATAAATAAAATAAACACTAAATATCAGCTTTTCTGTGTGGGCATGACCATGGCTCAGGTAATTTATTTGTCATATTTACAGAGCTGCTGTTGTTTTTATTGTGGATTTTTGTAGTTATGCTTGTATATTTAAATTTAACTGTTTCAGGAATATTGTACATTTTCCTAGAATTTGGTAATGAAGAGCGGTATATAAATGTTTTATATTAAATATAAAACTATTTAACTACTTTCATGAAGGACAGTATATAGCTATTATGAATGAAGGGCAGTATATATAAAAACATGCACATAGGCATATTCTGTCTCTGTTTTAATGTTTTGTATAAACAGAGTGAGAGGGAGGGAGGGAGGGAGGGAGGGAGGGAGGGAGGGTGGGTCAGGGCACACTAAATAAATAAATGAATGACACCAAAGCTACAAGTAAAAAGCAGAAGTAATAGCTAAAATTGCATCAATTAATCAACACATTAAACAACAGAGAGATCTAATAGAAACTCTTTAGCAATATCTTCACTAAGCTCCTATAGGGAAACTAGACAGGCTCCCTCCCTTCCTCCCCACTTTTTGTTTGGCAGGTCAAGACCTTTTTATTTAAACAGACATTGGGTGACAAAATGGCTATGCAGTATGATTTTCTAATAGGGTATCTCTGCTGTACTTTTATTATTAAAGCCATGTTTTTAAATGATTTCATGGATGCCTTAAGGCAGTAGTTTATTTGTTTTAAAACTTTTTATCATCAGGTTTCTTATGTGCCTTTGTTTCCATTCATAATGAAGGTGCCTTGGGTCCCATGTCAGGGGAAAGATGGGTTATAAATCAAATCAAATAAATAAATAAAATCTATCAACTGAATTAAAATACTAGGTGGAAATCCTGTTGGGGACTTACATCTTTGTAAATAGATGTATGTCTTTAAAAATTAGAACTGGGCAGTTCTGTAACATCCATACTCAGGAAAGGGCTGCTGTTGTTACTATGTAGGGGAGTCTGCAAAGTGACCGATGTGCATTGACACACTCTGGCTCATGTCCTAATGTGCATCTTTTCAATTCACTAACATGGTTTCTTAGTCCTTCTGCTACATAGCTAAAGATACATAAAGTTATATAACATACACTGTCATAGCAGATTCTAACTCTACAAACATTAAAAGAATGAGATCTTCAGAGGCCTGAGAGAATAAAAATGCTTTTGATATCACAAATGGCAACAGAAAAAACATCATGAGGGACAGTATTCCATAACTTGGGCACCCACTGTAGAGCCACTGTGGAGAAGACCTTCTCATACAATTGTTCTTTAAAATCACAAATGAGATAAAAGGCCACTGTTAACAATCTGAACGTACAGGTGCTAGTGGTGGTATTATTATGATTATGATGTTTATTATTGCTGTTGTTAATTGTTTGTTTCTACCCTGCCTTTTTTCCTATTTTGGAACTCAAAGCAGCTTACAACAAAGTAAAAACACGCAGTTAAAAATTCACAAAATACAAAAGGTAGACACATATGTATGGAGTGACAGAGCCACAGAGTTACAGTTATTCCAATCTGTCTTTTCTACGTATGAAATGAAAATAAAAGCGGAAAGCCACTTGAAGTAAAACAGAATTATGTACGTAAAACTTCTCTTTGTACCTGTTTAACCGCTCAGTTTCCACTTCAAATTCTCGGATTTTGCTTTCAGAGATAGCAGAACCATGTGAGTAAAGTGTCTGGAAAATCTCTTGGATATTGGAACAATCTTGAAGAGAATGTGCAAGGTGTTCAGCCACACTGCTGGATACCTGTAACAAGGCGATCAGAAGTTTACTGTGAACAGATGGCCCATAAATTACTATCCCTTTGCAAAGTAAACTAAGGCCATTTCTGCACTAGCCTGTTATAGCATGATGATTGCCCCTCCCGAAACTGCAAACCCCAGGATTCCAGAGGATGTCGG
This sequence comes from Ctenosaura bakeri, assembly GCA_948474755.1. NCBI lineage: Eukaryota > Metazoa > Chordata > Lepidosauria > Squamata > Iguanidae > Ctenosaura > Ctenosaura bakeri. Next base: position 140,354 of record CAOLHI010001153.1, on the reverse strand, counting down.
AAGTGGAATAATCGCGCTATAACAGGCTAGTGCAGAAATGGCCTAAGTTTGTGTACTGTGATACAGAGCTTGGAAAAGCTACTTTATTGAACTAAACTCCCAGAATACCCTTAGAGGACTCTGGGGCTTATAATCCAATAGAGTAACTTTTCTCTGAAGTTAATGGAAAGATATTAGTAAATCTAATTGAAAGACAACAGCAAATGTTAAGTGTTGCACAGGGTTGCTCATCAACAGCAATAGGTAGTTGTATGAGTAGTAACATGATCATTTGACAGTTGGGGAGGCAGCAGGGTCTTGCACAGACTTGGAATAAAAGGGGGAAACACTGTAAGCAGAGGAGTGCCTCTTTTCCTTGGTCCAGCAGTGCATCACTTCAGATGTTATGGGGCTTGGAGGACTTCTTTTCTCTCCACATTCCAAGTGAACCATTTCTGGTAGTCTTTGCAGTAAAAAGGATGACTATTTCCTTTCTGGAAATGCTGCAAGCACAAGCCCAGCAAGCACAAGCCCTGTAAACTGAACGGAAAAGAACTGCCCTGGAAATGTTTTACTTCAAAGGGCAGTCTACGCTTCTATACAATACATATAAAATAAATAGTTGTTTACAGTGCTTAAAGAGCCATATAATGGGAAACATTTGCAACATAACAATATCCACATGGTAAAAACAGAACAAACTGGGGATCAGGTCGCTAGGTTCCCTGTCATATGGAAATTAGTATGATCTGCCGGATGTGTATTGGGGCATAAAAGCTGCTATGTATCCCTGATAGGTATTGCTAATTGCTATTACAAAGTATCCGTATGAGTTGCTTATTGACACAATGTATCTGGATGGGGAGAGGAAGAATAGTAGATAAGTATGAAGATGAAAGTGCAGACTGGGGAGACTCAATGTTTTGAAAACCTAGTGCTTTTGAGATAAGAGGAGGAAATATGCAATCAGGTTACTCTGGTCAAGGCTGTGGGGGATAGGTGGCAGGCACTGGCCTGGGAACATGTTGGGGACATGGGGTTGTGTATGGATTTATGGCTCTAACTAATCACTACTTTGCACATCTGAATTTGTAAAGTTAACTTATAAAAGCAGTAAGATGTATGCATTCTTTAGTCTCAGCAACTTCTGTGGAACTATGCCGTGTTGCTTCATGCTTACCCAGAAAAATAAACTACTATCTACCTCAGAGTGAATTTTGTGAAGTGTGGCTTATCTAATACATGATAGTGGGCCTTATGTTATGATTATGTGGGAGAAAATCCTAAGTGAGACACTTTGAGTCTTCTTTACCATCCCAGTGAAACAGGGATGAGATTTTACTCCACTGACTTTTTCTAACAATTAAGTTCTTTGCATTTTATTTCTGACTCTGAACCAAAGGTCATAAAACGGAAGGTAACAAAAACTTTTAAAAACATTTAGATTCCAAGTGTGAACCTCCTTCAGACATTACAGTTACACTCCTGAGTGCAGCTAGGATCATATTTAAAATTGGGCTGCAAATTGCATATACAGAACAAATGGGTACAAAAACTACATAAGGAGATCAAGAAAAGGCAGAAAAATACAGCACTTTCTCATTGAAATCATGAAGCTACAATAGAATCTGCCCACCAACAAGAATCATATCATTCCTTGCCTTTATAGTAGCATTAATATCAATTCCAAGGGTGTTTGTGTATGTATGTGCTTTCAAGTCACCTGTTGACTTATGGCAAGTGCAAGAATTTCATAGAGTTTTCTTGGGCAAGGAACACTCAAGTGCTTTTGCCAGTTCCTTCCCCAAATTTACAAACACAAATATTAGATGCAATAAAATGAAAAGGCATCCTAATAAAAAAAACAAAATGAACAAACACACGCTTGCAAATTATACAGTGATGTGGATTTCAATATCAGTTATGCCTTCATGTGGTATAATCTTACTCCCCGCATAGTTCCTTACACCACGGCAGATTTTGAAAGCAGACTGTATTCTCTAGCATCTTGTCTAGGGGGTGTATGCAACACCTTAATTCTCCATTATTGTTTTTTATTCTACTGATGTCAACAGACCTATTCATAGGGCCAAGGATTTTATCTCTGTGAATACGACTGAACTCTGCAGTAAGCAACTTCTGAGGGTCAGGGAACCAATTTTTGTCCTCCTCTGAGTCATGGCAGACCACACCCCCTTCTGACCCACACCCCTACTGGCAAATACTAAGAAGCCTCTAGAGATGTGGTTTGCCATTTTAATGTAATTTCATACTATGAGCCTGTTTATTTTTTAGAAACAGTAAGTGCTCAGGATACTGATTTGTCAGTTAGGAGCCAATTGGAGGAGGCTTTGGAGGTTACATCCTGTCTGTTCCTGTTATAATTAATTGGTTGAAATATGTATTTTAAAACTGCAGGGCCGATATGTTTATACTCCAACACACTCATTTTAATAATGCAGTATCTATCCGTAGAGCAGCCAGTGTAGTGCAGTGGTTTGAGTGTTGGCCTATGACTCTGGAGAACAGAGTTCAAATCCCCACTCTGCCATGGAAACCCACTGGGTGACTTTGGGCAAGTCACACTCCCTCAGCCTCAGAAGAAGGCACTGGGAAAACCCCCTCTAAACAAATCTTGCCAAGAAAACCCCATGATAGGTTTGCCTTAGGGGTGGCGATAAATTGCAAATGACTTGAAAGAACACAGCAACCAAGAACAACAAAGCTAGTCATGGACTTTTGCCACAGAAACTAAATGGGTGGCTTTGTGTGTCCCACGCATGCACATAATCTGATATGTCTAACACGGCACCTTTACCATGCAGGATGAGAAAGCATTGTTTTCATACCTTTCAAAATCAAAAGTATATGAACTGAAAATGTTTACATTTTCTTAATCTGTATAATTCAGATCATGGACAGAGTATGGGCTGAATTCATATTTGCTTCAAGATGAAAGAAGTTTTTGTTGCTGTGAGATATAACAACCATGATCATGACTATCAATTAGTAACATATCGCTAAGCATACACTTTTTGTGGTTACAATTAAAACTCACCCCTATACTGCTGATCTCTGATCCCAGGACAGGGCGGTCAGATGTTGAAGATTCCGACCTTGTCTTTGAGAGTTTTACTCGCTCAGCAATCTGGAAAAGAGGGAGAAAACATGCCATGAACATTCAAGTACTGTGCTCAAGTACTGTGTGTAGGTTCTGCACACCTTCTTACACATCCACAGTGTTAAGAAATCCTAAGTTAAATTGATTAATACAAACTGCCATGTGTACTCTCACTAAGAGAGACTTGAAGTCCTTAGCACTTTATCTTTCCCTGCAGTTTGAGCCTGCAGACTCAGTCAGGATCCTTCAAAAATCCCTTGGCATTCTAGCTAACACTTCCTAGTTAATTGCATGTCTGTAAAGCAGCTCTGCTCCGCTTGCTTCTGGCAGATAACAAGAGGTACCACGGCAACGTACAAGGGCTCACCTTAGCAATGGGAATGTCATTACTGCTGCTGCTTGTGCTCAGCTCTCCTGTGCTTGGGTTAATAGGACGGTTTGCAGGAGTGAGACGACCTGGACTCGATGGGCCAGTTGCCTGGACACTTTGTAAACGTGTCTGAAGTTCTCGAACCTGAGAGAACACAAAAGAATGGTGCACTTAAATCAAAATTATTTGCTTTAACTGCGCTTTGCCTGATCTACTTTGTGGCTGTTTGGGATTGTTTTTCTAGCAACATTGTATTTTAAGGGTGTTGACTCAAAAGCTTTTCACTAATATCTGGTTTGCTAAAGATCAACTACTCATACTACTTAATTTTACTTAATGTGATCTTCACTGAAGTGAACAATTGACCATGGGCATAGCATACACTCGGATGAAATTCAGTGGATACTTGGGAAGAAATAGAAAATCCGAAAACTGGCAGGGTGGGGAATAGTAGATTCTTTCCTGTCTTTCTCACTTGGTATGGAGCAAAGTTGTCGATGGACATTAACTCTCAGAAAAGATGTAGGCGAGAAAGGGAACAATTAATTATTGAGAATCTGAGAACTGCAGCTTCTTCAAACCATTAAAACAAGTAAAATATTCCTTTTATTTAGCATATCTTGTATATAAGCAAAGATACTGGTATGTTCCAGAAACAACTGGCTTGTGAACTGTGTCCAGAATTTCCAGAAATTAACTTATCAAATCAATTTTAAGTCAGCAAAAAGAACTCTTACAGCATCCATGCTAAGTGCAAGCAAAGACAGCACTGTCAGACTAAACAAGGCAGGTAAATAACAAAGTTTTCACAGAAGATAAATTTCCAGTATGGAGGTCACTTTCTGTTTCCCAAACAGCTGAGTATATATCAACCTAACTAAAGCTATCTTTGAGTTGTTCATTATGTGCCAGTTAGGGTCTTACTGGAAAGTTATTAGAGTGAGATGTCACTTTGGAGAGTAATAAGTGAGATCTCACACCACTAATAGTCCACTAAGACTCTCAGGCGCCTACAAACCACCCTGTTCTTTGCCCTACCTCCATAAGCAAGGAGAAATTACAAGCTCCAAATTTATCTGAATGTATTTACATCCTTGAATGACTGATAAAAAAACCACAACATTTATTTTCAAGAAAATATCAGGTGGATGAGTTTATAATTGGCTTATTTAAATACACAGACGCTCACTTCATTGCTTTCCTCTTCATAGTAAAGGAGAAACGAAGTAGTGTATGACAAAAGCTAAAAGTTCAGAAAGGTTTGAAAGGTTTCTGAAATGTAACACGTGAACTTGGAGAAGTGAGAACTAGTATCCCAAAAGTTCCCCTACAAGCTTGTTCAGACCATCTTTCTTGCATTATAAACTTGGAAACAAATGCTGGATTTGCATGGTCTTTCCTTCCATCCATCCTTTTTTCTTATAATGAGATGCTATCATTCTGATTTGTTAACTGAGTTTAAACCGGTTAAGTTTAGGATATAATGAAGAGGTGTATCTCACCACAAGCCAGGAAATGGGGAAAATGAGAGGCGGAAAGGTATGACCCTCCTACATATTTTCAACTTTCTAAACCCAGAGCACAGAAAAGTCTTTTTTTTTTTTGGATCACAATTCTCAGAATCCCCAAACAGTATGATCACTGACTATGCTGTCTGAGAAGTTCTGGGAGATGAAGTACAGAAAATATATTACCTAAAACTTTCCCTAAACTGGGCTAAGATGCCAAGAATTGTAATACAAAGCTTCTTTACTGAATGGTATTTCTTTGGCTAATCGTCTAATTTTATACTGTTTTAACTGATTTTGCTGTGTGCCTCTGTGCTATTCTTGGTTGTAGGGCAGATCATAAATATTTTAACCATAGCAACAATTACTATCCTGAATCTTTTGAATAATTCACTTAATCAGTATATTTCAACAACAACAACAACAACAACCACAATAATATAGTAAAGATGTTTGAAATAATTACTCATAGAAAAAAATTCTAGGATGTCCTCAGAAACTTGAAGTGATTGAACATGAATACTTGAAGGTGCACACAAAGCATAATACTGCAGTGTAAATAAATAACAGAGATGCACAGATGATCCAGGAAAAAGGTGTCTCCTCTCTCAGTTCAATCAGCCAAATAATACAGTGTTTCAATCAGTTTCTCAATAGAGCTATTGTTATATACAATAAAAGATCAAAATTTTAGGTAAAGAATGAAACTGTACAAAGTTATGCTTGTAAAAGGAGTGCGGGGAGATGAAGCTTGCAAAAGGCAAGTGGCAATTTTTGATGCAAAATTACATGGTTTGCCACATTCAAATGATTAAAACATTTGGATCCCGTCTGGCAGAAAGACCAGATATAAATGCAACAAACAAACAAAACACAGTTAGAAAGGCTTTTCTTCAGTGCAGCAATTGTGCTACTTTTTTTAAAAAAACTACACAGTTACCATCAAACAAAAAAGGAAGAAATAATAATGGATTCAGAAGTGGACTTTCCCCTGGATGTCAGATCTGTTGTAGAAGAACAAATATCTCAGCAATTATAGAGGTGGATAGAATAAAAATGTGCATTGCATTAAATTCCTCAAGTCCATAAAAACACAAGGATAAATGAGAGAGGCATATACATACTCTGGCAGTTAATTAACTATGAAAAGATCACCCAAAATCTCCCTACAAGTTACCCGAAACTCATCCTGATTGTTGAGCCCCGGGCCACTTAGAAGCAAAGAAAGATAAAGCAATCCCTCAGGCCTCTGATCAAGACAAAGACAATAGTGCAAGAAGGGAATTTAACTAAACAATTACCCTCCTAATTTTAGTTTGTTCATGCAGGTGCTACTGCTACAAGTTGGAGCTGAAACAGATTCAGTTGGCATGATTACCACTTCATGTACCCAAGATACTCAACACAGTGAAGAAGGAAAATATTTTCACTGGGGCCCAAACGGTAAGCAAGCAAAAACAAACTGGCACTTGCTGGTTGCACCTATTCCCTTTGCTGAGATACAATTAAACAAACTCTGGTGTAACCTACTCCATTCAGAAATCACAGAAGCAGTTGAATGGACTCCACCTAGGTGCAATTTCAAGTGCCACATGGTATCAGATTAAAGACACCTATTACTGGAAGAACCCAGAGTTATGCTAGAAAAGCATATGAAGACCAAGGAGCTATCAAAATTATGCAGAAGCATCATCAATCAGAGTTATGTTATAAAGTTAGAAAGGCATAAATGAGGTAGAACTATGCTGAAGAAAATGGTTTGCTTAGACACAGAAAATGCTGTAAGTCCATAGGGATTTAAGTTAAGTTAAATATGTACAAAACATTCTGACTCTTGTTCTGAAACAATGGGTCTTAACCAACGCCTTCATGGGGGGTGGGCAGGGTCTGCGAAAGGCTCGAAGGCTGCTCCACCCATCTCCGCCCCAACAGCAGAGTGGCAATGTGACAGGAACCAAGGCAAAAGGAGGCAGACAGGCTGGTTGCCAGGCTGGGCCTGCACATTGTCTGCCACATGACTGCTCTGCTGAAGGAGGAGGTGGGCTCAGCAGATGAGTGACAGCAAAGCTGACAGCCATCCAGCTATCCAGCTAGCCCGTGTTAGCCCTTCTTCTCTCTTTCTTCCTTTCCTCCTTTCTAGAGGAGGGCAGTCCAATCTACTATCAGAAACACTCAAACAGCCCCCCAGCTTTTTTTTTTTTTTACCATCTTCACCAGGAGATAAGACTGAGATGGGCAAAGAGGGCAGGCGGGAAAAAGGCAAAAAAATAAAAATAAAAAATAAAAATAAAAATCCCAAAACAAAACGAGCTGAAGGAAAAATGGGGAGGGTTAAAGTAACCCCTCTATAAAAGACCCCAAGTTTGCTTCCTCATTTCCATTCAAAAATGTATGTACTTTCATTTGAATTGAGTTGCAGCTTATTTTGCAAATGGTGATCCCTTGCGTTAGTTTCCAGTGTCTTGCTGGGGGTGGCACATTCAGCCTCACTCCTAACTACTATCCTTTTTCAGAGTTGGCCACTATGTTGCATCAAAGATCTTACACAGAGTGGGCCCAAATGAGAAGAAGGGGCACTGTTGTAGCAGATGGCACTCTCTGGCAAGACACTGGAAGTTGGAGCAAGGGATCACTGTTGGTAAAATAAGCCATTTGATTCAGATGAAGGTACATGCACTTATGAATGGAAATGAGAAAGTGTGCTTGGGGTCTTTTTATAGAGAGGTTACTTCAATCCCTCCCCCCCTTTTTTTTTTGCTTTCAATCCCCCACTATTTTTGTCTTTTTCCATAGAGTACCATTAAATCCACTGTCACCTCTGTTCAGCTACAAGTCTGCCTAGCAGGTTTTATGGAAGAATGGCAAGAAGAAATCCAATGCTGAAAGAAATCAAAATAAAAATCCTGTTAAGTAGTTACAAATGTGTAAGCTCAACATCATGATCTTATACCTGTTTTATATTCACACTTATGATCATGGCACCGTTGCATGACTCCAAATGCCCTTTAAGCCCACCTTAAAAAAATCAGACAACTGTATATTCACTGAAGAACTTTTGCAGCCCTTATTACTGGGGTGCTGACAATGCCTCCAACCTCCTTTCACCAGTGAACTGCAATGCAATGAGGAGTTGTGAAGTGTCCCTGCTTCTGCTTGTCATACTGTGGCTTGCTGGCAGGATGGGGTTGGATGCATTATTCTTCAATGTCCAATTTGCCAGTGTTACAGAAGTCTTTGGCATGGCTGCCCAGCTTTTAAGGTGAGTTTTCAGGAGGAAGATCTTAGCTACAACATCCTAGTCATATGTCCCATGCAGGATCTCGGCCTATGGGTGGCACAACACAACGGTGATCACTGGCCTGGGAACACCATCCTCACAAAGAAGAATGGAGCTGAAAGCATCATGCTGGGGGAATGCTCTTGACGGAGACTGGGAAACTGGAATCAGGATTAAATGTAAGATAGTTGCCAAATGCAGGTCAATTCTAGAAGAAAACCTGTTTCAGACTGCCAGGGAGCTTGAGAATGGGTGAAGGTTCACCTTCCAGAAGGACAAGAAACTGAAACACACAGCCAAAGTAACACTGGAGTGCTTTAAAACAAGAACCTCAATGCCTTGGAAGTGGCTGTTCTTCAATAGTCCCCATCCAATCCCATATTTGATGGATAATCTTCACATATAAACATCCAATCAGATGGTCAAAACCGGTTATAATTAAAATGATCGAAAACTGACATTCCAAGTAGCCCAATGATACATTTAACTAAGTGTTATTGATATCAGGAGTGGAAATCTTTACGTGGCCTTCCAAATATAGTTGGATTGGAACTCCTAGAGAGCCCAGCCCACGTAGACAATTCCTAGTGGGTCCAGCCAACATAGATAATGATGAATAATACTGGAGAAAATCATATGATTTGTATGCCTAATCTAAACCATGGTCTCAGGTATTAATCTTTTCCCTATTTGCAGGTGCCATAAATGGTAGGTAAGGTACCTAGGACCTTATGCATGTGAAGGTCACAGTCTACCATTAAGGCCATTTCTGCATGACGTCACTATCCCACAACAGCAGCGGGTTGCTTCCAGTCCAGGAATCATGCTACCGCATGATGGCATTGCTATCCAGCTGCTATCCTGTCCCCAAGCATTGCAAAACTGCCTTATACCATTTCCAGGAAAAAATCCATTAAGAGCTTCCTTTAGCAGTTCAGTCTCAGTGTGGTACCATAATAGCACTTTGATAGCACTCCCTGTCCTCCCAGATCCAGGGAGGTCAAGACATGGGCATTTCCAGATTGATTCTCCCTCAGCTACTCCCATGGAATGGTAACTTCGAAATCTATCACCTCTCCACGTTTATTTTAAATTTCTCCTTTGAGTAAAAACTTTTTATTTTTTTTTAAAATACATTTTTAAGCATTATAGTGCAAAAGTGCAATAGTGTATTGGCGTGTCATGCCGTTAGAACACTGCTGCACTAGTACGGCTTCCAAAACCCCCCCCACAATCAGGGGTGGTGGGGCGAGGTGAAGGCAGAGAAAGGGAGTGGCCAAGGATGCCGTTGTGTGGAAGGAACACTGGTGGCAATCCCGCTACTCATCTGCTTAAGGCAGAAGGGTGCAGAAGAGAGTGTTTCTAACCTGCTACCACCCTGAGAATGGCAATGATGGGATTGTAACAGAAGAATGTGCTAATGGGGCATGGTGAGGAAAGGGCCTAAGCTAAGCATTTTTAAAATGGAATAAAAGGGAAAGCCTCTATAAACTTCGACACACATTATCAAACATTTTCTTATACTGTTGGTCTTCCTTTGTAGTTATACTACAGATAATACATGAACATTTGGATAGACATTTAGGCACGGAAAAAAAGTTAATATTTCTGAGCGCTGAGAATAAAGCCACTAACAACTTATCAAGCAGTGACTGCTAGCCACAACAATACCACAAAGTATAATCTGTATAATGGAAAAAGAAATGAATAACATTCAAACTAAATTTAAGAGAGAGTGAATTTCTTCAGAAAAGCTTAAAAATAGGAAAATGAACACATAATAAAACTATTGTTTGCTTTATTGGGAAGCAAAACGAGAGACTGGAAAGTTACTTTGTAAAAGTCATTGGATCCAGTTATTCACCCCAGTGTTACTCATTTCAATGTTTAAGTAGTACATTATTATGTTAATTGTTATGCTTTGAGGTTCCTGCTTTAAACCACATCACTGTTGTTGTTCCTCTTTAGGACTGATAAAGGAATGGCATAAAACAAAACAAAATAAAACAAAAACAAAAAAAATTCCTCTAAAATACCAAAAGTTACACATAGAAAGTAACTTTAAAAAGTAAAACGAAACATTACATGATTCCTAAACAACTGTTAGATGAATAAAATAATGTTTGTTCCTGCTTGTTGTGTTTCTTTTCAAATGTAACTCTGCTACAGCCTCATCACTGGAATAAGCAACTGATTTCCAGTAAGTTCACTATTTGTAACTCATTACTTCTAAGTTCTGAGCAAAATCAATATGATTTCTTCTCAGATGTAACTTTGCTACAGTTTCATTACTAGAAAAAGCAACTGATTTCCAGTAACTACTCTACTTGTAACTTGTTACTTCTAAGTTTTGAGCAAAATCAACAATAGGAGTAAAAAAGTAGCAGAGAAGAAAAAGAGAACACACAGCTCATTGAAAAGTTAAGCTGAATAATATACTAGGATAAGGTTCTGTGAGATTAAAGCCTGTGTACCTGTACAGACAGTGAGACGTAGAACAAAAGAGGAGGAATACAGAATCCCTTTCCCAATCCACAGCTAATCTTCCAACAGTCTGTTCCCTAATATCATTTCCCCTCAGGTACATTCCTACAGCAAAAGTGACTGGGGTGAGGGTTTCAAGAAATAGGGTGGGATTTAGACTTTGGGGGGCCTTTATTTATATTCCCAGCTTGTTCCTCACCCTGTCTACTGGACACTGGCTTTCGCTCTGGGCCAGAGGGATAGAATCTGCTGTCAACATCTTCAAAACTTGGGATGTTTCTTTTTTTTAGACTACAGTTCTCAAAATCCCACAACTGGCATGTAGCAGATAGGTTATTGAGAGAGAGAAAACATGGGCAGGTAAGGAACTGATGGATTTGCCCTTCCTCACTATGCCTGGGCCACAGACAGAAGAAATGAACAGAGAAGAAGTAACAGAGGTACAGACAACAGATGAGCACGGAGGAGCAGCACTGGAGGCCCTTGATGTCTCATTGTGCCTGGCACCAAGGATGTAAATGAAGGAAAAAACAAGTGAGCAGGCAAGTGAGTTAGATGCCTGTGCTCGGAGAGAACTGAGTTGAGTGGAGAGCTCAGCAGAGGCATGGCACATACACAATAGTTCCATCCCGGAGTGCTTTGAGGGTGTTCCTGCATGGCAGGGGGTTGGACTGGATGGCCTCTGTGGTCTCTTCCAACTCTACATTTCTATGATTCTATGATTCCACCACTACCCCCCCCCCAAGCACATGAGGCTGTGTTGCTTTTGAGCAACCTGGTCAGCAGTTATACTTCTCTTGAAGCATAAGTCTCAGCAGGTCCTTTGTAACACCTCTGTGATGAGATGGAAGGCAATGGAATGGGAGGAAGAAAGATTAGCATTTTTCATCTCCGTCTCCTCTTGTACTTGCAACTGCAAAACTGAAGCAGAGTCTGAAAACATTTCCACACTACACTGTTAAAGTGCTATTATTCTACTTTCAACATACTCTGGAATTCTGGGGTTTGTAGTTTACTGAGGGCAAAGAGTTCTCTGGCTGAGAATTCTCAATGCCTCTCCCTAAGAGGCAAACTCAAGGATTCCGTACGATATCTAATAAATGGTTATATCTTATTTGGGCCTCAAGCTACTTAAAGTCCTGACTGGAACTGAACACAGCATAGGTTTATGTGATAAAAGGAGTGCAAATAAACTTAACTAACATCTTTAACTGGGGCACATGAGTAAATATAACCTAACCTTTTAAAGTGCTTTTTCCACTTTTCTTAAAAACAAAAACCTCATGAGATATACTTTATATATATTAAAAGAAGGAGGGAGGGGAGGGAGAGAGAGAGGGAGAGAGAGGGAGAGAGACGAACTAACAGAAAATACTTGATAATAATGGAAGATGACGTGAAAAGTGTTTGGCCAGCAGTGGGGCTATGAACTTGAAAAACTTAAAGTTGATTCATCTCTTCACCTAGAGAAGATCCACTGATTCACCAGACTACTACATTAACCACATGATGGTTTCATTTGTTCAGAACTCTGAAATTGCAGAATGAAAGTTCTGCAAAACCTTCAGATAGCACAGAGGAGGAACTGTGTAGGTTAAAAGAGGACACTAAGTGAGCCTGGCACATTTAAATAAATAATGCCACTGCAAAGGAGGGGCTGATGTGTGTAAGAAGCCTACAGGGAGAAAGTACAAGTTTGGATGCAGTGCTCTCCACAAATTTATACTTGCTATAGAGAGAACTCCAGAAAGGAAGTTCACATTTTCTGTGCCAAGAAAAGTTAGATAGGGAATGAATCTAGGGAGTGTTATAGTTATATTGTAATCTACCAAATCTAGACAGAACTCTAAGGGGAAAATATTAACAAAGGATGAATATGGAAAAGATTATCCTGTTTGTGCACAAAAAGGAGCTAAGTAGGAACATGAGCAAAGCTTTTCTAAACTTGAGGACAGCAGGCTAGATTTTCACTCTTCAAAGCGACTTCCTGTGATGTTCGTTAAAAGATTCATCTGAGACAGCTCACCTCCCGACAGATGGACAGTCATTAGAGGCATTACATTAGGGCTCCAGTGAGGGCACTAGATCATTACTGTCCACTAGAAACAAATCAAGGCAGTGACTGTGATTTCAAGTTATTGACATTAACAGCCTGCCAGGAGGAGCACATCTACAAACCTATTTCTTGTCCACATAAAGTCTGAAGATGGTTTAGGTCCAGTTCAAATTACTGGATTGTTCCATATGGTAGATGGTGGTCTTACAAGCTTGCAGGGGTCCTACACAAGTAAAGATGGGCTGAACCAGCACCTTTACATGGGGTCCACCCTAACAGTTGCAATTGGTGCATAATTTGCAACAGCTGAATATAGATTGTATGATTATTTCAGGCAGTGCATTTGGGAGTCATTTATTATCAACAATACTGTATGTTTATTTCATATTATCAGGAATTTATGGGTCATAAGAGTTTTACATAAATTTATTTTTGCTGCAGAGTACTGTAATGAGGAAGGAGGGCTGCTGGTAGCCCTGTATATCCCCACAAATGACAGCATGGGGGCTGCAAAGCAGTTAGCTGTCCACCCTCTGTTTGAAGATGTCCAGAGGGGACCCACCACCTTTCTAGGCAATTGGTTCCACTATTGAACCACTCTTACTTTCAAGAAGTTCCTCCTAAAATTCAATTGAAATATACTCTCCTGTAACTTCAAGCCATTTGATATGATCCTATCGTTGGGGCAGAAGAGAACAGGCTTCTCCTCTCCTCTTTGTGATAGCCCTTGAGGTATTTAAAGACCACAATCATCTCACTAAGCTGAACATGCTTCAGCTTTTTCTCATAAGAATCTCCTGGTGGGGAAAAAGGTAGGATATAAAAAAACTAACTAAATAAATAAATAAACATGTTTTGTTCTCCCTACCTCTTATCATCCTTGCTATTGAACTGGTTTTGAGTTGACTGCACTGAACTGAATACAATGCTCCAGATGAGGCCTGACCAGCACAGAATACAGTGGGACTATTATTTCTCTTGACTTGGAAACTATGCTTCTATTAATATAGCTTGAAATAGCATCCACCTTCTTTGCTGCAGTTTCACACTGCTGACTCCTATTCAGCTTATGATCAACAATAATCCCAATGTCTTTTTTCCATGTAGTGCTGCTGAGCCATGTATTCCCCAGATGATACTTGTGCATTCAATTTCTGTGACTTAAATGCAGATTGTTTGTTTCTACTGAATTTTGTTTTATTAATTTCTGCCCAATTTTCTACTTTAATTAGGTCCTTTTGAATTGTTCCTATCTTCCAATGTGTTCGTAATTCCTTCTAGTTTTGTGTCATCTGCAAACTTGATAAGGATACCCTCCACCCAGTCATTCAAGTCATTAATAAAAATGTTGACTTATGGCCCTGGGATAGAACCCTGGGGCACTCCACTCAAGACCTCCTTCCAATTTGGTCATTGATGATGACTTTTTGAGCATAGTTTTCCAACCAATTATGGATCTGTCTGACAGTGTTCCCATCTATTCCACATTCAATCACATTGCTAATAAAAATATTATGGGTGACCTTACCAAATGCTTAGCTGAAATCCAAATAAATGACATTCACAGCATTCCCACCATCTACTAAACTAGTGAATCTGATTGAAAAACGATTTAAGATTAGCTTGAAAGCATTTGTTCCTGACCAACCCGAGCAGGCTCCTACTGATCAGTGCATTATCAACAAGATCCTTGCAGATAAGCTCCTGTATAATCTGTTCTAATTCTTTTCCTGTTTTCTTTTCTTTTTAAAAAATTATTTTTATTTTATTTTAAATTTCATATGCAACTTCATAAATATTTATCTTATATACCTGTTTTCAGCATATGTTATCTCACTCTATCCATCCATTATACAGTGCAGTAGTAGAAACTATGATCCTAATTGTCAGTTTCTTCTTTATACCATATCTACAAGTTCATTTTTCCTGGTTCTCATCATGGCATTAAAACAATTACCAAGATATCCCCCATATTTTTTTAAGTAATTGCACAAACAGTTCCAATCTTCTCTGAATTTATTAACTGTCCCTTCAAAACACAGTCAGTTTATCCGTTTCTATAGCATCATATAGTTCTATCAACCATTGCTCTACTTCTGGTATTTTATCATCTTTTCATTTTTTAGTTTAATACTTTTCCTGGTATTGAAGTCAGATTGACCGGTCTGTAGTTTACTGGATCTTCTTTTTTGAAGAAATGGACGGTGTTTGTTTTCTTCCTGTCCTCTGGCACCTGATCAGTTTCAATCAGTATATCAGCAAATTCCTTCAGTACTTTGAGATGAAGTTCATCTAGTCCTGTAAGTCTGAACTTCTTTAGGTTAGCTAAATGATTCCTGACTCAAACCTTATCAAACTTGATTTGTAATTCAGATTCTTTGCCAAGCTCCCTGCTGCTGCATGGAAGCACACAGCCCTCTTTTTTGGGGGGGGGGGCTGAAGCAAGATACATATTGAGTATTTCTGCCTTTTTGTTATGATCTGACAACATTCTGCCATCTTTATAGGCCAGTGACCCCACTGGCTCATTGGTCATTCTCTTGGCTCAAATGTATCTTTCTTTCTTTTTTGGCAGGGGGAACACTTTTTGTTGCTCCTTGCGTGCCTAGCTAGTTTCAGCTCATTCCGAGCTTTAGCTTTCCTTATACTATTCATGCAGACAGGGCTACAGATCTGTACTTTTCCTTAGTGATTTGTCCTTCCTTGCATTCTATATACCTACTCTTTTTTCTTTTCACTTCCTCCTTGAGTTTGCTTTGCATCCACACTTGCTTTTTCAGATGTTTCCCATTTTCATTCTTCCATGGGAATGTTTGTGATTGTTCTTTTTGCAACCCCCTCTTAACTCCCACTCTTGCTGGGTGTTTCTTTTCTTTAGCATGTCTAAACTTGGGATTCTGCCCAGTGATTCCCTGGGCTTGTTAAAATTATTTTTCCTGAAAGCCAAGGTCTGTGTTTGACTGTACTCTTCTTTGCCCTGTCCCACAATTGTGAATTCTAGCATTACTTGGTCACTTTCCCCTAAAAAACCAACTACTTTAATTCCAGTGAACAACTTTTTCACATTGGTTAGGACTGCTGATCCCCTTGTTCCTTCCTCTACCTTTTGAAATAAGAAATTATCTGCAAGGCACATCAGGAGTTTGTTGGAGAGCCTATGTTTAGCAGAATCAGTCTTCCAGCAGATATCAGGGTAACTGAAGTCCCCGGTAACTACGAATTCTTGAATCTTAGAGATTTTTGAGATTTGTTTCTGAAAAGCATCATCCACCACCTGTTCTTGGTTTGGTGGCCTGTAGTAAACTCCTACCACAATGTTGCATTCATTTATTTCTCTTCTTTATTTTTACCCAAATGCTCTTAATTGGCCAGCTCTGATCGTGCTCATAGAGATCTGTACAAATGAATTTGTCTTTGATGTATAATGCTACTCTCCCTCTTTTTCTGCCACATCTATTCTTTCTGAATACGTTCTGTCCTTCAATTGTAATCTTTCAATCATGGGAGTCATTTCCACCAGCTCTTTATATTATGCCTATAAAGTCATATTGACCTTCCTGCATTAGGACTTCGAGCTCATTTTATTTGTTTCCCAAACTTTGTACAATGGTGTATAGATATCTGACGCTTTGTTTGTGGCTCACACATTAATTTACTCTCAGTTTTTCAGTGGCTCCCACTCTCTCCCTCAGTTCTCCTCTAAAATCCACATCCTTGTGTTTAGAGCTTGCTTTTGGACAGATATTTGAGCTTGTGGAAATCCCTCTCAATCAGACTTGCCATGCTACTAACAAAAACATTCTTCCCAATCTTTGAGAGATTCAGTCCATTCATCAGCAGTAGTCCTGTAAAAAGTAAAGACCGTGGTCCCAGAAGCAAACCTCTCCTGTCTAGATGGTGTAGACACACTATCTACATGGCCAGTCATTCACTTCTAGTATCTTCCTGTCCCTGTGTAGTTCTCTATCTCTCACTGACAGAGCTGACAAGATACCATCTGTGGCTCAGACTCCTTTAACTTGCTGCCCAAAACTTCATAGTCAGAGGTGATCCACTCAAAGGTGTTCTCGGCTGTGTCATTGGTATTCATATGAATGAGGAGAAAGGGGTACTAATCTGTGTTCTTGATGAGTTCTAGCAACTTGTCAGTGACATCTTGGGGCATTTCTGCACTATGCTGTTATAGTGCTCTTATTCCACTTTCAACATCCAATGGATCCTGGGGTTTGTAGTTTAGGGAGGGGCATTTAGAATTCTCAGCCAGAGAGCTCTTTGACCCCAGTAAACTACAAACCCCAGAATTCCACACGATGTTGAAAGTGGAATAATAGCACTATAATAGTGTAGTGCGGAAATGGCCTCGAATATGTGTGTCAAGAAGACAGCACATTTTCTGATTCATCAGGCTGTCAGAGAAGGTGCCTCTACACCTCCGAGCAATGAGTCCTCAACTGCCAGTGCACTTCTTTTCTTCTTGGTGTGGTTGGAGGTTACCTTGACTCCTTCCTTGGCATGAGGTATCCCTTGTTGTTGGTTTCCTGTTTGAGCGTCTTCATTGCTATTGTCCTACTAAAGCTAAGTAAGCAACTGCTTAGTTGCAGAGATTCTGAATCCCCTTTTTATGGTCTGCTCATGACAGTGACTGAGAACACTTTGAGGATTCTCTTATTTATATCAAGCCAGGTCAATCAGGATATACAAGGAACCACTCCGAACTATGGTCCAACAGCTACAGAATTTGTATATTCCTTTGCAATTAAATTCTCCTCTGCAGTTGAGTCAGATCTTATTACGAACATACAATTCTGCTAAATGCAGGTTTTGCACCTCCAGTTCTAAAAATCATGAACTGGAATTAACCTAAATCACAGAAGTAATGAATATCTTTTCTTGCTTTCTAGAAAAGCCAGAAGACACAACCTCAGAGGGCAGACTTCTCCTGGGAAATGCCTCTTAGAATTCCAGTGTTTACTGGTCCTTGTGGTAATGTGAAAACTAAGGTCCTTGTTACTGAATGTTAACAATTTGTCAGTGCTTTCTCAAACAAACCACAAGTTGGGTGGAGATGGGAAATGCAGAATGAAACCACCTGACACAATATTCTGACTGAAGTTAATTAATGAGTTGTAATTTTTAACATGATGTAAGTCCAATGTAATTTTGCCAATGGAAGCAAATAATGCTGGTTTTAACCTTTCACACAGTTCATGACCTTTAGATTTTGCTTCTGAAGTCACTTCATCAAATAACAAGAGGCAGTAAGATCATACTGACAGCTAAGTCCATGTAAAACATATTCTTCAAGAGCATGAGACTAAAATATTAAATCTTGTACTTTAATAAAACCACGAGAACATGAGTTTGCTTGGTTTGCACTGCTGTAAAGAACACCAGTAATATGTTTTCACTATGAGGTGCAATAAAAATTAGAGGTGGTGCCAGGCTGGTCACCCCAGGAAGAGAATTTCTTGTGAGGAGGGTCCATCTCTAAAGGGCATTCATCAAACCTCAAATGGCAGAGAAGCAGAAACCAGGAACTCTGATGTTGACCAAGACATAAAGGATGAAGCACACTTGGGATTTTTGAACTTAATCAGGTCAAAACTTCTAGGGCTTAAGTGTATGAACTAGTACACTGAACTGCCCCCAGGGGAAAAAAAAGAGGAAATCAGTGAAGATGTTATAATTCCAGAGTCACATGCTCTGTCCCACTTGTCTCAGTTAATAACCTAACAAGGGCATTGAGACTTTCAAAGAATAGTTCCATATGGAATGCATTATAGTAATCCATAAAAGAATTACCCAAACATAGCCAAGGAATACTCAGAGGTGGTTTTGCCAGTTCCTTCCTCTGAAATATAGCGTACAGCAGTTGATATTTGTTGCCAGTGTCCCACCCAAGTACTAACCAGAGTTGACCTTGTTTAGCTTCCAAGATCAGACAGGATCTGGTGCCTTTAGGGTATTTAGGTGGCTATAGCACTGCTTATAGAGTCAGTGTGTTGCAGTGGTTTGTGCATTGCATTATGACCCTGGAGAGCAGGGTTTGATACCCTGCTCAGCAATGGAAACCCACTGGGTGACCTTTTGGTACCTCGCACATTCTCAACCCCAGAAAACCCCAGGATAGGGTCGCCTTAGGATCGCTGTAAGTTGGAAATGGCTTGAAGGCATTCAACAGCAACAACAGCACTGTTAACAATATCCAATGTAATGTGAAATAGTGCTTTCACATTTGTGTCATCTGAGGTACAGCAAAAATTTGAAAAAGTAGAGCTACTGTGTTCTATAGCTGACATGAAAATATATAAACTTGATAAGAAGAACTATTAAAATTTAGTTTTCACTGAATGATTGGGAGTTACAGTAATAAGCTAATAATAATTGTAACTACCACACAAATATTGACTAAGAAATTGATGCAGTTTGCAGTTTCTCATAATTAAAGAGGAATGCAGTTATTGCTAGTTCTCATGTCACTTTTTTAATAGAATGACAGTCTGATCTGAACACTATTTTGAAAGCTCCCTGACCCATAATATTATTATTTAAATAGCATAGGATGCTTCTGGTATAGCATAAGAAACGTGAGTCACAAACTTTAATTGAAAGTCAATATACTTCTGGGGACTGATTTATTTGTGAAGGACATATGCATCATGGATGAGTTGACTGGAAGAACACAGCAGTCCTGTTCTCATAGACTAGACCAGGTATTGGAGCCTTTTCAACACTTTAGTTATGCTCATTGTGCAGGCAATGTATTTCCAGTAAAAGCAGGAACAAAGTTTAAAATGCAGCAGAAGTTACCTACTATTGTTTAAATCATGAGTACGCAACATTTGGGTCAAATTTACTTTGAAATTTAATGGGAAGCTGGATTGTCTCATGGTTTTAATCTTTCCTCAGAGAGACTAGATTTCTGCAAAGCTTTTTGCTCAATACTGCTCTTTTCAGTCTGGACATCTCTCAAATCAAACCATGTGACCTCCAATATATCATGAAACAAGTCTTAAAAGGACCAGTTTAAGTCCAGTGATTTATGCACAACTTTTGCAGTGCATCAGATGTCAAAGTTCTTGCCCCAGTCATATCACATCTAGAGGTTGAATCAATCTGTCTGAGATAATAATATAATGGAATAAATTTAATGGGAATTTACATGGAAGTTAATGTGGCACAACAGTGTGAATGCCAGACTAGGACTCATGGAGACCAGAGTTGAAATCCTTGCTCAGGCACAGAAAAAAATCACCCTGGACAAGTCACGCTCTCTCACTTTTAGAGAAAAGCAATGACAAATGTATTCTCAATAAATCATGCAGAGAAAACCCAGTGATAGGGTTGCCATTATGACTTGAAGGCACACAACAACAGCAATGTACTTATATCTATCTGTACAGGCAGGAAAACTTACCTCTCCCCACATGAAAAAAAAAGTAACATTCATTGAAAATATACCCAGTCTGCTTATCTCAAATAGTTAGGTCTTGAAACACTTCAAACACATGCGCATCCTACTGCTGTGTGATGTAGCTTACCAGCTTCAATACACAAATGAAGTTTTTATACGCTTCATTTCTCTCTTATGAAAACTAAATGATCTATTATACATATTTCAGGCATTTGACAATAGTATAAAGCCCTGTCAAATATGCTCCTGTAAATATCTCTCTATTATAACAGGCAAGATATGTACTAAGCCTCCCCTCACCCCCCATCTGTGTTGTAAGAGGAACTGGACCAAAAAGGCCTTTCAGTTGCTGAGCCAGTGAGATCCTTCTTGGGTACATTTCTCTGGCCTGACTTTAAAGAAATAAATCAAGTTGTTTTTCTTTATGAAAGCGTTCAGAGATACTGCTATCATTATCACCACCACCACCTTCACCTCCACAACTACTACATCAGTTTCATTACTTCTATATATTGCTGTGACCTCTGAGGGAGACAGACACAGCTCCATCATGCCTAGGCCCCAACAGCTGATGAAAGACCCTCCCTCCTCCCCAACTGCCACGCTGCGGCCTCTGAAGGAGAAAAGAGCAAGCAGTATCTGCTTGACTTAATCTCCTCCACCACTGCCATTCCCTTTTCCTTGTGTGTGATGTCTCATTTAGACTGTAAGCCTGTGGGCAGGGAACTGTCAAATGAACGATTTGTACGCGGCTCTGAGAGCCTTTTTGGCTGATGGGTGGGGGTAGAAATGCTCTAAAATAAATAAATACTATAATATAATAGTGCCAGTGAGTGTTACCCTGCATTCAGATGATTAACTAGCTTTAGCTAACAGCATAGTTTCCTGAAACACTTTGGAATGTGTGAATATCAAGTAAAAACTGCACAAAATTCTCACTTCTTTCTGACAGTCAGAGCTGTTCAGCAGTGGAATATGCTTCCTCAGAGTGTGGTGGAGTCTCTTTCTTTGGAAGTTTTTAAACAGAGGTTGGATGGCCATCTGTTGGGAGTGCTTTGATATGGGTTCCTGCATGGCAGGGGGTTGGTCTGGATGGCCCCTGTGGTCTCTTCCAACTCTATGATTCTATGACTATGTATTATTATTCTTCCTGAGTAACGGAAAGCTCATATTTTTCAGCCAGGAAATAAATAACATGCATTCTTTCCATTCCTAATTTACAGGCATGCATTGATCCTACAGTACAGCCATGCAATTTCTCTGGACTTCGCTGTGAGCTTACAGATAATTAGTCTTCGATGTCATCATAGAGAAGACTGATGTTTTCAATAGTTGAAAACATTAATATTTTGTAGTGAAGCAAGGTATAAAAATAATTTGTATTCATACATGCCATGTTACTTCCTGTGTTTGTTTAAAAAAAAAATAAACCAAGGATGTATGTTTGTATGTTGAGGCAGAAGCAGTTTTTATAGGCAGTAAACAAACCCCAAGTATTCGGACTGTTCTCCCCCACAGCTACTTCGCAAAAAGGTAGAACTACATTATGGGCATCCTACAAAAATAAGTAATCACCCCATTTACTAATGACCTATAAGAGATAAAAATCCATACACATGTCATTTCTTAGTTATTGCACTGCAAAGCAGCCCAATCTGTTAACTGAATGCATTAAATATCTAATTTAATTAAACCTCTAACAAGCCTCTGAAACCCCACTGAGAGCACTTTGCTTGATTACAGACATTGGGCTAACGTAACAGTCCTATTGATCTGTTCAGTTTCAACTTCTTTTATCTACCCAATTTCATGCATGTAGAGCAAAAACTAAATTTTAGCACAGGCTCCTTCTTCGATCTCTCTGGGGAAATAATATGAAGTGACTTTCGGTTCAGAGTTGCATATATAAAATATTTAGTAGGTCAAGGGAAACATTTATTTGTGTGGCAGCTATTGACTGTTTTACAAATGCAAATAAGCTCCCTGGTGCTCACTATTACATAGTGTGGCTGACATGGACATCTGTAATAAACAGACTCCTCCAGGGGGAAATAAACTTGCTGTTCAGCAAATTAGCATACGGTTTAGAATGTAAGACTTCACTATTTTCCAATAAAACTGAAAGAAAGAAAAGGGCAGAGAACAATGTTCAGTTCTGTGTTTAACAATCTGGAACCTATTCTTTGTATGATAGATCAAGCCCAATGTGCAGGGCCAGCAACAAGGAGATAAAAGTATTCCCTCTTTAGTTATCATGCCAGTTTTACCATATCTCCCTAGAAAGATCTCGACTTGACTCAGACATTGCTCATATATGTCAGAGGGGATCTACACACTTGTAACTAGGAGATTCTGGGAGTTGTAGTTCAAAAACTTAGTTTCCAAGAGCTGAAGGGGCAGCGGGTTAGCCACATTCATGGATGGCAGGTCTACCAGCAGCTGTAAATCACAGTGGCTACATGGAAACTTCATGTTTAGATAGAATTTGCCAGTGAAAAAGCCTATTAGTTTCATGACCTGCTTGTGGAGTTACTGGGGGAATATGCCTGGCCACTGGAAATATGACTAGATTTTGACAAAACACCTTGGTCTGATCTAGTCAGGATTCTCTAAGTATAAAAAGGCTGAATAGTGCAGAGCAACTCAGCTGAGTAAGCAAGTCAGCTGCTTAACTTACTTATTTATATACTTCTAATTATGTTTTTATTTTAACTGTGTGTTTAATTTGTGAACTTATTTTGTATTTTAACTGTATTTTTATTCACTCTTAATGTGAATTTCCTTGAATACTAGCTTTTGGAAGAAATGTAGGCTATAAATACATTAAGTAAATAAACAAGCTGTTGGTGTATCACAAGATGAAAATGGATACTTTAAACAGCCTGGCAGAACAGAATCTGACAGTCTGGATAGGTTTTTGGGTATCAAGAAAAAGAGTTCTTTTTAGGGTTTTATTAGAAAAGAAGGGGAATGACGGGAACTATACTAATTTTGTTCAAAATTCTTTTACAAAATATTAATAAACTTTCTAAAATATTTGAAAATTTAATGCACAAGAGGCCAGAGCACTTGCCTCTTTTTCAAACACAACTTTTAGAAGGCAATGCTTGTTCCTTCCAATTAACAAACAACAGCACTTTCTCTGACAGTATTTGTGCAACTGAGCATTCTAATATAAGTTAAGCACAATTCTTTCAACATTAGACTCCTTCTTGATTAGGTTTGTTGAAATTATGCAACATGATTATGGAAACCAAAAATATATGAACATTTATAAACATATGACAATTAGCATTACAGAAATAGCTACACATTTCTCTCCTCTATTTGACTCCTATAAAGAAGATAATGCATGATCTGACGCTTCTATATATTGATAATCAATGGCAATTTTATTTCTAGGTGACAATTCAAAGCCTTTCTAGCTCATCAAGATTCTGTATCTTCTATGCCACCTCCTCATGCTCTCTTACTATGGCAGATTGTTGTTCTAGTAATTACATCACAGAAAGATCATGGCTACAGCATTACTACCTGCAGGTACATTTTGGCTGCCAGCCTGACAGGGAAAAGAGTAATCAGGGCATAGGTGGGGCTATGGCATCCTTGAAGAAGTTTAAATAATAAGAAGGGAAGGCATATGGAAGCTCCACTACAGATGCTGCAGAGACAGCCCACTAACTCTTACAAGCCAAAACAACCCATTATCAGGAAGAAAAAAAGGAGGCACTATTTTACCATAGTTTGGTATGAAAGTGCAGGGAAAGAACAATGGGAGGGGGA
This sequence comes from Ctenosaura bakeri, assembly GCA_948474755.1. Classification (NCBI taxonomy): domain Eukaryota; kingdom Metazoa; phylum Chordata; class Lepidosauria; order Squamata; family Iguanidae; genus Ctenosaura; species Ctenosaura bakeri. Next base: position 116,362 of record CAOLHI010001153.1, on the reverse strand, counting down.
GACAATTGGATGTATGTCCCTTCCTCTTCTCTGAAATGGGGACAACAACCATTCAATGTAATACCCAAAGTTTAGCCTGCTCCCAATAAAGAAAGGAAGGATGCAGCAGTAGGCTCTAAGTTTCTGGACACTGGAGTTGGTGGTGATGTAGCATCTGGGACCCTTCAAAGTGAAATCTTCCCCTGGGTGAAGTGATGACAGATGGATATCCACACACATTCATACAACTACTCTGTGCATTTTTAAAAAGGTTTCAGCTCTGATGATCTAATTATACAACATAGCAGATTATACATGCAATCTGTTTCAGCAGCTGAACACACATATTACACTATGCTGGACAGAAGCTTTGCTGAATAAGATGTTTTGTATAGCTGAACAGCAGAAATATGAAAACAACAAACAGCAAAGTCTAATGTCATAAAGAAATACACATAAAGAAGGACAGGCTGTTCAGACAAGGAAGAAGTCGTCAAAATATATTGACAATTCAGCATTTCATACACAGTTCTCATTTACATCCAAAACAAAGCTTCTGTAAGAAGAAACACATATCTATGAAGCAAAAAAACAGAACAAAACAATATTTCTCATGTAATACTGTCTCTCATCTATTCAATCTGCACTAGAGATACTAGATATTCCTTGCAATTAATCTTATTCTCATTTCAATTAGTTCTGTAAATTTTGAGCCCATACAATCATATAACCAATGAAGACCTTTAGGTGAACTAGAACCAGATACAGACACTGATGTAAAACATTAAGTCATCAGCTCAACAAAGCTACTCCCATTTTAAAACAAAAAGAGAAACTCATTCTTCTTCTAATTCAACCATAAATTAGAATTCAAAAAAACTCCAAAGGTTTCCTTTGTTCACAAGTTGGGGGGAGGGAAGAGGATGCAAAATGGAATATTCACTAGGGGAGTATCTGCTTTATCTCTTGACACGTTTATGCATGAGCTTCCAGGTTTATCTGCTATATCTTAGATGACCCACCACATCACATTTATTTACAATATTCAAAAAAGATAACTATGTGATGTCTCAGGTGCACGAGGAAAGACAAGGCAGGTATCAAGTCTTCCCAGTTGCCAAGCGTTGTATAAGAGAACATGTTGACTACATGGACTCAAGACAGTTCTAGAAATGTCTATTAATAGGAGGTTTGGGAAGGTTGAAAAAAGATTTCAACACAAGAATTCACAGTGAAAAAGCTAAGAGTAAGTTGAAGGTGGCCTACAAAATGGGGCAAATATTCTGACAATCGTGTTTCTACAGAAGTCTACATCATTTAACGTGGCTAGGTGGAGCTCACCCTTCTGCGTAACCTGTCTCGTTCTTCTCGGATGGCATTCATGGTAGCCTTCGTCCTATTCAGCTCTTCCTCCTTGCTGCACAACATTGCTGTCAGGCTCTCATTCTCTTCCCTTAAGCCTGCCAGTTCCTTCTCCCACCGGGATCTCTCTTCAGCCAGATTTGGATACAGGTCCCGTCCTAAGACACCTTCAATCTCTTCAACTGTCTGCAACACAGAAAGGGGTATACACAAGATTAACAAGGAACAATAGCACATACATTGACTCATTCTAATTCATCCTTTTCAATGACACACAAGCTATTTTTGTCTGAAAACATGCTATGGATATGACCCCACTTGACAAGTGAAATCAAATGGCCCCAAAGGAGCTGCGTGATATCATGAAGCTTCTAAATTAATATTTTAGAACTTCATGCATCAGGTATTCCTGACATGTTTACCTGCCTTTTTATAATTTCTTTCATTAAATTACCCAGTGTGGTGTACAAGGCTCTCCCCTCCACATTTTACCCAGTGAGGTATAGCAAGCTGAAAGAGACTGACTGCCCCAAAAGACTTACAAAGCCCCTTTACAAACATTAAATTACAAAATAAACCATTCCCCCACTTATAATCTTTTTGTAAACCAGCAATTCAACAGTTACTTCTAAATTCATGTTGAGAAATATTTTTTGCTGATGCTTGAATGAAGCCTATACTTTCACCTTGGCAGGTGGCCAAATTAAAAGGCAAATGTCAACCAAAAGTTTAGCTGACTACTTTCCGATTACAGGAAGATTGGGCAAGTGGTCTTTTTTGAGGGTTGCCCTCAGGTTTTAAATCAAATAGTCATGGTAACTCAAAACCAAGGCTTGACAGTGTTGAAAAATGTATTTATAGGCTTCTGACCAGAAAACAAGAATTAACTTCTTAGCAACCAGTAAGCAGCTTAGCTAAGAAAAACTAGACTCTGGATGACACAGTGAAAAACAAACAAACCAAGATTTCCCTGTCCACAACCTAGATGAACAGCATTGCTTCGTGTTTTCAAGAAGATTTTATGTATGTAAGTTATGTGCCAAAGAAAAGAAACACAGTGATTCTCCTTCCTTTAGTGCACAGCTATGCAGCAATGTCAGATCATAAACTGAAGCTTGAGGTCATTGTTTATTTTATTTTTTTAAATTTTTTACATTATTTTTTATTGGTATTAAATTATATTCAATTATTAATATAGAGTAAAGGTGCAGTATTTCTGTTCTAAACGACATATAACGTTATAATACTTTTTACATTAACTTATCTGCTGCATTTTACAACCCTTTCAGAGTACATTTCCCCCCCAACTTTGTATATGATTGTGCAAATATATATTCAGACCCTTTAAAAAAGAAAAACAAAAATTGGAAAGAGAAAACAAACTAAGCAAAACAGTACAAAAATACAAAAATTAAATAATAACTCCCTCTGATTAGGGTTCACACAGCTGACTGGCCAATTTCCATATATTCGTGTTTCTTTTTTTTCCCCATCTCCCCCTTTATTTTATTCCCCCCCCATACTCTGATGTCTTTGTTGTTGTTCCTCCGTTTTATGTTAATCCGAAATTGTTTTGCCATTGGCCATTGTTAACAGTTGTTCCATTGTACCATTATTCCATCATGCCCTATAATTATTGTTCATTCATACCTACATCTGCTCTTTTGCTCACTTTGTTAGCACGTATTACATACTTTATAATGTATAACTTATGCCTTCAAGGTACCTGATATATACTATATGTTTGTGCTATCTGTATATCTGTAATATAATGTACACTCGTATTTATTTAAATTTAAGCACTTTGGTCTTTCTTTGCACTCGTAATCAACATAACATTTTATAAATTTATTGTATTTCTTCCAAAAATATATTTCCCCATGTATTTCGGAGGAACTTTGTTACCGGTTGCCATTCTTTCATAATTTCGTCAGATTTCTCTTTTATATTTGAGGTCAGTCAGTCACTTTCTTTTACTTCTAATATTTTTAACATCCAATAATCAATGTTTAAACTTTCTTTGTTTTTCCAATTTTTTGCAGTTATAATTCTGGCTGCAGTTATTACGTACAATAAAATTCTCCAATTTTTTTTGAAATTCTTGAGTCTATTATTTGAATCATGTTTAGTAAATATATTTCGGGCCTTAATGGTATTTGAATTTTAAATATTTTCATCAGTATTTCATTTATCTCTCTCCAGAATTTGTTTGTAATTGGACAGCTCCACCACATATGCATGAAGGTCCCTGTTCTTTCCTGATATTTCCAACACTTATCTTGCTTTGTATTATACTTTTTTATTTTATTTTCTCTGGTGTTATATACCATTTGTAGAACATCTTTATGTAATTTTCTTTTAGATCTTGCGACAAAGTAAATCTTTGTGTTAGTTTCCAAGATGTTTCCCATAGATCTAAATCAAGTGGGTGTCCTATTATATTTGCCCATGATATCATAGTATCTTTCACTGTTTGGTCTTCCAAATCATATTGTAATAGATGTTTGTAAAACTTTGCTATAACATGATCCGACTCTCCAAATATAATCTTCTCTAGTTCATTAAGTGCTGATCTTCTGTTAAACCCCTCTAATTTTAAATCTATTTTGTATCTTTCATAAAGTTGCCTATACGGGAACCAATCAAGTCTGAAACCAATTTGCTGTAGCTATTCTCTTGTCTTTATTTGTGGTGTTACATCTTCCATATTTTTCAGCAAATTCTTGTATGTCAGCCATTTTTCTTGTCCTTCTACCCATCTTCCGAAAAAGGCTTCTTGTGGGGATATCCACACTGGTATTCTATTGTAGAATTTTTTCTTCATTTTCCCCCATATTTTCAGTAGGGAACCTCTGATATAATGATTTGAGAAGTCTTTATCAACTCTCACCTTATTATATCATAGATAGGCATGCCAGCCTATTATCGGCACCTTCCAAGGTTAGCATTCTTTTATTTTGCAATATTATCCATTCTCTTATCCAAGATAATCCGGATGCATAGTAATATAATCTTAGATCTGGTAAACTGCATCCTCTTCTTTCTTCTTGATCTATCAAATTTTTCAAACTGATTCTCGGTTTTTTTTCCTTTTCATATGAATCTTGTAAGTTCTTTTTGCCATTGATTAAATGGTTTTTCATTTCTTATTACTGGAATGTTTTGAAACAAGAAGATCATTTTAGGGGGTATGTTCATTTTTATTACTGCTATTCTTCCGAATAAGGAGAGATGCAGTTTATTCCATTTTTTAGATCTTTATTTCAACCCAGACTTTTTTGTAATTGTTATTATACAGATCTATGTTTTGTTTCGTTAGCCAGATACCTAAATATTTGATTTTCTTTTGTAACTGGAAGTTGGTCCTTTCGATTAATTGTTCTTCTTTCTTCCTGTACATGTTTTTAGTTATTATTCCCATCTTTTCTTTATTTATATTGAAGCCTGCTTTTTCACCAAATTCATAGATGACCTTTAATAAATTGTCTATGCTTTCTAATGGTTCTTGCAGAAATATCACTAGGTCATCTGCATAAGCTTGTAATTTATATGTCTGCTCCCGGATTTTAACCCCCTTTATATTTGGATCTGATCTAATCTTGTTGTTTAATATTTCCAATATTAAAATAAATAAAAGGGGTGAAAGGGGGCATCCCTGTCTGGTGCCCTTCTGGATTTTTCTCTCTCTTGATCTTTCTCCATTTACAATCACTCTTGCTGTTTGTTGTGAATACATTTCCCTTATCCATTTTACAAAGTTATTGCCTATTTTCATTTTTTCCAACATAGCCAACATGAAGTTCCATTTCACTTTGTCAAAGGCTTTTTCAGCGTCCAGGAAAATCAATGCCAACTCTTTTTCATTATGTCTTTCAAAATATTCTATAATATTCAGTACTGTTCTTACATTGTTTTTTATTGACCTCCTTGGTAAAAAGCCGTTTTGATCTTCATGTATCAGTGATGTCATGACCTTCATCCTTTCCCCCAATATGCTAGTAAATATCTTGTAATTTGTGTTAAGTAATGAAATTGGTCTGTAGCTACTAGGTGACAATAAATCTTTTCCCTCTTTTGGGATTAAGGCAATGTTCGCCTCTGTCCATGTTCTCGGTATTCCCTCCTTTGTAATTTGATTTAACATTTCATGTAAAGGTTGTATCATTTCTTCAGCAAAGATTTTATAGTATTTCACTGTGAAACAGTCAGGCCCTGGTGCCTTCGAAGCTTTTAAGCTTTTGATTGACTTAGAGATTTCCTCTTTAGTAATTTTCTCATTTAATATCTCTTTTTGATCTTGTGAGATTTCCAATGTTTCTTGACGGTTTAAGTATGTGTATATCTCTTTTTCATCATCTTATTGTTCTGTGTTTTCTTTATAGAGGTCTGTAAAGTATCTGTGAAATATTTCCTTAATTGAGTCCTGATCCGTGTATATTTTGTCCACTGCTTTCAATGGAAGAATCTGTTTCTTTTCCCTGTGTTTTCTTAACTTGTAGGCCAGCCATCGGCCGGGTTTGTTAGAATTTTCAAAGTAATTTAATTTACATTTCTTTATTTTCCCCCCGATTTCTTAGGAATGTATTGATTTTAATTGTTCCTGTAATATTTTAATATCTTCTTTCAGCTTCTTGTTTGCCATATCTTCTTCAAATTCCTTTTCTTTTAATATAAGCTCATTATAAATATTTTTGGTTTTTTCCATTAATTTCTTCCTATTTATGTGTCCTATTTTAATCAAATGTCTCCGCATTACGGCTTTGCTGGCGTCCCAGATGATTTTTGCGGGCAGATCTACATTGTTGTTTTCTTCAAAACAGTTCTTCAGAATTTCCCTTAATTCCTCTACATTTTGAGTATTTGTCAATAGAGAGTCATTCAGTTGCCAAGAATATTTCCTTTTCCTTATTTTTAGATCTAGTTTTATTAAACTGTGGTCTGAGTAAGTCTTTGGTTGAACTTCCATGCCATGTATTTCCGTATGTAAGCTGCTAAATATTAAAAATAGATCTATTCTTGAGAACGAATTGTGCCTGTCAAAGTAAAATTTATAGCTTCTTTCACCTGGCTGTTTAAATTTCCAGACATCCATTAAAGAGAGGTCTTCCATTAGTGAGAAGAAACTTTTAGGGAGTTTCCCCTGATTTTTCTTTATGTGTTTCTCGGACTTTCAATCTTCTATAGGGTTTATTACCGCATTGAAATCTCCCATAATCAATATGTTTTCATGGTTTCTTTCAGAGAGGCATATATTTATTTTCCTGTGGAGTTCCCAGAAAATTTTTTCCTTGTTTTCTTGTGGTGCGTATACACCTACAGTGAGCAATTTATATCTTGGGAGGACGATCTCTAAACCTAAATAATGTCCATCTGGGTCAGAAAATACTTTCTCCACTTTATAAGTCGGTCTTACATATATGACCACTCCTCTCTTCTTTTTTGAGTATGCTGCATGAAAACAATTCCCTAACTTGGGATTTTTTAGATATTTCATGTCCTTCTCCCATATTCTTGTCTCTTGGAGAGCTCTTATATCTGCTTTAGTTTTTTCTAAAAAATGGAAGACCTGTCTACGTTTGTATTCTGAATTGAGTCCTTTTATGTTCCACGATATTATTTTTAGCGCCATTTTCTTTTCTAGTTTACTTTTAACTTTTTTTTCTTTAGTTTTAATTTAATTTTAGTCTTCTTTGCTCTGTATATCTTCTATGTCTTCTTCTTCCTCTTCTTGTTCTTTTCCTTCGTCTTTATCTGTGTCGTCACTGATTTCTTCTTCTTCTTGTCTCTTTTCCTCTTCTTCCTTTTCAGCCTCTTGATCTGTCTTTGTTTTTGTTTCCTTAAGGTTCTCTTGTTGGGTAGGTTTCTTTATGTCAGATTTTGGTTGTAATCTTGTAAATTTTCTCCCAATTGTCTTTGTCTTGTCTCACTATACTGATGCATTTCTGTGTCCCAGTCTTTCTTAATTTTCTCATATATTTGTCTCGCTTTATTTACCGTGGTTATCTTAAATCTCTTCTATTTATATATAAATGATAATCCCTCTAGTCTGTTCCATGTGTAACTTGTGTGCATTTTAAATAAGAGTTGCACCAAGAATTTGTATTCTTGTCTTCTTCAAAGTATTTCCCCAGGTATATCTTTAAAGATTTTTATTTCTCTATCCTCCACAATCAGTTTTTTCTTGTGATTTTGCTGAAGAATTAACTCTTTAGTTTTTGTTCTTGTGAAACTGATAACTACATCCCTGGGTAATCTTTTTTCTCTGGCTATCCTAGAGTTTATGCAGAAAATTTGATCAATATCTTGCTCTAGGGTATCCTGATCTGTATCCATATATGTAGTGAGTATCGTTAAGACCCTATCATATATATTCTCTTCTCTTTCCTCCGAAATCCCGCGTAGTTTTAAGCATTTGTCCCGGTATCTTAATTCTAGTTGAGTGATTGCAGTTGCACCTCGATCTTGGTTCCTAATTGTTTCCTGGGTGACTGTTTCTGTCTCCTCGACCCTTTTTTGGAGGGTACCCATATCATTTTTTATTGTTGTAATATCATTTGAAATTTTTTCTAGTTTGTCTCTGAAGAGATTTAATTCCCTTTTAATTTCAGATCCTTTCTCATGTCTGTCTTAAAATTCTTGAATTCTTTCAACATCTCACTTATTTGTAGAGAAACACCGGCTACAGAGGTTGACAGTTCTGGTTGTAAATCCTTGCCCTTTAATATTTGTAGCTGCAGTGTTTCTTTTATGTTTGTTGCTGACTCAGTTGATGGTCTTCTTCCTTTTAATGTCTGAGTTTGAGTCAATAATGCTGTGGCTTTCTTTGCAGCCATTCTGCAAGATTTCATAATCTGTTAATTCACTTCCCCCCCTTTCTCTGTTTGTACAAAATGCAATTATCAGAGATGCAAACTGAATAATAAACTATTACGATTTCCAGTCATTAAGTTTTCAGTCCATTAAACAATATCTTCTAAGGTTTCTGTGTATCTCCCATATATATTTGTACCTTATATGTCTTATGTATCTTATATGTATTATGTATCTTTGTCACCTACACTCCACAGGTTTCTATTATTATATTGTATGACAACAAAATGATTAATGACAACCCATTAGCAACTGTTCACATTGATTCAGATTCATATAAACTTGAGCTAAGAACCCAATCAGCTAACCTTAAATTCACAAGGCTTTCCCAGGGCTCATCCCCTATTCCCAAAGCTTATCCTCTATTCATAAAAATTACCCCTGTTCCAGATTTATTTATAATTGGTATTAATAATTAGCAATTAAAGAGTTGGTTTTTTAAAATTAACTTTCGAATTAAATTTCGCTTTTAACTTCCCCTTTCAAATCTTATTCTCAAAATTAAATCCCCCTTCACAACTTAAAGCTATAAAACTTTGTAGTTTCAAATAGAAAGGAGGAAAGAAAGACAAGAAAAACAAACACATGTATTCACCTATTCCTTGCCCTTAAATGGATTTTTTTGTTTTATTTTTTGCCCTCTTCTGGAATCTTCTGGGCTCCTTCTCAGTCTCTTCCTTATTTGCTCCTCCACTTTCTTTTTATCTCTCTCTATTAATGCCCCTCTACCTTCATTAACTGTTCCTTTCTAGTCTCCTTTTCCAGTTCTCTTCTCTCCCTTTCTCCATCTAGGCACTGATCACTTTCAATTTAGCTTTCAGCTATGCATTCAAAAGGAAAAAAGAGCTCTCATTCCTCTTTAGTTTTCTCTTGCGGATCCCCTTCTTCAATCAGCTTCAGTCAGCTTCTTCTATCAGCCCTCTGTCTCTCTCTCCTGTTCGCCTCTTCTCCCACTCTACAGCTCCACCACGCCAAATGCTCCCCTCTTCACTGAGCAGCCTTTCGCCTCTGTACTTTTTAAACCTCCCGCTCTTCTGAGTCTTTGCTTTCTGTCGAACTGTCGTACCTCCAATTTTGTGGCACGCAAGATTTCTCTGCTCACTGGCCTTATGACGCCCTTACGACGCCTTGTTAGATTGCAACTCACACAGATTCTGTTTACTGCTCTTTTGCTGTTCCTTACCTCAGAGTTGTACCAGTGAGGCCTCAAATTTGACCACAGGTGTGTAGACCCCCCCCTTTTTTTTGTTTACCACCGTAGTGGATGTTTTAACTCTTCTTTCTTCTTAAAAAAAAGGAAAGAAAAAAAAGTTTAAATAAAAGTTTGTTCCATGGTGTCGCAGCAGCTACTATGTATGGTAGCAGTCAACAAACGGCTGCGCTGGCTCTTCGGTCCTTTCTTCACCACGTCTCTAATGGGGGGCTAGCGGACTAGTTTAGGGCCCCCTCCGAGCCCCCTCCGGACCTCTTCTTCCAAAGAGGTGAACTTGGCCAGTTCGGGTTTGGAGTGTTGTAAAAAAAAAAACCCTTGGCAAACCGTGTGTGACGGTAGCCTAGCGGAGCACCCCTGCTAAGTGACCGATAGCAACGCCATAGGAAACAGGAAGTTCTGAGGTCATTGTTTATTACAATAAAACCAAAAATGAGACGGACGCTTGTTATCAGATTGTCTCCACATATTCTTCCAAATGAATTATCAAATTATAGTCAAGTGCTGGTATGCTGAAATAAAGTGAATGTTGCCTGCTGACATTGCTATATTGTTTGGAAGACAAACAACTGATACTGGAAAGAACCTCTCCAAAGGCGTCTCTGTACAGCCTGGTGCTGACAAAACTAGGTAAGTCTAGAAACTTGCCTGGGACTGTCATGCCTGGTAAAGCTTCCCACTGGTGGCACCAAAAGGGGGCAGGAGCACATTGAAATCCCCCTGCTGACTCATACTGGTATAACAGAATGTTACACAAGAGTAAGGCACTTTCTGGAGCAATGTGTAGCACCAGAAAGAAGAAAGAGGGAAAAGCTCTGTCTATCAACAGAGAAAGATGTCCTATTGGCTCCTAACAGCTTGGGACCAGTAGGGCAGCTTTCTCTCAGTAAAGACGACTTCCTATACCTTTTCCTTGCCTCCAAACCTACTGGTGATGCCCATTTACATTTGCTGTTACACGGCCACAGACGACACATTGCTGCTACCTATGTCAGAGTAGTTAATGCCACCCAAGAGGATTACATCCTTTACCTCTGTGGTTCAAACAAATGACACAAATAGAAGTAACAATGTATTCCACGTAGCTGTACTGTCTATCATTGTGAACTATGGTACTTGTATATAGGCTGCTTGAGTAATGAATGTTATGGCTGCGTTTTCTGTAAGATTTGCTGTTAGTATGTTTAATTTATAACTCATAATTATTACACTGCTACAGTCACATAAGTCTTACGATGGCACAGTTGCTTAATATTTAAAAAGTGACGTGACTGATTAGAAACCACATGCAATTCTTGTAGGTCTTATGTACTTTAGATTAACAGTTATTGTTGAGTCAAATGACTTCTTTTCAACTGTTTTTCTTTTATTGGAAAAAAGAACATTCTCGTTAAAGGGATTTCCCCCAAAGATTGCATATGATGTCATGGTTCATATCTTCCCACAGGTATTTTATTTTTTTATTATTTTCCTAGGGTATATTTGAACCCAAATTCGACTGAGTTTTAAACCTCAGTTAAAAGAAAAAAAGTTATAAGCCATTAAAAAAAAATCACATTTTTCATTTATATCTTGTTAAACTAATGTAAGCAACAGTAAGCCACTGGCATTTATAAAACACATTTGCTCACCAGGCATCGTAGTACATCAAACACACTAATTAAGTTCTAAAATGGACATCAGAGTGCACTCGACTTAATCAGTCGATATACAAAATAGACTACTTTCATGAACTAATTAAGCAAAACCAAAGTCACTGTTAACCCGGGGAGCTGCTTTCCGTTAACATAAACATTTAGCTTATTGGTTGGTAGGGCCACAGATTGAAGGGTGTCCCACACAGCCAATTAAATCTACGCAAGAATGTCACAAAGTTTCAAACTGGAGAAACCTCCTACTGTCTGTTTGAAAAAGAGATAATAGCATTCTGTTTAAGAGGGATCTGGAGATAATTCTATTTCTAGACAAATGGAATACAAAACTTGGTTTCAACAGAAAAAGGTTGTGATTATTTTAGGGCTGGGGTGGGGAACCTGTGGTGTCCCAACTACCCTCAGCCCCTGCCAGTAGTTAGGGAATAGAGAAGCTGTACTCCACCTACAAGACACAGATTTCTCAGCCCTACTTCAAGGGCTATTTAGAACTGACCTCAGAGGCAGGTCGTTTAGCGCTTCCTATTTCTCATACTACCCAAATTTGGTTTTCCCAACTTGATGCTCTCCAGGTGTGTTGGACTATAACTTCCATAAGTCTGAACTATATAGTTGGGAGAACTGATTAAAATATTTTTATCCCGCATTTTGTTCAACACCGAGTTCTACGGCTGTTTTATAGTCTCTGTTCCCTTTGTCACTTTACACACCACTTTCAATATCTAAACAAAAGTGTATTATGAAAAACAAAAACAAAAACCAGGAACTGCACCATTGGATCTCCTTTATATTCAGTAAACTTCACAAAGGTCTCAGGATTCTGGATGCATGAGTGAGTATCACTTCTGTGAAGTGTGACCCAAAAAGAATAAAATAGAAATCCTTTGAGACAAGTAAAGAAATGTAAGGCACTGGTATTCCTTTCTTTGAACAAGAAATAAAATACACAGAAAAGCTCAAGAGGATGGGAATAGCTTGGCTGGAATGAAAAATGTCAACATAATACCAATATTTCTAACTTTGTTCAAGAAAAGCCTTTAAAATGGTTTGCAAAGCATGCCAGCTACAATTAGTCAGTATAATTTAAAGTAGTTAAAAATGTCCAAACTCATGTTAAAAACAGTAACATAGCCACACCAAATGGAAAATTATTTTCCTATTGTGGGGACAAGGGGGTCAGCAATAAATGTTATAGCAGAGTGTGCTTCTCTGGATGGTGATTTACGCTCCCTACTAGATTATCATTCTTTTTTCCTACAAGCCGTCAGAAAGCAGCATTCTGTGGCCAGTTAACACACACAGTCTTCAATGCGCTGTTTTGGAGAGTCCTCTCCTACAATGAACCCCTGTTTCCTGATGCAGGACCACAGTTGACATCCAGACTATATATACATGTTTTATTCCTCCCCTCCCCAGGGAAGTGATCCATGTGCAAATATTTTACTTCTAGTACCATGTGCAGAAAGTAAGCTCTTCCTCATAATGATGCAGCTGGTTAGAAGCTCTTTTATAATCTAAGTTCAGAGTCATTTGGGAAGTGAATCTAGTGAATCTAGCCACAGAATAATTTTCCGATAGGCTAGATTATCAGCATCAGAAATGTAATCTTATTGTCCCACTGGGTAGAACAGACCATCTCTGGTAAGGGATGGTCTGTTGTTTTTGTAGTGATATCAAATACCATAAATACACGAGACTTTGTCCTTAGTCTCTGGCTTCCTGGAAACATTTAATGAGGAATCCAAATATGACTTGAAGGCACATAGAAACAAACACATCATGTCACCTCTCAGTCTTCTCTTCTCCAAGCTAAACATATATACAGCTCCCTAAGTTGTTAAGCATGAAATGTGACTTCCAGACCTTTGATCATCTCGATCGCTCATCCCTGGACATGTTCCAGCTTGTTTATGTTCTTCTTGAACTGTGTTGTTCAGAACTGGATACAGTATTACAGCTGAAGTTTGGCCAAACATATTCTTCCTGTGCATTTGTCAATGAAGGTCTTCCAGCATTGCAACTAAGGTAGTTTTGGTACTGAGTTCTGAAATCAGTTTGAACTTATCCAAATAAACAGTATAATTCAAAGACATTCACTGCTGAACAGCATTACCTGATCCAACTGCTTATTTGAAAAAGATTAGATACTAGAGGAAACCACCCTACCTAATAACTTGCTTCTAAAATCTTCTCTATACCCTTTCAATGTAAAGTTTCAGAAGGGATCTCAAAAAGCCAAACAGAATCACATTTTGTAATAATCTCTGAGCCTTGAAAGTCAATACCCTTTGAAACCACTGATCTCCTTAAATTTTAAAACTGCTATCAGCACAGGGATCTCACTACTCAAGTTTGTATGTGGAGCTGCAGACAAAAGACCAGGCCTTTGGGGCTTGTTAAATGTGGGGAACTGGTTAAAAGGTGGCAAAGGACTTCTGTCTTCATGAGTGTCTCTTGCATCCAGGCTGTTGGCACCCTTCAACTTTTAAAGGAATCCTGATATGAACAGGTCTCAAACTCCTGCCTTTATGCATGAGACTGGAAAACTGATAGATTCAATAAACCAGCTGACATATAATAGTACACAAGTGTTCCTTAGAGTAGCTTTACGTGTAGCTTAGAGTAGCTTTATGTGTGAGTAGGAACACACAGACAGGATGTAAACAATGTCCTTGTCACTGTGCTACCCTCTGCGAAATTTAGCAACAAATATTTAGGACAACACAGACACAACCACCTGGTTATATATCTTTGCATTTCTACCACAGTTCAGAAGTGCTTTACAGCACAATTCCACAACTAAAATGAAAAAAGAATTTACACAAGTATGCTAGTGCGTGACAACTAGTCTTTTAGTCATATTTGTGTCTGACATAAAACACAGAGAAATCCTTCTCATATTCCATGAACATATTAACTTCAGAATCAGCCTTTCGCTGACACTGTTAATCTTTCCAAAGGTTGCATAAAAAAGGATTATACTGGCACCTAGAGATGTAAAGGCCCAGAAAATGGAAAAATTGGGGGAAAATGGACTAGGGAAAATTCTTTTATAATGATGAATAAAATGTTTAACATGAGATTTTCACAAATTTAATGCCCCCAAATCATTTCTCAAAACTATGACTGGCATCCTATAAAGTAGTTATGAGATCATAAACTGAATATAAGATCTTGCAACAGCTGGAAGTTCACGTTTAGTGGTTAATGACTGCAAGTGACCCCCCCACAACCAAAATCCCTCTCTCTCAAGTCAAGAAGTGTCTCAACCAAAGAGTTTCTGAAGCACTGGAGACTGAGGTGCTGGGAAATGATGTTTGCAGCATTCTCTTTAGAGAAGGATACCTTGAGAGAAGGAGCTGCGGCAGGACCCCAAGGGCTCTCTCTAGTTGCCTGTAGAGGCTTTTTTTTGTGGGTGGGTGGGAGTCCATCACTGCAATTATGTCTGACAATGAAGGATCCTGGCACCTGTAAGCAGATTACTTTTATGTAGGATTATGCACTATATCAGGTCATTACAACTTCCACTCTTGGTTCCTTTTGTTTTCTTCTTTATTTTTATGTGAATGACTACGTTATAACTGCTTGACGCTATGGAACCAGTGGAGACAAAATAATTTTCTTTTTCACTAATATTGATAATTTCTTGTGCTTTTACTTAAAATTAATTATTTAAAATTTACTTTAAATAATTTTGTTCTTGCCCCTTAAACTGGCAAAACCAAAGAGGTTCTTATAGTTCAAATATTCCTTACAGTTCAGGGCCTTGTAGGTCCATTTATAACAAAAATAAAATTTAAAAAATAGTTCAATTTGGTAATGTTTCAGTAATGATACTGTTATTGTAAACCAAGTTAAATATAATGTATTTTAAATTCCTAAGTCAACCAAGGGACTTTCAATTTATAAAAGATGCTAAAATTGCATTTTTATTTTATTTTTTTCAAATGTCTGTTTTCCTGAAAAATATATATAGAAAAACAAGGGTTTTTTTTCACCGTTTCAAAATTTTGGGAAATTTTACATCTTTACTACCAACAGAAAAGGACAATGTGCAGCATTATTAACAGAAAAAGTAGCAGAACTGTGTCCTTCACACAAGGAAAAAGAGATTTTAAAAAATTACATCTCACACGAAGACTGATATTTTTGTTATCTGTGGCTATCATAACCTGAAAAGAATAATTAGAGTCCTAAGTTTTATTTTGCCAATTTTCTGCCCTCTTTGATGAGAATTGCACCCACGTACAACCTAAAAGTATAATAGCAGGGCTCTCAAGATATAGTTCCCATTGCCTCTTTCTCGGAACATTTTGTTATTTGTGGCAATTAAATGTGCTCTGTGATTGAACAGCCAGGACAGTATTAGAACTTGGCAATCTCTGTCTGAAGCATCAAGACTGAGAGACAAGTTTGGAAGAATACTAACCAAAAATATTACTTGAAATAAGCGGCATTAAACACACACACTCACTGAACATTTCAAACAAAGTACACTTGCATTTTTATTGCCTTAGAGGTAAAACTGACATATATTCCATTACATTTATTGATTGATAATATTCAGGCCTAATAAGTCAAACATTTTGCTTTCACTTCCTCCACATGCCTTAGAACAATGGTGAACCTGTTTTCCCTCCTGTTCATTTTGTTTTGTTTTGTTGTTTTGTTTTTTCTTTTGGAAGAGACATGGGAATGACAAGCTTTACAATCCTTTCCTCCCCTTTGAATTAAGGAAGCTCACTCAGTTGGATAATGTTTAGCCTATTCTAAAAGCAGTATCCCAAATAAACAACATGTCATACAATGTATGCAAGTAAATCAGATAACGTATCCTGAATCAAGGGCTTTTCTGTTTGCAAAGCAGGAAATGTTTACTTGTACAAACTACAGGATTCAATTTCTGTCTAGTATTTACCAGTACCGTAATAGTAAATACAAATGTGCACTGCAAACCACATCTCATTGTATTTTGGCACAGTTAAAAGGGCAAGAATCAATTCAACAGGAGTCTTTTGATAGTGTTTCATTTCATATCATTTTTGAAATGCCAGCAAAAGATGGAATTGGGGAAATACAGGTGAGCAGAATCCATATGAATCACCTTTTATGTGCAACATGCACACATTCAGACATTTGTGTTCACAGAAACATTTGAAAGGCATTTCCAAGCCTTCGCAATCCATCAGAACAGACCACTTCTAGCAATTAAGGCATGAATAAGTAAATGCTTGTCATATACAACTTAAAGATAGTTTAAGGATCACTTCCTGCTCAAGCCAGACTTCAATGGGGTATCCACAGCTAGAAGCGGGAAACTAAAGAGCAAATCTACTTGGAAATGGAGCAAGAATTAATTTTACCCCTCCTATTCCCCCTTGTGGAACACATTGATGCATTTCTGTCAACCAGGATGTGACATGATATCACTTCCTGTTTGGATTTTGGCTGAAAACTGGTCATGGGGAGGATGGTTGGGGGCAAATAGACCCCAACTACCATGTTTTTGTGATTTGTGATTTTGGGGGTTACTGTTTGAATGATTTTTTTTAAATAGAGGGGGAATGGCTTTGGGGAGCCTGCTGCAGGTCTTGCATGTTAAGGGTTTGGGATGTTTATAGTTCATGAGCTTCACTTTCCTAGTCCCTACTTTAGATATCCCATGCCTTTGTGTTCTTCACTGTATCGTAGGGCCTTTGCACACTACCCTGTACTATTACTCCACTTCCAACATCCTGTGGAATTCTGGGGTTTGTAGTTTACTAAGGCCACAGAGCCCTCTGGCTGAGAATTCTAAAGGTCCCACACTAAACTGCAAACCTCGGAAAGGCCCTTAGTTTTTGCTCTCAGAGCATGAGGCATGTGTGTGTGTGTGCTTATTACATGTGTAGTCCTCTACAAATGCTTATTACAGAGAGAGAGAGAGATTAAACTCTTGCAGCTAAGGCAAATACAGGTTAATGTTTGAACTAGGGTCTTTTGACCTATTTTGTTTCTTGTTAAAAATGCAAGGTGATTTTTCTGTACTGAGATATCTCCCACACAAAACATGTCTGGGAAAGATTGATGAAAACATGTAAATCAAATACAGGTTCCTTTGTTAGGACAAACCTAGTTCTTCATTCTAATTTAATGCCTTGGGATGGAGTTGTTTCAGATTTTGTATTTTTAGACACCACAGTGTTACAGCCAAGTATGCATAGCTGCAGAGAACAAAATGCCACTATTGTCACAATAACAATAGCAAGGTATTTCATAATGTATTGCCTCATATTTCTGAACTCATTTACAATCAGCCATACTCAGAAACAAGTAAATGGACAGTTGAAATGTCACCACAGATGGTTTGCCTGAAGTTCCACCTGTCTGAAGGTCCAATCCAAACTAACTTGACTCTTAATTTTTTTTAATCTGCAGCAACCACGAGCCTTCTTTACTCACTGCATCCTCTATTTTCCTTTTTCAGCCCAGTGTTTAACCTGTCCAAGCAGAATCTTACTCTTCATACTTACCTTATCAGAATGAAGTTTTTCTACCTCCCCAGAACATCTTTCTTTTATTCATTGCCATTAATAAGACATGGCAACAGTTCACTCAATAATAAGAAGAAGTTTTCAAAGAGAGAGCTAAGGAACAATACATTTCTGTCCCTTTTTAAAATACGAATTTTGCCGCTTTTGGCTGATATTCATTTGGTAAAAGAGACACACTATGCCTCACCTACATCAGATTGTGTTATTAAATGATTTGGGGGTATGTGATGAAATAAGAGATATAGATATAAATTATCCTACTTTCCACAAAAAAATTATATAATATGACTATTTATTGTTACCAAACCTTAATGGCTAAGTCACAGTGTTCACTGGCAGTGGTGAGTTGTTCAATGTGTCTGTCCACATCTGCCACAGACAAACTGCAGCTGCTCTTCTTTCTCCCACAGACAACATTCTCCAGTCCTGTCAGTACCCGCTGCAGCTCAGAGTTCAAGTCACTGCAAGTATCTGTGAAATAAAAGGAACGTATCAGATATGCCCTGCAATGCAACAAAAACAGAAAAAAGAGTGCTACCATTCAATCTTTATCTTGGGGAGCAGGAAGGTGGATGAAAGCTGCACAAGTTGCTCAAATTGCCAAATGTATCTCTTCACAAACACCATGGCTTTACTCCAGCAAGTTACTAATTTACTATTGTCTAACACCTACGCAGGCTTCAAAGCTGTGTGCTTGACTTTCAAGATAATGAGGAAGTTGTAAGTTAACAATGGACTCTTTCATATGGGACCGATGCTATCAAAGGGCGTTTCACCAATGATTCTGAGAAACATGTTTTACAGAGGCCAGGAAAGAATTATCTCCCCACCTGCAAGCAAGAGTGCCTAGCAGTATTTGTGTCTACTCCAGCAGACTATGGCATGGCTTGCTTGTGTGGAGTGATCTGCTCCTAAATCAACTTATAGATGTAAGCGTCTGCAACAGTGTTGTTAACAAACACCCTTGTTACCTGAATGACGAATGAGCAAATACTGCTTTCTGCTTATGGCGTACTTTTGTATGGACTTCTAATGAACGATGATGAGAGCAGGATCTGAGTCTTACCACAGAAAGGCCAGGGTTATTTTGAGTGGCATTTCATCTTTTAATAAGCAAAGTCCCCTTGATTAGTACAAGAAAATATACACCAGGGAGATATGAACAACTATTTTGGGTCTCCCTTCACCCCTACCACATACAATTTCAACAGGCAGTTATTTATTGAAGAGTAGCTGCTTCCACATTTTATGGATTAGTTCGGAGAAGCCGTTTGCCTGGACAGCTTAGGAACACTGGAAACTATCTGCTAGGTACTGAGGAAGAGTAATGATTTCTTTTAAAAACTTTCTTGTCCTACAGCTTGCATTTATAAATGAGCTTCATACTGTGAAACACTCAACATATATTGCCAACCCATGTGTTTTCCATTGTCTTTGTCCTGTCCATGGTTGCTGCTCTTAAGACTACTCCCCTCCACTCTTCCTGCATATTTACAGGATCGTGTTCTATCCTGCAGTGCATTTTACACCTATCCTTCTTGCAGCTCTACTTTCAGGATCACCCTGTTTTAAACCCATGGTGGACTTTTTTCCCCAAAAGAGGGCCAGGGGAAATGGTCTATCACAACCACCACAGGTTTCAGGGGATACTGCTGGCACAAAGTTATACATGTATACGTGTGTGCGTGCAATATATATTTGTCTGGAATTCTTTTTAGAGGCAAGGAGTACAAAAGTAAGGGTGTCTGCCCTCCAAGGTCCTGGGCAGGTGGATGAGGTGGCCTTTGAACCTTTCTTCATTTTTTAAACATCAAGGTTAAGCAACCTGGCACCCTCCAGGACTGCAGCTCTGAGCGCCTCAGCCAACCTGTGTAACTGTAAGCATTGTAAGAGTTGCAGTCTAAAATATCCTTGGGGGCATCAGATTGCCTACCTTTGTTTAAACTAATGATCCTAATTTATATGTGCAAGTATACTCCCTCCTTCCTTAAATTTCAGAGGATCCTTTCTTTTGGGAACCCAGAGATCAATGTTTGCTATTGCTATGCTGACTTTACATATCAAATGTATCCACAACCAAGTTAATGTTTAATGGGCACATATTAGCAGCTGTTCTCAATATGAATATGTAGTCAAATTCACTACTATTTGGGAGGGCTGCCTCTTCAGGGACATCCCACATTAAAATATCTGGTTTTGAGTTCAGAATTGAGAAAATCTATTACAAAATAATCAATTTCCACATACTTGTTACAATCTGATATGAAGCACCTTGCTGGGCAAGGAGACTTATCAACAGACAATTGCATATATAAGGCAAGCATAGTACAGAAGTGGAAAAATTGTAGTTCTTAAAATGAGCCTTAAACCAAAATACTTTTAATCTTTGTTGTTAATATATACATGTGAATCTAATTTGGCTAGAGATCAAAAACGCAGAAGCATTCACAAACTCCTTCAGGGCCAGAGATTGGGGGAAATCACAAATACCATTCACTGGAAACACTGTGGATACTGCAGTTGTAACTGTATCATCCCCACTTCTAAAGCTCAGAGGAGTGATTTAGGTAATTGCCTGAACTGCTTGCATGGAGATAGAAAAGGGAAGGCAAAAAGAGAAAAGGTTTTCTTCAGTTTTGCCTTGTTCTCCTCTTCTGCAAAATTTTATTGTGAGACCTAATATCTATATTAGGAGCAAGACAATTAGCCAAGAACCCTACCTCCCTCTGGATTCTACATGACGATTTATGATAATCAAATTGGAATGCCTTCCCTAAATATTTTCAGATTCCTATTATGCATAGTATTTGAGAGTTCTTCATACATTGCTGTCTTGCTCAAACTTCATGAGGGCTTTTAGAAAATTCTTCCATAAGGCAGTGCTTCACATAGAAGTACATATTGCATAAGTCAGTCCATTTGCACAGCATGCCTCCACATGTGCTTTAATCTCATGATGACAGCTGGCGCTGGCATGGATACATTTCATGCAACAGGACAAATTGGAGCAGTAAGCACAATGCAAGAACTATGCCAGCTCACAGGCAATGCAACACACAGACGTGTTCCATTATGCAACAGCCTCCATATGGGGTGAATCATGCAGGGATTTGTTCCTTACTTCATGAGAAAAAGCACTATGTAAATAAAAGGTAGATGGTGGAACGTTTGCAAGGAAGATAGATTGCTGTCTTTCATACTGGATTCTCTGCTGTTAACTCAGTAAGGTTTTTTTCCCCATTTTTCAATATGTCAATTTTCAGACTAAGAAAATTCAGTTTTTAAAATAGGCCTAAAAAAAACTGAAGGAAAGAAAAAGTTGGGTAGCAAAAAGTCAATAATGCAATCAATAGTGCCATTTAAAGCATAAACAGTGTGTATGAGTGCATAGTATGTAACTTCACAGTCAAAGCTGCTGAGCATTCCCATTGCTTGGATATCAGTGTGTGCCTCCTTTTGCAAACAGAACGGACACATAATGAACAAGGCCTAGAATACAGCGCCAACATGCCAAAAACACATCTGATCAGTCTTGGAGATATGCTCTAAAGCTGGCTAAAAGCCCTCAGAGCAAATTGGTCTTTAAATCAACTTTCATAGCATCATGAATGTGGATCAGCTGAAGAGGAGCATGGAACGCTGCTGAAGTCTGTTCACGTGCAAAAAGTGCTTTTAAAAATCCACATGAAAAATATTCTGCCTTGTCAGCTCCACTTAAAAACCATTTTTCTGCATTAACAGCTATTCATCTGCAAAAGGTTTGTTTTATAAATATAATTTTTCAGACACAGATCAACCACAGAGATTGCTAAATTGATAAAAAACCCATTTACTTTGTCTGCATTCCTGAAGCACCATAACAATTTGTACACATTTTGTCACATTTTACAAGACAATGATTCCTCAAACAAGGTTTTGTATTTTAAGTTCTAGCCCTCAGGCAGTTTTCCTCCCAGGAAATAAGATTTTGTAACAAGGCTACAGAGACCCACATCTCAAGAAGAAAGTAGATTAAACCCAGTCATAGGATTTATAACACACAGCAAGAGAGATTAGCTATTTTAGCCCTTGATGTTTTATTGCCCATAGCAGTAGAGAGGCATATCTAAATTTTCGAGTATATCATAACATGCAAGTGTAGTTTGGTATGCCAATGAGGTCACCACATTAATGCAATGTGCAGTTTCACATTTTCAGCTCATGATGGATTTGCACTACCAGTATAACCAACCAGAAGGATTTCTTTTTTAAAAAAGGTACATCTATAAGAGAAATGAAAGGAAAAAAAAGGGAGATAGAATGGTATCATTAATGAAACCAACATATGTAAAACTGTGCTCTTTGTGATATTTGTTACCTCTAGAACAGCCAAGCTGGTATTCTCCATATGTTGTTGAACTACAGCTTCCATAAAGTACAGCCAGCATGGCCAATAGTCAGGGATTATAGGAGCTGGAACACAAAACATCTGGAGGATACCAAAATGGCAGCACATACAGCACAGCTGGGGAAGATGTGTCCCTCCAGATGTTGTTGCATCTCCCATCAGAGCTAGACAGCATCACCAGTGTTATGGATGATGGGAGTTGTAGCCCAACATTTGCAGGACCAAATTTTCCCCACTTGGGGTATAGATAATAGTGAAATTGTACTCCATTGTTTTGCAATCACGATTATACCAAAGCTCATTAAGCACTCTCTTTGCAAATTTCACCACAGGAGCACCAATAAGACTCAGAAGCAACGATCTTGAAATACAGGTATACCTCAGTTAACAAAGCTAATGTGTTCCTGGGCATTACTTCTTTAACAAAAACTTTGATACCAGAGGCAGAAATAACATGGAAATGTTAGGATAGGTTCTGGAACCACAAAAAAGAAGAACCATTCAACATGTTTCGGCAAACTTTTCATCCAAAACTAATAATATCTACACGTGAAATGAAACAACCATGTTAGCTAAACCTTGCTAAGTAAACAACAACCTGAGACTCACTGTAGGCTTCTTCCAAAATGTATCCAGAGATGACTTCTGCTTTCATTAGCCTCCATTTCTAAAACTATTTCTGTTCTAGTGACCAAACATACAGGTCTATGCTTTTTTAAAAAATATTATTTTTATTGAAAAGTAAGCAAAGGGGATAAGGAGGTAAAAGGAGGTAACAGTACAAAGTAATTTCAGTCGTCTACAATTCTTTCCCTGTAAATGTCCTCCATTGTGTGTAATCTTAAATTATTTTCTATGAGTCTTCTTGACTTACATTCTAGTCAAAAAAGTTAAAACTAGCTGATATAGAGTAGTAGATGGATATGAGAACTTCAGAACATGGATAAATAAAAAACCAATTGACAAATAAATAGTTAAACAAACAGGGAGGAGTAAGATCATTTTGTGCAGAGAAGACAAAGGAGAAGGCTGTATAGTGAAAGGAAGTATAGGTTATAGGTAGCTAATCTTTTTCTGAGCTGGGGTAAAAAGGAAAAAAAAGTTGAGACATAAATCATGTTGGGTTTTATTTCTTTATATTTTGATTCAGAAGATGTAGATAAATATAGGCCTATGCTTTTTTAACATGGTGGGGATACCACAAAAGGCAGACTGGTCTCCTCTTCCTGTTTTGTTATTCACACATGCTCAGTAAGGGATTCTGAAGACAGATGCTTTTTCCCTTGCCTGAGAAAATTACAGCCTCTCTACACTAATTTCCCTTTTCCTTAGCAATGTCATAGAGTTAGTTGAAGAGCTATGATTCCTACATGATAAGCCTGCAGGCTCAAGAGAAGTTCATCAACAGAAATATAACTAATAGCTAACAACGATGTCCCTCTCTTTCTACTGTGCACAAGATAAAATGTAACAGAATTAGGTTGTACACAGAATTTTACACTGATTCAACTATGGGTGTGTTTCACTATCTACCTCGTTGGGGAGAGGGTCTATCAGACATATATCAGAGTCACATAACTGAGAGAACTGGAAATGTTTCCTTCTGAACTAGGTATCAATCACTTCAGAACCTGGTAAATGCATTTCAACATCCTAAATCCTTGTGTTCCAAGAATCAGAGAAGGTTACTTCTACAAAACATGCTGGCTTATTAAGCCTACGCTTTGGAACCACAAAAACTGCTGGAGTTTGACAAAAGCCATCATTATCAGAGTCACTCTGGAACAAACAAATGAACTTAATATTTCCCAGCTCAGCCAAATGTTCCTTTGAAACCTGCCATCTGTACAGAAATTACACAGTTTTCTGAAAGCAACAAGTCTTAGATGAACATTGCTTTTTATTCCCCTTTGTTATTTGATCTTGTAGCACCAGCAGTCAATGGATTATACAATAACAGTATTGATTAAGAGAAACTAGGAAGCACTGAGAAGTAATAATGGAGTTTAACAGATATGTCAGAATAAATGGATAGCTTATCTCAGCACTTTCCAAGTATTTGTTTATACATTGATCCCTACTGATAATGAGACTTCTTATTCACTTGTAAATTAGTCCCCTAGACTGTATCAGTACAGAAGTCAAGCTCTCAAAATAATAAAGCAAATAAATCTATTTTCAAGAATCAGGACTTATTACCAATTTTAGATTAGATAAATTCCATTTTAAGCACCTCCTTCTTTTGAACCCTTATCCAAGCAGGAGTGGGCATACAAGCATCCCAGAATAGCATTCAATTGCAGAATTAACATGGAACTTGACAGGCAAGATGGATGGGAATTGTGTGGACTGTGGGCATCCAATGTAGCTCTTAAGATCACCACTGGCTTTTGAAAGTCAGGCTCTAGAGCATGTTTCCCCTCCAACTTACAAGACAGGCATTTTATAACATAGTCAACTGAAGAGTTTTAAATAATTTCATACAGTTTCAATGACCAACCACTAGTCTTTTCCTCCCCCATAAATGGGCAGTCCAACCCTAAGTCAAAAATGTGCTGGCTGTGAGATTAGTAATAAACAAATGCTTCTCGTACTAGCTGAACTCTCCCTCTGCTGGCTCTGTTGCCCTTGAGACAGTATCACTAATCCCTTCTCCATTGGC
Organism: Ctenosaura bakeri; assembly: GCA_948474755.1. Classification (NCBI taxonomy): domain Eukaryota; kingdom Metazoa; phylum Chordata; class Lepidosauria; order Squamata; family Iguanidae; genus Ctenosaura; species Ctenosaura bakeri. The sequence goes on along the minus strand of CAOLHI010001153.1, from coordinate 91,707 downwards.
TGATCTCAGACTAGTCATCAGAGGGATCTGCTGACACAATTGCTCTGCTGACTGAGATCAGCTGGCAGAAGAACCAAAAAAAGATTGCAAAGGAACAGGAAAATCATGACAGATCCATATCTCCATCTGTCCTGGGACATTATGCCAGTATGGCAGGATGAAGGTAGTCTCAAATAACATACAAAAACCCTGAATGGAGAGAGGTTGGGATTAGGCACAGCTTCAGCTAACTTAGCCAGTTAGCATTCCACTCAAAAACAGTTTTCTAAAAATAAACAGACTTTGGGTTGGTGTGTGTGTGTGTGTGCGCGCGCGAAAAAGGAAGTCTGATAACTATATAAAAAAATGTTCCACTTGATATGAACTTGTACTTTCTGGGTTATGCCTGTTTGGTTTTCTGAATACTCTTGATTCTGTATCTACAAATATTTCTGTAGGCATGGAGCATTTTTATATCCCCTAATACACTAGAATTCTGTCTGGAATCAGAAAATATCCCAGATTGAATGTAGAAGATATTTTTTCCCCCTAACTGCCTGCATGAAAGTTGTTTTTTTAAAGGTGCTCAAGATATACTATTTTGCCTTTACTGCTACAACATTACTTCTCCAAGGTTGTACAAATTAGGATAATAATAAATTTTCTTGTTTTTTATGTAATAGTACAAGGAGAGGTTTCCCATAATTCTAAGCCTACTTATCAGGCATACCGTTATACTTTTCCTGCAAAGATTTTCATCTGTCTTTCAAAAGCTATGATATATTCATCTATCAGAAACATTCAGAGCACTGCTCACCCATGTCAGCTGTGACCATAGTTGACTGGTTCTCTGGGACAGAAACAGAAGTCTGATCTTGGTCCATGCTGTGTGAATCTTCGTTGACTTCATGCTGGCTGTGGCTAAGTTCTGATCGCAGTTCTGAATATTCATCTTCTTCCCTGAGGTGAGAGTCACAAATAAGTGATTTTTCCCAACAACCACCAAAGAGTAAAAGCACAAATTCTGGTCTTGTAATTATGTGTATAGGTGACCCAAGACCACCCAGTAAACATGGCTGAGCTGGAATCTGAATCTAAGCCCAATCAATCTACTAGCAGTAATGTGCTGTGGGACATCTTCACGGGTGTGTATGTGATCAGAAAATTTTCTAGTTTTAGAAGTACACTGCTTTTAAAGTTAATTAGTAATCTAATGAATGAACACACTAAAGGGTAACTGAACAACTGAAATGCATCCTAATATTTAAAATCAAAATGGTAGTTAATATAGTCCTCCAGCACACAATCCCTAGGAAGCATGTATGCTTCTGAGCACAACTTTTGAGGCATGCTAAACTGCATGCTAATAATTGGTAGCATCTTAACCCCTAACCCAAATCAAAGAAAATTGTTTGCTGCTGAGTTTCCATGTCTTAAAATATTTATAAAATATATTTATTTATTCCAACACAAATATTTTCCAAAGATTATTATACTCAAATATAACATGTAAACTACACCAAGTGTACTTTATTGATTTCCTCTTTTAATCAAATATTTCAGTTCAGCTACTTTAGGCTACTGGGGAAATGAATTCTGATATTTACACAGCACATAAAGTCGTTGAGGATTTGTTTTTGTTACAGAATTCAAGCTCACATGCTAAATGTGCTAAAATGAGATCTCAATTACATTTAGGGGAACAGCAATTTTTCCTATTCATTCCCCTCAAAAAAACTCAAATTATATTCCATCATGTAGGCTGACTGTCTCAATTTACCAGTAATAGTTTGAAATATTCTGTAAAACAGCACTGTAGTACAGTTGGCCCTCCACCTTTGGAGGTTTAACTTTCATGGATTTGATTATTTGCATGTTTCTCCAATCCCTGCCCCTCCACTTTAAGCACTTATTTTTGGGGGGAACTTTCCCTCTTGGCAGTTCTGATCAGGAGCCGCAGACCTTTAAAAGCCTGCCTCTGGTCCTTCTTCTCCTCTACCAGTTGCTGTCTGGTCAGCTAAGGATGGATCATAGCCCAATTTCTCAGCACCACAAACCCTCTCCAGATGTCACCCTCTATACTCAAGGAAGGAGATGGGCAAGAGAGAGGAAGTATAGGGCCACCATGCCAATTCACCCCCTTTACCTCTCCTTTCCCTGCCCTGGTTCGAACCCTGAGTGACCTCTCCCCACCATGCCTTGGCCCCCTTCCCACAGACAAACACACATTTTGATATTTGCAGTTTTTCCATTTTTCCAGAGATCCTGTGGCCCTAAACCTAGCAATGTGGAGGGTTCACTGTATATCTATGCAGAACTTTGAGGAGAAAGGAAGGACCATGGATGGTATCAGAAGGCAGTAGGAGGAAAATGTCGCTGTCTTCTTAGACTTCTGCTTCACCAGTGAGACTCCCTACTCTTCGCAAGACTCGTGTCCTGAATCAACAGGTGCTGCTGCCATCCAGAAGCTCTTCCTTACTGGTCCAGGTTATAAAAGCAGGACTCTTGCAGGACATGGGCCTGCTGCTGGCAGAGTCACTACTGCAGAAGGTATTATCAAAATGGATTCTTTCTTTGGCAGGAGCATTTGGAGGGTGCACAAAGGTGTTACCCTGATGACAGACCCCATCCTGGGGAATATAAATTTGATATCAAATATGCCATGCTGGAGAGGTTGCCCGGGTGTGTATGTAGACAAAGAAATTGAATGACTGAAACTAGGTCAAGGCCAGGAAAATCCCCAGTCACATTTCCCCAAGGAGATCTCAGGCTAAACACGTCTGCACAGACAAAGGGTCTTCGGCCACAAATAGCCAATTTGAAGAGACTATTGGGTTTTCCCCAGGTTGAGCAACTCCAACTTCAGAAAATCCTACACGGCGAGGTCCATCTGCATGAATCAATCATGCAAACTACCAAGTTGCTATTTAAGGTTTGTTTTTGTGTAAATGTATGTAGTGATTTTCATATGCTCCTAAGGCAGTGCAAGGATTTGACAGCTGAATTTAGAAAAAAATGACACTCACTCTGCCCCTGTCAGACATGCTGGCGCCAACGAGCTCTAGTCCTGCTTGACTGAAAGCCTGCATGGCCCAGACTTCCTTGGAAATTGTTCAACAATTTTGTTCAACAGTAAAAGGGTGCTCCCACTCTCCAGAGCAAGGAGCTACAAGCCAGAGTTGCTCCAGATCTGAGCTGAGACAGTGTCACCACCACCACTGCATCACCTCAGTGCCATAGTTGGATGAAACATATAGAAATACTGAAGTGGTGTAGGTGCACAGAACACATGGAGATACTGAAGTATCTCCTGGGCACTGTGGTTGGTCCATTGGACCCCTGAACTTTCCAGGCCCGATCTACGCTCAGAAGCACCACCTGTCTCTCATGCCGCTGTTCAGGCTGCGGCTGCAGTAAAGACACCTTATAGTGACCAACTCTCAGCATGGTACATCCACCCCATTGAGCATTTTCTGGCTGGAATAGAAAATTCACCCATTGCCCTGATGATGCTTCACTTTCCAGTCAGTCCAACATGTCTGTCCCCAATTAAAATCCATTTTCCCAAAGTACATCTCTTCAGGCCCAATGTCTCTGACTGGTTTGGAATTTACATCATTGCTACTAATCAGTACGCCTAGTCTGCAACTGAAACAGGTTCTGTGCCAACTGTGGGAGCAGAACCAATAACAGCCCATTGCAGAGCAACTGATCCTGATGGCCTTCGCGAGTACCTGACACAGCTGCCAGTGCTCTTGGATCCAGCGACAGAGCCATTCCCAGTGACAAGGGAGGGTGAGAATATGCCATGCTGCCTCTCCCCCACTGAAGCCTGGTAATAAGAACACTCTTGCCACCCCAGAAGGATCTAGACTTTCTTGCTTTTATGGAGACACTCTTTACATTTGGCAACATGAACTTTTTGGATGTGTGGTGGTGGTGCAACGACTCACGTCTGCCCCCGGACTGCTAACTTGGACATTTATACTGGACTACTGCTTTTCTATGTCTTAATCCATTTGACCAAATTCCATCCACTGCCGATTCTCAATTGTTGGGAGCAATTTCAATGTTTTGCCTTATGTTTATGTTTGTGTGAGTGTGTTTAGAAACTGTAGCATTATAAATAGTAGGTTTCTTTCCTTTGACGCCCAGTAACTTGCCTTTCCTCGTGAGAATCTTATTGCCCTTTGGTGGTTCGACTTGCTTGTTAAGTCCTCACTCCAGATTCAGTTTTAAAACTATTTTCTTGTTTAACTGGAAAATGTACGATATCATACACTCACCGTCCATTTTCAGGGGGGGGATTTTTACCCCAATGACAGACCCCATCCCGGGAAATATAAATTTGATATCAAATATGCCCGGCATGCCAGAGAGGTTGCCTGGGTGGGTACGTAGGCAAAGAAGTTGAATGACTGAAACTAGGTCAAGGCCAGGAAAATCTCCAGTCACGTTTCCCTAAGGAGACCCCAGGCTAAACACGTCCCCATGGACAAAGGGTCACCAGCCATGAATAGCAAACTTGAGGGGATTATTGGGTTTTCCCCAGGTTGAACAACTCTGAGTTTAGAAAATCCTACACGGTGAGGTCCATTGCATGAATCAATCATGCAAACTACCAAATTGCTATTGTGTGGCATTTCTCCCTCTATTTTGGCCGTTGTTCTTGAGTGAGTGTGTTGGTGTGTGAGAACACATTTATTAATAAAATCTAATTATTGGTATGTTTGTCTGGCTTTTCGCTTGGTCCGACCCAGTAAACACTGGGTAAAAGATTCTGCTGGGTTACCTTGCCCCTCATTTTGCCATTGCCAGTGCTCTACTAATTTCCCCAACTTTTTCATCTTGGAGTGAATCACTGTGTCCCCCAAAGGACCCCCAGAAGTCAGGGTAACAAAGGCAAGAGCCATTTGCTAGACTGAGAGGAATGTCTGCAACTTGGTTTTAACTCCTGTCTCTCAGTATACTGTTGCTGACAGCCTGATTGTTTTTTCATCTTCATTTAGTGGGCAGTAAAACCTTTGCTCTTGAAAACAATCAGGCTGTCAGCAACAGTATACTGGGAGGTGAATAAAATCAGCCAGTGGAGCAGTAACGGCAGAAGGAGATACAGAGCTGCATTATCATGTGAGTGGGAGGTGAAACAGCATGCTGTTGCTCCTAAACTATCTTCCAACTTGAACAGTGACCTTCATATGGAAGAACTTTCTGCAGTTGCTTTGTCTTCGACAGACCACTATGTGGTTGGGTTTAGACTCACTGAGACTTCTCTGCATGTTCAGGGGATTGAACTGAATGATCTACCTCACAGGCTAGTGGATCAAGATGTTTTCCTGACAGCTCTTTTTCCTATCACCTCAGCAGGAGATTCTGTCAAAGCCCTAGTTGATCTCTGGAACAGTGAAACAGCCAGGGTGATGAAATGTGAGTGCTCCCTGAGCACCCACTGTTCCAGCCCTCTGGTGATGTTGGTGGAAGACCTGGAGTGAGTCTGACTGAATACAGGCTAGTCCCTGAAGGTTTACTCTGTGGTAGAACAGGCAAGCAAATAAATTATTCTTTTCTGCCACCATTGTATGTAGAAGGAGCTGCCCAGTGGGTCCATTTCATTTGGTCTTGCCCAAGAGAACAAACCTATACCATCCTACAGCCCATTATGAAGAATTCCACATGACTAAAATTTGCTGGGATCCATGGCTATATTTGGATGCTATAGTTAAGGCAGTTCCCATGGGCATAACTTTTGCTTCTGCTTATAAAATAGTAAATGGATGAAAGGAGTAGTCAATAGCTCCTTACAAGAAGGCAGATTTCTAACATGTCTAAAGGAGGCAGCTGTAAGGCCTCTGCTGAAAAAAACTCCTGTATCCTTTCAGACAATGTCCTACTTTCCATTTTTGAACAAGATATCAGAATGTGTGGTGCCTTTCCAGCTTCAAGGGTTCCTGCATGAAACAGATTATCTTGATCCATTTCAATCTGGTTTCATGCCTCTTTTGGTCGCCTTAGTGGACAACCCTTCCTTTGAACTGGATAGGAAAATGTGTTCCTATTGGTTTTGCCAAAACTGTAAGTGGCTTGTTATCTCTCTGGGCCACCTTGCTGGGATGGGATTTGGAGCTGATTTTACAGTGGCTCTGCATTCCTGGACAAGTTAGCCCAGAAAATGTTGCATGAGGATTCCTGTTCAACTCCTTGGCTACTGGCCTATGGAGCCCTGCGGACCTTTGCCCCCCCCCCTCCAAGCCATTCAACATCTATATGAAACCACTGAAAGAAGCCTTCTGGAGGTTTGATGTCTGGTGCCAACTGTATTGATGACCACTATATGTCCTTTCAACCAAATTCAACCAAATTCCACAAAAGCTATTTTGGTTCTAATGCAGTGTACAGCATCAGTAATGGACTTGATGAATATGAACAAACAGATGACTAATCAAGGTAAAGCTGCAGTGCTCTTGGTCATTTGAAAGGTAGCTTGTGCCTGAAGATGCAGGTTCACCCCTCCAAGATGAGTTTACTCTTGGGCTTAGCCTTGAGTCTGGAAGCTCAAGTTTGGGCAGTGGTCAGGGGCATTTTCCTATATTTAGAGCTAGTCCATCAAATGAATCTATTCCTGGAGACACCCGATCTGGCCATGCTGACACATGCATTAATAACATCTAGTTCTGGTCTGTTTCCTGACACAGTTCAAAGTACTCGTTATGACTTTTAAAGCTCTACTTAGCTTAGGTTCAGGTTATCTGAACAACTGTATTCCTCTCAGGAACCAGCCTGCTGGAGAGACCCTTCTCTCTGCCCTACAACTCTCCCAGGTACATCTGGTGGGAACACAGGAGAGGGCCTTCTCAGTGGCTGATCCCAAGCTCTGAAACTCCCTTCCTAGAGAAGACAGACTGGCACCCTCTCTACCTTCTTTTCACAGACAAGTAAAGACTTTTTGATTTTGACAGGCATTTGATGAGTGAATATAATCAGGCCCATCTTACACACTGCACTGGATATTGCTAACTGCTGTGCTGATATGTGTATGCATGTATATTTTACTGATGTATATTTTGACTTGGTTTTGATTTTTTTAATTGTTTAATCTTGTTTTAACTTTTGTATCTTGTGGATTTTTAACCATGTCTTTTTAAATTGTTGTAAGCCTCTTTTGAGTCCTGATCTGGGAAAAAGGTAGAACCATTATCATCATCATCACTGTCAAATAGTAACAGGAGTAGTAGTTTGGGTTACTGTATAGCACCCTGTGTGGAACTGCCTCCGAAGAGTGTTTAGAAACTTCAGTTGGTACAGAGAGCTGTGGTCAAATTGTTAACAGTGGTTGGTTTACTGGAATCATACTTGCTGCCACAGTTCTATTGGGTGTTACTGTTTCCAGGCACAATTCAAAGGGGTGATATGATGTATAAAGTCATATACAGCATAATTCCAAGCTATCTAACGGACATTTCCCCATATGAGTTGCCAAGGCTCTTGGTTTCTCAGGAAAGGCATTCTCTCCATTCCACCACTTTCAAAGGCACAGGTGGTGGGGACAGAAGAAAGGCCTTCTAGGAGGCTGCTCCTAGGCTGTGCATCTGCCTTCCTAGGGAGACTAAAATAACACTTTTCTTTTTGTCCTTTCAGCAGGCAAGGACTTTTTTTTTTATAGAATCATAGAATAATAGTGTTGGAAGAGACCACAAGGGCCATCTAGTCCAATTTGCTATGCAGGAATACACAATCAAAGTACTCTCAACAGATGGCCATCCAGCCTCTGTTTAAAAACCTCCAAAAAAAGGAGACTCCACCACATTCCATGGCAGCATATGCCACTGTCAAACCGCTGTTACATCAGGAAGTTCTTCCAGATATTTAGGTGGAATCTGTTTCCTCTAACTTCTGCTGGAGTTTATCGCATACCTTGCAGTTGTGGGCAAGTCTACACAGGGACTACAAAATGCAACATCCAAACACAAATTAAAGAACACGAAAGACACTGCAGACTGATCCAGCCAGAAAAATCAGCAGTAGCAGAACATGTTATAAACTACCCTGGACACAGAATGCTTTTTGAAAGCACAGAAATTCAGGATTGTTCTGACAACTACTATGTCAGACTATACAGAGAGCCCATTGAAATTCATAAATACATGGACAATTTCAACAGGAAAGAAGAAACGCAGAAAGTAAACAAAATTTGGCTACCAGTACTGAAGAACACCAAAATCAAGACTCAAAATATGCCAATGAACGCCACCCAGACTCTGGAGGTCCCTCTACAAGAAACAATACAATAGATGGCTAATGTACTTGAACGCACTGTTATGCATATCCCCTGACTCAACCCTGGGGCATATTCCATTTAACAACAGGCCATCACACAGGCCAACTTAACATATGCAAATTGTTTCCTCCCACCTGAGGACTACATAAGTATATATACTCTGTCTCACTTCCATGCCACCTGATCCTCTGAAGATGCCAGCCACAGATGCAGGCGAAACATCAGGAGAAAATACTAACAGAACACGGCCTTAAAGCCCGGAAAACCCACAACCACCTATGGATTCTGGCCATGAAAGCCTTTGACTTTACATGTTTTCATATTGTTTCAAGACACTGCTCTGTGTCCTATTCTCTGGAACAGCAGAAAACAAGCTTGCCGAATCTTCCATCTTTTATTTTGACAGCCTTGGATGCACTGAAGTTTTTAAAGAAAGGCCTTTTAAGAGGGTGCTCTATTGTTTTATTGCACTATTTAAATTGTTTTTCTCATTTTAATTGTATACTTTAAATTGTTTTTAGTATTGTAAATAATTTAATTACATGTTAATATTGTTCATTTCTATGTTTTAACAATATTTATTCTATATTTACTGTATTTATAAACTATATTTATTGTATTTATTATAATTTGTAAAATGCCTTTGGAGAAAAGTCAGGGTATAAATAAAGCTCTTCATCATCTAAGAACAAGAGGTAGTGGCCAATGCTGGATGTCCACTTACAGACCAGTGCAATCCAATGGAATTGGGATAGGATCATTTACACTCCTTACTGCAGCCACCTGAGCAAGCCTGCCTGCAAACTGCTGGAGCCAGTTTTCAGTTTGATGTTGTTGTTGGATTTGGGCTAAAGAAACAATCTCCTGGAACATCTTTTGTACAAATCCTAATTAAAGCAAGTATAGGCAGAGCAAGAAAGAGGAAGTGAACATCTGCAAAAGTCATTTTGCAGAATGCCTATTCATCTCAGTGTGATAATGTTCATGTTAACTCTCCATGGAATAAGAAAATGACTGTGTCTTCCAAGATCTAAATCAAATCAGCAGTTGCTTCTAAATTTTTGTTACTGCTAAAATCCAGTACAGATACTTTCAACATCTGACCAAGATTTTTTCTCTCTGCTCATGTCCTTTCTGATGAGGAATCCTGAAAGACCCGAAAGCTTACCTTTTAAAAAATGAGATTAAACAAATTGTTTACTTACACTGCTCATATGATACTGGGGAAGAGGAAAAGGAACTTCCTCTTAAAGCTTCACTTCCAGAATTTTATATATATAAATGTACACTGGCTCTTCTATTTGTAGAAAAGGAGCTACAATTTTTCTTTGAATCCCTTCCTTCAATTTACTCTGCCACCATCTGTGTGTTTAGTCATTTCTACCAGAACGTCAGCTGCAGCAAGGCCCATTTATGATCAAGGGCAAATCAAAAGAATGATTAGTAGTTCATCCCACAGCCCTTCCTAAACCCATATTCATAATCTAAAAACATATAGTTTTTTGAGTGAACTACATTCATTAAGAATCACTGTTTATAAATAACATAGAGTAAATATTCAAAATATAACAAATGGCTATATTCAGAACAGACTGAAGCAACATTTGAAGATTCTGTGCAATATGAGTTAAAGCAGATGAGAGTATCAAATTCTAAATAGCATAAATCAAAGTATAAGATAATGAAATGTGGATTAATGTTCTATGAATAACTTAATTATTAGGCATAACACAAGCCAACAATAATTAGCTTTAGACAAAAAACAATTACCATGCAGTCAAAGAGCTGTCTTTTTTGGTCAGAAGGGTAATTTGTTTGCTCATTTATGTCAACTCCCTGCAATTAGTCCCTCTTTTTAAAATCTGAATTACCTCTCTGAGTAGAAAAGAGAATGAGTTAGGCTAATCATAATGCTAACACTTGTACACACAAGCTGTATTGAACTTGGCTTGCTTCTATTTTTAGCCAAGCTAGTTTAAATCCAAATTATCAGCCAGTGTTAATAATTTTTTCCCCCGGTGAAAGTAAATGTTATGAATTGGCTACAGATTTAGGTAAAACTTCCAAAACTGGCCTGTGAGCAAGTATGCGCAGAAGCAAGAAGACAAATTTTCTCCTACAAACTGATTTACTACACACATTTTGATTGCTAGATAACATAGCTTCCACATATAGACTTAGTATTTCTGCTGAATTCCACTGCTTTTGTCAGAACTGGCAATCCACTCACTTTCCGACAGCAATCTTGTGCACCCTAAAAAACTCCACAAATGGGTTAGGAAACCCTTTGGAGCACATGGCGGGCTGCAACAGGAGAGGAAGGAGAAACTCCCATATTCATTGGTATCAGACACAGAAAAACATAAATGGATTTTCGGCATTGTTTCTTTAAATAGTATCAACCAGAACCTTTCAGTATTAATTGTCATTTCATGGAGCTGGCTTAAAGTGTTTCTACTTCAAAATTATGTCCATTAAACCACTTAAAATTTCCCCTTCAACAACAACCACCACCACAACAACACCTGTTACTCTGTCTTGCATAATATTTTAATTGTCGTTTAACAGAGTTCTTGCATTGCTGCTTTTGTAGATATGTTATTTTATTGAATTTTAAAATATTACATTGAATACCACTCAGAGAACTTGACTGAAGAATGGGGTTAGCAATCATGGGGCAGTGTCCAATGGTGGTGTTCTACCGGCAAAACAGCAAGATCCAGTGGAACTGTTACCCTGTGTTTTGGGGGGTCCCGGGAGGGGCACCCAGATTGCCAAATAAAATACCAAATTGGAGAAATTAGTTGGAACACTCTTTTAGCTAGTGAGAGGCAGAGTAACTTTGCAAGGATCTTTAAACCCAATGTATACCGCGGCGGGTCAGAGAGCAGCTAGACAAGGTTTTCCAAATAACAGACAATTCTTTATTAAAGACAAAAACATGAAGGACAAAACATAAACTAACTAGCTGAGAAATAGAAACGGAGGTTTGTTTGGGAAAGGCAATATGACCTGTCTTGTAGTCCTGGAGAGAAGAGGGGTTCCGGGGAAGAAAGCTCAGCCTGGGGAGCTGAGGGAAGTCCCTTAGACAACCGGCGGCAAGGCGGGATGGCAGTCCAAAGTGATCCGAAGACCGTTTGAAAGTGAGGGGTTTTTATAGGGGAGTTTGTGCCTCTCGGTTATGGCAAGCCAGGTGAGAACAAAAGGAGTTTTGGTGCTGCACAAAGGATTGGGAAAGGTCAAGTTTAACATGATTGGATTTGCGTTTGAAGACAATAGCGTGGCCGGGACGCTGATGGCCCAACATAAAAGAGTAGCTTGGCTGAGAGCTGTGTGGCTATTGTGGAGTTTGTGGCTGGAAGTCCCCTGAAGCTGGGAGCGGAGTTTAGGCTGCTGGCCTCAATAGAGTCCGGAATGTAAGGCCATTAGTGGCCGCACTCATGTCCGTGCTTGTCCGGAGGACCTTGCAAACACGTGGAGTGTAGTAACTGCAAGCCAGTCCAGCTAAGGTCTAATTGTTTGATATCAAACTGATATCTGGGGGTCCTCACCCAGGGTGCCATACCGGAAGTAACAGAACCAGGTGTGGCAAAATCCTCCTCCTTCTATATCAGGTGTAGGCAACTGCCAACACAGAATGGGTCATTGTTCTTTCCTGGAGCTGCCTAGCAGGCTGCAGCAGCACTCTTTAGTGCACCCAAAGTGAAATGATGTCACTTCCGGCCACCATTTTGGCCATTTTTTGGTCTGGTTTGGGGAGGTGGATTTTTAAGTGGTTACGGGAGATTTGCGGTGGTCTGGGGGGCAAAAAAAATCACCTCAAAATTAGTCTTTCTTTTAACAAAAATTAAAAATTTTGGAATATTTGAAGGACATTTAGGGGCCCTAGAGGTTTCATGTGGCCTGTGGGCTGCACTTTGCCCACTCCTTCTGTAAACTAATACATATGGTTACATCACTGAATAAAAGCCATCTCTTGCTCTGTTGCAGTACAGCTCTTTACTGATTATAAAACTTTTTTTAAAAAAATTTCAAACATTAGACAGATAAAACAATTTAACAACAACACACACACACATGTACACACATCACCTTATGATTTGTTGCAGCTTTTGTATACATTCAGTCTATATGTTTCAATCTGTTTTACAACCACAAACTGATCAGTTTTCAGCGATGGTTCTTACTAGTTATTGCATCTTTCCAGAAGTAAGATTGCACTCTCAGTAGATACAGGTTTATGACCATGTATTATTGTATAAAATTACGAGAATCCAAGTTTCTAAAAATCAATCCATTCTCATCTTTCCCTTTAGTCTACATATTACATTGTGTCAGTTTCTTAGCAAGGGCCATTTCCCAGAATTATGGAAACCATTCAGGGTGTACCTTGATTTCATTTTCCAGATTTTTGCTATATCTATCCTGGCTCAGGAGCAAAAAACAAAACCCCTTTTCCCTTCCAAAATGCCGCCCAAGGCATGTCAAGGTCATTTGCAACACATTTGGAGTCCCCCTCAGCCTCAGGGTAACGTTTTTAGGGGGATTTTTTTGGTGACCCAAAACAGCACCCAGGGAGTATGGGCACATTTCTATCAAGTTTCCCCCTATGGGAATGTAGGCCAAACAGGAAACTGGAAATGAACAGGAAGTGATTTCAGTTCACTGCCTGTTGTTAAAAAAAGGCGTCTCCCTAGGCATAAAACAGCCCAGGAAGCTCCTGAGTCATGGTAAAAAATGCCCACTTGTGCTATGTATATGAGGGCATTTGGGGGCAAAAAGTTTATTTTTTTCTGGGTGTCAGCTTGGTGGGGCTTGTGACTGTGGGGGGGCTAATGTGGCCCACTAACCTTTCACAGTTGTTCACCCTTGATTTATAACAATGGTTTCCAAACTTTGCTTCTGCAGTTGTTTTGGACTTCAGCTTCCAGAATTCATTACTGTTGGTCAAGTTATCTGAGGCTTCTGGAAACTGAAGTCTGAAACACCTAAAGGACCAAAGTTTGGGAACCACTGGTTTACAGGAAGGCTTGAACTGTTTTCCATGTGCTTGATTAGATCACACCAACCAAAAAACCTGCTTTAAATTAGAGCAACGACTTATCTGGATACATAATTAAAAAGGGAAACAAAACAAGACACAAGACAAAACAAATGACAGATGTAATTAAAAAGGGAAACATAATTAAAAAGAGAAACAAAACAAGACAAAAATAAGCATAATAAAGAAATTACAGAATGGCACATAGATGCTTTCCCCACCTTCATCATCACTAAGGAATTCATCAGGGTGTTGACAGGGTGTACACAGTAATTCTCCCATGGCTTCTAACACAATCTAGGCATTGGCTGCTTTCCAATAATCATTCAGTGTTAATTAGCGCTGTTAAAGCACTTTGATATCCTCAGGTGTGAGGTCCTCTGTGAATGCAGGGTTTGTTACAATTATATTTATGCTAATATTTTTGTCAGATCTTGACATAAACATGTAGCTTCTATTTTTAGTTAATTTCTTTTGGATAATGCTTGTGTGACAGTCCCACAAATAGTTTGGCTTATTACTGAATGGACCATTTGTGCCTCTGAGAGATTAGTTTTGTAAAGTTAAAGATTTTTCTTCTGTGGTAAAATGTGACATTTTTTCATTAGTGGAAAAATATGGAGAATAAAACATTTTCCTGTTAATCTGTGAGAAAGTTAGGGAAACCCACTTCTCCCCAGCCAATATGAGCCACAAAATGTAGAGCATACAAGCATAAAATTAATTTGTTTGACACAAAGCAGTTACTTTAATCTAATTTTGCATGACGATGTAATGAGTGTCACAGGCCAGCTCTCAAGCCTGAAGTTGGATATCTGTATATTAGGAAGTTAACAGCTCTTTTTAATTAAGGACTATTCTTATTTGGACCACTTGAAGTTTCCAAACACTCTTCAAAAGCAGTCCCACATGGAGCGTGTTATAATAATCCAGCCGGGAACTCCTAATGCTGTATTCAACCTTTTTTTACTGGAGAAAGCCCAAGAGGAGCAAAGAAGAAAAATGCATCTGTGGAACACACAGTGCCAGCAAAAATCTTAGCAGAGGAACTCTTGTATTGAAAATTAATGAGGTGGTAATCCAACTGGTGGAGTATGTGATATCTAACCCAAGACACAGCACATTCAGCATCTCATAATAGCATTGATTGATTGACTGCATTTATACCCTACCTTCAGCCAAAAATGTTCCCAGGATGACTTACTAATCAATAATTTGACAGTTCCCTGCCCTTAGACTTACAATCCAAAGAAGACACAAGACATAAAGAAAAGGAAATGGCAGCCAATAAGAATCAGCACTGAGTAAAAATGAAAATGTTCCCAATTGAATCTTCATAGCAAATAGAAGGAGCAGTGTTATGAAAGAACTGTGTTCTCTCTGTGTAAGAAGTTGGAATGTTGCAATCAGAGGCTAGTTAAAAAGATGGGTTTGGGGAGTTAATATTACTTTTCAATGTATTTGAAATAGATGAAAATTGAAAACGTAGGTTAAAAAACAAGTTTTGAGAAGTTATATTAAATATGTGCAAGTTGGTCGTGAATGAGTGTGCATGCGAGAGTGGCATTTTGCATAGCAATCCAAGAACAGATATAACACAATAAATGTATAATAAAGTACAATCCTTCCTCCATATTTGTGAGTCTGACTTTCATGAATCTGGTAAGTCATTTCTGACTTATGGCAACCCTAATGTAACCCTGTCACAGGGTTTTGTTGGCAGTATGTGTTCAGAGGAAATTTGCCATGACCTTCCTCTGATGCTGAGTGTGACTTGCCCAAGATCATCCATTGGGGTTCCATGGCCAAGTGGAGATCCAAACCCTGGTCTCCTAGAGTCCTAGTCCAATACTTAAACCACTACATCAGTCTGGTTCAAAAATTACCTTAAGTAGCTTGATTTTTTAAAAAAAATCTCTTTGTTTTTCCAATATACTTTATCTGCAGAACATGGATTATGAGACAGCATAGGTATAGTGTACAATGAAACGTTAAGTATGAGAACTAGAAATGGCAAATAGCAGAACTTCAACAAGTCTTTTCTTTTAGTTTCCTTCTATATTACTATTTTGTGGATTAAAAATGCGGGATGAAAGAGTTCCTCTTCCCCCATCACCACTATAAGCATTATAAGAATTTACTGTTTCGCAAAAGGACAATATTATAGATGTTCATTCTTTATTTTTTAAATAGAAGAAGAAAGATTTGAGGCAGGGCTGCTGAAGGGGGTGCGGAGTCAGGGTGTTGCAGAATGAGCAGTGGAGATGGGCATGGTGCTGACTACATGGCTGGGTTTAGGGCTTTTGCTCCTGGTGCTTCTCTTACCGACTCAGACAGGTTGTGATAACAGAACAACTGTATCCTCCCCCCCAAAGAGTACTTCAAGTATGACCACTGTGCCACTTAGCACACTGAATATTACCACACCAGCAGGACATGGAAACTCCCTTCAGTCAACTACTGACCTCTTCATTCTCTCCATCTCTCTTCTGTATGTTTGTTAAGACACCCTGGCTGGGGACACAACCACTGTTCATAACTCAGTTTCTTAAACCATCAGAGATGGCTAGGCTCCATATCCCAACATGAGTGAAAACCACAGAATGGCTGCATCAAGCCAGTGCAGTTTATGTAGCCATTCCATTACTGATATATGAAAATATTTTTAAAATAGAACAAATTCTATTTGTCACTCCCATATAAAATTACACACCAATAAAAAAGTAAGTCAGACAAAAATCTGAGCACAAACATCAATCCAGTTCTACATTTATACAACAGTCTTCAAATCATTGTCATTTTTCCACAGACATTTCTATGGCATTTCCTTCCCAAACATGCATGTACAATAGATGTAATTTCACATATGAGAATTACAAACCAGACTTTCTGGAGCCAGAACCTCTACTGATGGATTACTTACTGTTTTCCAGTTCTTAGCTATAACCATTTTCACAGTGTTAGTGTACTGTAAAATATCCCTCTACTTTTTTGTTGCCTGAAAGATCTAGTGTCATTTATGGGGATCATTTTGAGAGTTAAGTTTCATTATCTCTTGTAATTTCCTGTATCACCTTGGTAACCTCCATCCGTTAAACCTAAATGATTTTATTATTTTGCCATATATGTTAAGAAACTGGCCATTTCTATCATGCATCTATAATGTAACTACTAATATTTATAAATATTTTTCTTAGATTTAACTGAAACTTGGCACTATGCAATAGAATCTTATGAAAACTTTCTTTAAAAGTCACATCAAAGATGTAATTAATACATCAACTACAAAAACCTTCTGATCTCTGTCAAGAATAACTATTTGTAAAACATACTCCCATTCACCACCCCATCCCCATTTCTTATCTTCTAGTGCTAAACTGCCGAACATCCATAATTCTCTACAGTGCACCTGCAGCCTCCACTAAGTTACTTACGGGCACCCAAATCCTTAGGTCCCCATTGTTGCCATTATACGCTTCCACGTTTACCATCACCTTCCCATTCCCACTGATTTAATACAGTGTATTTGCTCCTGTTGCTAAAAGTAAGGAGGGGGTGATTTGTATGAGGCATCACTGAGACAGAGCATCTCCAGACACTCCCCAGAAAAAAAGAAACAGAAACAGTGAGAAATTATCACACAAATCACTCTTTTTCCCCTGGGGAAGGAGCGCAAAGGCGGTTCATCAGTCTTTCAACAATGAAAGAGACTGGAGTAGGATATGTCTGCCTGTTATTCTTTCTCTCTTTTCCTAAAACATAACAGATGAACCTTCGGGTTAAATAGGCTGTGTACCTAATGACCATCAGATTGAGGTACTAATGGATAAAACATGTGGTTTAAAATAAAACAATCTGATTTGTATTTCCTGGATGAAGACATCAGAAGGAACTTATCCTTCAGTTTTCGTAATTCTCAGAATTTTGTGATACACTACATGGCTCAATACTTATCCAAAGATGCATAGTTTAGGTTAAAATCCTAGAAATGTATGCTCTGTGCATTTTAAAAAAACCTGTAGATTTTTTTTCCCTATCTGGAAAACTGGATAGGACAGATTATTTACAAACAAATGCAAAACTTGAGATGGAGTGGAAATACTTTACCCATCCCTAGGATGTGCTAGGTTAATTTACAAACATTCTCTTTATGCCAATTGGTTTAAAAATATAGACCACTGGGTTTGTCAACTAACAATATGTTAACATATGTTAACAATATGTTTAAAGGGTACTATACAGAGGATTCTGGCTAAAGAACAGAAAAGTACAGCCCTAAGGGTCAATCTGGGCAGTCAGCCAAGCAGAGAAAAACAGGAGAAATATGAAGGCAGCAGGGTAGCCAAAACCCTAGATCCTAGGTCCTGGAGAAGGCTGAGGAAGAAGGCAGCTGACAAAGAAGACCACAGTGCCAGAAGCTGCTAGGACAGAAAGAATCCAGGGGCCAGTTCTAAGGAAGGGTTTCTGGACTAATGGTCAGTGAAAAAATATGAGAATTCAGGAGAAAGGAAATGTCCTTGTCATACCTTGTCATAGTCCCTGATCATAAACAGAACTGATGAAACTGAAGCACGTCTGCCAGCTGAAGGTTGTTTTAGCTAGTCATGAGTTGAATGAAAGAAATATTTGAGAAAACTTTTACAACACTGTACCCTTCTACTATGTTCCTGGTCAGAGGCACACTTTAGGTTTAAATCTCTGAGTCATTCTGGGTGCTTTTACATGGGGTAGATACAGGAACGGGCCATTTGATTTTAACACAGAAGTGAACAACGATAACGAAATGGCTGATTCCTGAAGTAGGGCAAATACCTTTAAAAACAAAGAATCAGTAAAATGTCCTGAAAACATTTAGTCTTGTAGATAAATTAAACATATTAATATTATAAATATGTTTAAAGTTATGTTTTGCTTTACTGTTTACATATATTTATCTGGTTTTCTCATGCCTGTAGCTTAGAACTGTACCAAGTGTCTGCTAAGAAGATAAGGTTTTAACAGGAATTATCACAGTGGCAGTGGAAATATAGGCACTAAAGTACATTTATCAAATATGAGTACTTCTGGGATCAAACGAGCTTCACTGATAGAAAGGTATACATCAAGAGTTAGCAACCTTTGCCCACATGCATACACACCCATTCCATTCATTCATTCAGTCTCACTCTCTTACACACAGCCTGTCCCTAGGAGAAAAAAAAATCAAACCAAAACCTTTCCCTCTCCCCTTTCGTATGATTTCCAGAGATAACTGACAAATAGAATGGTTGAGATACATGCAATCATCTGAGAAAAAGTAAAGTGTCATACAAAAGCCCACAACAAATATGTGATGGTAAGTGCCTGATCCACGACAGTTTGGAGATTAAGACTGGTAGATGTCCTCCAACACTTTGGTATTTTAAGTTTCTTACATTCTCACTCATGCAAACACACACAAAGAGATCAACCATCAGCTGTTATAGCCATTACGAAGGTATTCAGTCAGCATATTACACTGCATCAAAAATAGGGACATCAGGCCCTCCTGAATCAACACAACTTGTGGACACTTTTAAGCAGGTACACTTTATAGCTGTCTCAAACTGGGTCTAATTTATGGTGGATACCTAGTATAAACTGTTCAAAGCTACAATAATGCCTCTGAAAGTAACAAAAAAGTCCTTATTTCTCAACAAGTCACTTCATCATCTAATTGTTTGTTTGACCATTACAACTATTCTTCACAAATGGCAGTGCTTGAGAATAATATATATTTCTTCAAGAGTTCATACTCCTACTACTTCAAGTATTTATCTTCCAGTCCTCACACAACAAACTACCTGCAGCCACATTCCTCACTTCTTAAAAGATAATTCCCAAGAGAGGTGAACTTCTATAAACACCTGCATTGTCAGTGAGATGAAAGCATTAGGAAAGAAAGTTGACCTGATGTTTTAACCATGCAATGTCACTTGAACCAGCAAGGTTTAATGTAACATTTGCAATTGCACAGAGGGTTCTTTGTACACTAGAAATATTACATAAATAGAAGCCGTGTACATATAACACATTATAGTTAAGTAAGCACTTCTTCAGTGTTTGATAAATAGAGTATAGACCAAATAGATCAATAGACATGAGCAATAAACTTCCTAAAGCCACCTGGTCCTGTCCCTCCCTGGATTGTTTAAAAAGGCCAATTTACTGAAACTCATATTTTGGACATATTATGAGATGATGTGACTCACTGGAAAAGACAATAATGCTTAGCAAAGTGGAAGAGAGTACAAGAAGAGGGAGCCTAGACTACAGGTGGACTGATTCAATCAAGCAAGCCACAGCTCTGAGTTTATTAGACCCAAGTAGTGGAGCTGATGACTGGGACTCTTGAGAGCTTTTATTCATTGGGTCACCCTAAGTCAAAGCTGATTCAAGAGGAAAAAAGCAAAAACAACAACCAACATTAACTTGAGAAAATAAATTACATAGGGTTGTATCCACTTGAGTCTTCCCTACTGACAGGAGGTCTTTGCTCAAGCAGAGGTTTTAATCAGTGAAGAAGTAAGTGGGGGGAGTGATTACTTTTTCCTCCTGCACCCCCTCCCAAAATAAATTTGCTACAGAGAGGTAGGTGACCTTTGGAATAGCATGAAGATAGTATGGGGACTAGGGAAGGATGCTTTAGAAGGAAGGTAGAATTTATGAAAATTTCCTTTCCTTACCAACAACTAAGCTCAGGTTTTTCAAAATGCATACCAGCTTGCAATATATACCTACACACACAAAAACTGGTTTTCCAAAGTTATGAGTCATAGCCCTTTTGGAAGGGAGAGGAGTTTTAAGTCTGTTAACTTAGTAGTTAACCTGGTAGTAGTAGTTGTTATATTTCTTCAAGTAGTTTCTGACCTACGACGACCCTATAGTGACCTATCACAAGGTTTTCTGGGGCAGAGAATGTATGATGCGTCCACGGTCAGCCAGTGGATTTCCATGACTGAGTGGGGAATCAAACCCTGATCTCCAGAGTTATAATCCTAAGATCAAACCCCTACACCATGCTGTTAACTTAGACCCAAGGTAAAATAAATACAATAAGAAGCAATAAATAAAATAAAAAGATGATAATTCTGGGAGAAGTGAAAGATCCTATTACAGATGGACTGATCCAACAAAGGCACAGCCTTGAGTTTGCAGCCTTAACCTGAACAGGGCTGTTGATGACTGGGGATTTCAGAGTTCTCTCATTCACACAAGTGGTCATAAGTTAAACCTGGCTTAATGGCGAGCAGCAACAACAACAAAAGTAATGTGGTAACCACAGCATATATTGCAAGCTACAGATGAGGCTTTTAAGTACTCCATTGCCTTGCTGCATTCACTGAATATTACATGGGCCTCACATAACATCATCGTTTGCTTATCATCTTCCCCTCTTATTCCATATTTTGTTCCACCTTTTTCCTTACTGGAGAAAATCTGCTAAGGCAGGAAAAGTTAGAAGGGCTACCAAGTGCTTTGTAATTCAGGGATCAGCAACTGTGGAGGAGGCAGGCTGCACTATTATATTTTGGCATGTTGAAAATGATGTAATGTCACTTCCAACTGCCACCTGGGTTGACTTTTGGCTGTTTTTTTTCTGAGGGGGAGGCATGGGCCAAACTTTGCCCACACCTGTTCTAACTGCTAGTGTGAGGAGCTTTCCAAACAGAAACTCCTTAGTCTTGGAGGACAGAAGTGTTGGCGACCTTAATGTAGATTGGGGCGGACAAATTGAGGCCCTGTGGCCTCTCCTGGAAGCATACGGGGATGGTGAGTCTCTTTAAATAGTTTATGGGCTCCCTTCTGTACTGCTTAACAACAAGAAAAATACTTATTTTCAAAATCAGAAGTTGATATCTGGCCACTTCCAGTTTTGTTTTGTTTTCAGTTTAGCACATTATGGCACACTGTGCACTCCTCCAGGTTTGTCACAACTGCCCAACTCTGAGACGAATATTGGGTAGGGGCTGCATATGTACAAACCCTGAATAGAGAAGCAGCAGAATAAGGCTGTGGGAATTAGGAAAGATAACCTGAAGAGGTTTGGGAAGGAAGGTGTGAAGAAATCTGGTTTGCTTCAAAAAGGAAAATGGTTTCATGAAACTTGGGAAACTGGTACCTGGATGACACAATTCACGAAGATCACTGTACCTTATAGTAGTCCCTTGCAGTCGATCGATTTTCTTGTTTAGCTCAGCAATAATACTATGGAGTTCTGTGATTCGTTCCTCGTAGCGAAGCGTCGTCCGCTCTTGTACATCTTCATGCTCTCTCATTAGGTGGGACTGCTCACACTAAAGTACAGTTGAAATAAAGGAGGTCAGAGGCACAGCATGGGCACTATGGTGGGCAATATGGTAACTAGATTCAAGACAATGTTTTTCATGCTCCATCATCTTCCCAAACCTATAAAATCTAATTTGAGGTTTTAAGCAAGAAACTAGAAAAAAGAAAGCCTAAAAAACTGAATAGTTGGCCATTTTGCAGCAGAATGCAAGTTTTAACAACACTACTTTTTCTGTTGATGCAAGAGATACAATAACAGGAATTATGTCAGGGCTGGGATACCAGTACAGAAAGCAGGACTGTCTTGTCCCATAAAATCTAGATGCAACATAACTATATAACTATAACTGTATTAACGTATTCATTTATGAGATTCAAACTCATAGAATAGATGATTCCTATATAATTCTGAACACATCTGATCTTATCGGATTTTGGAAGCTAAGCAAAATTGCACCTTGTTAGAATTTGGTTTAGTGACCACCAGGGAATACTATGGGTCTCCAAGGAAGGCAAGAAAAGACTCCTGCCAGAAAGCCACTTCCATTCAGTTGCCAAGACTGGGCTGGAAAATGGACCAATGGTCTGACTCAATATGAAATAGCTTTCTCTGTTTCTTTGTTCCTAAGAGTGGCAACATTCTTCCCATAGACTGAGACACTTGCTCGGAGACCAAATCAATTTTTGAAGCGCTAAAAGTTCTTTACTTCATCAAGAAAATACATGTTATTATCTATATAATTCATATAATGTATCAAATTATCTACTAGATTCTAAAAATCGCAAGACAAAGCATTTCAAAATAAGGAGTACTGCTAACAAGCCCATTTATTTATTGTTAAAACTGACAGCTGGAACCATCTCACACACAGCTTTTTCTCTTGCTGGTTCAGCTGACCTAAGGCTTGAATGTGACAGTGGGCAGATGAGAACGATTTACAACCTCATATGTAGATAATCTCCTTGTCATCTGTTGAACACAGCTATGAGAGAACTACAGGCAAAACAACCAGGACAACAAAACAATATATCAGAAACCTAGTTCAATTAAATTATTCCTTTAAGTGGTATGCTCCTATACACGTCTACTTAGATATAAGATCCACTGGTGATCAAGGAATCCCATAGCCCCAAGTATGCAGTACCTGAGTTGAGCTATTAATAACAGGGTCTCCTGGGGGTCTCATAATTCATATGAGCGCAACAGGTCAAAGTCAATCCGATAGCACGTAACAACAGCGGCAACAACATATGTACAGACTTGTCTGCCTAAACTTCTTTAAGAGTTATTCTAATCTATTTCCTCACTCTTGTCCCAGCAGAAACATTCTAATGTTCCTGAACAGGTATTTCCCAATATTACATTCAACATATTATTACTGCAGTTCCTAAGCCGCTCTTAGGGTGACATTAGATATCACTTCGATATCAATAATTTGGCTTTCCTCTAGTTGTGAGGCCCCCGGACAAACATGAAACTAGGCATGGCCACTAATCACTAGACATTCCATTTCCAACCCAGGTGGGCCAGAAATAGCCAGATCGCTGCTTTAGGAGACCTCCCGGCAAGCATGCTATTATGTATGCATGCTACTTACAAAGAACTCTCTGCCCCGAGCAGGAGGCTTGATTATGAGAATCCTCATCTGTCAAGCACTCTGCGTTTGCATACTGTCTACTTCTTTGTCAATTCGGAACTAACTCAATCATGCTAAATTCTGACTTTTCGGAGGTTTTGTCTCCAGCCCGAAACTCATTGTTTTCCCCAAGCACGGCATAGCCTGTGGCCACATTTCTCCCTATAAAAACCCCTGATTCTGAGACCTTCCTCTGATCGCTTGGATTGCGCCCAATTTCCATCCAGTCCTGCTGCCACTGTGCTTGGCAAGCCTTCCCCTCAGTCCCCCGTACTGATACTATGCACCTATGAACCTCCGCAGTGAACTACCCGGGCTTCAGGACAGGTGTAGTATCACCCAAATCAACAATCTATCTTAAATATCCCTCTGTCTCACTCCCACCTTTATTTTCTATAGTTATCTCTGTGAGTGTGCTGCATACACCGTTTGATTGTATTTTAATAAAGATCACCATTGTTAGTTCAACCTCTGTCTGCTCCTTGACTCGGCCTGACCCTGTAGACATTGGGTTCAAGATCTCGCTGCGTTGCCCTGCCTCTCTCACTGCCAGCTGTGCTTTGTGCTAATTTCCCCACCTTTTGATATTTTGAGAGCGCACTTTGGTGTCCCTCATGGGACCCCCAGTAAACAGGGTAACAATATATTGTTCCGGAAAACAAGATATTACATCAATACTTTGGGATGAAACACATACATTACTCATCTTCTGTTTCATCACAAATTCACAGCCCTGGCTCAACTGATTTTCTTTTGTAAGAGAAAGAAATCTGTCTCTCACTCAATCTCTCTCTCTATATATATATAAATTACAGATTGTTTAATTCTTGGCAATTCTTTCAGAAACTTTTAAATATTATTTCTGATTATTTCTCATACCACATGATTGTGATTTACAATTCTCACAATTCCTAACCATTGCCAATGTTGGCTGGAGCAGATGGGAATCAAGAGTACAATATCTGGAAGGCCAAAGCCCTGTAAGTACAGCTGTGTGCAATATTATACTAGCATGGGATGCACAAACACCCATTCTGTGGTGATATAGTGATCTTGATTTATATTAATCTGTTATCTCTGTAGTGTCTATTTTCAGAACCACTTCCCATTCAATTTTGGAACCAGGAAAGTAGTTAATTTTACTATGTATTTCCCTCTCTCCCCCATACAACAATACTATTACAATTAAATCATTCTAAAAGTTGTTGAATCAATCTGTTGCTAGGTAAAAGTTGCCAACTCTAATATATGAACTTGCTTTGGTTCAATCTGACTCAGAAACATAATTTAATCTTCTTGCCAACTTCATTACCCAAAGAACAGGAAGCTTGATAGCATTAGTCTCCCCTGTTGATTTTTCAGAAGTTCTGCAATGTTCACATTACAAGGGGACATATAATGACATTTTCTCAAGCATTCCATAACATCCGAGGTTTAAGAGGAGGGTAGACAGAAAGGCCATTGGATGCCTTAATAAGGCTTCCTGTGCTGAAACTGCCCTGATATCCTGAGAACATGTTGCTACCACTATAATAAAACAAGTGGAAACCAGGGATGTTTAGAACCTACATACAAGTTGTGGACCCTTCTTAGATTTTCATTCTTAGGCAGAGTAAGAAAGTATCCACCAGAGATATCTGATATTTTTCTGTCTTCCAGTCCTCCATAATAACTGACCTTTATTTTAGCAAGAGCAAGAGCACATCCTGATTGAACCTAAAAACTGTGAAGAGCCGGACAAATCCCATCTACTTTAGTCCTATGCAGATGCAACTAGACTAAAAAGCAGTATAAAGGGAGTAATAAAACCTACAACAGGTGCATCATCTAGGTCTACAAACCAATAAAGCACACTAAAGGTAAAGCAAGCTTTCCAAAAGCAAGACAAGTACTAAATGTTCTTTATAGAACAGACAATCTACTTCAATAACAGGGGAAGTGCAGCACACAACATCTGTTGCACTGAACTACTGTTTTTCATGGCTGTGGAAATGGTAGCCCACACTTGAAGCAGTTCTGTTTTCCATGGGGTTCTTGATTTAGGGCACAAGTAATTTGTTCGCTTTTTAAATGTGACAATGTACTTAACTTCACTTAACAAAGCCTCTGATAAAGAAGCTTCTTTTTACAAAGTCATTTTAGAGTCCACCTTTCTTCCTTGTCCAGTGTCTGGCTAATTTTTGCTTTAGCAGTATCCACTTTGGGCAGATGGCAAAAGGGGGACAGAAAAACATAGACTTTTGGCACTGAGTTCCAGGAGCACATCTAGAGTAAACAATGCAACAGAGCTTGAGCTGGGAAAAGCATGGGATTCTGCTGTACCCTATCCTATTGTAGATATATGTGCCTCCATAAAATAAGCAAGATAAACAGCAAATGCCTCTAGAATCCCTTATTGACCTGCTGCAAGAGCAACACAGAGAGAAAAGGGGAAAGCAGATGAGCCTGCCTCATCAGATATGCCCAGCATTTTTTTCCCCAGAAGCAAAGTTCTGTTAAATTTGGCCACCAAAACAGAAATTATAAGAAAAATGGAGGCTAGCAAAGTTAAAAAAAATCATGCTGAATGCATTTTGGAAGAAGTTTTCAAGTTGTTTGTAGAAGGTTCAAAACATTTTTGTTTATGCAATTTAGTTGAACTGGTTGTTTCATTTAAATGTACATAGTCATTTTGAATAAAAAGTTTGTTGAAACTTGTTGAATTGTTGCTGTTTTTTGTGATGTAGGAACCTATCTCTATCATTTCCATGTTATTTTTGCCCCGGCACCAAAGTTTCTGTTAAAGAAACACTTGTTAACTGAGGTATACTCATATTGGTAAATAAATGGATATATGTAACAGTTTTTTACCAGAACGGTATACCATTCCCCCTTCTCAAAATGCTCAAAGAGATTTGTTTTGCTGTATTGCTGTAGG
This sequence comes from Ctenosaura bakeri, assembly GCA_948474755.1. Taxonomy (NCBI): domain Eukaryota; kingdom Metazoa; phylum Chordata; class Lepidosauria; order Squamata; family Iguanidae; genus Ctenosaura; species Ctenosaura bakeri. Next base: position 65,551 of record CAOLHI010001153.1, on the reverse strand, counting down.
TTTCACTACCAACTGTTAAATGCCGTATATCTGACGGCTTTCTTATAGCATCTAATCTTTTTATTGGTTAAAAAGGTCTGAAGCATTAGGAGCAAATAGTGTTTTTGAATGCTGAATAATCACTAACCTGTGCCTTTGCCAATTTCTTTTCCAACAAATCTCTCTCTCGTTCTGTTTGCTGTAGGCGTTTATTAAGTTCAACGATGTCTCCCTTCAGAGATGCCAGTGCTGCTAAGTGGAGCTGCAACACATAAGCAAAATACAGCTAAAATTAAATGTCATCTACAAAATGTACCAGTTCCTTAGATTTATTTTTGAACTTCATAGGAGATGCAAGAGGCTGAAGCCAAGTGTGAAGGTTCACACTTTACAATAATTAAATCAAGAAGTAGGACATGCTGTTACATATCATTCAAATGCTTCCACTTCATATTTCCAGCTTCAGTACTATATACTTTTGCTTATCAGAATATACACAGTTTTAAATACAATGGAGTTTAATGAACTGGAAAGCTTGGAGCAGTAGTTTTTCAGCATGATTTTATATTATATTGCTTCTGAATATAAAATCATTGAATCACATATATTCTGGTTTATCTTTACATGAATTAAGTAACAACCCAGTAAGGTTTGAACAAAGATAATTACTACTGCCAAACTTTAACATATGTTTACAAACAAAAGTATTTCCACATAATATGTATAGCTCATTCACATGAGAGAGCTAAATGCAGGTTACTTGGGCGAGCTATAACACCACACTAATGAAAAAAATGAATCAAGGTATACAGAGGTTTCATTACCAACTTGTACCTAGAGCTAAAACTGTGTCACACCCCCACGCAAGATTGCTATGGTTTAACTGGAAAATATTAATTAAGTGGAACTACATTAATTGGCATTAATATAACATGGAACCTGAGGTGACTGGAAGGTCAAGCTGGAAAGAAGAAAATTACTGACTGTAAAAGTGAGATTGCAAGGCAGGTGAGCCACACCTCTCCAAGGCAAAACCAAAGTCATTGTCAGGCAGATTACAAGGCAACTCTGGAGACAACAGGCTTATGCTAAAGTTGGGCATCACTGTGCAGAAAAAGGAAGTTCCCACCAAGCTGTGATTGTTCTAACCTTGATCCCTCACATCTGGATGTTCCTCTGCTTTGTCTTCCCAACCTCTCCACACTACAGAGCTATTAGAACAGCCATTACCCCCTTTGTCACCTAAACACTAAGACTATTAATTCCATCTAGACTGCACTGTTTGTGCTGCAACTCCCATTGTCCACTAGGCTGAGTCATTCACACCCATACCCATAGGGTACTTTTCAGGTATAAACACCCTCAGTTTTGAGTGGTTCAGCACAGTGTCTCCATTTGCAGAATGGCACGTTGTTGTTTTGATTCCGAAAGGAGAACTGTCTTTAGGTGCCTACCTAAGCCACATCGTTGCTTTCCTTGCTTCTCTCTGGACCAGTAATTATCCCTCAAACCCTAAAATTCCTCTATCCACAACTTCCTCCCTTTACATTCAGTTAATCCTTGTTTGAGTGTGTGAGTGTTTGGATCCTGTGTGTGTGTGTGTGTGTGAATTTCTCAATAAAACACATTTTTAGTTTATATTCTGGATTCTCTGGCTGTTTTTTTTCCTGCAAGACTCCATAAACACTGGTGGAAAAATGTCATTAAGTTCCCTCCCTTTTGCAGGCCTCCTAATTTTGAACTAATTAATTCCCCGCTGTCATATGAAGGTACTGGCATTCTGGGTGGACCCCTGAATCACCCAGGTTTTGTGGTAACAACTGGAGGGAATTTATTCCTACAGGTCTCATAGAAGAAAGGAGCTTTAAACCATCTTAAAATAATCAAAAGTTGAACTGAAAAGTAAAGTGTAAAATTTTTTCCAAGTGATTTATCTGAATTAAAAAAAATATATGTTAAAAGAAGATTATGGGATTTTTAGGAGAGGTTTTTTTAATTCATTTCTGGACCAATTTTAGATTCTGATCTTACCTCTATGCCCACTGTATGCAGACCATTCTATACAGACTCTACTGATCCTCTTACATGTGAGCATATACACCCAACGTCGCTAGATAAGCTGAAATTCAATGCTCCAAAACAGAAAGTATGTGACTCTTTACAAAGAACATGGCTATAGATTAGCTCTCACCAGAATTCTTCCAACTAGCTAGAAAGTTTTATAAAAATTTCTTCTAATCTCACATCTTATTCGAGGATGCTACAACTCTGATGCAGTTTATTAATATACGAAGACACTGCCCCAAGACATTCTTTGACATGATCTACCTGTTTTGTCCAGCTTGTTTTATGTACAGGTAATAAACATACATATTACCTGTTCTTGTTGATTGTAAACTCCATAGAGTCCATAGAGCCTGGATATTCAGTTCTATATTATTCACAACATGCTGTTCCTGATTCTGATACCAGACATGAGGATGGTGAAATCTGATTTTATCTATCACTGTCAGATACTAACAAAATACAATGCAAAATACAATGCCTCTCAGAAGACATGCAAAATTTGTGTGAGACACAAGTGAAAGAATACTAAATAAGAATAATCTGTGCTTCCAAAGTGCGGGAAATCTATAATTCAGCTGGCAATAATACCTCTAAGTCATTCATAATAACATTTAATGATTTACAAACTACTGATCTGTACTTTTGTCTCATTACTGACATGCAGTGGAACATGTGTGTGTTTCTAGACAAAGATACGTGGGGTGACAGTCCAGTGAAGGGAATTCCTAATCCTGGGAGAATATGCAACAGAACACTGAAACACTTACATTAAAGCTGAAATATTTAAGCTTCTTTGATTAATAAACAGTACAAATTAGAAAATTCTGCATGCTTAGTGAATGAATTACTTTTTAAAAACCCTGCTCACATGAACACTTCCACCACTGCACATATATCCTAGTATCTTCAGAGGTACCTGCAACTGCACTGTTTGAAAAAGTTACTAATTCTGCTTAAATTGTTCTAAATGTAGGTACTACAGTTGTGCGTGTGTGCTTTAGTATGTCAGTAACAGATCTGGCACTATTTTGGCATCCAAAGCCATATGTAAACCTTTGTAATGATGTGCTTTCCTCTCATTTTGGATCAATTATGTACAGTTCTCCCTCCACATTTGCAGGTTTCATTTTTGCAAATTTAATTATTCACAAGGTGTGTATGTCCCCCTCCCCCACCACTGTCCTCCTCCCATTCCCTTGCCTTTTGCCTGAGTTTGCCTAGGGGAAAAGCCAGGGAATGAAGGTGAGCACTATGCAGAGAAGGAAGGCACATGTATGCCACCCCATCATTCTCTAACCTTTTGCCCAGGTGTAGAGAAGGAAGGTATGTGTGCCAGAGCAAAAGACAAGGGAATAGGAAGGGGAGCACATGGGGGAGTTATTCACAATTTTTCCACTTTCATGAAGGTTCTGCACCCCAAACTCTTGTGAAAGTCAAGAGGCCACTGTAATTTCTTTTTATTTTCTTTATGAATTTAGATGTATTAATCAAGGTTTTTGCTACTGTTGTTATTGGTATTTATATATTTTCTAGTTTTTGAAAAATGTAAAATTATCTGTACTTTGTTTTGAATACAATGTCTACAGAAAACATTTATTAATTAAAAATATCTTCACACGATAAACAATCCAATGAAATTTTGGGGAAATCTTTAAAAAAATTGCTACTTTTTCTTAAAAAAGGGACAGTTTCCAGTAGTGAGGTTACCGATGAAATGGCAAAATCTGGAATAACCAGCAGATGGAGAGTTATTCCCTCTCTGCACTGCAACCTCCTCTGCATGATGGCTCCAGGTGGTAGAGAAACTTCCTGCAACCTGTTTTTATGCAGCATGAAGAACTGAAAGGAGAAGGAAGGGGGAAGAAATTTCTACTGTGAGCACTTCAAAGTGTTGGATTTAGCCCAAGCACTTTTGCAGGGAAGACAGGGAATGGAAGTAATACTTAAGTCATAAAGTGGAACAAAATAAACTGAAAAAGGGTGGATGGGGTCAGTTAAATTAGTAATCTAATAGTGAACATTCAGAGCCTCTCACCTGATGCCTGCATGCTGCTTCCCTTGGAAAACGCAGTTGTAAGCATCAGCTTACTACATGAATTAATGCAGAAGAGCAGAAGACTGCAATTATCTCTTCTACACTTTACTAAGTCATGCTTTTTAATCACTCCTCCATGGTCTCACCAGTCCCCTTCCTTTTGGAAATCTTCTGTTCTCCTTTAGAACTGCCCCATATAAAAATCTCACAAAATCTTCTCTGGCAGCCTTTTGGAATCCAACAGACTTCTACAGACACCTTGTAGAAGGATACACTTCACAGGATTAATAAATAAACACACATTCGTCTATTCATGCTAGCCTATGTGCATTTATTCAACTCAGCTTTCATTATGATCTGTCCCCACGATTTCACCATGATCTATCTGCTGGATTAAGCAGAACAGAAATGAGATATGACCATTTGTGGACAGAAATCCTATTCAGGCATTATTAAAATGGTTAAACTTAACCCGAGGAGAGATGGAACCACTCTGAATAGTCCCCACCCTTGACATGGATGCAGCTCTGCCCAGAGATCTGTGCACGCAACCTGACTGTATGCACTGAGGAGACCAACATTAGACCTGTTGCTATAAGAGAGAAAGCTTCCACAGAATTCAGAATCCTGATGCATATGGTTCAAAAAACATGCAAAGCCACTGGTATGAAGGATTTAATGGTGATCAATGAGGTTTTTAGAAAAGGAAGACCATCTCTTTCACTGATATTGACAACTGTCAAGACCATGGATGGGTGCATGGAAGCCCTTATGTCCCAAGAACGTGCGTACATCTCCCCACCTTGGCATGAGGCCAAATGTGTGGCTGTAAGCAAGGGGTTTATACAGAGCATCCCAAAAATCAAACGAAGGAGACATTTTGGTGCAGAGGCACCTAACAGCAAGTTTCCCTTCTTTCTAGAAACAGAATGGAGAATCAGAGCAGGTATTTTATCTACCAGAATGCCGTGGCAGGGTTAATAGTCTGATGAAGCCTAGCCATAGTGCTATTTTATCTACAAAACAACAACTTAATGCCTATTTTAGGCTTTCTAATAACATTTTATGCTCTGTGCAAACACTCATAATAATTCTCACTGATGACCAATGCCATGCTTACTGTAGGAATGCAGAGCAGTGGCATATGTGATACCGGAGATGTGGTTATTCAGTGACTTTAATAATTTTCACAAAGCTTGACTAGGAAAAGATTCTTATCAATATATGAAAGAGCAATGCTCAAGATCCCTCAAGATGATCTTCTTCTCTGATTTAGCTTTCACAAGGATCATAAAGAAAGTCCAAGTCATAAAAATGTAAAATAATACATATCTAATCTTCATAAAAATATTAAACTCATTCTGCTTGAGGAAAGAACTGAATTGATAGTATATTAAGAAAAATTGTATAGCTGCCAGATAATTGTTTGTTTTTTAAAATATCATTGCAAATCTCATGACCAACAGCTTTACAGTCATAGTGAACAACGTCGTATGTGTGCTTTGTGTACATTATTTTTATTGTTAGTTCAATTCAGACTGACAATCAATTTTAACAGATGTATAAGAATGGGAGAAAAAATGGAATTATTCTGATCCATGGAAGTGCAGTTTTATAGGAGAATCTCTGACAAAATTTCTCTGTGCTTGTTTCATGAGCATTGTGAAAAGACCAGTTTTGATTCTGAGATAAAGAGGGCAATTCAGAGACAATTTCAAATTGCTGTGCTGGTATGAATAGCCTGAATTGCCTATGAAGTATCTTGTTGAAATTTCTTGGACAATAAGCAATCATTTGTGCGAGCATAATGTTTTACTCTATTGCTGATTTTTTAAACAGCGTTCTTTTCATAAAAGTAAACTTTCCAGCAGCAGATGCATTTATTTGTTTTCATATGAAACCTTTCATTTTCAATATAAAATAAACTCAAAAGTGCTTTAAACAGCAAGCAACACGGACAAATCCTCAGATCCAATAAAGTGAAGTCTATCCAATCAAAACAGAATGAGTAATGCCATGAGAACCATTGATCCTGATTTAAAGGGAGAGTCTCAATGTCAGAGTAGGTAAAAGCACATTTATCAAAGAAAAGTTTTTATTTGTTTGATTTGAATTTTTGTTTTGTTACCGTGGATCTCCAAGTGTGCCTAATAAGAAACACTTGGTTACTTGGAAAAGTTTCACTGGACGGTGTTGCACTAACGTAATGGCTGTGGAACCAGCTCTCATTGCTACTGTTATCACATTAGTCTTTAAAACAAAGTAAACACCATTGGCAGGGCCAATCTTCACCTCAAAAAACAAAAAATATTGTAGAATACGTTCTTTCCACTGCATGCTCAAAATTTAGCAGCAAGCTAAAGAGATATTTACATTATGATACTGAATTTTAGCTGCAAACCATGGCACCCCCTCTAAACAAGCATTTCCTTCTTGTTTCAAAGTAAATTGCCAGTTTGCCATTGAAATTCAGTCGTGTATTAGTGGTGGGCAGGGAGACACAAAAACAGTCTTACAGTCACGCATAGGCTGTGTGTTTTAAAAATCACAATGTGCTTGACTGAATTTTTTGTGAATCTTGCTCCACTGTCACACTAGCCTTCTTCCTCTTTGAAAGGGTATTTTAGACCAATTTTGTCAGATGTTAGATTGTTTCTCCATTTCAGGGATTGCTTAGGATATCAACAAATCTAACAATATTGACTTGATAAACAAACAATATTGACTTGACAATGGGATGCGGAACCAAGTATTTTTTTTTTACCAGAAGTCTCTTTCCAGTGGTGGTGTTTTGTCAGAGATCATATGCCAGTAGTAAGCGAAGTCAGAGACACAGGCAGGCAAACTCATCTCTTTCTGCCCTTTCTGTCACCTCTTTTTCTTGCTTCTTCCTTCCCACCTTGCAGAATGCTTTGGAAGGGAGAGCTCATTCTTCTAGAGGCCTGAATAAATCACTTGCAGGTGGCTTGTGAAATTAGGCTGTGGACAGCATACAGACTTGCAGCCACAGGCTGCCTATCCCACATTTATGAAATGAAATCCTAAATACAAGCAAATTTACAAGTTAAACAATAGGCTCCAGGAAATATTAGATCACTATTTGATCTATTATAAAATAGCCTTTTCAGTCATCAACAGTACATTGTTATTTTCAGTTTTATTAATAATATATTAATCAACAAGTTTAATCAATATATAGTTTAAAAACATATAGGGTTATTAGATGTTTATCTGATCATTTATGAATTGCCTCTCCAGCTGAAGTGCCTGAGGTAATACAGAATGAATATATTAAAAACACAATCTCAAGTTTGTCTACTCAAAAGTACATCTTGCTAAATTCATTGGGACTTGCTGTCAAGTAGATGCTTCAGACTGCAACCTAATATCATCTGCATTAAAATATTACTGTGCTGTGATAAAGTTTTTTTTTTAAGCCCTACAAGAGTTTTCTTGGCCCTTCAGTGGAAAAAACTGAATATCTTTTATCTTAAAAATTCTCATAATCCAATAAAGATACTTCTGTGCCAAGAACACAGATAAACACTGCCAAGATGCATAATGTTTACCACCACTTGTGGCATCTCTCTCTAGGCACTAGGCTGGCAGCAGACTGAAATAATATTAGCCTTCAAAGGAACTGATAGTGTTATTATTGCAAGCAAACAAGCAAGCACTGTTTTTTACTGTGTGGAACATAGGCAAAAGTCAACACCCTCCATCAGCTCTAGAAATTATTTGTGTGATAAACTGTAGCATTAGAAACAGAGGTTCTAAAAGCCATAGCTAAAATGTCCATGATTTTGACACAAAATATGTTGCAATACAGATTACTGAGGGACCAAAATTCCAATCTGTTAACACCTGGTGTCAGTGAGATCAATATAATGGCAGCAACATGCATGTGTGTACCTGTCACTGTTACTTTATGTATAGGGACATGATGTTTCACATGAACACAAATTCACACATGTGGAGATCACATGTGAAGAGGGCCTGCACTATGATTAAAATGCAATTCAACTACCTATAGAATTAAAATAATTCAAGATCAGTTCTTTAAAAAAATAAAAGCCAGCAAAACAGCACATTAGTAAATACTCTTGCCGTTATTTTTTAAAAGCGTACTGGAAAAGAAGTTTTCACTTGCCAAAACAAGTAAAGAAAGGAGTGAATCTATCTTGAAGGAGGGAATTCCAAGGCCTGGGAGCAATCACCAAGAAGGCCCTCTGCCATGTTGCCAAAAATGTCCCTGGAAAAGTGGTGGATTTAAGAAAAATGCCTCTTCTGAAGATCTTAAAATGTAGACAGACTCATAAATGAAGATATGTTTCTTCAGATAGCCTGGACCTGAGCAAGATCGGTGAATTGTGCTTAGAAATGTACCACAGCCACTGGAGCTGTTGGAACAAGAGTGTTATATGTTCTCTGTAACCAGCCCCAGTTAGCAATCTGAGGGCACCTCTTTGTATCAACTGAAATTTCAGAGTCCTTTTCAAGGGTAGTCCCATCTAAAATGCATCACAGTAAACCAAATGGGATGCATCTAAGGGATGTGTCACTGTGGCCAGATCAAACATTTCCAGGAATGGGTGCAGATGACACACTAGTTCCAACTGTGCAGATGTACTCTTAGCCACAGCAGGCTCAGAGATGGGTTCAGGAGTATACCCAAACTGTAAAGCCAACAGAAGTGTAATCTTATCCAGAACAAGTTGAAGTTCCAATTTGTTTGCCTGCATCCAGTTAATTATTTATGACAACCACCAGTTTAGCACAGAAACAGAAATAAAGGTGGTTATTATCTGCATACTGTTGACACCTGACCCCAAAATCTCCAGAAAACCTCTCCCAGTGGTTACATGTATATGTTAAAAAGCATGAGGGCAAAACAGAACTCTGATGAACTTGACAGGCCAATGGTAATGAAGACAAATAGAAATTTCATAGTACCACCACTTGGGCTCTTCAGTTAGAAATGAACAGAATAATTATGAAACAAGTCCCATCCCAGCAAGGCAACCCAGAAAGATGCAGTGGTTGATGATATGAAAAGCCACCAGGAGATAAAGCAGAACCAAAAGGGACACATTCTCCCTGACTAGTTCCAGTAGAGGTCCTTCATCAAGAAGATCAAAGCCTGTTCCATAACCAGGCCTCTTGCATAACCAGGCATGAATCCAACTGAAATGGATTAGACAATCAATCTCATTCAGAAATCGCTTGAGCTCAGAGGCCACCACAAACTATAGTAACTTATCCCAAAAAAGAAATATTGGAGACCAGCCAATAGTTATCCAATATGAAGATCAAGGGAAGATTTATTCAGTAGAAACCTTACAATGATCTCCTTCAGGCAAGTTGGGACCCTGACTGAACATTTAATCCTTGGCCTTTTCCACAAGCCAGAAGAGCAATAATCAAGAACATACGTGATAGTTCTCCAAGGCCACATCTTTGTGTGCCTGTGTGTATATATGACATCAAATCCCCTGTTGATTTATGGCAACCCAATGAAGTTCATAAGGTTTTCTCAGGCAAGGAATATTCAAAGATAGTTTTGTCAGTTTCTTCCTCTGAAATAACAGCCTATACCTCCTGATATTCGTTGGCAGTCTCCCACCCAAGTTCTAACCAGAGCTTACCCTGGTTAGTTTCCAAGATCAGATGGGATCTGGTATCTTCAGGGTATTTAGGCCTATACTTATCTATTCTGCAGAAATATGGTTTAACTCTTCTACACAGTCTAAAATCCAGTAGGTAGTTATCTATCCATAACAGAACTACACAAAGTTACTACATTCCCAGATGAAATCACCATCATCACATTCAGCTCTTGCTGTCATGCTACTCCAAAGTGGCAACTTCCCCACTAGTGGTGAGCACGCCAAAAGCAGCACTCTTAGCATGAATCCCCTTATATCCTCTAGCCTAGGGGATCTCTTAGGGGATGGCTGGCTCTCCCTCAATTCTGCAAACAGGCACACACACAGAAGTGAAGGAGCTTCATGAAGAAAGAAATGGCAGATGAAACAAGCAGCCATTATTGAATAATGTGGGTACAGTACCTGCTATAAGAGAACTTCTATTTCTACAACAGATGCTTCCAGCTTTACTACAGAAAACTATGAAGTGCAAAGGAAAATAAAGTTGAACAACAGCTTCTGATTACCTTGCTTCACTGCCTATTTGACACCTTTTGCTAAAAGGTTTGTTCATGAAAGATTTGCAGTCTTTTGGGTAATCAGCTTCATCAAGATCATGTGCATCACAGCAGGCACTCAACTTCAAGCCATTTAGCACTGTGATACACACACACAAAACGATACGAAATGCAAGATCAGACTTCAGCCATCTCCTCACTAGACTGTTAAGAGTGCTGTTATTCCACTTTCAGCAACCTATGGAATCCCGGGGTTTGCAGTTTAGGGAGGGGCCAAATTGCAAATCCAGAATTCCATAGGATGTTGAAAGTGGAAGTCTAGTGCGGAAATGGCGTTCCTCAACTTAGTGCTCTCCTGATATCTCCTCACCCTCAGTGACCATGACTATTAGCCACAATCACTGGAGATGATGAGAGACATAGTCAAACTCCTCTTGTGGTCATCAGTCTGAGAAAGATTATGTGGAGAAAAAGAGTAAAATGACATATTTTCTCAGCTGGAAATAATAATATTTTATAGAATTGTCAGTGTTATTACACTGCAGATGCAAAGAGAATGGCTCTGTTATAATCAGACACAGCTTACAGCTAAATTACTTCAGGATGATAAATTTCAAAATATATAACTTTTTAAAGGGGAAAGAAAAATGTAAGTGACGCAGAAAGCAGAAGAAGCCAAGTAAGATACTTCTTTCCCTGAATAAACAATGAAGTCATAGATGCTCACAGATACTTAAGTACTCTGATGGACCAGCATTTCAATGAGAGAAAATTATAAAATATTAAAAGCCAAAGCAGTTTTACAGTAACGAAGCTAGCATGATCAAGAGATCATGACTCTTAGTGATTAGTAAATAGAGTTACAGATCTCTGAATAACATTTTCTAGAGACTAAGAGAAGCAAAGCAGGTGTCTGAGAAGATGTACAACAGATATTATCTGTTAGATTTGCACTTTGCAGAAACATGTTAAGGGTGAAGCAATCAGTTTAGAGAGAAAAGAAAAACAGGGAAATCTAAAATATTTTATAGAGATGACTGAAACTGATAAAAATAATCTGTGTCCTTTCTATTTCTCCCACTTGCCATAACACCCGCTACATTTAAGTAACGACAGTAAAATATGGTGAAAAGACATGAGCACCATACCCTTATATCCCAGGACAGAATATAATTATAAATCATATAAGCATGTGTGTGACACACAGTCCTTCTATATCCACCCACACTGCTTGTGTTCCTGTATGCCTGTAGCACAAAATTACTCTGTTGATCTCAGGACTCCTGTAAAAGTTTCAGTGATTTAGTATTTCATAAGACTACAAGTAAAGCAGCCAAGCAGAAAGAACAAAAGTACTGTAGGCTCTAGAGGGATTTTCCTTGGATTTCTAAAGCCAAGTGTCTTTATCAGTTAAAGGGTCCATCAGTAGCAGTGATAATTGCTAATGACAGAATAACCTTCAAGTTCAGTGTTATATTCTTCTGTGGCTGTTTATTAAAGGAGGCTTGATCTTTGTAGCACACATTAAAAGCTTTCTAATAAGGTTTTTCAAAGCTTTCATAGACTGCAGTCAACTTCGCCATATCCTGCACAGCACTGAAAAGCAAACATTTAAGAACTGTAGTTTGAATTTTAAAAACGAATGACTCAACACAATCTTTACCCCGAAGTGATGTGTCCTAATTTTTTCCATCTGGTGTGAACATGAGGATGGCAATCTGTTTAGATCTTGGTTCATGCCATTGAATCTTTTAACTTGAAACTACTCAGAAAGACTAAAGAATATTTAAATCAAGTACCACAATGCACAAACAATAAAGGTAGCATTATCATCATTAAAATGTTAGATGTCAGATAACCTAAATGGGTTATTAATAACCCATTGGAGGTAGGATTGTAACAAATATTCACAATTTTCCTCATCTTCAGCAAGAAATGGTCCCACTGAAAAACATGTCAAGTGCTGCACGATTTTTCATCCTTTAGGCTAGAATGAAGTGTAACTTTCCTCTAAAGTTCCTATCCTTTTTCTTCTTTCTATTTTAGACTTTTTCCTAAGGGCTCTATTGCAGAGATAATTATGGCCATTTCCGCACAACACTGTTGCAGTGCCATTATTCCACTTTCATCATCCTGTGGAATTCTGGGGTTTGTAGTTTACGGAGGCCAAAGAGCTCTCTGGCTGATAATTCTAAATGCCCCTCCCTAAACTGCAAAACCCAGGATTCCATAGGATGTTGAAAGTGGAATAATAGCACTATAACTGTGTAGTGTGGAAATGGCCTATGATACTCATGTTCTTTCACCGTGGAGATAGCAGAAATATATTTCTACAGAGGAAACAGGTGGTGTCAAGATCTCTTGGTCAATGAAATGGGAGTGCCAAGTGTTCTGAACCGTTGTAACTTGTATTTAGAGGATAAATGAAGGTTTGGGAGATATTGTCATGAATATTTACACCAAGAACTTTCTTGCTCCTAATACATTGATATGGTAATGTGCCAGAAGAAAACCACTGGAGGTCTCAGCTCACAGAGTAGATGAGAAGTAATTTTCAGCTCTCAGTTTCAAGCACTTCTCATCTGTAATGTGGGATTCATAGAAGTGAGATACTTTGTAGGCAATTTGTAATACTGAAAGGGTAATATTTGAATAGCACTAAGTATTTTGAAAAAGCATGTTAAAAACATTAGTCTCCAGTTTCAATTTAGAGAGGTGCAGGTAGAACTCCTTTTGTACGTAATGGACCCTTCTCTACTCCACATCCCTGGTATCCACAAGAGTGTTCCCAAGAACACTATAAGATGGGGTATGGAGTGCTTAAAGGGAATGGGAAAACTCGAAGAACAATCAAGGATGCTTTGCAGAAATGGAAAAGGCCAGTTTTCCATCAATCTACCAAACGGTTGATCCTTCTCACCTTGAAAATTGATCTGTCAGGGCTAACGAGTTCTTGTGTGATAAAAATTCACCACGATTTTTAGTTTTTTTGTAAGCCAAACATTAATTCTGAAAATGTAAAGGAAAGTGTGTGTCTTTGCATTTGCATTATAAAGGTGGTACGATGTTTCTAGTCTTTCCTCAGTCTCTGTTTCGGTACTTGAACTCCCCCACTCGCAGCCAAATGACAGCTCTATTGGCATCAGACACTTTACCTTAAAGTGGTTGATCTACACATTAACAGTTTTCTTGGACGTTTTCTCTCTCTATTTTGTACTCTCCCTCTCTCTCTCTCTTTAGCTAATACTCCAGAAAGGCACATTTTTATGATACAAGTGTTCAAATGAATGTAATCAAAGTCCATTTTAGCAAATACACTGACAAGACTGGAATGGAAAACCTAAAAAGAAAGACATCTTCTAGAATTAGAAAGCTGACAACTTAGAATTCCCCAAGACAGCCTTGCTCTTTGATTCCTGAACCGTGAACCGAGAGTACTACAACCAATTGTCCCTTTAAAGCAAACATTACAGAAAAAAAGTAAGAATTGGGCCAGGGGATTGGAAGGAATGGTATAATTACATCGCAAGTGACTGCCAGGTTAAGAAAAATGCCCTCAGAAAACTAGTATTTTGAGAGAATCTAGGATAAAAGGTAAAAACACCAATTGATTCAAGGTGACACACTCTCTGTAGCCAAACAAGGAGTTTTTTCATCTCATGGCACTTACCCAGTTGGTTCCTAAGTTTTTACAGAACTCATAACTACATCTAAATATCCTGACCAACTACACACCTAAACAAAGTTTAGAAGGAACCAAATGAACACAAAGCTAGCACAGTCATTTACATAGTTACTATGCATCTTTAAAAGGTATTTTCAAACACACCTACATTCTGGCAGTTAAATAGGAACAATGTAAAAATCTTTGGATGCAAAGAGCACCAATCTATATGCATGTGCTAATTTTTGCTTCTGCTTACCATAGTTATACATATGAAATTACATTACTATAACCAGGAAATCCAAGTCCTACAATTAAAAAATTAATTTCAGGTTAGGTATATTTGAATATATTATCATGTTTCCCATCTCCATTAATTCAGGTTTGCAATTTATTTGTGATGTAGGAAGAGGGTTATTTCCCCCCCCATAAGACCCAGCAGCTTAAAAAAAAGTCCAATGCCTAGAATCATGGAATGGCAAGTTCTAAGCTATTACTGTATGTATGAATGACACCTGGCCAATTGTTCATCCCAATAATCCTCATTCATAACTGAAATTACATGCCAACAGCATTCACTCGAATAAATTCCTCATAAGCCTTTTGTTCCTCTTCTCCCTTTGTTACCTCTGCTATTGCCAAAACTGCAGCCAGAAGCTTCTCAGAGCATCTTTTTTTCCTGCAGTAAGTCCATCTATACAGAAATCATAGTACAAAAATAAATAATAATAAAAAAAAAACCTGTAGGGACAAGTAAAGAACAATCTCTTTGTGTATTACTTTTCTCTTCATAGTAGTATAAATGAGAAATTCAAGACTCAGAAGTATTTTTGGGTGCTGCTCCAGTTCAAATGTTTATAACAGTTAAGTTCTACAGAGGTATGTTTTTATTAAAAACACACTGGAGAAATGTATCTTTCTGGGTGTACAAAACAGGCCTTTTATGAAAAGCTAGATGTACTCTGTCTGCTCTTTCTTTCTTTACTTCTGACTAAGACAAGTGTGTTCAGAGGACAAAAAACAAAAGAATTTCCAGACAACAGTCTGTTCTTGTCAGGACACCAATATCAAAAACAGATTTCTTCCTCAGGATTTGCTGAGCCTTTTTATGTTATAATAGTACATTGTTATAAAACCCATTACAGTGGAAAGACCAGCCACAAAAATCCCCAATCATGCTACTATCTTACAGGCACATTTAATTCAGGAATAATCACACCGACCTTAAAAGAACTTCAGACTTCAAGAATGAATTGCACAGCAGCCTCAGTCAATGGCTACACTCAGAAGCCAGCTCTCTGCTTCTACTTCTGCGCAATTCTCCACCCAGTTTGAACAGCACTGTGATAATTGGGCTCAACCAGAGATACAAGAAGACACCCCGTGCTAATTCGTTTCCCCTACAGAACAGGTTCTCAGGATTGCATCAACAACTCAATGGAGAAGCCACTCTTTTATTTTCAAGTGTTAACAAACACAAGATACTTAAACTTTTTTTAAAGGATTTCCCAGTCATAGAATTCTTTTGAGATATACTACATTTACACTGCCAAAATCAGCAACATCTTACAGTTTGCATGCTAACCAGATACCAACCTTGGAAAAGTAAACTACCTAGAAGGCAGATATGTGTATTTTCCTTTCCAAAGAGAGATAAACCTGATGTTTTAGATGAAAGTGGATATACTGGTGGGACAACAGGCAGGGAGAACAAAGAACACAATTTCCATGTACACCTTACTTAGGAATGTCAAATGGACAAGCAGTAACCTTAAAGCCTGTACCTATTCAGCACTTCAGAGCATTTTGTTTCCAGTACCTGACTCAACACAACGAAAATGACAAAAAGTACTGCAAATCCCGTAGTGGTATGTATAATGCAGTTGTTTGTTTGTTTGTTTGTTTGTTTGTTTATTCAAAATGTTAGTATTTGAAGTGAGCTTGCACACCAAACCCCAAACCAAACAGAATTCAGTTGCAAAAATATGTGCTCAATTCATCTTGCTCTTCAGTTCCAAGTCTCCAGTCACCAGTCCCGCCCACCCCCAAACACTGACTTGTTTGGAATGAGTTCAGAGCAATTTTAAAGAGGAAGTTGCTTTGAGGAACAATGAGGAAACCGGCACTCCTCCTTGTTCATCTCATAGAAAAACAAGTTGCCATGGGAAAGTTACAAAAGGCTAGTTTATGTTTGCACTGAGGATATGTATCGGAAGGGTCTCTTTTTAAACCCCACAAGATATATGGAAAGTTTACAAGAGGTATGGGTTAATTTTGTTTCATAAAACTTTGGGAACAGGAGAATTCTATTCTAAACTGCCCATTTTCCCCACGAAACTGATGGAACTTATTCCAAATTCCATTGCAATGGCACGAAAAATAGCCTGCATAAAGAACAATCAACCTTTTGAACAAATCGTAATTAGGATATGGGCCAGAAAGGGGCAGGGGCAATGTGAGAGCAGTTGGGATTTTGTAATAAAGTCATTTAACTACCTAGAAATTGCAAAGTCACTACAGAGCAGATGTCAGTGTATCAGCAAAAAAACTGCATTCAAAAGTATATACAATTCTTTTATCTTCCATTGTTTTACTACTTAAAAATACAACTTAATAGGTATTCATTAGCTTGAACGCTCAGAACAGTAACGTCAGCAAGTTCCTGCTTCTGCAGAAAACACCTCCTCAACCCTATCCCAAAATACGCAATGAGGATAGAAATTTGAATCATTTAATTTGAATAAGCATTTCTGCTTCCTTTTATAATGAATATCAATAAAAACTCCACCCTGCCCCAGGATATGGTGAAATCAACACCCAACTTCAATTTGCTTCCACAGTATTGTTATGCTGACATGTATCAGACCAATGGGAGTAAAGGACTTCTCAGTATCAGCATGGCAGCATCAGCTGTCTCTCCCTGTAAATAAGAAATGGCTGACACTGAATGTGGTTTGTCCTTACAGGCAATTCCAACCATCCCTGAAATATCTATGATAACATCAGAAGATGAAGAATTGTTGCAAAAGTTATGATAAATGCTACTTACCACCACCATCACAGGACTGTCACATTTTCTGTCACTGACACAAGCCAGACACACAGAAATTAAGTAATTAGAAAAGTTAAGGTTTTCCTTTCGCTACCAACATGCACAGAAACTGTCTTAAGATGTTATGTGTCAAATTGCTATTAAAAACACAATATGAAAAGCAATGTGAAAACCTATGTTGTACCAATTACCTATAATGTTTGACTTATTTCAGGCACCACAGCCTAACCAGAGCAATTACACAAGTTCCAAAGTCCAAATCCTTCCTAATTTAGCGTTTTCTTTAAGAACCTCAGGATGCAATTTGCCAGGACTGGCCTAGCTCACAGCTGCTGGACCTCTCTCATTTCCAGATAGCAGGAGAACCATACATCAGCCATACATCCATGTGGGATCCCCAGGATATCACATCTTGGACTGTCCCTCCATAGATGCCCAGAGGCTTATTCAATAACAGACAGATTGTCTGATATCTGGATCTGCAGCACCATGCCAGGCCTTTCTATAACCTATGAAATTGTGGCCTTTTCCCCTAACCTAGCCTGCATCTCCTCAAAATAGTTCTTTTGGAGTTGTCCATGATAATGGGTATATTATATTAATCCTCTTCCCCACAATCA
The DNA here is from genome assembly GCA_948474755.1 of Ctenosaura bakeri. Taxonomy (NCBI): domain Eukaryota; kingdom Metazoa; phylum Chordata; class Lepidosauria; order Squamata; family Iguanidae; genus Ctenosaura; species Ctenosaura bakeri. The sequence continues at coordinate 47,971 of CAOLHI010001153.1, read as the reverse complement.
CTGAAAGTGAACTATTTATATTTAGAGTCTTATTTTTCTCTGTCCAGGTTTGCTTGATTCTTAAAAAAAAAAAAATCACACAGTCAATCTCCTCATTTCCTATTATCAACTGACGAGGACCCATCCTCTGTTGTAACTAACCCTACCCCACTAAAACTGCTGATTTATGTCAGAGCCAATACCACTAAGAGATGAGATGGACTCTGTTAGTCCATGCATGTGAAAATGGTCTAGCAGTATGTGTGATACCATAACCTCTTCCTATTCACTCTTAAGTGTGTGTGTGTCTGTGCGTATAGTAGAGAAGAGGCTATGCTGCCTCCATTGGGAAAACACAAAATCTTGGTATTGACCAAAGAATTATATTAAAAGTCCTCAGAAGCAAGAAGATTGATCATTAAATCTTCTACTGGATAGAATTCTCAACTTGAGTGCTTTCATTCAGATTCGGCAACAACATCATGCACAACATCTTCTTTAATAACCAATATAGCCCATGGAACTTTACAACATAATGGCCCAAAGTAGTAAGAAGTAAAAGAAGTCAACCTGCCACTTGTAAATTATATGTATCATGATATAATACTGTGCTTGTCAACACTGTAAAATGTCTGGCTGCTTCTGATGACCTCTCACTACATTAGAAAGAGAGGTTTAGGAACATAACTCTGTGCTTGCCGCCACTGACATGGCTGTAAATTCAATTAATGTTACAGAAACATAAATCTTGAATTTTGCCAGCTGCCCAGGTTGCACTATAAATCTTAACATGAGAAACCTACTGCAACACCTTGTTATCTCTTCATGTTCACTCTTCATGTGAACTGCTATTTTAAAAAAGAACAGAACAAAAAGCCAAGCCAAACTGCCTAGCCATGAGTAAACTATTTATTGCCTTGTCCTATGAACAAGACCATTTATAAATAGGTATGTCAGTCATGAAACCTATAGGTATGTTCTTATCCATTACGAGCATTCTAACCAACTGACCAACACGTTCTTTGGTTATTTTGGTAACTCAGAAAAATAAAATCCTATTTAACTTTCTGGAGTCTCAAAAGTGATTACCTTTTGAGAACTGAAATATCTAGAATTTTGCTACACTAAAAAGAGAAGTGGGCTGGTATGATGACTACTGACTGCATATTTTAATAAAGGCTGCTACCTTTACAAGTTTATTTAGGAACCTTTTTTGTAGGATAATAAAAATTGGTCAAAAAAGTAGAATTCACCTTACATGAGGGTGGACTATTCTGACAATAATCTCGTACATGTCTGCTCAGTCATAAGTCCTTCTTGGCTAAAAGAACAAACAGGTAAGTAGTTATAGGATTACAGCCCCACTCACTAAGCATTACTAGAAAGAAAATTCTAGCTAAAGTTCTTCAAACCTCCTTTCAATGAACCTTAGTATCCTTCCATAACTGAATAACCTGGTCTCTAGCGAGGAAAGTGTGTGTGGTGAGGAGGAGTTTCCCGATCACTATGATGCACCAGACAAGTACAATATAAGGGACAAGGAAAATGGAACATTTGCACAATACATTTATGTAAATCTATATTCTGCAACCTGGATTATGCAATCAACTATGATGACACTCAAAAATATAGTAATGGCTTGCTGTAATTGCTGGGGACTTCAGATATGTGGGAGGGGATCCAGTAAAAGTTGCAGAACAAATACTATGACCCAAGAGAAAGGCAGACTGAGCAAACAGATTATTCACAGTGGTGGCTCTCAGCCTGTGGAATTCCCTCCTGTGGGAGATTCAGCTGGCCCCAAATAATGGCAGGCAAAGACCTTTTTGGCAGAAGGATCTTTTACTGTAGTGTGCTGTGCATCCACCTTTTTTAAAATTATGTTAGAAGTGTTTTAAACTTTTATGTTTCTAATAGAATTGTTTAATTTTTATTTTAGTTTTTGTATTAGTAAGATTTTTTTTTGCTGTCCTTTTATTTTATCTGCTGTAAGCTGCCTTGGATACCAAGCCAGAAGAAGGGTGACATAAATTAATTAAATAAATAAGTATAAATTAAAACGGTCAGATTCAACAGTATGAGAAGTAGTAATAATCACATTTTTAGGGTCTTCTGTTTCTACTATGCATTCTTCTGGATTACTGAAAATTATGCTTAAGGCATGTTTAAAAATTTACTTCCTGGACTTTGAAGAGCTTTATGCAAACAGACAGCATTCAGCATAAAACCTTTTAATCTTGTAAGATCATCACAATGTATATGAACCTTATGCTTTAAATTACTTGAAGGCTTACAAGGATATATGCATGTTATGTTTTCTCACTCCTGGGAAAATTACTGTGAAGAAGAATTAAAGTGTACTTCTGCAGAATAGTTAAGTATAGGGCTAAATACCCTAAAGGCACCAGATCCTGCGTGATCCTGAAGCTAAGCAGGGTCAGTCCTGATTAGTAGTGTGTGTTGAAATACACACTTTTTTATGTGCAAAGGTACTCCATGAGTGCAGCTGAGGAAAAGGATTGAAAATCATGATAAAATAGTTCAAAACAGTTGTAGCCTCCTTTTCCCTCTCCTTCTGACGCTGAAACAGACTTACATGGCTATCTTCTTGAAAATATTAACAATACATAACTGTAAATCAGAAAGTTGAGAGATTTAAGCTTGCCTTTTTCTGCAAGCTCATCTATGGTTTCATCTTTCAAGACCATCCCTCAGTAGAGAAGAATTCTGTCAGACTGCTCCAGCTCATATGGAAACTGTTTGCTTTGAAAGATGTAAGCATCTTTAGCTACAGTCCCCTGCTCTGCTTTGTGAACAACGGATTTTAAAAAGAGATTAAGTAGGGAGGAAAGAGGTGACTGTATGATGGTATAATCTATAGGGAATTCCAAAAGTTATTAATGACTACTATACATTGACCAAACAATTGAAAATCACCACACCAGTTGACCCCATGAACATGTTATAAGAGCTGCTTTTAGGGCAGAGACAAAAAAAGAGCAAGTAGGAGCAGTTGTGCAGCATCTCACATGGTTAGCAAACCTCATTCCGGCAAAAGCATAAACAGAAAAGACAGAGTGACAAAGGACAAGAAGGAGAGGGTAGATGAAGCAAAGAAAGCAAGAATCATTGCAGCAGTATGGTCTGTTGTCAGGCAGTATGTAGTGACTCAATTTTCTTATTCTTTAAAAAACCCAAAAATCTCATTTACTCGATTATTCCATATTTGACAGGGTATAATACTTGTAAAACAATTACGGAAAAATTAAAAAACTAAAAATAAATAGTTCCTCCTGAAAGTTCAAGCACAACAGTGAACACTTAACATGGAGCTGTCACAACTCACCACAGTGATTTAGTAAGGCCCCAAACAAGAACCTCATTTTTAAAACGCTACAACAAAGGACACTGGGAGACCAGGGTTTGATTCTCCACTTGGCTGTGGAACCCCACTTGGGTGACCTTGGGTGCATCACACACTCTCAGCCACAGAAAACCCTGTGATAGTTTCACCTTAGGGTCACCATGAGTCAGAAACAATTTAAAGGCACACAACAACAAAATAAATTAATGGAGGTAAATATATCATTGACATTCAAAGATTTTCATTGCATTCTTCTAGCAAAATATCCCCCAAACAACACAAAGTTCACATTTTCTGTGCATATGTAAACACTAATATAGATTTCCTAAAGCAGTAACTGAAGCAGGATTACCCTCCCACTTACTATAATGCCGCAATTATTACCTGTACTATTTGTTCAATTTGTATGCCACTTTTTTATAAGGATTACATTTAGAGTGGCTTTATAACAACCACATTTTTTAATCTATCTATTTGCTAACAGGACTGAAGCTACAGTATACCAAACATAGCTTATTAGTAAGATATTTTCCTATTATAGGTATCAAGAAACAGAATTCTTGGAAGAGAAAATATAATTAAGACATTTTGGATGTTCCAATTTATTCATATTGTCTATTTAAAGAAAGAATACTGCTCAATGATTTAAAGTGTGTCCAGTGGAAAAAGAGTCCTCTCACAACATGTTCTCCACACAACAGATTATTTTGACAAAGCAGACAGGTTTTTTTAAAGGCTGGAATTAATTAAACAAGATCTGTATCTATGTTTGAAGTACACACTGTCATCGAGGGATACACAAAATGGTCCCAGAGAAGAACAAGGTATAAACCAACTGGGCAAGGATCCAGCAGTCAGGACATACAAATGGCTGCATATTATTCATAATTATGAAGGTAGGGACGTCAGATGGGAATTGAAATATAGCCACAGCTTATCTTGGTTCCAGCTTGTTCACATTTCATGCAAACCCTGCGGTCATCTCAGAATGCCCTGTTTTCCATTATAAATTAATCATAGGAGCAGCATGGTCCGTTGTCAGGCACCATGGAAATGCAGGCTGGCTGACAAACCAAATTCTTCCCTTCATTTCAAAATAAAAGCAAATCAGTTTATATTCTTCTCCACGAAGCAGCTACCTACTAAGATGGAAATATTTACCTATCCAAAGCATTACAAAATCTCATAGATATTCTCTGTTTGTTTTTAAACATTTCTAAGAGCAGTTGTCTCATACAGTTTTGTATAACATACAAATCACGTTTTGCTTTTTGTTGTTGCTGCTGCTTTCCTTTCTAGAAGGAGAGCACAGCATTGTCAGAAAGCATACAGTAACAACAACAACATCGTGTGGTTAAATGTCCTTGCAATGATCAAGCAGTTTTAACTGATTACCCTAGTAAGTATTTCTGTGAGATCTATTTTTGAAGATATGCAATGAAGACAAAATATTTCCTTCAAATCATATGCTATTTGAATAATTTTCTCACAGCCATTTCATACTGCACCTGTAACAAATTAGGGTTGCTATTAAAGGGCTAACTACACATTATATGCACATGAAGTAGTAGAGCACCAAGTAGCAGTAGCCTGCAAGATAATTTTGAGTAGACAATAAGGTAGAAGGTACTGGTTTCTCAATTTTAAATTGGCCACTTTAAATAATCCCTATGGCAGCTCCCCTAGTACAGAGGTCAATGCCTCTTGACCAGTGCTGAGAGAAAGCCCTTGTGTGGAAAAACAACAGACAAAGAAAGGTTCCCCCACCAGTTCTCTTTAAAGGAGACTTGAGACACCTTAAAGTGTAATGTATTTAATGGCATAATAAATCAGTCGCTGTAGCAGCAAAACCCCAATTTGTCATAGCCACCGGTACAATTTCAGGTGTATGATTGAGTATTCTTACTTATATATGCAAAACACAATGTGTGAAAAGACCCTTAGGCACATTGCCTGAGTCAAGAACTATATGTAGCTTTAACAATAGTTAATAGCCAATAAAAAAAACACCTTATGCTTTCAGTCCAAAGTAGTTGAAAAATCAATACCATGTAGTAGCAGAAAATGGAAAACTGCTGTTCATATTAAAAACTATAGTATTCATAATTACTATTCCCATAAAAGACTATTTGTTTGGTTCTGTATATTAACACTTCAAGGATAGCATTATGAATGGAAAATGAAGAACAATATGATCTTTTATGGAATGATCTTCACTTATCTAGTGAAACTGCTCAATGCTGTTTTATTGGACAACAAAGTAAAGCTGATCAATTCTTTACTTATCTAGTAGAGACAAAATATTAACTAGATGATATTACAGTTCTCCAGAGGTTCATCGACAAATAATGTATTTCTTGGTAGAAGCTGGAAAAGCTGATGGAGGTTCCACAAAGCTGTGGAAACGTGTACTGAATTACAATGATGATGAAAGGACATAACTGACCAATTTTACTAAGAAAGTACTAGTAATAATTCATTCTGTTCAAGGAATTTCCAGGAGCAAAAGCACAGGAGCTTATCAGAGAAATTTAGAGGGCAGGGAACAGTAATGTTCTATCTTCCTATTATCCTTTTCAGACTTGGGTGTATTCAAGTACAGTCAAATCCCACTCCTATGGCACCCAAGCTAATTATGTAGGAATTACATACTATGGTTTGGACAGATACCAGACTTAGTAGTTTCTTTCCTCTTATACAAATTGCACAATTTCACTGAGCTGTGCCAAGCCAGATAGATTTTCCAGGTTTTTTTCCTCCTGTTTCAAAGATAACTTTCAAATCTGCATGCATCAGCAAAAGAAGTTGCTTCATTTCATACTCTTAAAGGAAAAACAATGTATACACAACTGTGGTGTTGCTCCACTAAAAGCAATGGGCATTGTGTGTCATCACTCACAAAAGCATACATACAAACTCTGATGAAATGAAATATTATGATATTTTGCAGATCTAATGGCAAGCCAAGCACTGTGGAAAATCATACTGACACAAGCAGCTCAAGTATACCAGCAAAGATTAAATAAGTTCAGAACAATGTGGGTTTTAGTCTGCTATCAATGTTATCAGCAGGGAATCAATTTGTATGTTACCCACAATGCTGTACCAGGAGAGTATTCCAACAACAGTAGCAGAGCACAGTAGAGAAAAGACGGAGATGAGGAGCTACAGACTGCCAAATAATAAGAAGGAAAAGATCTAAGCAACTAATGGTACAGTTTGTAGTGGTCAAAGTGCAATGGGGAAACTAGACTCAGTGGCACAGCATTGTCCCTGGAAGCAACAAAAGGAGATGATTTTGAAGAATATTAGGAGAAATAAAATCAGAGAGTGCATATTTCCCCTTTTGAAAGGAAGTGGAATATAAAGGAAATCACTTCCTAGTGATCCACCATCACTTCACAACTCAGGAAAACCTAGGTTCTTGCCAGTGCTCTTCAGCTTCCAGGTCATGAATTGAAAATGGGGTAATCACCTAAGTCAAGATAGAACCAAAAGCCACACGGTGCATAGTGGTCTTCCACTCCATAGACCTGAAGGCTGAAACAGGACACTATGAGAGAGGCTAAGCTGTAAAGGAAGCTCCACGCCCCACACAGTGCAAAAATAGGCTTTGGAATGGATAGTGGTTAAAACATGACTAACCAAAGAAAAATAATAAATATGAAGCAAAGGGACTCAGAAAAGAAAGTGAAGGAGGAAAGCCATTTCAATGTTGGATGTTGGACATTTAAAGTTAAACATATTTCCTTCTTCATTTCTAAATTTCCCCCAATATTCTATTTCTTTCTTGATTTATTTCCTTTCAAAATCTTTGTAGTTTACTACACTCTCACCACATATGGATGTAAGTTCTTTTCCCTCACAGTTATGCCAACACTCCAGAGATAAAGTTTTTTATTTATATATGATATCTGAAGTGGTGTTCTATACTACTTTCTTATTATTTTAAACTGTTGTTCTCTTACCTTATTATTTTTATTGTTTGTTATCTTTTGTATCCATTGTTGTGTTTCTTTCATATTTACTTTCATGTCCTCACTACAAGAAATATGTCTCTAGATTTCCACACTATATGTGGACATCCGTAGCTTGGTACTTTAGGAAGTCTCTGAGAAGTTTACATGGAGTTACCACTGTTCACATCTTCAATGCAGAGCAATTTGTTAATGGAGACAGTACAAAGCCCACGAACTTTAAACATATTACATCACTGCAGATGTACCTTGCCATTAAGATTTCTTGCTCCCAGTCATGATGAGTCCCCCATCAATGCATCTTTTGCAAAACAATAAAATATACTGAAAAAGATGCCAGTAGACCCCACACCAAAAAAACAGTGAAAAGCCACAATGACTTTCTCTGTAACAAATCCTAAATAAACCTGTACTTTTGCTTTTTGAATCCTAAAGCTGCTTTTGTGCCTTAAATCTGAATAAAATTGTTTAAGGAAGCCTTCAGTGTGTGCCTCATGTAATACATTTGAAGCAAGAGTCATGTCAGGTCACTAAGCTCCTGGTTGTGAAAATATTAACCTGTTGAATGTGTATTCTTTGCTAACTGCTACTTTGTATTTAACCACTGCGAATGGGCGGGGGGGGGCGCAGGGGCTACTTTGTTTTCAGGCTTAAGTACTGCTAATTGCTGTTTCATTGTAATTCAAAGGCCACGTGTTGCTATAATGTATTCCATGTTAGTGAAGAGTGAGAACTGGTAGTGCTGGGGGGTTATGAGAACAAAGCAATCTGGAGACAGTAATTCAGAAATATGAAAGGCGGGGGTCAGTCACCTCAGTCAAGAGAGTATGGGGTTGTGGTAAGTACCAGCCTGGAAAAACAACAGGGAAGATAGACACATGGAGGGATTTATGGCTTTGACCAATGAGTGCTTTGCACACTTAAACATGCATTGATAACCTATAAAAGATGTATGTTCTATGTATCCTCCAGTTCTGGCAACATCTGTGTAAGTATGCTGTGCTGCTCAAGCTTACCCATAAAATAAATACCATTACCTTCCCAATGAAGTGCCTTGTTCTCTCTCTGATAAGAAAGCACCGCAGAGATCCTTCTTTATTATCCTACCCCTTCTATATGCAGCTTTTCAGATCTTATACCTTCTTCGTCTGGCTCATGTCTACATTTCCTGTGATTCAAGAAAATTGCCTGTTCCCGCGTGAGAGCAAAGTGCTACTTCCTGGAGGATATCTCACTCCACTCTTTTCATTTTCTCACATATCCTTATACACAGACTGCTAATTCCATTTCACGTCAACATTTCCTATTCTTTTTATTCTGGAATGTTCCATATATCCATGCATTATAGCAGGGTTGCACAAAGAGTGCCCTGCAGATGTTGTTGGACTACAACTCCTATCAGATATAGCCAACAGTTAGTGGTAGGGAATGTTCACTGTTGCAGCCAACTGTGACAGGAAAGTTGCACTTTGGCCATCCTTGCACTACCGGTTTCTTACATTTTGATAGTAGCATTCTCCAACTCTCAGACATTCCTACCTAGAGTTTTGCATTTATTCTCTACTTTATGTGGAGTTCTGAACTTAACCACTGCAACTCAGATCTTTCAGCAAGGACAGAATACAAAAACAGCAATTTTAAAGCTGGAGAACCCGAAAGAAATGATTTAGCTTGGTATATACTGACATAAACAGAAATTATGGGTGAAACGTAGAGGGAAATATTAGACTAGATGACAGAAAGGTTTCCGATGAATATAATTTATTAAACAGCAAAAGATTTTCCACAGGAGGCAGGGGACATCTGAGGTTTACTTTTTAATGATTGAACAAAGCAGCAGCTATGTGCAATACGAGACAAATTGTGCAGTTCAAGGGAAGTGGACAAGAAAACATAATGATTTTTCAATATAACTCTGGCAATACATCACTGAGTTCAAATATAATTTAATCTTCATTTTTAAAAAATATCTGGTTCTGCTGGTTTTTAGTTTAGTGGTTTGACATAGGCTGAAGCTCTCCCACCAGGATACTGCATTTATGAAAAGGTGAGGGAAAGGGGGGGTGGGCAGAGTAACTGTAGTCTATAAAGATCATCTTAACTTGACCATACTACCCATTAGGGAACTGAATCACACTGAACGTATGTACCTGAATCTGAAGACCTGGGATACACTAAGGATTCTGTTAGTGTACCATCCACCTTGCTGCCTATCAGACTCCCTGGCTGACCTCATGGAACTGGTGTTGGAGTTGGTACTGGAGTCACTCAGACTTTGGGTGTTTATAGCAAATATTGACAATGGGGTGTTCCAGGAACTCCGTGACTAGGATTATATGGATTAGTTTCAACTGGTGATTAGAACAGATGTGAACAAACTGCTAGGATGAGTAAGGAGGACAATCTGTCCCCTTGATCCCCGCCCTTCTTGGCTGGTTGCTCAGAGAGGAGACGCAGTTAGATTTCAGCTGCAACATATTATTGATGTGTATCTCAGAGATGGAAATTGTCCATCTTGTCTAAAAGAAGTGGTGGTATGACCTCTCCCAAAAAAGCCCTCCCTTGATCCTTTGGACTTTATCAACTACAGACCAGTATCAAACCTTTCTTTTTTGGGAAAGGTGACTGAGTTGCCTTCCAACTTCAGACAGTCTGGGACAATACAGCTTTTCTAGACCCATTTCAAACCAGCTTCAGAGCATGATACAGAGATGAGACCACTGTGGTCTATTTAGTGGATGATCTTTGCCTGAGCATGGGCAGGGAGAATGGGTCTTTGTTGGTGCTTTTGGACCTCTCAGTGGCTTCAATACCATCAACCATGGCATCCTCCTGGAACACCTGGGGGGGTTGGGAATTGAACACACCGCGCTTCAGTGGTTCCTATCTCTCAGCTAGGCAGCTGCTCCTCAAAAAAGGACACATTACATGACACAACTTAAGGTACCATTCTCTCTCCAATGCTGCTTAACATCCACATGAAACCTCAAGAAGAGATCATCAAGCACCATGAGGCAGGGTGCTATCAGTATGCTTAAGACACCCAAATACATTTCTCCATGTCTTCAAAAATAGCATCAGCTAAAGACAGTGAGTCTCCTCTGAATGAATGCCTGGATGAAGAAAAACAAACTGAAACTGAATACAGACAAGGTGGAGGTGCTTACTGTTAAGGGCCCTAACCTGGGTTTGAAGGTGAGTCAACCAGTCCTGTGTGGGGTCATATTACCTCTGGAAGACTGTGTTCACAGCCTGAGATTGATTCTAGATCCATCCTTCCAAATGACAGCCCAGATAAATATGACAGACAGGAATGTTTGGTTGATACGCCAGCTTTACCCATTCCTAAAGCTGGAGGACCTAAAGATGGTAGTGCACATGCTGGTAACCTCCAGGCTAGATTTCTGTAATGTGTTGTACATTGGGCTACCTCTGCACCAAGTTCAAAAAGTTCAATTACTGCAAAACACAGCAACCAGATTGATTACAGGTGCATCAAGGAGTGATCATATTACATCTGTATTACAAGTTTCTCCACTGGTTGCCAATTAGTTTCCAGGCAAGGTATTAGTTGTTACTTTTAAAGCCCTACATCGTTTTTGTTTGGATTACCTGCAGTATCACCTTCTCCTGTGTAATCTGCCCCATACACTCATGCCTTCTGGGGGGCATTTACTTTAGTCACCTAGGACCAGGCTGAGAACTGTTAACTAGAGGACCTTTTTACCAGCCACCCCCAAAGTGCGGAATGACCAGATGGAAAAGATATAACAGCTGGATATGTTGTCTGCATTTAAAACAGCATTAAAGACCAATCTTTTTCAGCAAACCTATCCAGATGGTTTTTAAATTATGAATTGACTGTTTTTAATATATATGCTTTTTTAAACTGATGCTATGCCCTTTTAACTGATTGTGTATTTTTAATTGGTGTTCATGTTTTTAACTGTGTTATATGATAGGTTCACTGTAGGGTCACCATACATTGGTAACAACTTGAAGGCACACAACAACAGCAATATGACTATTTGTTGTTGTATTTTAATCTGTTGTTCCCTACCTTAATCCATAGGGAGAGCTTTCTAAGAAATTATTAATCAGAATTTTTTTATATTTATTACTATTAGTATTATTAAAATTCTTGTGTGCTGTCCAAATACAATATGGCTATGTTAAAGCAGAATACAAATAAAATAGACAAATTCATTATTATGAAGTAAAAATATGAATGACATTTCCTCAATATGTAAAAATGTTAGCTACAATAAACACACGTCTGAATAACCAACTCAAGTGGGATTACACAAATTCCTCTGTTCAGATGATAAGAACGTTCATGTGATCACCTGATTTATAAGAGCCATTAAACAAACAACAAAGAAGATGTCAGTTAAAAATAAAATATAGATCATCCTTAAGAGTAGACAAATATCTTTATGGCAGGTTAGACCACAACAAGTTTCAACGTGCTGTCTCCATGAGTGTCAACAGAAATACTGGATACAAAAGAAAACATGAGCAGAATTAGATTATACTGCTCTGCAGCAGCACCATCAATATGTATTAATGTATACTGGCACACATAACTGAAAGCTTAGCTGTGGTAAAGGAACATCTAAACCCCATTTAAGAATTAGGAAAAATCTAATATATTGTTTCCAATTCCCTATGCTAACTCCATTCTTGCTTCGTCTTTCTTGCAATCTCCAACCATTTCTTCCTATCTTAAGAAAAGAAAATCCATACAGATGTTTTAAACTTTTTTCCCCTTTCAAACATAGCACATACTGGTTAGATATGGTCTCTGGCTCCTCAGGTAACCAACTTTCCCAAAGCCTCCCACAGCGTTTGGTTATTCCTCCTCTTAGCAGATCGGTTAGTAAACAAAGTGCCCTTCCTTGCCCCCATTCTGCTAGCTTTCAAATGATTTGTGGCAGGTTTGATAGGCACTCTCATACCCTAGCCAAAAGACAAAGGTTTCACCTGCCAGGGATATATCTAGGCCTTGCCCATGTCTCCCCTTGTGGTCAGTTATGTCCCTCCATTAACACAACACAACCACCTTTCTTGGCATTATCAATTGCGGTAAGTTTCCCCATTAAGGTTTGGGTAGGTGGCACCTCACATCTCTAGGCAACATGTTGTCATACCTATAGATATGAAAGCCTGGAAAAAAAAAGACCTGTAAACATTCAGGGGAGGTTTGTGTTTTTACCCTATGTTTCTTTTTTTCTGTAAAACAGAAAATATGAATTATGTTATTTTTACAATGATAAATAAAATATTTAGGGTAAGATATTCATATATTTATTGTTACTGTGTGTCTTCAAGTCATTTCCAACTTATGGCAACCCTAAGGCGACCCTATCATAGGCTTTTCTGGAGGCTGAGAGTGTGTGAGGTATGTGTGAGGTGCCCAAGGTCACCCATGGGGTTTCCATGGCCCAATAGGGAATCAAACCTTGGTCGAATGCTCAAACCACTACATCTCACTGGCTCTCATGCATACATTTACTTCTTCAAAATTATTTCTAAAAACTACACATTAAGAAAAATTTTAAGTAAAATTAAGAACAATATCTCACGTAATTGCAATTTTTGGTCTTCATTTTTTCTCTCCATTCTTTTTATGAGAATGAGTGCTTTATGTCTGCATGGCGCTATAGAGGATTTGAAGAAATGAAATAATTTTCTTTGTTTTGCTAGTGCTGATGGTTTCTTTTTATTGTTTTTATACTCCTCATAAATTGGCCTAATAAAAGACTTCAGGTGTTCCTTATAGTTCATGATCTTGTAGCTCCATATGTGCATATTTTAAAAAAGTAAATTCTGTTTCTAATTATTGTCTGAATCAACTGCAGTTTTAATATTCCAGACATTATAATTTTATGCCAAACCAAACATATTACATTTTATGTTCCTAAAGTAACAATACGATTGGCAATTTATAAAAGGTACTAATATAGCATTTAATCCCCTCCATTTTGTTTTTTCCTGGGGGGAAAAAACATAAAAATTGCCCCTACTCCAATGGCCTCAAAATTTCAAGAATACATGACTGAGACAGTACTGTTAAAGGTTTCTTATATCATCAGTGGTGACTCAAGAGGCTTGGATACATAAAACTGATCACAAATCTTCCTTTTCCCTTGTATGCTAGTCAAAAAGTTTAAAAACCCTGTCAGCAGACAATATTTTCTACCTGTCTAACCTTAACCATGTCACGATGCCACTTCAAGCTGGTCTCTTTGACATGTTGCAGGGTTGAACGCTGCTCTTACAAAATAACCTACTTTGGTTAGAGATAAATAGGTTGAACTTTTGGTGAAAGAAAAGGAAGACAGGCTAAAGAAATTGTCTTTTTTTCCTTTTTCTTTCTTTTTTAATACAAAGACTACCAAAAGGTGAATCGGTCAGATGAAAGATGTACGTGACATTAAGTATCTCGCTAAAACTTATAAAGAAGCCTGCACAGGAATGAAAAGCAGCTATCTCCAGTTAGCCAGATGAAACATTAAAATGAAGGTGTTTTCCTTTAAGAAGCAATTCTTACTTTCCTGGCCTCAAGCTGGCTGTTTTCCAAATGAGATCTGCATGGCTGGCCTGCGTATTTCAACTGCCTTTAAGAGGCAGCTTGGAAAATCATCAAATTAAGCTATTCACCATTCTCCCATAGCCTGGGCACAAATGACTTAAGTGTAATTGCACAAGAGACCACATATATTGTGGCTTTTCAGAATTCATCTGGAATCAGTTTTAATTTTTTCCAAAAGGTCTTTCCAACTGCAGTAGAAACTGACAGAAAGACCACAGTTCCAAAACTCATTCCAGCTTAAGATGAAGCCTTCTGTGCCTTCTAGTCAAATAGGAGGGGTTGAGGAGGATATGGACAATGGAGAGGGAGACCTTGTTGCTGAACTATACAGGAAGCTAAATTAATTCTATTTAAGAACAAAACCAGCAGTTCCATGAGAAGAAAAATAGTTTCTAAGGTATATGCATATGTCAGTACATGCACGCATAAATGCATGTGCATACATCCAAGAGCTAGAGCAAGTTTACTTCAGATTTATAGAATGGTAATATGTGTCTGTTACAGAGGGTATACTAAAAACTCTTGCATGTTTTTTGCTAGCCTAATGCCCTCCAGATGTGTTGCACTACATCTCCCAGCATTCCCAACCAGAATGTCCACAGTGTCACTTCCACTCAGGACCAAACAGATGAGCAGGACACAGTGTGAATATTAAGCATGTATCCATTCCATTCATATAGAAAGCAGGTGTACAGGGTCTGCTATTTAAACCAAGCTTCTTGGAGATATTTTCCCAATTTTATTGGAGCATATACATACTGGGGAGAGAGGAGCTGTCCTTTCCCCTAAAGAGGATTAGGGCTGAATGATCAAACGGAAGTGTGGATGCATGGAGACAAACTGTAAGCTAGCAATACTTTATCTGCATGGTACTGAAGTTATCCTTGAGTGCCTTGACAATGCTTTTCAATGGATGAATGAATTGCAAGTGGTACAGCTCTTCACTTAAGCTAAAGTGTAAACTAAACAGTGAGTGACTATGTGTATGTAAGCATATAAGATAAAATACACAAACAACAGAACCAGACAACAAGTATATCATTCTCTTTGCTCCTAAAGTATAGAGGTGAATGCTAGTTCTTATGCAGATAAAACAATAGCAACCAGTTATCAGTTGGATGTATCACCACGCTTGGGGTAACACAAAGTTTTTCAGAACAGCTTCTCCAATGGGTGGGGAGACCCCTGACAAAAAGAAACTCTCCTAAAACAGTCTGACAAAGACTAACCCTGTTCAAGTGCCCCTGGAATACTGCCTTAATTCTAGGGTAAAGAAACAAAAGACTGTGTGGGAGGGAAATGAAATTGAATACTGTGACAGTAACTGGACCAGTGAACATAAGTATTTCACAATGCAATATTTTGTTGCAGTTCCCAATTATGAGGGGAGAAAGTACTATCTGAGACATAGATGCAAAGATTTCTGTCCACTTCCTGATACCCTCGCAACAATTTGGACACAGGCAAGATGCCCTAATTGCTATGATGGAATATGCAATGAAGATTTTTGCAGGGAAAAAGCAAATGTACTGCTGAACAAATTTAGATTACATGGGCCTATTTATACCAACCTGATGCACACATAACATTAAATAACAAGAGAGCTCTTAAAATGAACTACAGACTTTGAATAGGAACATAGCCATAATAATTAACAGTGTGGGCCATCACGTCTGCTATGCTGACTCTAACAGAAACAAATTGCTGATACACATAACAAGCAAACAAAACCAAAGAATGCATAACAAATGCAACCCCCTATTTTGCAGGGTGCTGAATACATTAATACCCCACTCAGCCCTACACAAAGGTAGTGTTGTTCTAGGAATACATATTCTTACTCTAGCAGCTGAAATACATTGTGGTTTTCCTGTTGTCTGTGTATATACAGCAGGCACGTGATACAGTAATCATCTGTTTTCTTACACAAAGATCATTTCTTTGTAAGAAAAAAAATGTAAAGTGACAATCTGCTGGATCTTTTTGGAGCTAGCACTCATTAGAAACTGGTTTTGGATCCTGACAGAACAAGTTTTCAAAATATTCTGCACAAGACAATCTGTAGATAGGTTGACACAGATGCCTATTTTCCAAAAAGATGTGTTTATGTCCCTAGTACCTGCCGCAGCCCTCTGTACAGCCCCTTACCCACAAAGACACTTGAGCACCATCCATAAGACCTTGCAGGAAGAAAGAGAAAATAGTGCAAATAGGACAGGGGAATTTTGCACAAGCAGAAGTGCCTTTCCTTTCATTCAAAGCAAACATGAGACTGTCCAAGTCCATCACTGAAGCTTAAATCCAGTTATTAAATCCAGTTATCCCATATAATCCACCCCGCACACTAAGGTCCTCTGGGAGGAATTTACTGCGGTCAGTCAGAACTAGGTTGGCTGCAGTTACCCAGAGGACCTTCTCTTCTATCGCTCCCAAGTTATGGAATGGCCTGCCGGAGGAGACCCGGCATATTACCAGTCTTGACTGCTTTAAAAAAGCAGTCGAGACTGCTCTCTTCCGACGGGCCTTCCCAGACTAGTACTTCCACCGCCTCCCACCAACTGTCTTGCTGTTCTTTTAATAGTCAGTTGATTGTTGTTAATTGTTAATTGTTGTGTGTTTTAGGGGGTTGGTTTTAGGTGGGTTGGTGGGTGGGGAGGATCGGGTATGTTTTTTAATGTAATTAATGTATTATTGTTGTTCGCCGCCTCGATCCATGGGGAGAGGCGGGATAGAAATATTATATTATTATTATTAGCCTCAACAGAGTAAAGTTCCTGGAATCAAATGATAACCTGGTATATCAACATGTAAACTGTACTGATTCAATGGTTCTAACAAATGTAATTTTGGCACAAGTATACACAGTAGGTACCACTTGTATCCCCATCAAAAATTCCAGAGGCATTTGGTTCAGTTTTTGGTTGGTGTTTTAAAAGAAATTTGTTCGTATTTGGCAATAACATTCATAATGTAAACCCTAGAAATATGCATTTCAATAGTTAAAACTAAGAGCCAAGACGTACACTTTTAACTACTGCAAACAGTACTGCCTTGTAGAAGGAAAGGAACTACTGTTTACATTGGTTGAAAGAGTACACCTCAATTCTTAGCTCCAGGGCAGATCTTCAAGTGAATATTACAGTACTTGTTTGCCTAAGCTACTCTGACATTTAGTATAGTAGAACCTTTCTAACATAATCTCCCTAATGGATAGCATGTACTGCTATGCCACCTTTACTTCACTTCATGCTGTGCAGCAAAACTTTAATCAACTGCTTTGATGTGCCATTAGAATATGTGATATGGATTCTTTCACGAATAGAAACAATTCTGCCAACTTTTCAATCCACTTTAAAGAGAGTTGGGTGCTCACACACAGGTGGTTTTAATCCACTAGTTCCACAAATCTAGGGTCATAACAGAAATGTTCCACCATCCTTCAAATGAGACATTTATCAGTGGTGTGGGAATAGAAGCAGGGTCCTCAAACTCAATAACAAACACATACTACAATAATATACTGGGATGTAAAGAATATACTGGGCCCACGGCTTAGTCTAGTCTAAGGGTAAGGAATGTGGCAGTATAACAGATGGCATTAGACTGAAGCTCCCATCAAATCCAGCCAGAGGTTATGGAAGTCTAGTAACAACTGACAGTGTTGGCAGGCCATATACTCCCACCCTTTGATATTGTTTAATTGGCGAAATACCATTTAATTGGAAAGATATATTAACTGGCATTGATATAAAATGTACCCTGACGTCACTGTATGGCCAAGTTGAACAAAAGAAAGATGCTGGCTGAACATGTACGTTGCAAAATAGGTCAAAGATCCCCTCCAAGCATAGCTAGGCCATAATCAAGCAATCACCAAGTAACTCCAGAGATAATAGGCTGTAACAATTCTGCTCTCAGACAAGAGCCATGGGAAGCTCCAACCAAACCGTTCTTTGTTTCAACACTTCTTCCCACTGACCTGTGAATTTCCACATTTTCCCCACTATCACCTAATGCTAAGGCCATTAGCTCATCCTGTACTGTCCTTAGAAGCGAGTCTAAGTCATTTTGCTGTTTCTTCACTGCTCTCTGGATTGGTAATTATCACTCTCATTACCCTTGAAACTTTACTATCAACAACTTTCTTCCCTTTCTCCTTCAGCTAGCCTTGTGTGATTGCATGAGTGCTTATGTCTTGCGTGTGATTGTTAATTCCCTTAATAAAACACATTTCAGTTTAACTTGAATCTCTGGCTGATTCTTCCCCACAAAGACTCTGTAAACACTGGTGGAAAGCTATCACTAGGTTGCTCCCCTCTCTCAGACCTCCTAATAATAAATAATTTCCCACCTTTGAATGGAGGTACTACCATTGTGGGTGGACCTCCAAGTCACCCACATTTTGGGGTAACAATAGGAATAGAGGTTGTGGATTTCAAAGCAGCAATGACTGAGAGTTTGTTTTCTTTTAAAGAAGACATAAATTCATTCAGAGTAGGTTTATCAACGGCTACTGATAGCGCTAGTTTGTGGCATCTCCTTGTTTAGGAGTAGGGTGCCTTTACAATTATTGCGTTTTGGACATGAAGCTCATTTCTATTGGAAACAGACTGAGGAACCAAAAGCAAAGCCTTGTTCCCAAGGTGATCCAACAGTGCTCTTCCAACATTCTGTGGGGAAGGAAGAGAGAAGAATGTAGAAACTTATTTTTTGGAATACAACTATCCAAATCCTCAGACAACTGGTCTATTGGCAATGCTGGCTAGGAGATTCTGGGACTAGTAATCCAAATGAGTGTCTTTCCAAGTTGTGGAAGAGAAACAGAATGGTACTGAGTGTGAAACCTGCGCTTGAAAATAGTCACAGCAGATTTATGCTCATGCTTATCTCCAGAGGTGCAAAAACTGACAGGTTTGAGGAAAGGACTAGGGAGAGGGACACTCTTGAGTAGACTAATAATACAAGAAAATAGCAGACTGCACAATACACCAGAACTACACAACGTTACTAGAACTTCTATGATTGATGCAACTTTAAATCAGAGAAAGGGAATACTGTTTCTACACAACATGCTGCAACTTATTAATAATTCTAGCAATCAGTAGAACAGTTCATACCCTGCAGGCAAGAACTCTAAACACTGAAGGTCATTCTTTTGCACTCTGAGTTCTTTTGCATTTGTAAAAACAGTAAACATAACAAATCTGTTTCAGTAACAAGCCTAGGAAGGATGTACAAGCCCTCCGGACTTCAAGAAATCACATGGTTAAAAAATTATTTTCTCCAATCTATTTCACATTAACAAATTTACCAAGACAAAAAATTCTAAGGTAGGAAAATACAGACTGTTAACCTTGACCAGAATAAATGTACAATGAGAGCAATTTCAACAATAAGAGAGGGGAAAAAAACAAGGAAACTTAAACAAGGTCAAATTCTAGCATATCTCAGGGTAAAAAATGTCCCCAAACAAATCTGAATGCAGTATCAACAGCATGAGACTGAAGCTGGCATCCTTGGATCATGGTTTTGTTTTTGTTTCTATTTTTTTAATTGTTATTCGTTTGTAGAGGAGAGAATACCACAGCACATTTTTCATTCCTAGAGTCAGTGTGATGTAGTGATTTGAGTGGTGCACTACAACCCTGAAGAAGAGGGTTTTATTTCCTGCTCAGCCATGGAAACCCAGTAGGTAAACCTTGAGCGTGTCACACAGCCTCAGCTGCCAGGCCTTAGGATTGCCATAAGTCAGAAATGACTTGAAGGCACACAACAACAGTAAAAAAAACTATCTGGGATTGAAAATCAATCCACTGGCAAGACCTAGCTGATTTTTTGGATATTTTATACCCAGAATGCTGGTTTTCAAGGGAAAAAAATAAAACTGCAGAGACACTTAATTCTGGATCACTTTTTATTGGAAAGTTTTTACCCCTACTTTGTTCATTAGCTGAGGCACAAATAAATAAATAAAACAAAAATAAAACAAATGTAAGACCTTGTATTTTTAATGATATTTTATGTCCTGGGCCCTTTTCTGACCTGAAGGGGAAAAACTGTAAATGGTGAATGAGAGAAATCTGTGGACATTTTCTACTGTGCTGGTGATAATGACCTACAAGAACTGTGCTAGTACTAGTCTATTTGTGTAAACTGCAATGAAAAATGCACCCAGGGAAACATTTTGTCACACAGCTGTCGGTGAAGGTTTTCAGCCAGTCTCTCAGTGCCTTGTTAAAGGCTTTGAAACTGAATAATCTTGTCAAGGCAGAAGACCTCTGTGGATATGTAAATCTCTCTAGCTCTGCAGAGACAAACCAGTTCTGCAGTTAATCAATCTCTTTTTTGGGGACTGGTGATGATGTGGCTGGTTGAGGGCAAGCCAACCAACCATACTGCTTCTTTATCAATTTTAAAGAATTAAGTGGAACTTTGGGGAATTTCTAGGGAATTCAAGAAATAAGGGTACAGTAAAAGATTGTGTACGGTTATATGTGTGCCTATACACATCTATATATCTATTTATCAATGCAGTCAAGATTTGATTTTATAAAATCGAAGGTGGGATAGTCAAGAATATAACAAAAGAATGAAGCTACAAAACCAACCTCAAGTAAGGAATATGACCCCCTATGTCTTAGGCCTACCCCAAGAAATTCCACAAACTACGTAATACTGAAGAATTAAAAACAGAAAAATTATTTTATTCAATACTTCCATTTTTCTCTCTGCTGAGGCACAGTATATATGAATCCTAGATGTTATGCAATTGCTTAAAAAAGCAAAACAAACAAACAAAAAAACACAAACACTCCTTCAATACTTCTTTCTTGTTCTTCTTCTTTGAAAAAAATGATACTTTATTTCTTCTGAGTCATTCCTATGCACATTTGCACAACCATATTTGTTACAAGGATGGAGGGTATGCAATGTTTGGATATTACACAGCAATAATCATTTGAATGTTATTTTATTCCTAGCCTGGCTTGACATGCAGAATCTGATCTGTTGGAGATGACTGAGGAAGTACAAGGAGACAAAAGGGGGCCTCTAGAAGCCCTTAGCTGAGAGTCTGAGCTTCAAAAGGTTTAATCTGCGTCTCCTTAACAAAAAGAAAAAGAAAATCTTCCTTGGCATATCTTGGTGATTCCCAACTTTTTCTCATTTCCATAAATTGTACACACACCCCCGTCATGTCCTTTCTTTGAGGGGAAAAAAGCCCAACCAGAAAGCTTCTATGAACTCTGAGGAGACGTCCCCCACACCCACAGAAGGCTGGGTGTTGGGCCAGCCTCCCTGAGCCAGCATCTCCATCCCATCATGCCCCATTATCCACCTAGACACTCTCTGCAGTGTCAAGATCCAGTCTGCTGCTGGCTGAAGGCAAAGGAGAGTGATTGGTGCTGCACATCCCTTCCTAAGATGGATTTCAAGTGTAACTGGGTATCTCCACTGGATGTGCTCTGTCCTTGTGGACAAGGACAGAGGGAAGAGGGAGATAAGAACGCATGCATGTAAGGCTCAAAAAGCCATCTAGCGTGAGTGGGGCTAGGGTTGCAGCAACTCAAATAGAAGGCTTGTGCATATGTATGTGTGAAGGCATGTGCATACGTATGTGAGAAAGACTCTTTTTTTCTTTCTTTCTAAATTTGTGGGCCAACTGCAGCTGGCATTTTGGCTCTTCCCTTCATCTCTATGATTTAACCTCCCATCCCTTAAGGTTCCAGGACAGGAATGTCAACACCATGGGCAATCATGAACTCCATCGAATTGTGATGTCCTCTGAGAACGGCTTCTACTTTGCATTTTTCCTGCTGCTATTCCATTTTTTTCACATATCCCTAAATGTCCTCATTCATAGGCCTGGGGGTATACATAACCCAAGTTGGGAATCACTGGCCGATGTGAACTGCCCTTACAAAGGAGAATGGCATGCATATCTAACTCTGTGACTATCCCTATAAACGGCAGTAGGCAAACACTGACGCCTAATCTGCACGGAATACTACAGTTTCCCTAGGTCATTACATTTTGCAAACTGGTTCCTTGAGTATCTAAATAGGGAAGCTCTCTGAGATGTTGGCTCAAAACTAAGGGGCAATCTAGCTCAGTGACTGTCTTATCAAGCTAAATTGCATTGCTAGCAGGTTTTTGTCATTGTTGTGTGTCTGTAAGTCATTTCTAATTTATGGCAACCCTAAGATGAACCTATCATAGGGTTTCATGGACAAGATTTGTTCAGAGGGGCTTTGCCATGTTTTCCTCTGAGGCTGAGAGAGTTTGACTTGCCCAAGGTCACCCAGTAGGTTTCCTTGATCAGATAGGGATCTGAGCCCTGGTTTCCCAGAGTTCTACTAGCCCAAAACTCAAACCACTACGTCATATTGGCAAATAGTGACCTTATTTTAAGAATTGCTGTGCTATAGGCCACCTCTTCCGTCTGACCAAGAGTGGGAAGCAAGCAGCAATCTGAGGACTGCACATGTTCTTATGACTCCCTGTCACCCAGCCTTTTACCAGTTAGGCAACTGGGCCATTGCTTTTTACTGGCTGAGGCTTAGTATATACTACATCTATGAAACTTAACATGTTCACTAACAATAATATTGACTCAGCATTTAACAGATTAAATGCTGAGTCAATATTATCACCAATGTATATGTAAAGTTTTGTAAATGTAGGACAGTATAAGCAAATAAGCATGATATATAGTACACAATAAGCTCCTCTCCTATCAGTGTCATATCATTTCTTCCACCTCCTTTCATTTCCTTTTCCTCGGGTTCTTTTAATTATGAAGTGCTTTTTAAACTAAGGGAAGACCTTTGTAATTTTTACCAATTCTGACATTTTTCCAAAGCACAATTAAAGTCTATGCGTATCTACATAGGAGTAGATTCTAGTAAAACAGTTTCCAGGGTTGAAAAGCAGAGCCCAGTTCTACACATTGACCATCTGGAAATAAGGCCCAGTGGAACAGATTCCCAGGCTATAAACAAGAGATTAGCTTGTCACTTGAAGGGCCAATGGTAAAAAATTTGGGGGGAAGGAATCACAATAGACCTAAAACCACAGCCCTTTCACCATGACAATGATGCTATTTGTTTCCTTTGTATCCAACAAGCTCATAGGAAAATATAGGAATTCCCAATGGATCAGACATTTATTTATTAGCCAGGCCCAGACCTGTTTAGCTTTGGAGATGGAACCATATCAGATGCACTCAGTAACCAGCAATGATGCATTACATACACTTTAAATAATGGTGCAAGATAAATGCAGGCTTTTAAAGCCTTTTTGTCCTGGCCTACTTTTTTGTGTTGTTTTTTAAAAATCTATCTTCCTTCCTACATCAAATTTATGATTGCTGAATGGACTGTAATAGTCTTTATTCCTCTACCTCTCTCTCTTATCACATGTCAGAACACAATTAGGATGCTTCTCATTAAGAAGAACAATTTTCCTATTGACACTCAAATTGTATACTTTAAGACGAATATTTTCCAATCATCTAGTAATCTCCTAATTGAGTTCATATGCAACCAAACTATCTGAAAAGGAGTATACATGGCTCTCTTCAGACAAGCTAACTTCACTGGAGTTCCTTCATGCAGAGGGGATACAATGAAAAAGAATGGGTCAAGTTAGATGTTTATGACATCAAAGTGTTTTGCAAATTCTGAGGCTTGGAATCAAGCCCATCTACTATTGCATGTAAACGGTGTAATTTACCTGTTTATTATGATAAACATTAACGTTTCAGACAGATATATTACAGGAATTCCAGTTATTAATTCTTTTCAATTGAGCAGCCAAAATGATTTGACTAACTACATTTCTTGAATACTTAAAACGAGACTAGTTTATATAGATTTAAAGCCACAGACTCAGGTATATGAGAAGAATCCATTTATTTTTTAACTAATCAATTCTTTAAAATAAGAAAGTAATAAGCTAATGTCTGATAAGAGAGTACAACAAATACAACGCTAATTTTAGAGGATAACATCTCCCAAAACAATTTTTTCTGCATGTCTTTTAGAAAACTGCAATTTCAAGCAGCCTGGCATTTGTTAGCACAATTATATTTGCCTGGAACTTAGAAAAATGCCTCCCTTCACAGCCTGTTAGAGATCCTTGCCAAAATATAAACCAGAGAACAGATGAAAAGTATGCAACTGTCTTCATAGCTCACTCTCCTAAAGACTGTGTATTCTGAGAATGAACCAGCAGGCATAACCAGAATTTCTCCATTTCCTAGTACAAAGTTTCCTTCAGAATCTCCAACTCCATAAGCAAATAGTGACAGGTAACAGTAAACAACCCTTAAAAGATACCCAAGGAAAGCCAGTGTGGTGTAGTGATTTGAGTGTTGGACTACGGCTTTGGAGATGAGGGTTTGAATCCCCCTTAGACCATGGAAACCCACAGGGTGACTTTGGGCACATTCACAGTCTCAGAGGAAGGCAAAGGCACCCCCGCTCCCACAAACAAATATTGTCAGAAAAAGCCCTGTAATAGGGTCACTATAAGTCAGAGGCAACTTGAAGGCACATTGTGTACTACTACTAAAAGACAGCTAAGTCATGTATAGCTTGCTGACATGCGTATTTTACAGTGGATTGTACACATACAGGCCCAGTTTGAATGGTGTAATAAATGGAATTCCCATGGAATTATGGGAATTCTAACATATCAATTAAGAGCAACATGTTGACATGGACTAGCAGCGGGAACAGCCAGACAAACTTCAGTGATTTGTTCCATGGTTTCCTTGCCTGTCAGCTTAAACACAGGAACAAGGCTCTTCTGCCAGCAAAGCAGGGAGTGAAATCCAAAACAAACCTTAGATTTCTCCTCTAGTTTTCTGGAGAAGAAATAAATTAAAAGAGGATATGTACTTGTATTTGGACAACACATTAAACAAATTATAGCTCCATGTTTTGTTTGGCCATTCCTAAACTGACTCAGCAGAGTGAATGGGCAGAACGCACCAGCAAATTTCTAGTAACTGATAAGATTCCAATAGATCCCTAATTTACTGTGTTAATCTAAATCCTGCCAGTTTTATTCCAACATACCTGACATGTTTATATGGTAAGTCTAACGAAAGAAAAGTGTTTTTCAAAATTTTGTATTCTGATCACTTCTATTCTGAGCAGTAATTGAAACCAGCCTGCTGTTCACATTCGATTCTGCTTCTTTTGCAGTTCATAGCTGATGTTAGAAAATACAGCAGACTTGTAAATTACTGCTGAGAATTCCTGCTTTCCTATTTCCTTTACAGAGCTTCCTAGTCACATGAACTCTTTCAGTGATCAATCTCTTCCCCTTTTGTTCAATCCACGCCATGTTGGCTGGGAAAACAAACTAGGCTCATGCATAAAACCATTATCTTTATTCCAGTTGTTTCTTTGACAATGCCCAAACTATAAAGCATTTAATTTTTCCTGCATAAGCCATCTTGCTTTTAAAACATCAGTCAAATAATCATAGCTCATCTCCTAAGTTAGGTGGTAAGGATAATACTCTTACCTTAGTTAACTGCTTACTCCTCCCAGGGGTGAATACAGGAGTCTACTTTTAACAATCCTTACATTTGTACAAGCAGCAAAGGAACACCAGGTGTCTGCTCCCCTTCAAAGACTCTGCTTCTGCACTGCTTTTTAATCAACTAAGTGCAACTCCACTTCAGCTTTTCTTTCACCTTCCAGCTCATCATGAATGGCTCTTGCAACTCTCAATCAGCAGGATGCGTGTTTGATTGTACTTACGGCATCAAGACTAATCATATATCAACAAGAGCTTTCGGGATGACCCAGAACTAAAGATTATTCTGCATCTTTCCACAATTTCACTGACCTTCACGGGAGGTTGTACAACATCCCTTTGGCATTTTAAATTTCTAGAGAGGCAGTGCAGGAATTATCACCACAGGTAGTCAGGGAGCTTCACTATGATAAATGCTCATGCTTCAACATATATTTTGCTGAAAGGGGAAAAAAATCTGGCAGTCAGTTCAGGAATTAAATTTACTTGGGTGGGTGGGAAATTTATTTTGCAGGGGTTCCTTTATTACACAATTATTTATGACAATTTTATTCCAGTGTCCCAGCTCTCAACTCATAGTATGATACATGGGTATTCCCTCCCTACCACACACACACACACATTTTGTTTGATAGGTTGTTGTGGGTTTTCCGGGTTTTGAGGCCATGTTCTATTAGTATTTTTTGCTGACATTTTGCCTGCATCTGTGGCTGGCATCTTCAGATCCTCTGAAGATGCCAGGCACAGATGCAGGCGAAACATCTGGAGAAAATACTAACAGAACATGGCCTCAAAGCCCAGAAAACCCACAACCTATGGATTCCAGCCACGAAAGCCTTTGACTTTACATCGAACACACACATTTTCTTCGCACATCACATTTACTTTTATTATCTACTGTATTATCAAATAATCTGGAAAGCCTGATCCTATGTATGTTTATTCAGAATTAAATCTCACAAAGATTAACAGGATTTGCTTGCAAGCATGAACAGGCCCTCGATGTTAATCAGTCAGTTGCTGGGAATGTGCAAGTAGGAAGGATACATTACATAAATAAAATATACCAATATAGGATGAAGTAAGTGTGCTAGCTTATTCCCGTAAGTGGATTCAAATATTTTTTAAAACATGGTCCTCTTTAGAAAATGGTATTTTAATAAGTACTTGGCAGCATTACATGTTATGGAGGGTCTCACTGCAGAAAACAGACACCAAAAGACTAAATCCTTTTTCCAAAGAGCTTGCCACCTAAGACAAAATGTGTAGGCAATTCCTACAGAAGGTGGAGGTTTTTCTGTTTTAATAAATGGGAAACTAAGACACAGAAACAAAATGGTTCTGACAATACGACCATCTTTATTTGTAATAAACTTAGAAAAAATGTTTCTTTGTTAGCATATCCATGTTTGTTCGCAAGCTATAAAGTTACATACAGAAGCACATATTCAAATTATTGTGCTTTTAAACCACATATTTTCTATACTACTGGACAGTGCACCTAAAGCACCATTTCTTAACTAGGGGATATCTGCCTCTGTCCACAACCACTTCCCTCTTGAGCACAAAATCTCCCTCACTACACTTAGCTAAACTGTTGACTACATCAGCACTGCTGTTAAACATGGTTGAAGCTAAACAGGGTTCTGTTTTTGATCCTTAACCTAGCTAGTGATAAGTGCACTTGAACATTGATATTAATGTATTCCTTCCCAAGGATTAAAGCTGTCAGAGGAAGGCAGGGAAATCAACACTCATGAGGTACCATGTGTTGAATGATTCTTAGTCCAGAAAAAAGCATGCTCAGTAGAATTTTTCTGAAGTCAGTTCATCTGAATTTTAATTTTAGCTCAAAACTAAAAGCCTCTGTCTAATAAATCTGTGCCAAAAGCCTCAAAATGTCACCATAATCAGTACTGACATTTGTAAGTATTTGCTGCTGCTGCTGCTATAACTGCTGTTGGCTTGACTGTTGCCATGTGGGACAAGCATTCTTCCCCAACAATACACAAATGGAAAAGAAGCTTTATTGCAGTGGTCAAAAGACAGAGAGATTGCTTTGCAACTACAGCTGTATCATTTTTCCTTCCTGGTTTTAATATGGAATAGCTCTAGGCTACAGTACGACTACAACTCCCAGAAACTCCCAAGTAGCACTGCCCTGTGAGATTCTGGCTGGACATTTCTGAGGAGTTATAAACTCAAGAGGTCATTTTCTGTAAGTAACTAATATCAGGTTAACACTTTAACTGCAAGTGGCCTTTTCTCTTCAGGCAAGAGACTATTTCATTTATATCTGCTCAACTCTATGGATTGCATAGAGCAATTGCACATTTGAATCATGTGACTTCATATTATTGACAGCATTGGGTTATAGGCAGTGTTGGTGCACTGTTGTCCCATATAACACTGCTATTTGAAGAGGCACAACCTGTACCATTGGGGCAGGGGAAAATATGGCCTTAGTTCTAGGACCTGAAAACAAGACAAGACAAAAGGAGGCAAGAAAGAGCTAGTATTGGACGAAAGTAATGGCTCATCATCATAATGGCTGACTCTAACCCTGTAAATAATTTCTTATTTTTAATAAAAGGGACTAATAGCTATATCAATGTAAGTTGTTTGTGGCACCTGAACTATGTTGATCAGCAAGATCAGTCCATTAGGTTTAGATCTATAAAGCAACAGAATTATCTCCTTACACAGAAGAGAGTAAATGCGTTCTTACTTTATTATCAAATATCTTGGAAGGCTGTTTCTTCATTTGGGGTAGACATTCACAAAAACAAGAGGAATCTGACTTGAAACCTGCCCTTCATCTAGAATACAAATGGAAATAGTGGCCATGGTGTTAGTGAGACAGTCAATCTCACACAGCAAAGCACACTAACTATGCCAGCTGACCTACTTATTTTCCTTGGAACAGCCAAGCCACCTGTCTTCATGACACAACAGTCCTGGTTCAGCCTTATCAGCCAGGGTTGTGTACACAGTTTCTGCATGTTCTCTGTCTCCCACAACCCACACTAGAAATTACAAAAATGATTTCCTGCCTGATATTAATGTATTCCAACAGTTTGTTAAAAGTTGTCTGTGCTAAACTCCAGCTCCTATATTCAGCCAAGTTGAGAAATCCATATGCTATATTAAAAATATGTGATATTAAATGTATTTTGAAGCAGTAATTCATTATTCAAGCCAAAACAAATCAGCTTAAAAACATTCAAAGAGCATTTCATAAATAATTTAAAACTTGGGTTGCAACAAACATTTTAAAAGAAGCATTAAAAAGAACCTCTAGAGAGAAAAAGTCCATGAAGCAATCTCTTACTGAACTCAAAACAGAACAGCACTGAACAGTTTCTGTACATGTTTGTCCACCTCATCCCTTTCTAGGAAGAGGTGGGTAAAAGACACTTTTAATGTGGTCAATTATTAAACATTCAAAATAGTTCAGGGAACAATGTGTAGTAAAAAAACATCATGCACCTTGAAGTATTTTCTCACACATTTTAAAGGATGACCACTAAAGATTTCTAAAGTTATGTTTGGATTATTATTTGCTGTACCTAATGTATGTTATTACTGAAATTCAGTCTAGGCTGGTATCTATCCACCACTAATTCAAGAGCCTGTAAATGTTGCCTGGATTATAGCTAAAACTGACTGTATATACCCACACGACCATATTTCATAATGTTCAATGTATCTCATTACCTGTTTTAACCACTGAGGATACAAAAGGAATATGCATACAGCCATTTTTTATCTACAATCCAGGCAATGTTTACAGACCCTCAAACTAATGGTGCTTCAATATAATCCTGGGTAGAACTGCAATAGTAACAAATACTAGTTTAGCAAATATACAATCTAAGCATTAATTCAGAAATTTCCCAGGAGAATGTTTCAAAGCCATGTATATGTATCTTTCTGTGCTAGTTGACACTTTATGTATATGTGCTTTGAAGCAACTATTAGCTGCAGCTTTCTTCTTTGTGCTTTGATGTTGCCTTAGGCTTAAAGGTACAATACTCCATTTCCTGAAGATTTCCCAATCAGTGGAGAGAAGATGCTCACATGCCAATTGTTATGGCATGGTGCAAACTTTGTATTTTTGGAGGCAAAAATCCATAACTAACCCTTTCCGGAAAGTGATGTGGCCCAATCTGAAAAAAAAAGCCTGTATTATGAGGAATAAATCAAGATAACATAATAGCAGTACACATGTACTACCCAGAAGGCTGAATACAGCATGTTTTTCAGCCAAATACCACCTTTTCAGACTCATAAATTCTCATTTTCCAACTGCTAGAATATCAAGATGCTACGCAAATATACTACTTCCTAGGAAATGACTAATTTAGAGAGGAATTTAGAAGTGAAAAGCAAGTACACTCTGCGACAG
The DNA here is from genome assembly GCA_948474755.1 of Ctenosaura bakeri. Lineage (NCBI taxonomy): Eukaryota > Metazoa > Chordata > Lepidosauria > Squamata > Iguanidae > Ctenosaura > Ctenosaura bakeri. The sequence continues at coordinate 18,098 of CAOLHI010001153.1, read as the reverse complement.
TTGCACTAGAATGTAGCAAATGGAAAGAAGAACCATTCTGTGGGAGAAATCAGCAACCAAATATCAAGCCCCTCAAGTATACATTCACACAAAAACACATACACACACCATCTCACTCTAGTTGTATGCTACATTTTCACTCACCCAACCAACAGAAGAAACACACTTTGGATGGAGAACTATTTCATTTACCTATAGTTAATGTACAGTAAAGTGGGTTTACAGTTGCATTTATGGGATAAGACTGATACAATGAAGATGAACATTATACCTAGACTTGTTTACATTATTTGTTATTGCTTCTATCTTGCAAATATTTTCCAAAATGTAATACATCGTTTAGGAAACTGGGGCGGGTGGGGGCTCTTTTCCTCTCAGAATGTTGATGAAAACTTCCAGCGCAACTTCCAGTTAAAGAAGGTGGGTTTGGTTTTTCAGTCCTGGCCAATATCATCAGGCATATTTGCTACCCTGCTCTAAATTTTGGACTTCTTTACACAGAACACACACCATGGTCAGTTTTGGAATCCTCTTTTTTGGCACTTTTATCTAAATGGATGAAATTAGGTACTTGATCTGCTGAAACAGATAAGGTATTGCCTATAATCTTTGCAGTTAGAACCATGTGGCAAATATCATCAAATTAGTTACAATTTGATCCATATACTCATACTAAACTGATCCTATGGGGAAATCCTGATTAAAAGATAGAGGAGAAAAATTTCTATGGAACATGTGCCTTCTGGCAAATCCTATGTTCTATGGTAAAGCAGTTTTAGGTACTGCCTTCAGCAAAGTAAAAAAGGAGGGATTTTGACAAGCAACAGTGATTCAGCAAGGAAGTAAGTCTGAGCAATAATGGTGGATTCTTTGGACAAGCACATCCCAGTTTTCAGTCTCTGTCAGTTCAGGTTTAATACTGATCCATGCTATTCCAGCCAGCTTCCCTCTAAGGGGTGTCAAGAAGTCTCTCGTCAGTGTCACTTGTTCCCAACCTATCAAAGAAGGGTTACCCAATACACCATCTCAGAACTATTGGGCTTGAGGGTAACAGAATGTGAGCACTTAAGCCACTGGCAGCCTCCTTAACCACAATGGCCTGTCAGCTTAAGGCCAGCCATAATGACAGGAATCTCCTCAGTAGATTTTGTAGGGCAAAGATCAGTCTTAAGTCTGATCTGAACCTACAGATTTCAACTGGTTTTCCAAACAAGGCAGACAGCAGAAAGAAGTCACCTTAGCATTGAAGCTTTTGTTATATGGTGTACTTTATACCTTTCATTTACATTCAATAAGTATATATATTCCTAGGATACAGCTTGGGGTGAACTGGTCTACACTGAAAGCAGAACACATATATCATTTCAACATACTATGCTGGTTGAAAGTTCAGTTTACTGCTGAGAGACAAATAAAGACATTATTAGCAAATGGTCTAAGTGACAATTCTATTTGTGACAATGAGTATGGTAATCCAAAAGGGCATTTTGTTTTTGTCTTCAGGAAGTGCCACTACTGACACTATAGAACCCATTCCATTTTTTTCTTATTAGGTTTTTACATTTTTATATGCTGTTTTAGCTTTAGAACCATATAGAGATCCATATGGTGCTGCATATGCTTCCTATAAAAAAGCTGACGTGTGAGCTGACCTTTCCTGGCTGCCTATGTCATTGGCTGGCAATGATACTAGCTATGAAGTAATTTAGATATTGCTCTGAGCATGAATACAAACTGAATGAAATTAGTTCCCTTCCTTCCACCTAATTTTATAGAACATTTCATATACAGTCTTTGTTCAGCCCCACCATAATTCTATGCAGTAGGCAACATTGGGACTGTCATCCTGAGAGGTGAACTTGAAAAAGGATTTGAAATTTCATCTTCATCTAATCTCAAGCATCTTATCCGCTGGGTCATTAATGCTATACACTGTAACTCTAACCATAAACATCTGAAAGTACAAAGAAGACTGGATTCCTTTAAGTAAACAATATTTGTTTAAGAAAAAATATTAATGTTATAAGACCACAGAACTTTGCAAACGTTTTTACTAGGCAACTAAAAATATATCTTCCCAACTACAATAAAAACAAAAGTACAGCATCCCAGGGAATTCTGAATGAGAACCCAATTCAGCAGAGGGACTTAATCTTTCTCTGATGGAAAAATCTTCCAAACAAGTATACTTGGAATCATAGCCAAATTGAACAATGACTCCAAGTGACTTCATTCAGTTATGTATGGAGACGTAACTGCATTAAGCTATTCAGATACAAATATACCCACAGCTACATAAAGCAGCTGTGATCAGGGAAGCCTAAAATGAAAGTCAGACTTCATTTTACCAGTCCTGTTTTCTCAGTGGCCTTAAACCTACATTAGAAGTAAAAAAAAACTTGCTCTCTCATGGCTCATTTAAAAATTCTGAACCAGCAATTGTGCTCAGACTCGTACTGTCAGCCCTCCATTTTCAAAAGGTTTAGGAGCACAAGACCCCATGAAAGAGAAAAAATCATGAATAAAAACAGCAAATGCTATTTTTTTAAAAAAAACAAAACAAAACTGAGAACACTTTTCTAGGGATCTCTAGGTTCTCCAGTGCAATTCCTTGGTCAGCTTCCAGCAGAAGTAGGCCACAGAGTCACTCTGGAGGACGCAGCAATGCATAGATAAGTGTTCTCTTTAGGAATCCCTAGATCCTCCAGTGCAACTACGGCAGAAATTGATGCACAGAATCACACTGGAGGACCTAGAGATTCCTAGGGATACCGTTTTTTTTTTCTTTGGTGGGGCAAGTACAGTAAGAATTTTTTTAATAAAATAAGTAAGTCACAAACAATCAAATCTACAATGTTGAACCTGCAAAAGTGGAGGGCCAACTGTAGTCATTACTGTGAGGAAACAATTTATTATCTTGCATAACTATTGCCAATCTCCCTAAAAAGAATCACTAGTAAAGTAACAGTGATTACGGTGGGCAACATAAAGTGAAGGAGGGCACCGCTATGCATGTCAGAGACTCCGTAAGTGTAGGATACAGTAGTATGCAGCAGCAGGCACAAAGCCACATTGTATCCCCATGGAGTCCCTGTGAAAAGGAGGCTATCCAGCATGTTGACCAGCAAGGAGATTTTGTATACCCTTTCACATACATGTTGTTCCAAATGCAGCACTTTAATTCTCAGCATGGATGAGAATGGCAGTCATTCACTTTTCTAGTAAAAAATAAATGTGTACTTAAGGACAGCCTGGCTGTAGCATGTGAAGACTAGACTACTTTGAGCCAATAGTGACTTCAGTGTTTGAGGCAGGGTAGATTTTGATTCTAAACCACACTGAAGTCTGTAGTTCATTTAATGAGAACTCAGAGAATTCAAAAGGCCAGACTGAAAGCTCATCTAAGTCAAGTACAGTAGCTCATTAGCAGCCTTTCTTAAGTCATGCAGCAACTCTTATTCAGAAGCACACTGTCCTGATACTATAGATAATGTTAAAACTGTATAGAACTGGTAGCTACTGATAGCCTTATTAATTTGTCTAACCTAAATTAAACCAACTTCATGGCTTTCATACTACAGTAAAATTTAGGTCTTAGATACACAAGTACTCCTCTTTTCACTTGTCTTATATCTTTCATCATTCAGATTCTCTGCAAACCCTCAAAACCTCTCCTCATTTATTTTCTCTGTCCTGTGCATAATTTTATATAATGCTATCATATCACTTCCTCCTTTTTTCTAGGTTAATGAAACTACAGAGAAAAGATGGAAAAGTGTGAGACGGAAAAGAAATGGGGAAAGCAAAAGGTCAGTGCTTTGAAATCTTCTATGCATAGTTTGAAGAAAACCCTGTTTTATGAGGATTGACCCTTTTCAAATTTTCTTTAGTATGTAAGCCAACTATAAATTGTCACACATATTTTCACAACTTGATACCATGTTCACAAGTTGTCTCCAAAAACAATTTCAAACCAAGTTTTGGAATTAAACAGGAGAGAAAAGAAAACAGCATCCTACTTACCTGTCTCCTTGTAAGCAATATTTTCCAAACAAGAAAGATCTGAATCAAATCCTAGATGTCTTCATGCTCCTTTATTTTGTTTCAATCAATGGCTGGTCTAGAGTGCCTCTTAATGAAGAAAGTCCAGCCATGTTTAAGACAAAATTACCCATGTGTTTGACAGCATTTTGCTTTTCAGAAGACAACCATGAAGAAGTGTTTGCTTCCAATTTAAAGCATTTATTAACATTTTTGTGCTGTGCTACAACGTGCAATTTTCCTCCTAGTCCTTTGCCAGCTTTCTTGCTTTCTTAACATCATACCAGTAAAGTGGAAACCAAGCAATGTTTTCTTTTATAGTTATACAGAAAGCAAGAGAGACTCAAAGCATTCACAGTAAAGAACTGGATTTATCTGGCCACTTCCTTAAGGAAATTCAGCACTACTCCACCCAGCTTCCAACATGAAAGCACAGTTCATGTACATGAGGGAAACAAAAGAAACAGGAACTGACAGGGGCCAACACATTGCATGTTTGTGTGTGCGTGCGTGCGTGCATGCACACACATGCATGAGAGAGAGAGAGATACAGGGAGAGAGGTAAACATTTATCCATCATCAGAATCTGTCCTTTTGCTCTGGAAAAAAAACAGCCATCAATAGTGCAGATGGTAAGCTGTTTGAGTTTAAGTTACAGTCAAAGGGAAATCTTCATCCTAGGGTCCAACAGAAGTTGAGAAGGTGGCACACATGCTAACTCAGGGTGCCTTTTTATCTGTTCCAACTCTTGCACATGCCTGGAGAAACTCTGTGAATTCTCAATAATATTCCTTCAGGTAAAAGTTTGGGAGTTGTAAAACTAGTAGCAGTGTGGAAGGAACACAATGTAATTGACTTATAAACATAGCTCTACTATTAACATGTAGCTCCACCTGCATATAATTACTATTTCACATAACAAAGAGACAGAAAGATGAAGAGGGAAGGCATTTAAAGTCAAAAATTGGCAAAGTTCCAAACTAAGTACTATAAGGGCTGACACATACTCTTCCTTGTTCCCTCGTTTTCGTAATTTTTAAATACTCTATTCCATTGGGCTGGGATAGTCTACTCTAGAACCAGAGAGTATCTGAAATGGGGAACTGGTAATTATTTTTCCCCACTATGCCAGAGATGGGCATCATATTTATACCCACTGACTATTAATGTTTTTTTCTTTCCTGGCAACTCACTAGGGATTGGCAGACAATGGCCTGAGGACTGGCACTAGTCCAGTGACCACCACTTTGAGTAGTACTGCTCTAAACAAAATATCTCTGTAGTTTCCTATCCCTTAATTGACTAATTTTCTGCCTTGCTGTCTTTAAAGATGGGTACTACAAAGGATTTGGCCTCCTAAATATTTCTAGGTTTATTTTTGTTTCCCTGTGTATTTTTTGAACAAATACTACTACATTTTTACAAACAGCAGATTTGCCAAAACATATCATTTACTAGAACAGATCTGCTATATGTCTAATTAGTGTTTTAAAAATTTGACACCACAGCAACCACTTGTGCAAAAGAGCCAACATATGTTTCTTTGTAATGAATGGATAACCAAACTCGATTGGAATCCTACAAACAGGATATGAATGCCACAGGGATCTCCTGATGTTGTTTCCTGGCAGCCATATTCAAAGGCATACAGCCTCTGGTTCAGGAAGTGGATTTATAGTCATCATTAGTCGCCTTTATTTTCCGTTAATCTATCTAATCACTATTTAAAGTCACCTAAGCTGCTGGATATCATATGTTGTGGTAGCATATTCCACAGCTTGACTAGCATCAGCTGCTATTGTTGTGTACTTTCAAGTCATATCTTACTTATAGTGACCCCAAGGCAGGGTTTTCTTGGCAAGATTTGTTCAGTGGGGTTTGCCATTGACGTTCTCTGAGACTGAGAGTATGACTTCCCCAAGGTCATACAGTGGGTCTCCATGGCTGAATGGGGATTTGAGCTATGGTCTCCAGACCCATAGTTCAACACTCAAACCACTATACTGCACTGGCTCTCAGTATCAACTAGTACTTCTTTTTAAAAATCTTTGCCCACACAGTTCCCTGCTGGATTACTGCAGACTACAGTATTATGAAAGTAGAAGAAACATTTATCCTTCAATAACCCAGTGATGGAATACAGCTCCCCAGATTTAGATGAACTGTAATTGCTATTAGCCCTAGCCAGTACAGCTAATGGTGGGGAATGCTCGGAGTTGCTATATAACATTATCTGGAGGTCTGCACAAGTCTTACTCCTATACATCTATCAGCTATACACCTATCATAAATCAACTTATCCACCTTCTCTGTAAACCAGAGGTGAATGACTTCCAAAGACCGGGAGGCCACATATCTTCCCCACAGGCCCCAAAAGAGACCCTCTCCTTTTCGTCTCTACACACCCCTTCCAAAAAAAACCTGTGGCATACTTTTTTTCACTCAGACTAGCCAATAGCACTCACAGAAGTCTCCAAAGATGATTGGCCATTTTGCCTCATTTTTGGCCTTTTGTCACCTGATTTAGGTCCAAACAAACCATTTTCTCAAAATCTGAAAAAACAAAACAAAAAACCACCTGTAGGGGTCTCAATATGGCCAGGGCGCTTGCCAAATACCTTGTTCTAAACAAAAACACCCTAAACATTATAACATTTGCTCACAGAGGTGCTGTTCAGCCCTTGATAATTTTGGTTGCACTTTTCTATACTTATTAAAGTTTTTGTGATACAGTGATCGGACCAGTAGTCAGTATTCTAATTTGGTCACTGCACAGAATTGTTTGCAAAGTATTTCAATACTGGCAACATAATTTTAAATCAATTTCCTAATGACATCTGCCAGTAAACTTGCTTTTTTTCAAGGCAACCAAATGCTAGCTTAACTGTTCCCCTCAGAAGTCCCTTCCAGCACAGAATCAACAGCAGATATGTGAAATCAGGACCTTATTTATTTATTTATTTATTTGCCCCCATGGCCTCCATGGCCAGCCAGAGTTGATAATACTGCGGAAGATGGAATAACAATCTGACTCAGCATAAGGCAGATTCCTTATTCCTATGTGAGCAACAAATTGAGACAGACTGCTCTGTAGGACATGATACTCAACAGGAGAACAGAAGAAAAAGTGGACAAGAAAAAAGCAAAAAAGACAAGCAGTCAGTTGTGGTCTGCTAACATTCCCCAAACTACAAACAATTTTTAATTCTAATGCTATATTTCTGTCCTCATTCAGGTACTGCTACTGTCTCCTTCAAGACAAGAAAGAGACATGTAGGCAGACCAATTCTTCAATCAGGGCCAGAGGCAGCTTTTAGGGAGCTAATCCTCACTTTCTTGAAAGTTAATTGTATTCCATGGCTGCTAATCAGTTCATCTCCTGATCCTGAATAATCATGCACACATAGCCTACAAGTGTAATTCCTCATAATTTTGTTGAGTTGAGAACATGTGTGTTTTTTGAGGGTGTTCCTGCATGGCAGGGGATTGGACTGGGTGGCCCGTGTGGTCTCTTCCAACTCTACATTTCTATGATTCTATGATTCTATACTGTTCAAGGATTTTTCCCCTAATGAACAAGCATCTTGTAAGAAAGGCATGTGATCCCATACAACAGAATAGAATCTTGAGTGCAAGCCAGACTGGAAAAAAAAAGGTAAAGGAAAGCCCTCAGAATACTTACAAAGATAACTGAAGCAGAAACACTACTGGAGAGCTCTGCAGAGTCATGAAGTAAATTACATTCTTCACCAACAACAATAAAATCATAACTGACTGGGGATACAAAACACACTGCATAGTATTTGCTTTTCCAATGAAATCATTGTGCAAGTATTCCTGACTACTAAAGCAAAAATGAAAGACTTGTACAAATTTCATGGACTTATCATCGTGTAGAACATATGAACTTCCCTGAAGGTACAGAACAGAAGGGGGGAGGTGTTCTGTATATGACATTATGCACTGATAGATCATGACTAGCACATGTATTCTCAGCAGTTGAAAATGTTTACTTTTTAAAATGCTAGCCTTTGTCTTATTCTTCATCTGTGCAGCTGTTTCCTTACTTGTGTATAAGTAACATCTTTAGATTGCAGTCTTAAAAGACAATCCTGTGCTTTGCTTTGTTTTGTTTTTAATGTACTTCTTGCTGAAATTAGTGTGATTGAATAAATCAGGCTGAGACAGTGGCAGAAGTTAGGCAAAGGAATTCATACATTAACAACTAGAGGGGAGATAGTTACAGTGGCAAAAGAGTGGAAAGCAGAAGAGGTCAAATTATTGAAAAATTATCCATATACTTAATTATAAGCAGAGCAAAAGCTCCCAGGAGCTTCAATAGAGCTTTCTATTTTTTTAAGATTCTACCAATGAAAAACTACAGATGAATCCTCTCTTCCAATATAGCCAGTTTCTTAAGACACCCTAAAATATTTAAGAAAATAAACTGAAGTATGCTACTGAATATATTTCTTTCCCAAAATACAATTAATTTCCTCAGACAATTTACAAAGCACTGAGAATCCTACTCAACCCTCTAGCCTAAGCACAGTAATGAAAAACAGGAAAGTTAATTCACTAGGTTAATATATCAGCTGTCACCAGAGGGATAGATGGCCCTAAGCTTTACTTATATTAAAATGAATGATACTATTAATATTTTTATCAGAATTAAAAAGGGAAGTTTATGTGCAAGAGAAAAAAAGTGAAACACAAGAATAGGAACTCCTAATATACATATGCCTATATATTTTGGTTAGAACAGATGACTAGCCAGGAAAGAAATCTGCCGGTTGAAAACATCAAGTCAGTATGTAGACAAGATACCAAGCTTCCTACTGTAGTGACTTTTGACTTTTTCTTATGAGCATTAACATTAAACTGTCTTCTCAAATACAATTAATCTAGAGTGCCAACATGTGCTTTTGCTCTTTAAAAGAGTCTTCATGTATTAGATGCATTAGATGCTGCTTCATGCCTAGAATGGGATGACTCATCTGCTCCTCAAACCAAAGCATGTAATAAGATTCTTTTGGTACAAAGATACCTGAAAAAGAGAATCTAAATGTTGCTTCTGTCATATATTGGGAAGTTCTGCTGTCACGGTGTGCCTTCAAACTGCTTCTGACTTATGGTGATACTAAGGTACACCTATCACTCAAATCACTGTACCTTGCTGGCTCATATTAGGAAGTACAGTAAATGAAATCAAAGCACTGAAAGGGACTGAAGAGGCCATCAAAAGGACTGGTTTCCCTTGAGGCAATATGTACCTTATCTACTCTTACTATTTCTCAAAACTGTGTAATTATTAGACAAAAAGGACAATTATTAGATAACAGGCAATGATTTTGTAAAGAAATCAAGGAACAGAAAGTATCTCAAAGATGGAGGAATTAAGACTAATCATTCTCCTCTTACAGAAATGACACTATGCTATCCGCTTCCAAAATAACTAAGCAAGCAAAGCAAACACACATTCCGGTGTATCCATGGTGAGCCCGCTACATCATCATCTAAGTGTGACAAAGATTCCGGGTTCATCTGAGACTATAATGAATACAAGGGGATTCTCCTGTACACCCTTAACTGCTTCCAAATTGTGATGGACCACCACCAGCAGGGCAATATAACTCAGCTGACCTTCAAGAAAGCCCTCCATTGGGTGGAGCTCAGCTTCCCCAATCAAGGAGGAGGGGGCTGACACACCCATTGGTCAGCTCTCCAGAGCTAGAAGTCTCCCTGTGAAGAATTTTAGAACAGAACAGCATTATTACTCTGAGACAGCTCATGTGAGAAAAATTCAAACCAAACAGCTTAAATAGGGCGGGGTGCCTAATCCTCCCCATTGTCTCACCAGACACAATGTTAATATATCACATATTGCACAGAAAAAGAATAGTTACTTGTTCCATTAATTTTGAAACCTCAAGAATGTTCACCAGGCAAAAACTGGCTCAATGGATTAAAAAGAGTTTCTGAATGGCAGATGTTTTAACCACATCACAGTAGTTGCAACGAAGTCAGCTCAAATTTTTAAAAGCATTGCTGTAATTATACTTGCACACAACTTTCATGCCTTTGAAGGGAACATCTGTACAGAATAAATTTTTAGGGTGAGCACTGTAGTGTAAAATACTGTGGGCGAATGCAGTCACCTTTACTTAAATACCACAAAGCTGTGCTAAACATAATTGCAATTTACCCTGTGAAACCATCAGCTATTTCAGACAAGCTGCCTTGGGAATGATCCAGCATCATTAAAATCAATGTGCGCTTTGACATTGATTTTAATACAGTCTGTTCTACCTGTTTGAATAACAATGGCTATTATGTAAGTACAGCATTCCTTTGGAACAACAACAACAACAACAACATACCATGGGTTTAACTTACACAGTGCTTAATTTGAGGAATGTTTCTTCACAATATCAAAACCTTATGCACAAGGTGAGAAAACCCTTATTGCAAGGACACAAAAAAATCAATATACTGAAATATAAAGAGACTTACATAGTTTATATAGACTAAACTCACTGAACATACATTATCAAATAACAAAAAAGGATCTAAATGACTATCGCCACTTACCATTTACTTAGCTTTGATCCTAGAAAAATGTACATAGGAGTACAGAATACTAGACAGAAGTATGAACAGCTAAATAAGGCTCCAAGTGTACATTTACCAAAGTAAAGGTACCAGATGTCCATATTCCCTACTGAGCAAATGAAATATCCACTGCTTTTCTTTAAATCTTTTTTGGAAAACCTATGTATGCCCACTCAAAAACAAGTATCACCGAGTTCACTGAATTTTGTTGTGAACCTTCAAGCTGTTTCTAAATTATGGCTACCCTAAGGCAAACCTATCCTGGGGGTTTCCTGGCATGATCTGTTCAGATGGAGTTTCACAGAATCATACAATCATAGAGTTGGAAGAGACCACAGGGGCCATCCAGTCCAACCCTCTGCCATGTTTGCCTCTTTGGCTGAGAGAGTGTGACTTGCCCATGGTCTATTCCCAGGTAAAAATGTACAGGATTGCAAACTATGATGGAACACCCTTCCACATGTAATTAATAATTATTTTTTAGCACCAGTGTGGTGCAGTGGTTTCAGCTCTGAACTATGGCCCTTTCCACACAACACTGTTGTCCCACATTGGGGACAGGACCCAGACAACAGTTCTGCATGACATCGCCCAGGTCCCGATCATGCCACAAATCATTCATGGATTCTTCCTTTCAATGACAGCAATCGTGCCACCCTCCTGCATGTACCTGAGCTGCCGAGGTACAAGGCCATGCTTCCTGCCCCAGTGCAGCCTGGGACAGTGCCTGGCTGCGCTGCGGAAGGAAGAGGCATGGCCATTGCATCTCTCCCATTCCTGCAGGCAGCCAGTACGGAGGGGAGTGCTCCTGTGGAGGGGAGTGCTCCTGTTGCACTCCCCTCCTGGGACAGGCTCTACTGGGATCCCCACAGGACACCACTGGGATCCAGTAACCTGCGGAAAGAGTCTATGACTTTGGAGACCAGGGCTGAAATCCCTGCTCAAGTCATGAAAACCAACTGGGTGACCCTGGGCAAGACATACTCTCTCAGTCTCAGAGGAAGGCAAAGGCAAGCTGATTCTGAACAACTCCTGCCAAGAAAACCCAGTGATAAGTTTGTTATAAGGTCATCATAGAATCATAGAGTTGGAAGAGACCACAACAACATTACAACAATCACCATTTCAAACTGTGAGAAAAGAGTTAGTATGCTTCTGGATTTATGCTGGACTTAAGATAGTGTGTTTCTTTTAGTGTAAAAACACAGAAACTACAGGTCTAGTTCATTACTATTATCTGGTTTATTGCCCTGTGTAAGATAAATAATTGTCAAGAAGCATCAGCTTGGTGACAGACCCTTAGGCTCAGTATGAGCTGCTTTCTTCTACAGTACAAATTTAAAAAGATTATCTATCACTTTCTCTGACTGAAGTCTGTTTCAAGACTTTGCTGTGAGGACTGATGAAACAGCAGGAGTGGAAAAACAGAAAGGAAACATTCCAATCATTTTTACTCAACTATGTAGGCAAAATGCAAGGGGAGGGGAAGACAGAAATGAAATTAAAGTACAATATTGTAGCCAGGCTTCTTAAAATTGCAAGATAAGAAGAAAAATAGTTAAAATCTAAGTTTGGATTTGAAAGATTTGAAAGAAAAAGCATTTGAAAGATACAAAAACACTCACCTCAGAAATAAAAGTACAAAGAGATAAGGCAACATATATACAAGCCTTTCCATTCCTATGTAACATTAGCAAAAACGGGTTGCACAAACATTTTCAATATGCAATCTGTACATTAAAAAGCAGTATTTGAACATCAATCTTTAGCTTAATATTAATTCTCACACGTAACTAAGCCTGTGCATTTGTAACCAAACTTGCTATATATCTGCCTCTCTCCCTCCTTCCTCTAACACAGAGGTAGGCAGCTGCAATTGGACTATGGACAGCTGTGTGCCTGCAAAATTATGTTCCATGTTTTATTTTATGCTTAAAACATCTCCACACACCTTCTATGAGGCATATGAGGTAACTTTGCCATGGCAGAAGGGGTATTTTAAGCTTAGAGGAGCTCTCTTTTTAGCTAAGAAATGAGCCATAAGTCAATTTAGTTGAAAAAAGACCTCTTCAAGACCCAACAGCCTGGGGAGAAGGGGCAAAAAAAAAAATGCTGAAATTGCAGCTGTACTAGACATTATAGGCAAATCTATATGGAAGCTTCAAAAAGATCTTGGAATCCAAACGAGATACACTGAATTTGACCTTATTTGGCTTTTCCTTGCCCTTTTATTTGATTATTGGTGACCTAATGGTTTTGATAATATTGTGATTCCAAATTCATGGGCTTTTAATCTGCATTATTAAAGATCTGAATTCACTCCAAATGTAAGCTCATTTATGACATGCTATTAAACTTTTTTTTAATGAGTCAACATGGTACAATGGCTTGAGCACTGGACCACAAGCCTGGAAACCAGGGTTCAATTCTCCTCTCAATCTTGGAAACCCACTTGGGTGTGACACATACTCCAAGCACCAGAAAACCCACGACAGGTTCATCTTAGGCTTGCCATTAAGTTCGAAACTACCTGAAGGTAACAACAACAACAACTTTATTTAGGATACTATTATATTGCCATTCCTGCCATACCGATTTTATCCTCAAAACAATCCTGTGATGCAAGTTAGTCTCAAAGAAAGTGATTACTTCAAGTTTATGCATATAATATTCGATTGCAAAGCTAACTTGAAGTCAAAAGCTATTCCACTGGGTGGCTAGCCATTTCAGCAAGTACTTAACTGCATTATCACACATGGAAGAAAAGGAAGGAAAAGGAAGGAAAAACAGTAAGAAAATTAATTCCCCACTTTCTGATGCAGTCAGAGCAAGAAAGCAATTGGAATAACTCAGGGGTTGCAGGGACTAAATAGATCTGAATCTTTTTATAAAAAATGAGTGTGTTCCAGGAGGCGGAATGTTGAAATCAATAGCAGTTCTCAGTAAATGCCGTTCTATACTTTTAACAGAGCAATACCGCCATATATTTATTAAATGAGCAACAGATTATTGCAGCCTCCCCCAGTCTGATGTCCTATGCTGACTGGGTATAAGGAGAGTTGTAGTTCCGTATGTTTCAAAGGCAATAGGTTGGAAAGGCTGAATTATTGTTTGGTGTCTTTTGAAAAGGCTCTGCTATTTGAATAATATGCTTCATGCCATCAGACAATGTGATTGCTGCTTAGTTGTTCCGTGTGGTTTTGGGGATGGCTGAATCCAAATAATAGACAGAACCAGTGGGTATACCTCAGTGGAACTTAATTTAAGCTGTTATCTCCCTTATAGACTTCTATAGAAAAAAATATCAAGGAACAGTGAAATCATATGAGTGCATATGGACAAGCTGTTTCTTAATAGAAGGTATATGAACTTTATGAACACACACTGTACCATATTTAGGAATGTGAGGCAATATTATAACTGTTGAGTATTTGATATTCACAGGACTTGATTATAAGATCTAGAATGGGTGTACAACTTCATTATGACTATTAATAATATAAATCACAGTTTGTTTAAATGGTCATAAAATATTATTTTGTATTTATATGTACACAGCTCATCCTCCTCATCATGGAAAGTGGATCAATCTCAACCCTTTCATTCCCGAAGTATGGCCTATGTGAGGATGTTACTGTAATCTCAGCTGTCTTAGGGAGAATGTTAACCCAGAAATATCAAAGATCTTGAAAATCGTTTGAAAACCCTGGATAGATTAATAAATTGTCTTTACTGCCAATCACTGTTCAGAAGAAGAGGAGCTAGGGTTTTTGCTTCTTTTCACAATCTGTCAATAATTTCAGAATATTCAGCACGTGTAGAATAGTGGCTAAATACAATTCTCAGTTCCAAATCAGGTAAACCTACTGAATGAGACTTGTAAAGTGAACATTTACATAGGTCCAGATTATAAAATGGTCCTATGCTGGGAGGGACTAACAACTAGATTTAGCCTATAGTCATAACTCAGGAAACACAGCTCATTTTGATTTTTCAGTACCGCTGTGTGAGTTTTTATCGTTAACGGAAGGCGAAGTCTCTTAGGTGACTGTGAGGTAATTGGTTTTCAAGAGATTATTACTAATTTAATAGCTTCATTTCACAGGTCAAATAATTGTTTTTCAAGTTATCTGAAAAAATGATTAGGATGAACATTTAAAGTAGGTGTTTTAAACAGCAATACATATGCACAGTTGACTATGAGCCCATAGTTTTTGAAAAAAAGTTTAGTATTTCAGAAAGGCAAAAATTAAAACATTTTTACAAATTAAATATATAATATCCATAAATGGGGGGAAATGTTGGAAGGTCAACAAGTTCCTTAAAAAATTATGCTGCCTCAAAAAAAAAAAAAAAAAATCCCAGAAGTCAAATTGAGACTGTTGCTAAACTCAGAATAATGTTAGCTTATGTGATGCAAACTATTGTTGAAACCTAAGTACATTTATAAGATAGTTAATAAATCCCTTTTTCATGGCCTGTCAGCTTAGAGAAAGAGTGCCTGGCAGAACATGAAAACAGTTCCACTATTCACAGAATCCAAAGATTTCTCTTTTTCTTTTACACTGCACACACACCACACACACACACACACACACAGATGTATCATAAGTGTGTGTGTGTATTAAAAAGAGTGTAAAGAAAAGCTAATGAATTTCTTGATTCAAGCCTTTAAATCTTAAATGGCCATCCTATTCTTGAGTATAGCTAAAGAGCCTCCATCTTCTAGATTCCAACTGGCAAGGGGGCTTCTTGATAAAGAATGATTGAGAGATGTTTGGGGATTGTTTGTCCTTGTTAGAACCAAACCTTTCTCTACATAAAATACTGATTAGAGATGTCAACATCCACATTTCATACAATACAAGAGCAAGAGTTGTATATTGTCTGTAGAAAGGATCCTGCTAAATACTGAAAGATCTTCCAGTCTATGCTTGAAAAGAGTAACTAAAAATAGGCCAATAAATATTAATTCTAAATGTACACAATTTTTATTTTTACTTTTAGGTGCCTTCAAGTAAAGAAATAAACTATGACTTACAATGATGCCATCATAGGATTTTCTTGGCAAGATTTGTTTTCACTTTTGACAATTTGCACAGGTATTTTTTCATAATATAAACAAGAAGTCTTAATACGTACTTCCACAGGTCACCCAGACTAGAATTCAAATGGATAAGATCACTCTTCCATGTTTTCAGATCCAAGATCAATTGAGAGTACAGAGTATTTGCTATTAAAAATTGACTCACGGAGAACTGTAGAATATTAGACAATTTTCCTCTTTATTTTCCCCTTTATTTCCCTATACACCTCTACATCATAAAATGAAAACAGTAAAACTTTACTGCAATCACAAGTAAGTTTTTTAAACAGGCTAAATTTTGTAACTAAACGCAGAAGACGGGGTAAGAATTATGCAATCCTCAAGGCATTATTGGACTGCAACTCCTTACAGCCCTAGCTAGCATTGCTTAAGGTGAAGGTTTGTGAGAACAGTTCAGCAACAGCTGGAAGACCACATGATTCCTACTTCTGATGTAGGGAATACATACGTTTTTGCAACCAGCCCTAAGGCATATCAGTATCTTCTACACAGAAAAAGGTATTTTTCTACAATGTATGGATGAAGTATCATTGGGAGAAGGGGGTTGTTGGAGATCACAGCAAAGTAAAAACCTACAACATCCTAGAAGTATAGCTATTAGTATTACTGTATCTTTACATCAGAGCTTTCCAAACTTTCCATGTTGATGACACACTTTTTAGACATGCTTCATTTTGTGACACAGTAATTCAGTAAGTAATTCAGTAAATGGCACCTGAGCCTGGCCCACCATCTGAGCCTGGCCCACCACTGCCACTCTTGCCAGGGTCTTCCTCAGCCTTGGGGGGCAGCAGTGGAAGAGGCAGCCCCTCTATCTGAGCCTGGCCCGCCACAGTGACGGGAGAGGCAGCCCCTAAACCTGTTACATTTGTGCAACACACCTACACACCTAATGTGTCATGATACACAGTTTGGAAAACTCTGCTTTACATGGTCTATATTTCAACCAACTAGTTGATTTTACAAGATATGAACAGAACTATTTAACAATCTAGTATTACTAAAATATTACAATGAGATTTACACAAATGTTTTAATAAGTTAATTCCATGTTTTCGGTATCTCTCTGCTTTTTGACAACACTTGTAAAAAGGATTTATAGAATATATTAAATATGCAAACCATAACAGGATAGGGATTTCTTCAAACTACATTATATCTTTGATGACAACTGTGACAGATTTAAATTATATGATTAAACGGCAGAAAGTTCTATATAGGTACTCTCAGAAATTATTTAGAACAACATATTTGGTAAGCATTTGAAAAGAAAAAAGAGAGAAGTTTTAAAAAGGATTCATAATGACAACTTACATTTTCACAAAATGCATATGGATCACATACCAGAGTCTTTGGCAAAAAGAAAAGTATATGCTGATACACCATAAAAGAAAAGTATATGCTGATGCACCATACACCAATGAAGCTGGAATGTTATAAGAAATTGTCAATGAAACAATAAGAACAACAGGATCATCTTTTCCAAATCACTCCATTATTTCTAATGAGTAAACCCCTGTTTGTCCAAACTATCTGAACAAACTCTTATTCTGAAATAGACAAAGCAAGGAAATGTTAATATATGAGCAGATAATAAAACCGCTGACTCCAATTTTATGTAAATTATGATTATCCGCTGTATTTCAAGATTTGAGTGATATCCACGAGTACCTTCTGTCTATATGTTTAAAAAAGCAGTATGGCACTCAACGCTGAATAACCCCTGCAGAAGTTCTGGACACTATTTCTATTATAACAGCTAAAAAAGTCAATTGTGAAGACCCTGCAAGTGCATCCAGGATATAACAGCAGGGGATCATCCTGTTTTACTAGGCCATTTGTTTTAGCAGCTCAGAATAGCAGATGGGTGAACAGGAGTTAAGTCAATATGAAGG
Source organism: Ctenosaura bakeri (assembly GCA_948474755.1). NCBI lineage: Eukaryota > Metazoa > Chordata > Lepidosauria > Squamata > Iguanidae > Ctenosaura > Ctenosaura bakeri. The sequence goes on along the minus strand of CAOLHI010001153.1, from coordinate 443 downwards.
AAAATCCTACATGTCAAACAGCAATATGCAGTTCATGATTGATAGAGTCTGAGGTTCCATTTAGTTTAGTGCTAGCAAAGCAATCCTTTTGACACCTAAAATGTAACAGGGCAATACTACTAAACTATTTTTAGCCTCAGCTAATGGATATGTGCCTGGTTATTAAAAGGATCCATTGCAAGATTACAATTTTTGTATGTTCAAGAATTTCAGTATATTTAAAAATTAAAAGGGAAGAAATATTAGGAAAAAGGAAGGAAGTCTAGATTAGATTATACTGTAAATACACAGTCAGCTTTAAAGGTATCCCTTGAAATATGGGCACTGCAAAGGAAACATGTTTTGTTTAGCAACCCTTCCTGCTTTGTATCTCTTTGAGCCAAAACAATTTGCCTAGGGAAAACTCTCTCTCACCCCCAGGAGGGTATCTGGATTAATAAGTG